>CM036254.1:8904025-10104025 GCA_020698575.1 Bostrychus sinensis | reverse complement strand
TTGTGGAAACATGAAACTGGAAAGGACAGTCGCCCTCTTTTTTTATTTTTTATTTTTATTTATTTATTTATTTTTGTCTTTTTCAACAAGCAATACGTTTTATTATAAACATATAAGGCAGACTAATAAATAGCCATATTTATTTATTAATTTATTTATTTATTTTTACTAAATATCGCCCTCACGCGCCCCTCGGTACCACCACGATGACGTGTTTCCGGTGAACTGTCAAACTCATCTGCAGCGGCGCTCGGGCTTGGACCAAAATTAGGGCACTGGGACTTTAAAATCTAGTCGCACCAAGGTAAAGTATTTATTAAAATTCCTAAAATTACCTTTTCCATAAACGTCCACACAATATATTTTCACTTATACACGGGGTATATCTTTTAGACAAGTTTGTTTTGGTGTTTTTTTACTAATCTTTCTGGATCAGTCGGTGGGCTCAGCTTGTTGTTTAGACTTTGTTTACGCTATTACCCAACTCTGGGACTGAGCTGTTATTGTAACCAGTGAATCTACTGGAATAATTATGTTTAGACGTGTTAAAGCTTGAGTTTAAAGTGGACATTACAGTTTTAAAAAGTTGTACATTATTAATTTACATTTTTGTCAATGTGTGCGCCATTTTTAACCGTGCAAGCTTGTTATTACTAATTTAATGCATGCAGCTTTGAAAATAATACGGTTCTTTTACATTAGTCTTTGCTTATATCCTGAAATTAATTAAATATTATTCTTTTTTCTGAAGTTGGAGTGACTAAAGGCATCATTATACACTGCCACTATAAGAAAGTTTCAACATAGAGTGACAGGTGTGTGTTGGCTGAGAGTACAGGAGGAGAAGCAGCAGTGGTTGGTGGGGCCAGATCAAGTGTCCTTGCCACTACTTGTCATAAAAATAGTCCAAGGAACATCACTGTGACTCATTTTTCACACAGCCCTCACAGAATAAACCGTGTCGAAAACTAAAGCTGGCTGCTGCTGCTTACATTGCCCTTTCATTGCTTTGAGGCTTGTGAGGTGATTACAAACAGATTACACATACCAGTGAAGTAAGCCCGCTTCAGGAATAATGGGTAACAATGAATGCCTGATTCTGCAATATATGTTTGTAGAGGTATATAAAATGTAGGGTCTGTTACAAAAGAAAAGCTCCGGCAAATGTTTTTTTGTTAACTTGTCCAACTTGTTTATTCCTGCTACCTGCTGTTGGACAAAAACAGTCAGTGAAGAAAGTATGTAGCCTGAAATTTACTGAAATATATGACATCTGTGTAGCTTCTATACTCACACAGCATTTATCAATAGCCCTGGGGATAAAGGCTGAAACGTCTTCTATAAACCTTACCCAGATGACCTTCTTATTTAACAATGTTTATTGAAATATATGGTTTCCGATTCTTTTCACACTTAGTAAAACAACATTTTCCCAGAGCATGTGTGACACTTTAACCAGTCTCAGCCTTTCTGTGTGGAACTTGCATGTTCTCCCTCTGTCTGGGTGGGTTTCCTCAAGGCAAAGATGGAGTACAACGACTCTAGACTTGAATTGGATGTGTCTTTTGGTGACTTGGACTTGACTCAACCTTTATTTTTTTAGGCTTTATTGGATGGTGCAATCAGGAAATCATTGGGGAGAGCGCAGGGAGTGACATTTGCCAAAGTGTCAGAGTCGAGGCTCAAACCCATGACACCGAGGCAGACTGTAGTTGCCGTGCATATGCGCTGCAGCTCAACCAACTGAGCTATACCGCGACTCGACTTAGACTGCCACTGAGGACTCGAGGACTTGGACATGAAATGGTGACTCCACTACAACACTTCTTCTTGGTGCTCTCTGTTTTCCTCCATCAACCTCAAAACATTCACAATAGGCTAATCCTCCAGCTAGGTACTCCTGACCAGGATCCTGGCTTTAGAGCTGGAGAAGAGTCCCCAGGACTCTGCACTGCGGTCGCCCACTGCTCCTGACAGGTTGCCCCACCAAATGCAGAGATGTTATTTATGCTGTATAATAGTATGTTTAGACCTAGCTGTCTGGTGTTCAAACAGCATCACTACAATTGGTACAGAGGTCCTTTTAGTTCCCTCATATTCTATAAAGTTGATTATTTCAGCATTAATATGGTCATACTCTTTACCATAATCAAATGAAGTTAGCATTATTGTTATTATCTATTGTCTATGTTCTAGGCACTTAAGAAAAATGTCCTTCATATTTGACTGGATCTACAGGGGCTTCAGCAGCGTCTTGCAACTCTTAGGTAAGATCCTGTGCATGAAGAAGGTATAGGTACATTTTACTTTTACTGTTACTGTTGTAATTACACGTTTTAATGCTTTTTTACATGTTTTGGAGCATTTTTAAGTATTTCCGATCTAATGGCTCAGGCTGGATATTCAAAGCAAACAGTTTCAAAGTCGATTGATGAGATGAATAATAATCATGTAGTTAGTTAATGTCCTGAGTTTAAAGCCCTCAATTAAAAGATTTATTCTCCTTTTGGTGTTCCCTTCAGAGGTCGCCACGGCACCTCATCTGCCTCCACTTAACCTCTGCATCCTTTTAGTGATATATTCACTGTTCCTCCACTAAAAACATCCAAACCATCTCTATCTGGCCTCTCTGACTTAATCTCCAAAAAATCTACCATGAGCTGTCCCTCTGATGCACTCTTTCCTATATACTTGTTGGTAATTTCAGGTTTATACAAGAAGTCAGGCAAGCTGGTGTTCCTCGGCCTCGACAACGCTGGGAAAACGACCCTGCTGCACATGCTGAGAGACGACAGGCTCGGCCAACACGTCCCCACTCTACATCCAAGTACGACTATCGATCTGACGCGTTATCAGCTCAGCAGTCGGCTTTAAGAAAGGGATATTATAGGTGCATGTTGTCTTGTCATTCACTGTGCTGTCTCTCTGCGTTCAGCGTCAGAGGAGCTAACCATCGCTGGAATGACAGTTTACAACGTTTGATCTTGGAGGGCACACGCAAGGTAAAAAGATAGAAATGATGAATTGTTAAACGTGTGTTTTGTATTTTTGGCGGCTTCTAGTAGTGACATTGCAGATTCACAGTTGCTGGCAGTAAACTACTGAAGTAACCACTCTGTTGAGTATAAAGAAACCTATTTGCAAATGAAAAATGAACACGCTTCTCAGTAAGCACTGCTCAGTTTGTCTTCCCTGGGCAGCTGTAGGAAAAGTTGCAGAATGTATTAGAGCTTCCACCTGGTTCTATGGAGCTATAAATTATGTTATTGTGGAATGATCTTTCTACTTCTGGATTATGGCTCCAACAGAGCTTACTGGGACAAAAGTTTAGAAATCCTTCCGTAACCAATGCCATCAGCATGTTCTGCAACAATAGGGTGAAAGCAAAAGGTCTTGAGTGAGCTCTTTGCTTTTAACTAGGGCTGTAGTCGAAATTGACTAAAGGATTTGTGGGGTGACTTATCACACAAACTTGAGAATTCACATTAAGTGTTAAAACATTTAGAAAAGATGGCTGTAAAATATATGATCTAAAAACATCTTTGCTGTCTTAAAATAAAATGGAAAAATAAAAGTTATCAAGTGATAAATGAGACCAGCTTTATTGATGCAAAGAGTTCATGAAACTAATCGACCAATAAAATCTTTAGTTGACCAAGACTTCACTGACTAAGGGCTGTCAGCCCTACTTTAACTCATCATGAGATGTTTCCTGTGCGACACCTTTGTAAAGAGACACCTTTTTATTGGACAGACAAGGGGCAAGATTGTTTTCTTTCTTCTGATAGATCTCAGATGGTGCCTTTTTTCTTCATGTGTTCAATATGTTTTCCCTGTGTGATCCCATCTTTTTACACATAACTTAATTTCTGAATATATTTGTTTTTGTTTCTTTGTTTGTGTGGGTTACTTCGGTTGTTACCGATGGGTGAAATTTTCCCTGTTACTACCATGTCAGAAATATATTTGTTGAGAAAAGTGGCGTCATGTTCAATATTTACTTTACCCGCTGTACGAAATAAAGTCCTACGTTTAGTTCTAGATTTAACATTGATCTACTTTTGGTTCACTCTGATTTCATTCATTTTCTACCGCTTATTCCCGTTAGGGGCTCGAGGTGACCAGAGCCTATCTCAGCAACTTTGGGCCATAGGCGGAGTAGACCCTGGACAGGGGCCAGCTTGTTGCAGGGCTGACTCAGAGACGAACACAGACAGACAACATTTCACTCTCACATTCACTCACTAGGGCCAATTTAGCCTAACACATGCATGTCTTTGGACTGGTGGGAGGAAGCCGGTAGTACCTGGAGAGAACCCACGGTAACACGGGCAGACTCCACCCAGAGAGTTTGTGTGATGGTGTGTTGGTCAGCCCGGGGCTCAAACCCACAATCTCCTTGCTGGGAGGTGCAAAACACTAACCACTCTGCCACCGTGCACCCCCACTCTGAGTTCAGTCTCTAATATTGATTTTACCTTATCTCTGATGAGTGGAAGTTGCTCTAAATAAACTGAACCCTTTATCTATCTATGGGGAGGTCAAAATGTTGTTGAAATAATCAAAGTAATTACGCATAGGTGGCATTTTATTACTGTGCAGACCGATTTGAAGTAAGTGTTATTTCAAGGACACTTTTAAACCCATAGCATTGACTAATATGTTTCCACACTGTTTACTACACTCAATTAGTCTGTGCACCTTTAAATGTGTTTAAAGTGAATGTGACTGATGATGCTGTGTAACCCTCAGCGCGACGGATTTGGAAGAACTACCTCCCAGCGATAAATGGTATCGTCTACATGGTGGACTGTGCTGATCATGAGCGGCTAGCAGAGGCTAAAGTTGAACTGGATGTAGGTTTTCTGTGTGAGCTCGTACAATACCGCCAAAGTGTGCTGTATGTATGGTATTCGAAGTAGTACATGTGATGTGTTGTGTGTCTCCCAGGCCCTGTTAACAGATGAAACCATCTCCAATGTGCCGGTGCTCATCTTGGGGAACAAGATTGATCGACCGGAGGCCATCAGTGAAGACAGTCTGAGAGGAATGTTTGGGCTACATGGGCATACAACAGGAAAGGTAACAAGCAATTGCATAATAACTTTTGATTATTTTTGCCAGCATTATTTTTTTGTTATTTTATAGAGGCTGCACATTATTCCTTTTGTAGATGTGACCTTTGTTCCCAGTTTTGCATTTAGTATTAATGCTTTTCAGTAAATGTGCTTCCAGATATGATTTATTCTGTACAGTGGGGCGTGGAGCACATTCCCAGTTTGGAAAAGCAGACATGAGCAAAATGACATAACTTGAAACATATGCTGTTACATTTAAATTGTAGAAAATGGCTTTGTCCTGGTTTAGGCACAGTTTAGTCCTGGTTTAGGCCTGGTTTAATCCTGGTTCAGTTTTGGCTTAGACCTGGTTAAGTTCTGTTTGATAAGTTTCTTTTAGTCAGACAGGAGTGTTTGTTTACCTGCTTTACTAGTTTTGGCTACTTCCTGGTTAAGTTCTGCCCTACGTCCTAGTTTAGTCCTGGTTTGGACTTTGTTCAATCCAGGCTTAGTCTTGGTTTGGACCTGGTTAAGTCCTGGTTTAATCTTGGTTTAGCTTTGATTTGGTCCTGGTTTAGTCTTGGTTTAGACCTAGTTTAATCCTGGTTTAGTTTTGGTTTAATCCTGGTTTAGCTTTGGTGTAGACCTGGCATAATCCTGGTTTACACCTGGTTTAATACTGGTTTAGTTTTGGTTTAGACCTGGTTAAGACCTGGTCACATCCTGGTTATGTCCTGGTTTAAACCTGGCTTAATCCAACTCCTAGTTCCGTCGTTTACTTATGCATTTTTTGTGTTAATCCCTATTTTATCCCTTGGTTTAGACCTGGTTTAAGATTTTAGTTAATTAAAGATGATTCTTGGAAAGCCAACTATTTTTTGTGTTGGAGTGAAAGTTTGAGAACCCCTGGCCCATAGCATTGCTCCTGTCTACTTTTCCAAACTGCGAGTCTTCTGATATTTAACTACTGCAGGAAAATAATCACAGCCCTACAAAATGCTGTACTGTCTCTTTAGTCAGTGTGACCTTTTCAGTACAATAATATTTGCCTGTTCCTTCCCAGGGCAATGTGTCACTGAAGGAGCTGAACCTGAGGCCTATGGAGGTTTTTATGTGCAGCGTGTTGAAGAGGCAGGGATATGGAGATGGTTTCCGCTGGCTGTCACAGTACATTGATTGATGTATATATAACCTGGTTTACCATGCTCTCTATGCACCCAAGACATGTTCCACACAGACCTACACAGACCTACCTATGTGCTAAATACGTTTGAAATAGAATTAGTATGACATTTATAGCTTCCCCGATGCATTTTTAAAACTCTATAAGCCTTTAGAGCCCTGCCCCAGGTTCATCATATCTTATTAATCAGATGTCAGTATGATTCAGTCTTCTGTCATGGTTTTTTACCTTGACTCAAGCCTTTAGGGAATAATGTCATGTCAATACAGAGCAGGACATGCCTAAAGAATATGTCAAAGCCGTGAACAAATTCCTGACCCCGGTTTATTTTTAACTGCCAGTGTTGACTTACAGTGAAGGTCATGGTAAAGTTAGTCCTCATTGGTTGAAGCAATGGGCTTTGCTCAAACAAATGAACAGTACAATTAAGTTTAATTTATTGCCAGTTGAGTGTTGAAGAAATGTTTCTACTCATAGTTGCCTATATGACATATTAGTGAGTGGATGTATTTTGTTACCATCCATGGTTTATCACTACAAGCCAGTCATCTGAATGTGACCACAAGTGCATTAGCTGTGAGGAGCTTAGTCTTTATGTGTACAGCGTAAATATCAGCTACCTGAGCACAGCCAGGTGATGAAACATGCTCATATTTATTCATTGCCGTCTCTTCAATTTGCTGTAAAGGACTTGAGTACTTTGTGATTAAGTGCTGTTGCAGGCATATTATGAGAGTACTTGGGTTGTGTTAAGCCATGCAAAGTTTTTCAGATTTGCATGTTATTAATTTAAGTGCAATATTATCTTTATTTTGTAAATAGGTTAATATTTATATTTTAAATACAGGGTGGTTACATGGACAGCAGTTAAAGTGACATCTTATACAATTATAAAATATAAGGTTAGTCATGTGATTAAGATGTTCAAGTTAAGTCATATTTAGTGAATTACAACATTTATGATACAGATATTTTCAGAGAGCAATGTTTCAAATGTGAAATATTATTTTGAAAATAAGATAATAAAGGTGAAAGGATCTTATGCAGTGTGAAGTTTTTTTCTTTTATTCATTCATTCATTCATCTTCTCCTGCTTAGTTCTGTAAGGGGACTTTCACAGTAACTTTGGGCCTTTGGCGGGCTACACAGTGGACAGTGAACAGTTTGTGGCAGGGCTGACACAGGGACAACCATTCACTCTCAGATTCATTCACTGGGGGAATCAGAATCACCAGTTCACCTAACACGCTCATGTCTTTTGACGGTGGGAGGAAGCTGGTGTAGAGAACCCACAGTAACAGAGACAGATTGTGTCCCAGCCCCAAACCGAGAAACAAACCCATGATCTCTTTGCTGAGAGGCAAGAGTACAAATATTTTTTCATATTTTTTCAATCATTTGTAATATGTATTAATTAAAATGTGTTAACCTACAATTTAAAACAAATAAATAAAGGATTTATTTTGCCATCAAAATCATCAGAGATGGGGCGCCAGGAAAACTAGCGATCTTATTGGTTGTTTGCGGTTGTACTTTGCCCAATCAGAGCTGACGCTTACACAACGCGGAAGTTGGACTCTACGCCGGGAACATGAAGTACTTTTTGTAACTACAAAGTGTCCAACTATTTTATCATGATTTTACAGAAATGTTCGTGCTTTTTACAACATAATTCCGTTTCGGGTTTACGTGTCGTGTGTTTTTAAGTCGCCAAACTCCGCTGTCGACGCTTCGTTTTGGGACTGCCATGGAGTTATCCGAGGCTGAGAGGTGCTGCTGTGTAGTGACCATCTCCAAAGCGTTTTCTGCCAAAAAGTCCGTAAGCTGCAGCGGTGTCATTGTCCACCCTCAGTCCGGGACAATAGTATGCACGGGTCTACCCTTTTCACGTTTTACGCCTAACAAAAAGTCACTAAATTCAAGCGGACGGGTCATAACACCGCATCGTTTTAATAAAAAGCTTAAGATTCGTGTCACTTTCTCTTCTCAGCGAGATCTGGATATTAACAAATGCACGCAAATAAACACTGCCAATAACAAAGGCGTTAGTGCTGCACAACGAGAAACCACAGCTGATTTGGTAATGTTAGTGAATTGTCTGGAGTTTAGAGAAGCTTTTCAGGCTGTTTTCCCAGAGGCTCACCAGTGGCGCTTTTATGAAGATGAAGAAGAAGAGGAGTTGGTGAAGGATGCCCAGTTTCTCAGCTGGTTTGCTGTACTCAAAGCCAAAGATGTGTCCATCCTCAGCTCCTATCCACACATCGTCCCGTGGCAGAGCAGCTCTTCTCTCCTCAAAGGCTGTCCTGTTGTGGCTTGTGGCACACCTTTCGGCTCCCTCTGTTTGGATCTGTTCACCAGCAGCCTCAGCAGGGGCATCATCAGTAACCTAACAGGACAGGACAATGCCATTATACTAACAGATGCCCGCTGCTTGCCCGGGACAGAAGGTGGAGGCCTGTTCACACTTATAAGTACAGACAAAGTGCGGCTCATTGGGCTGGTTGTGTCCCCTTTTGGGTGGAAGGCAAACGAGTGGATAGGGCTTTCTTTAGTCTGCTCAATTCATGTGATCTTTAAAAATATTATGCAGTGTGTGAAGCCTGAAAATCCACTGCAAGATATTGTGCTGAGAGAGAAGGAGCTCGGCTTGGCCACCGCTGCACATGAACCTACCTCCGTGCCCTATCCCACTGTGTGTTTGGTGGACAGCGGGCAGTTCTGGGGCTCAGGTGTACTCCTCAACTCTCAGCTGGCTCTGACCTGCCGCCACGTTGTCAACAAGAAGTCCACCGTCACGCTCAAGGTCCATCACAGAGACAGGTGAGCTTAAGGAGATAACCTTTCTGCTAGAAAATACATAGCAGTGGTTGACTCTGGGCCTTAATTGTTTTATGGCGTGACCCAAAGAGCAGAACATAAGTGACCCACTTCTGGTCCTCGTCCTCCATCTGGGAACCACTGAAATAGCTCTAGCAAGTGTCTTGTCTACCTCACGACAGAATGCGCTTCGGGCGAGATTCGGACCACTGATCCAAAAACATTTCTCTAATGTAAACAGATGATTGTCATATAAATGAACAGAGCTGTTGGTTTACAAACACATTATTCATCTCCACATTGGTCTAGAAGACAATAGGTGTAAAGTAAAAGTAATTTAATAAGAATTTTCCTTTCATGAAAACTATGCATATTGTCATCTATTCAAATGTTTTGTATAGACTTCACAAATTTGTTACAGACCTGCGTTGAGCCATTCTCAGATAAATCACAGAAAAGCTTAAAAAAAAAGGATGTTTTTGTGTTTTTTCTTTTCCAGATTCAGTGATGTTATTGGCGATGTGCTGTTTACCACTCAAGAGTCCTCCCCCTACGACCTGGCTCTGGTAAAGCTGAGGGACAGTGTAGCTCAAGCCGTGGTCCCCCAGATGCCCCACTGTTTTAATGCAGGTATTTACTGTAACATACTGTTGTAGGAAAATGGGACAGGAAGTATTGGCTTCCACTTCCACTTGGAATAAGCACTAGTTATTCCAAAATAGACAAATGCAATGTGTGGCTACTGGAGGTTTTATGCAATAACTTTTTAATACTGCATCAATGTTGTGACTTGCATTATTTGAATGTATCATTTTAATTTAACTTAAAAATATTAAGAGGGCTCTGGACTAATTTAGGACTAAAACAGGCCTAAACCTTAGTTTAACCAGATCTAAACCACGCCACCAAACAAGGACTGCATTAAGGACAACACCTTTACTAAACCAGGGTTAAATCAGACTTGACCATGGCTTAACAAGGTCTAAATCATGATTAAAGAAGTATAAACTTAGATGAAATGTTTAATAAAAAAGATGACACCTTTACCTGGACAGGCCTGATAGACTGATTTGACAATTGTTTTATAAGCATAGAGTAAATGTTCACCAAATACAAGACCATAACATTAGTGTGATACTGTACAGCTGCTAATATTGTGATAAAAAAATGTAGTGACTGGTATATTAATTTTATTCGACTGCAACGTTTTACACAACATCCTATTAATCAGTGTCGCTGTTACCTGTAGGTGAGCCTGTATTGGTGGTGGGATATGGAGCCATGGGTCGAAGTTGTGGCCCCTCCTTGACCTCTGGAGTCCTCTCCAAATCCATCAGCTCCAAAGACCAGCCTGTCATGCTCCAGACCACCTGTGCCGTACAAGCAGGCACCAGTGGGGGCGCTGTAGTACGACCACACTCTGGAGAGCTACTGGGTAAAGGATGCTTTTATAAACAAACATGTTCCATTTTTAAACAGTAGGGGGCATGAGTTCACCATAAAACTTCAATGGAACCAGGCACTGTGAGAATGAACATATAAATAATAATATAATCTCTTGTTTTGTAGGTATAGTATCCAGCAACACAAAGGACTTTGCCACCAGTGTGACCTACCCTCATCTGAACTTCAGCATCCCAGTGACTGTGTTTCAAGGTCTGCTGGAGATTTTTAACCAAACAGAGGATGTGAGTGTTTTTAAGGAGCTGGACACAGTGGAT
The DNA here is from genome assembly GCA_020698575.1 of Bostrychus sinensis. NCBI lineage: Eukaryota > Metazoa > Chordata > Actinopteri > Gobiiformes > Eleotridae > Bostrychus > Bostrychus sinensis. The sequence goes on along the minus strand of CM036254.1, from coordinate 10,093,247 downwards.
GAAGATGTAAGAAGAGTGTGGAGGCTGCAGATACCTCTAAGCAAACTATAACAGTATTAATGTATACAAATATTAACACTTGATACTTGATTTTTGAAATTTATAATTTAAAGCTGCATAATACTTAAAATTACACTAAACCAAAGTGTAGATCATGTACATCTGAGGCTATACCGTTGCTATCTTGACCTTGTTAATCCATGTTGCTTCCTTTTTCTCTGTTATTATAGTGCTGGAACATTTTCACTTTTGCCCTAGAGGTTATGTTTTAGATGCTGTTGTTTTTTTGGTTGGTGGGTTTGTTAGACCTTTAACAAGATATCTCAAAAAGTAATGGTCAGATTTTCATGAGATTGTAAGGAAAGGTCACTAATCAGCAAAGAAACAAATAATACATTTTTGAGATGTCTAGATGCTAGAATTGCATGTTATTGCAAGACGGGCCAATCATACTAACTCTAGACCCCCTGTTCCTTTACTTTTAAATGAACTAATTATTTGTTTTAGTGGATTCTTTACCATTATATAATCAGCATTTTGAGATAGGGCCAATGCCTTAATGGAGGTCTGTGTTTTCTGAGCGCTTCTAGTCTCTCTATTTTCAGCAACCATTGATTCAGTGTTGACAAGATATGTAGCCCAACCGGCCAATGGGAGCGTCTTTTACCTGTGAACCCCTCTTATGTGATATGTGGCCATTGAAGATAAACATTTAAACTCCTTTATGATACAGCCTAGACTACTAAGCTTAAAGGCTGATTTTTAAATTTTATTTTGATTTATGATTTCCTCAAATACAAAAAAAATATATGCTTCATTCTATTACAGTGGTTCCCAACCTTTTTTTTTTGTCTTGTTTACCACCTGGGCTTTATGTCATACCATTAGCTTTTTTTCTTTTAACATCAAATTGAAGATAAAAAGTAAAAGAAAGAATCATCTGTCTGTCTTTAAAATAAAAGATAGAAACAAATAAAAAAAGTATAAATATATAAATACCTATTATATTACTTATTTTACTCTATTTTATGTTCAAAATAATGCAGAAAATAAAATATAAAAAAAATTAAACTCAATAAATTTCCTACAAAGAAAAATAAAATCATTTGAAAAACTACCCTTTGAAACAAGCTTTTCTTTTTAATCAGTCATTGAGACACTTGAGCTTACGTGCCTTTCAGAAGTTTTAATAGTTCAGTATGAAAATATCACAATTACTTTCTTGTCATCTTGAAAATAATATATGAAATAAATCAAAGTGCTTGTAAGTGCTTTATGTAACAATACTCTTTACAAATACACTGCTATTCCAGGGAAATTTTCTATTGTTCCGCTAATAAACGCACAAACTCGATGGAGAAAGATAATGGCAGGAAACAAACGTCAGCCATTTTTATTACTGACTGCTTTAACATTTGATGGTAAGTAGCTACAGACATGTTTTACGAGCTATAGCTGCCATTATGGTTTTGTAATATCCTACCAGAAATGTGAATAAACTAATTTCTTAAAACCTCTGATTTGCTTTCCGGGGCATTTTTCTTCCACTCCTGTCAATAATGGCAACATGTTTACCATCAATTATTTTCACAGCTTGAGCATCTGTATGTCTTTCCCAATACATCTGGCTTGGTTTTTAGTTTGTTTTGTTTTAGTGGAGAATATTTTGCATAATGGGGGTGACAGGTTGCTGCACATGATTGGTCCCTTTGGGTAAAAGCTAGAAGACATGTTGACAGTGTCACGTTTTCAGACATCTGTTTGGCAAGCATACTACTCTAACTCTACACAGCAAACACATTTTTAAGGTTTTTCACCCAATGGGATATTACGTCTATGGAAGGAATATGAAACTGCCAAATGACATCTCAGAAGATTGGTTGCTGTCATTTTGTACAATTCAAATACAGCTTGGGTGAGCACATGAGCTGCCATTTCACCCTCTTTCCCCCTGAAAAATGAATAGTTTATAGAGAAGAAGCTCCAGGAGAAGGATTTCTATAGGTATTGTGCTTTTGGTATAAGCAGAGCAAGCTGGTGTCTCGTTTCGCCTGGCCTCCCATAGCTATAAGTTACGTTTTTTTTTCCTGTCAATTGAGGCTAAGGCTGACAATAAGTCTGGCTTTCTGAAACGGTACCTCGTGAGAAAAGCAAGCTGAGGAGTAGGAGGCTTGGGATTTTTATTTTCTCTCCGATTTATTAAGGCAAGTTTTAGCGCTTGGAGGAAGTGGGCAGTTAAATGCGCTACAAAATGATATTGATTTGGGTGTGAGAGTTTAAAGGTCTGTTAATCTTAATGCGTACCTGTCTTTTACTGTGGTGCTGTGGATGGACAGTTAAAAAGGGTGTACTATGTGATATGACTCTGGGTAATTACCAGTGGCCTGAGATCTTTGGACATTTCTGCTGTTATTGGGGGTTTTTGGGTAACTCAGTGGTTCCCAAAGTGGGGTCCGGTGCTCCCTGGTGAGCTGTGAAGGTACAGCAGGAGGGCCGCCAGAGATTGTTTACGTTAAGTACATAAAAAGGAAGGAAGAAGGAAGAAAAACAAGATGGAGTCTTCTAACTAGAATTAAGCCTTATTGTTGGGGGTCTGTGTGGGATTTTCTGGTTTGTAAGGGGACTTTGACTTTGGGAATGGCTGGGGTAACTTATTCAGAAAAAAACAAGGCTTGTCTAACTTCCATATCATATGCTGTTTATTCTGTTTTGTGTACAACCCCCAGAGCATCCTCATTTCTTCAGCCACCTCACTTGCCCAGTTAAACCAAAATTTGGGCCACTTCTCAGTAACATATAGTGTTAAAATAGCTTCTATGAATGGGCTTGTGCCAGGAAGGGCATTTGGTATAAAAATGTCAAAATATCAATTTAAAAAATTAACTGTGACTGCCCCTGAAGGAAAGGGAGCAGCCAAAAAGGACTTTCCTTATTTAGCATCCAACTAAGGTGAATATTACATCTATATTCATACATCATAAATCAATTGGGAACAAATGAAATATAGAATAAATGTATATATCCAATTTTGAAAGCAATAATCTTTCATTACATGGCCGTGGATAATCACAAACATTTTTCTAGATCATGTGCATATTTTCTTTTTCGTACAACCCCCAGAGTGTCCTCATTTGTTCAGTCACCTCCCTCACAACCAAAATTTGGGCCATTTCTAAGCAACATACAGTGAAAATAGCCTCTATGGGCCAGACATTTTCATAAACATTAAAGTAGTTCAGTGTTTAAGATCAGGTTTTCAGTGGTCCCATTTACAGCGGTACAAAGTCACAGTGGAGTTGCCCCCATCTGCTTCTACTAACTGGGAATGCACTGATGCCCATACAGTAGAGAGTAGTCCAAAAATATCCAAGAGGACCACTGATGGTACATAAACTTCTTCTGGTGGTACCCAGGAGTCTTTTGCAGTTCAAGTCTGGATTTAGATTTAAAGTTTGACTGCTGCCTTAGTCCTGGTTTTGGCACAGTTAAGTCCTGGCTTAGACCTGTTATAGTCTTGGTTTAGTCCTGGTTTAGACTTGCTTTAGCCCTGGTTTAGACTTGCTTTAGCCCTGGTTTAGACTTGCTTTACCCCTGGTTTAGTACTGGTTTAGCCCAGGTTTAGTCCTTTTGTGATACATTTTTCTGGGTTAATACATATTACCTAATACCTATTTACTTCTTGGTTTAGACCTGGGTTAGTCCAGATTTAGGCTCTTTTTAGTCTGTTAAAGATGGTACTTGAAAAGCCAAAAGATTGTCTGAGGTGGTCCTTTTTGTGAATATTTGGTCTGATATAAATGAAAGCATGCAGGAGAAGAATAACATTTTCTTTTGAGTATTACTCCCAACAAAAGAAATGAACTCCAACACTTGATAAAGACCCACATTATCTCAGTTGTTATCCCAGATGTTTATGAAGTAGACCATTTTCGTTTTTTATGTTCATCTAATTAAAAATAATCATGTGTTTGAGTTGAAGATCCCACAGACCTTGGTGAGGGCAAAAGGACAGAAAATAAAAGCATGAACATTTTTTATGCACAGCCCATTTCAAGAGAACATTTTAAAGATTTAACTGCTTGTCAAAATCCTTGTCATCATCAAACAACTTAAAGGATGAGAGGCCAAAACCTTGACCAAGAAGTTTTGTTAAATATTGAATACGCAGAACCTCATTTTCAATAGATGTTCTTTAGAAATGGAGAAAGTTTTGTTTTCACTGATTTTTTTGAGGTGCTGTTATACAAATTAAAAGGATGTTCTGGCTCTGTATGAATGACGAACAGAATAAAAATGACTAAAGTGCATGTAAATAATATTTTTAAGCCCTGCAAGCATGCACTAATTGTAATGATTTAAAAGAATAGCTTGCTTTCAAATTTCTCACCGCAAGTCCCAACTCAGAAATTATTTGGCTTTCCAAAAAACAACTTTAACCGACTAAAATGGGCCTAAATCTGAAATAAACCAGATCTAAACTAGGACTAAACCAAGAGTTAACCAGGTCTAAATCACAGATAAACCAGGTCTAAACCAGGACTAAACATAAACTAAACTAGGACTTAACAGGTACAAAACAGGACTAAACTAGGACTAAGCCAGAACTAAACCAGGATTAAAGTAGGTTTAAACCAGAATTAAACTGTGCCTAAACCGGTTCTGAACCAGGTCTAAGCCAGGACAAACCAGGACCAGACAATGTCTTAAACAGGACTTAACTGTGCCTAAACCAGCACTAAACTAGGTCTAAACAGGATTAAGCTAGGACTAAACGATGACTAATCCAGAAGTAAACCAGGTCTAAACCCGGACTAAATCAGGACTTAAACCTGATCTGAACCAGGTCTAAACCAGGACTAAACCCGGACTAAAACAGGACTTAACTGTGCCTAAACCAGGTCTGAACCAGGTCTAAACCAGGACTAAACCAGAGCCAAACCAGGACTGAGCAGTGGTCTACACTTCCCAATTTTTCCTCAAATACAAAGAGAAAAAAATCAGATTGTGCATTTTATATAATTATGTAACCTGTATCACAACACTGAAGCCTTCATAATGTAAAAAATCAATACGCCCAGACGTTGATGTACGGTGGCCTTTGGAGCCACATAGACAAGATTCTTTTATTTCTTTTTTATAATAAACACAATAATCGATCCACAATATGACACGATGTACAACTGTCAACCGAGCCGTTATGTTTCTGCTAATCTTTCAAAGCGTAACAAGACTAATAGGTGGACAATCTGTCTTTCAGTACACAGTATATACAAGCTAAGAGTGATGATGTGTGAGAGGAGGATGAGACAGAGCAGTACCGTCACATATGAGCCCAAGCGCATGGCATGAAAATTATGTCTTCAAAGGGTGCTTTTTTATTATCTATTACCACCTCTCTCTAGTTATTAATTGTGTAGAACCATGACTAGTTATCTAATGCTGTTTTTCCCAATACTTTTTGCTAGGGACTCATATTTTGATATATCAGTGGTTCTCAAAAGTCTGAAGCCTTTGGTGCAGGAAGTCAGAGGTTTGATTCTACAACTCGAAGCCAAAAACTCCAGCCAAACTTGGATGAATGGATAGGCTTGTGGCAGGAAGGGCTTCTGGTGTAAAAACTATGCCAAAATATCCATGCAAATTATTCACTGTGACAGCCCCTGAAGGAAAAAGAGCAGCCAAAAAGCACTTTCCTTAATATTTTGCCTTCAATTATTAACAATATTCAACCTCCCTGTGATCCACTATTGAGCTCTGACCCAGCAGTTGAGAACCATTGAATTATAAAATGAATTTTTGGCTTATGACCATTAATTATAACCAATTCTGAAAGCAATAACCTTTCATTACAAGGCCACAGACAATAGATTTATGAATTTATTGGATCCTAACCTTATTAATTAAAATCATTTAATAATAAATAGCCTTTGGGTCCCACCCCTGCTGTTTTGGCAACCACCGATGTGAAGGAAAGCTTAAAAAAGGACAATTTACACTGTTAAAACGCACCCATATGTTTTTGCAAGCACCTGCTGTAAGTTAATGCATCAGCTAAAACTGCTTAAAGATCAAAAGACATACAGAATAGAACGAATATTCACAAGTATGAGGGACAAAACTCTTCAATGCAGCGCCAGTAATGTTTAAACAGTGATTTTTTCCCCCCCTTCCCCTATGCCCCGATTTTAAAACATTCTTGCACATGAAAGACTCCCATTACGTTACAATATGCATCCTTCTAACTCGTGCAACCCTCTCTCCTGCCTCCTTGCTGTTGTTGATCTGAGTGCCTGGAGACACCCTTGTCTCAGAATCAGAAGTGTGTATGTGTGTTTGGAACCGTACTAATGCTCCTGTCGAGATTTTTTGGGGGATAACATGTTTACAGCCCGCTCTACCAGATGTACCCGCCGTCGTCCACCTCTCCGACCTCTCCCTCTTCCTCTTCGGCTTCTTCGGCAGTCTCCTCCTCAGCCTCCTTCTCCTCCTCGTCCTCCCATCCAACCCCGCTGCCAAAATCGCCAGAATATGTCATTTCATCATCTGCTGAGAGAGACGGGGGGTGGGGGAAATGGAGCAAGGAGCGATTGGATTATCCACCAGGGGGTCATCTTATATATATTGCAATAAATTCGCTTCATTTCAGTTCATAGAGGCTTCCTCGTCAACTCTGACAGCTTACTGCAAACTGGGATTGCTAAAATCAATTTAAAGCTGCGTTTCTGGAATTTTTTCTTTCGTCATGGCCCCGACTTCCTCCCCTAACAATAACATAGCAACTTTTTCCTGCAATGTTATTTTAAAACAGTAAAGCTGATCAGTGCATAATACCAACACCAAGTTGCTCAGTGTTAAACCATGACAATCTTGCACTTATCTTGTTAATCATAATATAAGTAAACTGCCAGTATTTATTCATGTTTCATTTTGCTTCCCCCTTCTCCTTTTTTCTCTATTTCTCTGTCCTGAAATAACCTCTTCCTCTGTATTATCAATAGCCATTGGTTCACACTGCAAATTTTCAATATCTACATTAGATAAAATTACTTGAATTCAAATTGATTTGAGCAAAAATTCAAATCATCAATCTTGATTTGAGCAATTTTCACTAGATTAGATTTATTTATTTATTAGGTAACTTTTTACTAGATTATTTGCCTTGTTTCAAAGTATTTTTTTTCCCTGTTTCAAGCTATTTTTTACTTATTTCAAGCAAAGTTTTCTGTCCATGTGGTAAGATAATTTTGCTTGAAATAAGTAAAAATAACTTGAAACAGGGAAAAAATACTTTAAAACAAGGCAAAAAATCCAGTAATAAGTTGCCTAATAAATAAATCTAACCTAGTTATTTTTGCTCAAATGAAGATTAATAATCTGAATTCAAGTAATTTTATCTAATGTAGATATTGATATTTGCAGCGCAGTGTTGACAGGCAGTGTTGTCTTGTTTCAAGGGATCCATCGAATCATCTGCCTCTATCTAAATCTATCTACTTTATCCTCTGCAGTATCCTTCTACCTCCTTTGTGTCCAAACTAAAGGTTGACCGATATGGGTTTTTCTGCGGCCGATGCTGATATGATTTTTTAAATTCAGAGCAGCCGATGGCCAATAAACACTGCAGATTTTCTTAATTTTATAAAAGAAATTAATATAATATAGCCATTTGTTTTAGTGATGCTTATTAAAACATAAACAAATGTGTTAGAATGTGACAGTGAGAAGAGTTAAAGATGAGTTTTTTTAAGAAAACCATTAAGGCAGTCTCAATCAAAATCACTGTGCAGGTAGAGCTTGGGGAGAGCTACAAAACGCATTTGGGTTTTTTGTTTGATGAGGTTCTAGGACAGAGAAACAGCAAATCTTTTTATTGCCGTTTTGAGCTTTCCGGGCTGAGATAAAGCGATTTTGGATGTTTCCTATGAACGGCAGAGTAAGATGCTCAAACTGCTACAAGAGGGTTGGGGAACCTGGGGTCATTCAGTCACATGGTTGTCCGGATATGTGTCTAACCAAAAACTGGCATTAAAGGGCAAGAATCTGCCAATTGTCGATAGACTAAAAAGTGCAAAAATCGGCCGACCTCTAGTCCATACCATCTCAATCTGGCTTCTCTGACTGTATCTCAAAAACATCTAACATGAGCCGTCTTTTCCTCAGTGTCCCTATACAACCCATTCATCTTCTAAAATCCTTGATAATAAAGCCTCGGATAAAATCTATTCCTATTCCTATCTGGGATGCCTGTTGGGTGGTGAGTAACCCAGCCTATCGTGCAGGACACATTGAGAGTCAAAACTCCAGCCACAAGGATTACATTTGTACTGGTCCCAAGTCTGTATAAATGGAAAGAGCTGTATCAAGAAGGGCATCTGATGTAGAAAACCTAAGCCAGACTACATATGCAAACCACTGAAGGTTAGAAGCCAAAATAAATTGTACTGCTATTACAGTATGCACATTTTCTGTTCACTGTTCAGTCTAACCAGCTGAAAAGGGTGTGTGTTTGACATTGTCTTGATTTTAATAGCTATTCCTAAAACCTTGCCAGGGGATCCATTCTTATCACAGACAGGTTCAGTCCGACCAGCCCTCATTTATCTTGAAAGACTTTTCTCACAGCGACAGGCCGCGCTTTAGAATGCAAATGACTCCGGACGCATGAATGTGCCACCGGTCCCTGCTGTGAGTTATGTTCGCGCTGGGCCCTCAGCTCTTAAACATAAAGGCAGCCTTGTGTCAAATATATGCAGGGGGAAAGCCATTGGAGGAGAAGTGGGGCAAGCGGCAGCCGACATTTTGAGAGTGCATATCTTTATTCTCTCCTCTACACAGAGCTTTCGTGTTGGAATTTGATTTGTGACAGCTTAGACGTAGGGGACTTACTGCAATCTGGCTTTCCGCGAATCCTGGAGCCGGCTACCTCTCCTCCATCCTGATCCACGCACCAGCACTCTCCCCTGTCGCACTGTTGCTTCCTGTAGTAGCCGTCCTCGTCGCAGCTAGGGATAAATCGACCTGACATGGATGTAAAAAAAAAACCCAAAACAAAACAAAACAAAAAAAAAAACACAAGAAAATAAGAGTCACGTATACTCTCGGAGCGGATAAACAAACACATTGCAGCTTGCCTTATCACACAGAGCCAAGCCTAAGTGGGAATGTAATGCATGCATATATGTGGCAGCCAATTCCACTTTCCATGAATATAAATCTGCCATGTGGCCAGATAGGGGTGAGTAAGTAATAAGTCAGCATATTGGCTGTGAACTGGGGTTGCTGCGGAGTGCCGTGAGCTAATCATTACGGGACGAGGGGGGATACGAGACTGGAAAGTTTTCAATTTCACAACAATTACATAAACAGGATGTGCAGCCAGTTACAGTTTCTCTCAATCGCTTTGGGTCATTTATAAAAGAGAAAAGTTCATTCATCACAACTGCTCTTCATCACGTTCATACATAATCTCAAACTTTTGACACCAAGTACCACCTCAGAAATGTTTCACTTTCCATTTGTGCCTAACCAGCTCTAAACAGGACTAAACTAGGCTAAACCAGGACTACACAAGCTCTAAACAGGACTAAACAAGGTCTAAACAGGACTAAACTAGGCTAAACCAGGACTAAACAAGGTCTAAACAGGACTAAACTAGGCTAAACAAGGTCTAAACAGGACTAATCTAGGCTAAACAAGGTCTAAACAGGACTAATCTAGGCAAAACCAGGACTAAATTGGACTAAACCAGGTCTAAACCAGAAAACTAGGAACACAATGACTTTAAATCAATCAATGAATGTGAACTGCAAAAGACTTCTGAGTATTGCCAGAAGCAGCTGGTGTGCAATCCATCAAAGAAGAGCATTATCTCCTTTTTATACTAAATGAGAGTCCTTGTCTCCTACCCAACCTGAGGGTCTCTAAGTAAAAGCATTTGCTTCTGACTTTTATATTTGGACTAACAGTATACAACACCAGCATCCCACCTGGACACTGGCTGATAATTGTAGGTTCTCAAGTGAGAGGCCTCAAAGGCCTAAGGTGGGGTCACCAGTGTCATGGGAACTAGAGCTTTCCCTACAGCTTACATTCCTAAACATGTATTAGCAGATAACTGCAGAGACTACAAAGAACTAGACCTAAGATACATTGCATAGAGATATATTCACACGCTAACATTCTTGATGAAAGTACACATAATAAAGATCATACAATGAAAATACATTATAGTACTACAGTTTGAGTTTGAGTTTTTTGCGTCAGTAACTTAGAGTCACTAAAATGTAAAGCTGGATTTCCCTTGAGCCACATTCTTGAGATGTTTGTAAATTCTTGCTCGCTTAAATCTATTTTGTCCTGCTCAGGATAATGTGTTTGCACCAGAACCTCTACTGGTTTGAGCAGTAGGTAGAGCCGCTCACCCACTAACCGAAAGGCTGACAGCCATGTCTCTGTCAGTCTGCCCCAGTTTGCAAAGTACACGTGCTTGAGATCACTGGTTCAATGGATGTATACGCAATGCATACACAAACATTGTGTAACGGATGCTATTGCGTACTGAGTCAGATTATCTCTGTGGTAAAATGCGTCACTCCCCGATTAGCTTTAGTAACTTGTTTTTCTTGTCTGTAAGCCAAATATTTCCTAGAAGTAGTGCATATTCTTCCTAGGTAATAGCCATTATTTACTATGGCAAAAACAAAGCCAACATAGAGAAAGCAGTGTATTTTAGGTGTGATGACAAATCTGGTTTACTATGTAAATGTGTTCTTCTGAATGGATGAAACAAGTGATACTTGTAGTTGGTTCATTCAATCACTGACAAAGTATTTCTCTAAAGTACCTGTCCTTTGCACAGGTTTTCTATGAAAGCACTCCAAAATGTAAATCTGTTATTATTCGAGTCACAGTGGTCGTTGTTATAATCCTTTTTGACATATTTTAATACGAAACGCCTTTTGCCCAATGTGCTTCATATGCATATTCATATTCATAAAGCAATGCTAACAGGTTGTGAAGCCTTTGATGATTCAGCTCAGAATAAATGGGCCACATACAAGTGAATTTTTGTCTTTCAGATAATTATATTTCTTTTAACACGTGTCACATAACATTTCACTGTCACTGTCAATAGTTTTAGGGTTTTAAGCTAAATGTTTAGTGAAATGCTATTTTAAGAATTTAACCAAGTCAAGTCATACAAGAGAAACTGAGATGCAAGAAAATGCACATCATACAGAAGATGCATGCACAAATGTAAAGATTCACTCTCAGCATCATTCCCATTAAAGATGAATGGATTTGTCATGACGTCACACACTAAGAGGCTCCTTTTTATATTACCGCAAATAGAGGTGAAACGAGCCAGGCTTTTACCATAACAGGGCCATAAGAGAAGTGTCTGCACAGCCTCGGAGTGACAATCTTTCAAAGGAACATCAGAGTACTGGCAGAGTGCCCCCCTCCTGCTCTCCCTCTGCTCCGTGTCCTTGGAGAGTCCTGACTCAGAGCTCAGTCAGCCATCCAAAAAACTGCTAACATGTACACAGTCACCTGCTCCTCACACATACACTCTGTACATGCTACACGCTAAAAACACACCGAAGGCTGCTTTCCCTTTTACCGTCTGTTTAAAATCACGCTTTAATCCAAGGAACCCATCGGGAACTAATCCTCGCCTCCTGCTTGTCATCTGCTTCACCAAAACCCCTCAACCAAAACAAGCCATATCCGGATTGGGCTGTTCTTGCAAGATACTTACCAAACTTTCTTTTGCCGCCGTCTAGTACTTGGATCCTCTCGAGTTCGGCCAGGCAGGGAGGCTCTGGAAAACAACAGGGTATCATTTAGCGACACAATGCAACAGAAAGTATAGAGCCTTCTCATGTTACGTCATTCGATGAGGTGATTGTGCCAATTCGTCATCTTGGTTGGCATTCTCAGTTGGCACGGCTATAGAAAATCACAAGCCCTATTAGAACAGCTTTATCACGGGGTATAACATTTTGACTCACTCTATTTGGTGTCTCACACAGCTTGCAACCACACAGCATTAATGTAGTGAGACTTAACACTTACAAAATTACTTTTATACTGCTATAAACAGAAACAATTTAGTGCTGCCTGGTCAGCTACGCTTAACAGTGTTTTAATTTAAAGTGCAAAGGGGTCTACAAAGTACAGTAGTTCACTATTAGAACAAGTTTTTGATGACCTCAAAAATAATACTTATCATATCTTTTATTAAAGAGGACCTTTTCATTCATTCATTTTCTACCGCTTTTTCCCGTTAGGGGTCGCGGGTGACTGGAGCCTATCCCAGTAACTTTGGGCCGAAGGCAGGGTACACCCTGGACAGGGGCCAGCTTGTCGCAGGGCTGACACAGAGACGAACACAGACAGACAACCATTCACTCTCACATTCATTCACTAGGGTCAATTTAGAGTCACCAATTCACCTAACACATGCATGTCTTTGGACGGTGGGAGGAAGCCGGAGAACCCGGAGAGAACCCACGGTAACACGGGGAGGACATGCAGACTCCACCCAGAGAGTTCGTGTGATGGTGTGTATTGGTCCGCCCGGGGCTCGAACCCACGACCTCCTTGCTGGGAGGCTAGAACGCTAACCGCTCTGCCACCGTGCAGGACCTATTATGCTTTTTTCAAGCCTTTTGAAATAATGTTTGAACACCTCTAGATTAATATTTCACATTTTATAACTCACTACGATTAAACGTTTTTGAACACATCTTTCTCTTTTTACTTTCTCTCTGCTGAAAAAGCTCATTTTAGGTGCATGCCCCTTTAAGGCCTTCTCTCCCCCTACTGCCCACACTTACTTCACTCCGTCAGCCTAAGACAGCATCGTAAATGTTATTTTAAAGAAGTGGTAAAGGGCCACAAGGCCTAAGCCTTCATTTAACTAACACCCTCTACAGACAGTGCTGCATCCTTCGGTTCACAAGTGAAAAAGAAAAGAGGATTTGAGTTCAGACATGGGAGAAGAACAGGACAGAACAGGGTATGATGGCTAATTAGTGCTTTTCTAAGACGTCTAAAGGCTACTAACACAAATGTCTAGTTCTACACACATTACACCTTGGGCACCACAAATGGCACAGTATGGTACAGTGAAATAATAAAAGGTTAGCTTACTTCACACTTGAGAGAGTGCTTATACATGCTGGTTTTGGTTAGAGTTTGTAAGGTAATGTTGTAATGGGCTGTCCATTTTGATAGACGCAGACTTGCTTGTATGTGTAGTTACTGGTTTTTGATGTCAATCTGTCAAGTCTCTGAAGTGTTTCAGTCATTCAGGTCATCGTCAACTTTTAATATAATGCAACCGTATGTCAATATTAAAAAGTCTACTTTTAAAACTAGATTTTTTCTTCTTAAAAAGAACAGAGTAGGGTGTAAAAATTTAAATTTAAATGTCTGGATTTTCTAAGCTTTTCAAAAATGACAATGCCTTTCTGAGTCTAAAAATAGCTCTTCTCCACTATTCCAAAATAATTTCACCCGTATTTCATTTCTGCTTGGCTTGCTGGTCGACAGACTTAACTTCAGAGAGCTGTGGGAGCAACAGGCTGTCAACAAGCAGCAGGAATGTTTTAATGCCTACTGGTTCCTATTTTCCCCCAAAGGCCAAGAGCAGAATGAGTGGGAAGAATGATAGACCCACACACGGAGCTGGAGCAGCTACAGTAGGTAGACCAAAAGGCAGCAGAGCGTCTTGAAGTTTGAAGGGATACGCTGGGGGGATTATGTCAGCCCACCTGAACATGAATGTATAAAGACTGGGGAGAGACTCTCAACCTACAGCAGGCATGTCCAAACTGAGGCCCTGGGGCTGGTTCATGGTGCCAGGCAGGATTTTGTAAGATGCTTGGCTTCTCTGATAAAATGTATTGGATGTAGCCCACCAGCACTGTCAGACAAAGTTATTATTTGTAGAAACACTGAGATTTCCTGAACTCCTGGATATTAATTACAAAGCTGAAGATTTACTGGCTGATCTAGGCTCCTACTGTCTCCTATGGTCAAGAGCTGTTGGTCATGCCTGAAACGATAAGAACTTCAAGGAGGCCCAGGGCAAGAACTAGGACACAGTGGAGAGACTATGGGTCAGATTTATCAAAGGTTTGCCTGCACGCTAACTGAATAAGATGCGCTAAAATTGGAGCAAACCCAGACGCAGTTGAGATTTGCGTGTCTTACAGGAGCAGAGCGAACGCAATGCAGATTTTGCTCCTATGACCTAATGAACATGTAAACTGAGGCATTCTTCCCAGAGTGCGCAAAATGGAAGGCGGAGAAAATGCAAATTCATTCATTTACCGCCCGCAATATTATTTATCAAGGCTCACCATGACTTTGTGTGCGAAAATAGCGTATACATTTAGCACGTTGGAGAAGGACGTGCTAATCTTTTGCACAGATATGGCTGCTGTGATTCGTGTGAGACGAAGGAGAAGAAATTAAGAAATACGTTGGGTTAGAGTGTTTGCCACGCGTGCAGATCTATTTGCCATGACGGATGAAAAAATTATTCACCAGCACTTTCAGCTATTCTTAGTTAAATTTTTGCTTCCGTTTGTGTTTCGCTTCCGCACCTTTTATATTTTCTCACTGCACTCGCAGTTTAGCACCCGTCTTAGTAAATATGGCCCTATGTCTCTTGGCTGGCCTGAGAACACCTTGTTGTTTCCTCAGAGAGGCTGGGCATCTCCGCTTAAACTGTTGAAGATGGATGTTGGTATCATGTGTCTCTAAATTACATTATAAACTTGAAGCACTTGGACAGCACCAAGACATTGGCTCTGTCTCATAATGGTAATGATACAATTCCCAGAAGTGCACTCAGACCAGATCTTCTAGTTCAGGGGTAAATGGTCAATCCATAAAACAACAAAGCCCTGCTATCTCACACTGATAAAAAATCTACAAAAAATATTTCCTTTACTGCCACCTTGTGGCTGGAGTTAGTATCACTGAGTAACAAGCCAACTAACAAACCAAAGCCGACAAAACAACTACACTACTTTTTGTTTGTAACTCTTCAAATATTTATTGTATAATTCCTGAAACTGACTTCAGGTTCCATTACATTTTTAAATAAATTATGTTTCTTGTTTGGTCCCTGCAAACAGTTATATTATAAAAGTATGATTCAGCAAACATCACAGGGAACTTTGGCCCTTTGACTTTTCATATTTTAAAATCTGTTTCTATATAAAGCTGAGATACCCCTGGCCTCTGTACTCACTCTCTCTCCAGAAGCACAGGCACCACTCAGCTGTGGACACTTTTCCGTCCTTGTACGAGTCGCAGGAGTTGAAGAAGGGCCGGATGCAGATCTCGTATTTGTCCAGGTTGATGGCAGCGAGCTCGGCCTGGTCCAGGTACAGGTCACTATTAGTGTCCAGTTTGGAGAACATCCACCCTATGGAGTCCTTACAGCTGGCCACCAGGCTCCTGTCCAGCACTGCAAACACACAAAGAAAATACAATTATATTGGAAGCAGCTGCACAAATGGAAAATGAAATCATGCCAGTATGAGCAGACACATCTTTTGTTAGGAGTAAAGGGCATTTTAATTCAGTCTTATGATATGAGAGGCACTTCTTCAAGGTTTGCTAATCTAAATTTAATTTGATTTAATAAAAAAAGATGCACATTGTTGCTGCTGTAATAGCAATAAGACTGGAGAGCTGGACAATTTATTAATTAATCTGCTAACATTTACCCCTGTACCGGGGTTGTGGTGTCTGTAGCCCATCCTAGCTACTTTGGGCCTGAGGTATGGTATACTCTGGACAATGGAGAGTGAGTCACAGGGCCTCTGTTGATTGATGATAGTCTTATCCCATACCTTGTATAAAAATATATGTACTTAAACTACTGTAGAGCTCCCTGTTAGTGGTTAGTGCCCCAGCCTTTCATACTGGAGAGCTGTGATTCATTTCCCAAACATGGAGCCAAAAACTTTTCTGAATCTACATTTCGGTCTATGAAAGAAAGAGCAGAGTGGTTCTTATGCTCAGCTTTAGCTAAACAGCTTTGGCAAAGAAAAAAGTGTGGTAAATCAGAGACGATGGTGAATATTCATATGAGGAGTTTGCTATTCAAATAAATTTACATGACAAGAGCAACTGCAGCCAACGGAAGTGTCTTTTTGCCTGTATGGGAGTTGGTATACACACAGACATCTGTACAAGCACTAAATAGTGAAATGTGCTCCTTTGACACAACTTTTCTTTACTGTGAATCAAAGTGAGATTGGTAGATTCAAATAAGACTAATAAACAGGTATAGTGAGCTGACTGTGTGTATACAGTATAGGGACGCACAATCATCTTTAATTCCTTCCTACTTGTCTTCTCTTAACAAGAAAATCTGAACGTCACAATCCCAGACTCAGTACTCTGCAATTTCTTGTATGTATGAACTGAACTGTTTAAAAAAGCATTTATGTTTTCAGCCCCTAAAGAAGGGAATAAATAACAGTCTCAATTTTAACTTCAATCCCTTGTTACAGTGAATGAGTTTAAAGCTCTGGTGAAATCATTGCATTCTACCTTATCTGTGTGGAAGTGTTTCCTGTGAATGTTGTTCTGAATGTTGTTTATCGTTTTAAATGAACCTATGCTGCCCTCTTGGCCAGGTCTCTCTTGCAAAAGACATCTTCAATTTCAATGGCGCTAACCTGGTTAGAGATTTATTTTAGTCCTTATTTAGCCTTGTTTTAGTCCTGGTTTAGTCTTGGTTATTAAGTTTTGATTTTGACACAACTTTCTATGTTAAAACAGTAGTATCAAAATATTGTTATTGCAATAGTCAACATAGTGATCACATGTTCTCGTATCATGTAGCCCTAGTACATGATTAAACAGTTTTTTGTTGCCTTTTTTCTGGCCAGAATACCATCAACATAACTTTGAGACAACATGAGAAACAATACACACAGTGAGACATTATTATTACAAATTTATAACTGTCGTCCATCTGACTTGCAAAACTCTATCTCATTTTTTTCAGTGTGCTTTTTAAAATGGCATCCTTGAAAAAAAAAAAAAAAAAAACATGCAAAATTTATCTCAGTCCCACACAGTATTTTCCCATTCTATACTTTCAATTAAAGTAGGTGCTTATCAGGCACCCGCACCCTGACCATTTTATTACTTTGAAGGACGATCGACATTTTTAAAACTGTTCAGCCTCATCCCACGACCTTTAGAAGTTCACTCTTTTTAAATCCTTGCTATTTGCAATGCCTAGCAGTAGCTTATGGGAAACAAAAAAGACAAAGACGGTGAGAATGGTGTGCTGTAAAAAACAAACAAAAAAAACAAAAAAAAAAAAAAAAAGCCAGCTAAGCTTTCAGCTATAGAAGGTATCTTGGTGATATTGTATGTGAGAAGTGCTACCTGGGCGTCAACAAATCACGTCTAGACTGAATGCGCCTCTAGACATAAGAGCAGATTGAATGGCTTGTTTAGAAGTTTTCAAGGTATAGAACCTGAGCTGAGTCCTTTTCGAAAGCGCAGCAGCGATATATATCAGAGATGCACTAACCTGACGCAGTGTTTGGTGCAGTGGTTTTGGCTCCAGGTTTGGTGTTGTTGTTTTGTTTGGCATTGCTCTGCAGAAGCTGGAACCAGTCCCTCAGACGCTCCCCAAGATCAGCCAGATCCTGTCCGGTACAGCTCTCTGTGGAGGAGAAAGAAAGTGGAAAATATGACTATTATAAGGTTTGTGGTATTGTGCAGCAATCATCCATTCATTGTTTCATTTTTTTTTTACAGCTATTACACATGTAAAGTTCGAAGCAAGACACAATATACATTACAAACATAGCCTTAACATAAGGAGATGTATCCAATAATGGGATGTATATTCTTTCCCTGTAGTATGAACAACCTTTTATTCATTATTAATAAATCCGGTATAAACCAACAGCCACATTTTTCTTGTATGCGAGGATGTGATTGGCCAAGTGCATCTTTCTCATCTACTGAAATTCAAAGTAATAAGGTCTCGCTTCATAATGTATTAAGCAGTCTTTCCAATTAATTCAAAAGACTATGGTGCCCCCCATAATCTTATTTTCTCCCCTGAAGTTAAACCTATGTATTTTTTTTTAACTATAAATGCAAAATATCTCAAAGTCTTCTTTTTGATAATAAAATACACCTAACTGCATCCAAGAGTTTTATTCTACACATCATTTGGATAATAGATGTACTAAAATACATTTCGTTTGTGGATGCTGAGGTTATGACTTTAACTTGAATGCATTTTTTTTTTTACATCATTATAAAAACTCACAATGTATGAATGCTAAAGTCTTAGAATTGACTTAGATTTAATAATTGAATAACCTAAAAGGTTAAATATAAGCAGCGCTAAGTTCCCCTCATAGTCTAACTCTGAATATGAATACTTTCTCTTGTGATGACGAAGAAAGTCTGCTTATTGTGTGACAATGGCCCAGTGGAAGCAAACCAAGTATTCTTGTAATAATTCCCTGCCTCCTTAAAAACCTTTTCTTTTCTTTCGAGCAGCTTATTGCCTTGTTGCTCAAATCCAATTTACATTATTACCTCGAGTGACCTAGAACGTATTGACTATGTGCTAATGCTAAGATTGAAGGTAACACTTGACAATAACTCACACTCCTAAGCAGGCTCGCTGGGTCCCGGGGCAAGAAGGCTTCACATGACCCATTATTACAGAAAATATAAGAAGAGGGACCATTGAGTTATAAACATTGTTATTAATGTTTAATTCTTGAGTGAGAAAGCCCACGTAATTCAATGCATTATAAACATCACTGGTAATTCAGTCTTAATGGTTTATTCATGAAATTACTGTTTATGACAAGGGTGGCCAAACTATGGTCTGGGAGCCAAATGTGGCCGGTGGACGATTTAGTATAGGCCCATGGGCTTCATTTCTCAACTGGCCCTAATTGCCACAGGTAGCACTGTTTATCCCAAGATAGGGCTGCTCGATTATGGAAAAATAATAATCTTAATTAATTCAGTTATAATTGAAATCAAAATTATTCAGTAACATAAAAATCAGAGCACAAGCTTTGAGAGCTTCAAAGTTAGTGGAATTCATTTTCAAAGTTAGTGGAATTTTTTTTTTTTTTTCTCAAAAAAAAAAAAAAAAACTTTTTGTAATTGCTGTGTGTAATAATTGATATTGAAATTCAAATAATTGCACAGCCCTATCCAAAGGAAAAAAGCTCAAGTTGAAAAGATCCATATTTGTGTGAGAGGGACATGGCATTAAGAAAGTGGAAATTAGTGGAACTAGTTGCCGGTCCCACAGAGAAGGGCATCTGGTGTAAACTTATATTTATATTTGGCTTGTTACTGCTTGACAGTGGTGAGCTATTTTACAGTGTTACCAGATTGGATTTAACCTTCAATAGGAAGTCAAGCTGGCTAGGACTTTAGAATAACTCACAACTATTGACTAAACTCTTACTGGTTTGAAAACGGTACTGAAGTCTAAATCAAAACAATGCTCTGTGAGTTGCCACTCTTTCTGCTTTTCTGATTGGACGATCGGCAATGCAGAGTTTTAGAACCAAAACAAAAAATGTAAACATAAACAACTTGGCCATTATGTAAAAACAAAATTCAATTGAGAATAAATTAGCTGTACCATTGTTATCAGTAAAACTAATATTTGATTTAAACATGTTTACCACATATCCTGGGACACGTGGGTAATTTTTATGAAATCTAAAAAATATATACTGCTCATAGCACCTTTTATAAATAAACAGTTTATAGATCCTGAATTACCACTCATGTTTTTGTTTTAAAGACATTTTAGGCCTTTATCAGCTTTAATGGACAGAGAGCAGAGAGAGACGTTTGGATGTTTATAACTAAATCGTGTTTATAAATGTTGAAGAAATGCTTTGCAAATAACCAATTAACAGGCTCCTAATCCTTAACTTATATTTAATTAATGCTTAATAGGGTGTGAGTTAATATAAAGCGTTACAGAATAAACAGTCACAAACTTTTCATGCGTCAGCGTGAGTCAGAACTTGGAAACGGGGACCAGGCGAGGAGGACCATGACTGCAGCATCATTCTGTTGTTATTGTTACTATTTATATTCAGCAGAGGGCTTGTATTCTGCCTGCTATAACCATCGCGGCGTGCTTCTTTCTTACCGTGTTTGGCGTCCTTGGGAGTGGGAGCAGCGGTAGGACAAGGACACAGACCGGAGCACTTCAGAGTGAGCTCCTTTCCTGTAAGACACGCCTGCTGCTCCAGCTTGCACTGCAAATGCAAACACACACGCAAACAGCATGTAATAACATGCAGCGCAGTCCAATAACCGCGACAAGGGGACACAAAGGTGAAGGGAAAATGACTTATTGCGGCAATGCGGATCAAATATTCATGAGGTGACCGACTGTAAGCTTTAATTTGAATCTGAGACTAGCTGCTGAATGTGCTTTCTAACCTCTACCCGCACACAAGGTCAGCAATAGTGATCCAAAAGACAAAGCATAAATCAATAGACACTGGGGATTCTGTCACCGCAAGCCACCAATTGGTCCTTCTGAGGCTATATCTCACGCCTCTTTGTCTCTGTTATTCCCTCAGGAGTCTCTTTATAACGCTCCACTCTGAATGTGCAAGGTGTTTTTAACTATTTATGCCACCGTACGCTGTACACATGCCACATTACATTAGCACATACATAACAGTGTTGTGGCAAACTGTGCCACGGTTTGACAGGGCGCACATAGCTGGGCTACTGTTTGTTCATTATTAACATGATCCTAACACTTTTCCTTGGGTTTCCTGAGATGTGATATGTTAAATATGATTCTTATTTTACGCACACAACATATGGTACATGCACGCTGATGGCACATGATGGCAAGAGTGATTTTTTCTTGTAAATAAAACGTTAAAAGCATTATCTTTTTCCACAGTTTGATAAGGGTACATAAGGGTACATATATATACTGTATGTAACATGTTTGTACAATTGTGTATAAAAATTACAAAAAATAAACAGTATATTATAATGATCTCTAAATCATCACAATAACCTAACTTGTTTATTTTCAAATAGTAGTACCAGGATCTGCCAGTAAGTTTTATATGCCAAAGTCAAAGCAGACATATAATGTTATGTTTTATAATAATTATGGACCCTTCTAGATTAGTATTTCACATTTTAGCACTACAAAGGATCAATATTGAAAATGAATTTCCAGAATTTGAAAATTAAGTAAAAATAACTCAAATATGTTATAACAAATAATTTTTACTGCTTTGTTTTTTTTGTCATTTATTCCCACTGTCTTTCATTCACATCATTATAATATCTCTTGAGATGAGAATGTTGAACATTTCTGATTATATTTGTACATTATTCTGAAAAGGAAGCTCCCCTGGATCAGTAAAAGTTGATTTGTGCTTTGTTGTTGTAAAATTCAAAATTAAAACACACAAATAGATTACAAAAGAATTAAATGGCAAACAAAAATAACCTTACACAAGCTATTAGGCAACAATAACAGTTCAACAATGTTATCATCCCAACATACCTTGGAAGCGTAGTTGTGTCCGTCCGACCCGCACACAGGCCCAGTGGAGGAGATGGGACATGGCTGACAGCTGCCGTCAGGAGACCGGAGAGCGGGCTGCTTCAGTCTAGAGGGCCACAGATTGAGAACCACTGTATTAGCTTATCATTAAACAGCAGGCAATGGCACTACATTGGCGTACATACAGGTTTTGTTATCACCACTTGGAAAACACGAAAACACATCCCGTCCATGAGTTGACCGCGGGTTTATGTGCATAAACAAGGACAAACAATTTTTCTGCTTATGTGTGCATTAGGGAGTCAGCCAGTTCAAACGCGGCTTACCTGTGCTCCAGCTTCTTGCGGTTGACGCACACAGCTCTCTGGTAGCCCTGGGCAATACACACCTTGTGCCGGCTGCACTTAACCTTCTGACAGGGGTCCTTGGTTGTGTCCACATCTGGGAAAAACACAGGAAATTAGATGTATGCTTTGAAAAACCCATGGGTCCTGAGCTTTTTTACCTCCACCAACAACTTTCTGTTATCACAACCTCAAAACTGACAGGGAAGCAGAAAAGTGTTGATATTAAATTTACTCCAAGAGAAAATGAACTGATATAAAAAGACAACCAGATGGGTGGATTTAAAGATGCACTGTGCAAAACGTTGCACAAAGTAATATATAACTGTGGTCTAACAAAATAAGAAAATTCTTAGGCTATTCTTTGTTAGCCCAGATCCATTCACTTTATTAGTATAGAGACCGATCCAACCAAAATTAGTTTAAATTGGTATTTCTCTGATTAGTATATTTTTCAAATTGTGTGTTATTTTAGTACTGATCCATTGGTAAGGTAAGGTAGATGTTATTGTCCCTGTAGAGAAATTTGTTCTCTGCATTTGACCCATCCTTCAATGCTGCTGGGGTAACTTGTCAAAAGCAGTGGGCGACTGGAGTGTAGCACCCAGGGACCGTTCTCCAGATCTTGAGTCATGATCTTGGTCAGGAGTACCTATAGCTGGAGGGTTAGCTTATTGTGCATGTTTTGAGGTTAATGGGGGAAACAGGTAGCCTGGCCTGCGAGACTATTCTATTCTATACAAAGAGGTTAGTCTGGTATCACTTCGCTTAAATTTTGTTTCTACAGGCGGAACAATCACAGGTGAAGTAACCAATCACAGAAGCAAAGGGCGGGACATAAGCAGTGCACCCCTGACCCAAACAAACATGGAGGTTTGCTGTTTTTGTTGTTGTTGTTGTCATAAAACACCAAAATACGGTGTATTTTGAGCAGCTCTGTACTTATTTATGAACGAGTACAGCAGCAGAAGCCAGTTGTACAAAGACTTGTGGAAAAAGTCGGTTTGTTTGAATGTTGTCATTACGTCGGATGTCAACAGGACTTTACTGTTGGTAAAATGGCAACCAAACAAAGATAAAAACACACAGAGGACTGACCAACACGGACTTCAGCAAAATCAACAGGTGACGAAGGAAAGCACTAAACACCATTAATCAGGTCAAAAAAGTTATAAAATTAGCTTGGTAGCTAGCGGTACCTTAGGTTAGCTTTCTTATTTGTAAGATGCGCTGCAGATAAACTGCTGATAGGCCAGTTCCAAATCGAGCGGAGAGAAACTCTTCGCTGTGAGTGGGGAACCAGACTGTCCTGCTTTTGAAAAGAAAGCAGGAGAAGCTGGCTCGGGTAAGAAACTGGAGTACTCAGACAAAACCCACCCTGACACGGGGGAGAACATGCAAACTCCACACAGAAAGGCCCAGTCTGCTTGGTCTGGAAATCAAACCTGGGACCTACTTTGCTACTGTGCCGCAACTATTTTCTGATTAGTTGTCTGTCCAACCAAAGGCCAACCTAATGCTTACATATAAAGCAATACAGACAAACTAAGCACAGAAGGGAAGCACATTTTTTTTAAGCATGCACGAATGTCAAATGCCTTTATAAACGTGACTGATTTTGTCTTTTTGTGAAAACACTGAAAACACCTATTACCTCTGTTTGTTCATAGGCAATAACTGTTCTCTAGAAGGCAGAAGTATGAGATCTGGAATTGCAAATATTTAGCAATGGCAGCATCAAACCACCCCCTGACTTTTTTTTGTTACATTTATTACACAGAAATGCATAAATGTGACTACTCCTCATGCAACGTACTATGATCCAGATCTTTTTGCAGTCCTGCTTTACGCCCGTATGGCTAGCTACCTACACCTCCATCCATCACACTCTCCGCTAGCCACTAATGCTAGCCCACGTGTCAGCGCCCCACACGCACTCATATGTCACAGCTGTCCCTTTGTAGCAGGCCTCCTGGAGCTCGACCTGGATGTCACACTCTATTTTCTTCAGCTCCCAGCCTCTGCTCACCTACGCTATCCATCAGCACGCTACACGACAATACATCTTATTCATTCTTCATGCATAATATCAAAAGGGTTTATCTGAGAGAGACAAAATCATGTGTTAGTAGTCCATCCCCCCGTTGCCCCAGTTGTTTCCAGTTTTTGATGGCATTGTAATTTTGCACACACAGACACAGACTTAAATCTGCTCTCGTGTCCCCTCCGGTGTTGGCTCAAGGCGAAAAAACATTAATGCTGCAGCCTACATCACAGGATTATTGAGGCAGACCGACAGATATCTGATTTGAGAAGCAAATCCGAAACAATACACCCCCCTGTCATGGCTGAGCTGGTTGTGTAACACATTGTGGCTGACTGACGGCCGGCCTGCTCCTCTGCTGTGGAGGAACACAGACGCCAAGATGCACATTCCTCAGTCCTCTGTCATGTTGGGACAGCGGTAGCCTCTCTGGTAGCACGACATTACATTTTAGGAATTAGGAATTAGGAATTAGCGCTAGCCACCAAACATTGCAAATAATGAATAATCAACTGACAACCACATATCAGTAATATCAGAGCCTGGTTAAAGAACATAACAAGTCTATCAACATTTAGCCATTTTATTTAATGTAACAATTAGTGTCTATAATTAGCATAAGTTAAGCCAAAGGCTACACAGTTTACATTTCTTAATTTTATTGTTACACTGGACAAGTATTTAGAGAAATGTGGCAGTCCATAGTAGTTTATCAGTGTTTGCTCAGATTTTATTCATCAGTCACCACAAAAATCCTACTTTGATAAGTTCTCTTTAGCAAACTGGAACTGACAATCAGATCTGGATGCAAATAATTCATAGTAAATTTAAGCGAATATATAAGCAACAACCATTTGTTCCCACTTTTTAAAACAACAAAATTAATATTTTTATTTTGCTTCCGTGTAAAAATGAATGTGATGGAATGCTACTCTCGGTACCAGGCTTGGTGCGCAACACTCATGAAAGGAGCTATAAACAATATTCAGTTTTATATCTACTCACTACCAGCAACATGGCCCAAACATGACCAAACAAGCACTCTGGCCCTTTAACTCAATGGTAAATTGAGCAACTACACGTGGACTCAAAACAGTGATTTTCTAGTTCAGGGATAAATGCTCTAACAGTAAAACCACAAAAGACCAAAAAGTCATCATCATTTGTGCCCTCAGTGACCTCTTTTGGCTGGAGTTTGTATCTCACTATAATATCAAACCCTTTAAAAATGCCTAGATCCAGTCGGTGTCCTGGACCAAAATCCAAATTATTGTTGTCTGTCTTGCTAACAGTCTAACACATGAGCCAACCGTATAGAGACAGGTTTTTGTTTACAACTATTATAATGTCTACAGTCTACACAGTTGCACCCATACTTTGTGTCCTTTAAAGGGGAATTCAACCCAAACCTGAAGAGCAAGCCATCCTACTGTATTTCTTTGTATAAAACTTTAAAATGGTAATATGCTGAGACATTGGAGCAAGGACTGTCTTGACTAAATGCCCAGCCTTAATTTCCCAACTCTGAGTTCAAATCAATAAACACTAATTACACATACATGAAAACACTGGTCAAAATGGAAATACAAAAGAAACTTAGTTATTGGAACACACTGCAAAATTAAAATATAAGCTATAAACAATAGTTAATGTGACGGCTAATCATGTTGGCCCTTTGTTGGTGTATATTTGGAACTTACAGTCAAGTTTTCCTTTTTTGAGGCAGATAAAGTGCTTAACGAGACAAACTGCCCCTCCGCTGACCCCTAAGCGCTTCTCGTTATCATCCGCTACCTCTATCACTATCACTATATAATTCCGGGTAATGGGTAGGTCACTCTACGAAGTTTCACAGGTGGAGCTATGGCAGAAGAGAAAGCGAGAGTTTTTTCTTAGCGGAGAAGGAAAAAAAGAAGCGAAGCATATTGAAAACAGTTATCTTATATTTTATATAGTTACCTGCCAGCTAGCTCCTCCTGAGGCTTGCAGAGTGACCTAACTGCTTCCCAGAGTTGGATAATGATTAAGGACAAAAATGGGAAGTGTTAAACAGTTCTCATTAAGCGCCATTAAAATACATTTTTGAAACATTATTTTAAGGTCCAAATACTGCATAGTGTTGCTTTAAATGGTTGGCATATGGAACATCAGGGCAGTTTTTACATTTCAAGTAACCCTCCAGGAATACTAGTTGATATAGCAATGACAACAGATTTCTGATATATTGTATATTTATGAACCAGTGAAGAAAATATCGTTTGCTAAGTATAGATTGTGCCGGCTGCTTCATGGTGAAACTGACAAAGACCAACAAGGGGATTAAGGTGGTGATGACAGGGGGAGAAGAGGATACAATTCAGGGTATGAGGATGAGCTGCTGATATGACTAATACTCCCATCCAGAAGAAATGAAGAGAGGCAGAACATAAACAGCGCGCGTTTTAATCCTGCCTTCTAATAGCCAAACATTAGTAAATAAATCTCCTGTCGGTGGTTGCGCATCCACACAATGCTGGCACTGCGCGGTGTGTTGTGAGTACAGAAGCATAAGGTGGCTGCCTGAGCCTCATGTTAACTTAACAGGCTTCGGCGGATTAAAGCGCTGCCTGCGATGTGATGACGTTACCATGGCAACAGGCTCCCGGCGGTCCAGGACTCATTTCTGGGTCTGACTGTGATTTGCAGCTCAATCTGTGGTATATCTGCAAGCAGTTCTTCCTTCCTTCCTTCCTTCCTTCCTTTACTCGCTGTGGTCGGGACCCCTGCTGTCGTACAATGAAGTCAATCAATCTACGTTTTGTTTCGTTTTGGCATTATGTTCCTCATCTCTAACATCCCAGATCTTCCCCAGACATTGCTGCTCCTGTTCAGTTTTGGACTGATTGATATACAGCAAGTAAAATTAGTATTGAACACATCCAAAAGTCTTTTATTATGCTTTTTATAGGCTTTTTAAAATAGTTTTGGACACCTGCATTAGTATTTCAATGTTATACAACTTAAAATAATGTACATAGAAAATGTATTCTTTTGGGCTAGGTATGTTTTTCAGCTGGAAACAACGTTAGAACATGGTTAAAGTCAATTTAGCATAATAGGGGACCTTTTACAAATATATTCCTAACATGGTGGAATGATGTTCTTTCTACTTCTGGATTTGGGGCAAAGCTCACTGGACAATTCAGAAGTTTAGAAATCCTTCTGTAACCAATGCCATCAGCATGTTTTGCAACAACAGGGTTAAAGCAAAGGTCTTGAGAGAGTGCTGTGCTTTTACCCATCATTAGATGTGTCATGTGCAACACCTTTGTAAAGAGACACCTTTCTATAGGTCAGACAAGAGACAGGATTGCTTTCTGACTACTGATAGATTTCAGATGGGGTCTTGGCTTTCCACTCCTTTTTGCACCACCCTTTCGTCATTCATTTAATACTTTTTCTCTGTGTTATTCCATTTTATTACACATAAATCATTTTCTGAACGTTTTTGTTTTCTTTGTGTGGATTACTTGGGTTGTTACTGGCATCTGGAGAATATTTCCTGTCAGTACCAGGTCAGAAATATAATTTTTGAGAAAAGCTGCAACCTGTTTAATATTTATTTTACCCACTGTATTTTAAATCCCAACCTACTTCCATTTTTACTTTTTGAAGGTCTCTCATTTGGTATTAAACTAATGCCGGCAGCAGTAAAGCTCTTCTAATTAGGCTCCTGGTGCTTTAATGTAATCCAAATCAGATTGAATGGGGTTTATCCCTGTAGATCGAGGCTAACAGAAGCAGAGCTCAGGCCACATCCTCATCAGCGACCTTCTCATCCACTATTTACACACTCTAATAAAGCCGCAAATACGGTCAGCACTATCTCAGCCATTGGCTCCCACTAAAGGCACAGACATGGTTTGATTGCTAACGATGGGAAATGCAAAATGCTACCTGACTTAGCCCATCAATACATTGGTTCTTAGAAGGTTACTGAGAAGAAGCAATTTTATGTTGAAATGTTTCTCTTCATCTATTAACAGATAGTACTTGGTAATGACTACCTAGTAAGGGACATGAACTGTTTCTAAGAATAATTTGGCTAACAAACAAGCAACGCAACTGATGCAAATCGGGCAGTGGGTAACCTGACTCACCAGATCTCAACAGCCTGTAAGAACCATCTGGGAGGGCTTCTGCAGAATGTGTTTGCAAAGGGCAGGTCCTGGAGATCAATAACTGGCTGGTGATTGGATGAACCAGGAATGTCATGTTGTATGCATTAGTAATAGTAAATATAGTGAGAAACCAGGTGCATCATACAAAACGTTTAAGGAAATGTTTTTTTCTCTTGTTTCTGTTCAGAAGACTGCAACAGTCTGCACTGTCCTGCACTCTGCTGGACTCTTCACCTGTTTCTTTGTCGCACCAGTAGAGTACTTATTAAAAACGTTATTTTTAAGTCACATAATGTCTTTAAAGGTTGTGTAACATGAAATGCTGTTCTAGAGATGACCAAAAATATGACTAAAAGCATAATATAGCCCCTTTAAGGTAACTACAAAGAGCTCCTAGCTTCAAGAAACAAACATTGTGCATTTACTATATGTCCAAAACAACATCTATGAAGAATCAACTCTAATGTTATAATAACTGTCATTCTTTTCTAAAAATATCAACAAGAGACCTCATATAAAATTCTAGTTGGGGAACATAAGACACCTGGTCACAGTGACCTGAACAGCCCTTCATCCATCAAAGCCCAATTAAAAGAAGGAATTCCATGAAGGCTTTACTAAGATATCTTGTCTGTAGAAGTGCTTGGCCTCTGACATTGCAAAGTCCTACAGAGCCAATTTTGGACTAATTAAATTGGTGTTACTGATATATTGTGTTCAATGGCGGACACTATCACTGCTGTATGATTTATAAATAACCAAGCAATGAAACAGAGAACACAAAGGACATTTGAAAGCATTCCCCTTCACACTGTATATTTATTTCATCTCAAAATGTCCACAGAGATATAATTTCATAGCCTCACTTTGAAGGGTAATTACAAAAGTGGATCCACCAACACCTCCCATTGGGGTCCAAATAGCTTGAAAGTGTTTTGCTGAACTTTCTATATCGCACACAAGGTCCCAGGTGGGTCTTGGACAAAACGTATCTGGAGTGGCAGTGGACAAAATTAGGGTGTGAGAAGGTGAAGAGGCCACAAACAGTCTGGAGACTTGTAGATGCTGTTCAGGGAGGAGTGTGGCTGAGTGCCAGCTGTAGTAGTCCAGACAGAAGAGGAGATGAGTGCAGAATACTCAAGGAGCTGGCTAGGCTCCCAGGTGAGAGAAATGTCTGATTTGGAGAAAGCTCTGGAGTCAGGAGGTGTTACAGAGGTCAGGAGGTCAGATGGAGACAGGAGTCTGGTGTACGGCTAGATATTGACAACAATCAGCCTTACTGAAATGGGT
Organism: Bostrychus sinensis; assembly: GCA_020698575.1. Classification (NCBI taxonomy): domain Eukaryota; kingdom Metazoa; phylum Chordata; class Actinopteri; order Gobiiformes; family Eleotridae; genus Bostrychus; species Bostrychus sinensis. The sequence goes on along the minus strand of CM036254.1, from coordinate 10,063,808 downwards.
TTGTCAATCACTGATATGTAATCAGCACTAAGAGCGAAGGAAGGGACATTGTGGACAACCTTATTCCAGTTTTGCAGTTCAAATGCACACTGACTGAGCACAGCAATAATGAAAGGTATTAAAAAAATGTTTTTACATACACTGCAATAAAACTATGACAGATAATTAAGATAAACACTAAGTTGTTTCAGGATTCAGATGCTTTAAAGATAAAGTTAGAGGCCAGATTAAAAAGGTTTGGAAATGTACTGAGGAGGAACAGTGAATATGTTGGTAGAAGGATGCTGAGATTAGAACTGCCAAGAGAAAAGAGACCTAGAGGGAGACCGAGGAAATTTATGGATGTAGTGAAAGACATGAAGTTAGATGGTGTGAGGATGCAGAAGACAGGATAAGATGGAGGTAGATGATTCACTGGGACAACCCCAGAAGAGAACAGCCAAAAAGAAGAAGAGAAATATTGTTTATGGCTATTTAACATCCACTGGTCAAAATTAAACAAAGATGATGCACTGCATGCTCTACCAACTGAGCCATATTGCAGCTTAAACCTCTTTTTTAATAAAAATATATGAGTTATTTTTTCTTTATACTTACAGACACCTTTTCTACTGTCAAGTCAGCAAGTCTTTATCCATTTAGTCTCGTCTGCCATTGATTTAAATCCATTGATTGACCGTTGTCCGTTGAGTGTCTGTTCACCTTGCTTGTTTGACTAAGATAAGCTTCCTAAACCAAAGTACATTTAATATGAGTAAAACGATGTCTTGCAAGTGTTGAAAACGCACTCTGTACATTATCACAATTAGCAGTTCGTACACGGCCAAATTACAAGTGTACTGCTGCTGTTCACAGTCTTAGGAGCGAGCTGGATTGATGAATCGAGTGTAGAAATCGACTGCAAATTACCCTGACCTCTCCCTTATTCAGTCAGCGTGCCTCTACAGCGTTGGCATGCAAATTCACTCCACAGTCAGCGCTGCCCCTGTGTGCGCTAGCAGTGTTGACAGTTCAAAAGCTTTGTCTTCCTTTATGCTGCGGTATCGGGAGTGTCTGGCTGCCTGCTTGAGAGATGAGGCCTTGCAGGCTCATCCCGACTCCAGAGTAAAGACATCACCATGATTTAATAGTGGCTTGCAGGGACAAATCTCTGACTTTTTATTCCTTTGCTTCATTAAGCTACTCATAAAAGCAGTCAGATCACTGGATAAAGACGGCACATTTACATGTCGACGGGGAAAAATATAGATGGATAAAGGGGCTGATGCTGTGTGAAATAGTACTATTCACTGGATCACCTGAGGGAAGTGTGAAGTGATTCACTAAAGCCGTGACGTTTAAAAATTAAGGTGAAGTATTCAGGGGGTGTTTGTAGAAAAAGTGATTTATAAAGCTTAGACTGACAGCGAACATATTGGACAAGAATATTTTTTTTTTAAGCCATGAAGTTGAATTGGATGGGGCTGCTCTCTTACAGGGTCACCAGACAAAATCAATGGCACAGTGATTTGGGAAGTTTTTACACTGGATGCCCTTCCTGAGCCACATGCTGTGAGTGGATAAAGCTCTTTGGTTAAACCTTGGCTTTGGTTCTAACAGTGTGGTATGGTTACTCAAACAGAAAGATAAAATTTAGGTGAAAATTTAAAAAAATCCATGAAAATATACAAAGCCACAATGCAGTATGTTTTGTTTTGTGATAAACATTAGTGTTGAATCTATTCAAAATGCTCAAAAATGTATTTTTAAATTCATCCTTCCCTCATGTCTCTTGGCCTGCAAGTTTAATGTATACAGAATTGTATTTTTTGTAAAATGGATACCAAAAGATTTGGTACAAGAACTTGAGAAAGAAATATTTGGAATAATTGTTATCTTTTGTTTACATTCACATGTTTATAACATAATCTTAAACCCACTTTCTTGGCCAAATTTGCAACACCACCATCCACCTGAAACAAAATAAATACAGATTGTGAATCAAAAAATGATTTTGTATTAATAGGTTCTTAATCAAATTGTGACCCCAAAAATTAGAATCAAACTGCCAGACACTGAAAGATTCTCACCCCTGATAAACATACAAGAGGAAATAATCCTAAATGTTGCACCTTCTCCAAATAAACTGAAACAAATCAGTTCAGACACTCAATATCTTGCAGCTTGTGTAAATTTAAAACATAGCATTTGCCTCTACAAGTTAAACATGAAATAGTAAGTCCACAAAAAGTAGAACTAATACAGAAAAACCTAGGAAACAGTCTTCTGCCACTCTTTAGTGCAGCAGTATAAGCTTCACTTCCAGCCTCTTGCAACACAAAAAGATTTACTTGCTCCTTCACTGTAGGTATGGCAACACACCTACATTTCAAAAGATCACTTCAAATATAAATAATATCTCTATTTAGACAAAAAAATAAAGAAATGCAACTTCTTTTCAGTGAGATGACATCTGTTTAAATAGCTAAAGTTCCAACAGAAACACAAGCTTCTTAAGCTTCTTCTTAACTGCACTATACCAACATGACCTAGCTTTTACAGCCATCCTTATTATTTCTTTATTATCTATAACATGTTGTCAATTTGAGGTTTGAGAAAACATGAAGCAGTACCAACATATGCAGAATAAACAATCCTGGAAATGGCTCTATTTAAAAATATTCTGTACAACAAACCAGAGAAACAACACATAAAGCCTGCCTAACTTTAGATAAACTGTTGATTGTTCACTGGGATCTTGGTGGAAGACGGCTTTTCTAAGATACACCTAAAGGGAAAAAATTTATCTTTCTTACTCTAACTAAACAAAGTCAGAGTGATAGCTAAGTTTTTGCAGGGTGAATAAAGCCCTCTGCACCTCCCCCTGACTTGCAAGACTAGCCTTGCAAGAATGGGAGAATCGACTCTGAAGTCTCAAGCCAAAACAACAAGCCAGCGATGACTTTAATTTTTTAGTTGTTCCTCATGGCAGAACAGCCAAAATGAAGAGGAAACCTTTGTATGAATACAAGGAGAAAATGAGAGTCAAGCGGAGTGAGGGTAAGTATTAACAATAGTGCTTTACTCCAAAATGTAGGGTAGGGGAAGCTCGGAAAAGAAAAATTAGACCTAAACAGCAAAGAAACAAGCAAAGTTACATGGTTCCCCTCTAACTAAAAAGTGGCAATATGTACCACTCAAATTAAACATGTGGAGTGATATGCAATGTTTTGTATGAATGCTGTGATGCAAAATGGTATAAAACAAGTCGCTTCATCTTGCGTTCACTTTTTTGCTTTCCTTGTCTCTTAATGCAAAATTCTGTGCTTAAGCTCCTATCCTTCCCCATCTCTAAACCATTCCTCTGTCGCATGCATTTTATCAGATCTCCTCAGCCTCATATAAAAGCAGTGAGATGCACTGAACAATAAAGTTTCTGTCCATAAAAGAGAAAAGCCTGAACGACAGTCAAATGCTCCGGAGACGATGGGAGCTAAACAAGAAAAAAACTTCTTGGCCTGCAGTTTGAATTCTGGTGATTCATCTTGTTTGAAAATATCTAAGTTTGAGACACGTAAAAGGATTACGATGTTCTTCTGCTTCCGTTCTGTTTTTGATTACATGCTCTTTTAGACTTTTAGCATAATATGCAGTAACAGAATGTACTTCAGAGAGCTAATGGCTTTCCTTTGTATCTCTCCTTGTGAATAAACAGCTTCATATTGAATCAGCGTACACAGCCATTCTATTTTATCTTGTCGTCCTCCTCCAAGTCTCATGACTCCGCAATTTTCTCATCAGCGAACAGCTCTGTGTCAGCGGCTTTACACTAAATCACACTACCCTTGTCCCGTTCCTGTCGCGTGCTTTTACCTCTGTCTAAGGCCCTTCATTGAAAACCATAATTAGTCTTTCATTAAGCCTTTCGGAAACGTCGCTAATGGACTCCGCCGTTCAGAGGACTTAATTTAAGCTGCAAATCAAGCTGCAGCGTTCGAGGACAAGCCTCTGTGTCATGACTTCATCTCGCTGAGGCTCAATTAAAGCTGAGTTCGCAGCTGGAGTCAAAGAGAAGACCTCCAGTGCTCAGTGCGTTTACATGCAGAGCTTAGTAGAACTACGCTTATTGAACCATTATAGGCTCTCTCAGTTGGATTTCTCAATTTGATTTTACATGTGTAAGATCGTGTGCCTGGCATTTCACTCAGACTAATGCTGCATGTGAGTGTGATATTTTGTTTGGTATTTAGGGTATTTAGCATTTGTTAAAAAAGCAAAAATCTAACCCGACTTGTTAGTAGCGCTAAAAGCTAATATACTTATTATTTACTATCTTTTATTTCTTAAGAACTATCAGCACCTTTCAAAAGCACATGAGCACATCATTAGCTACGATACACTTTATAAGACCAAAAATATTAACAAACCATTAGGCCAAGGCAGAGAGACACAAAATGTAAGTCTCTGTCAGTGAGTATTTCTCTAAACCACCTCATAAAAGATTTTCTTCTCCATATACTTTCACCTTTTATCTATCGGTCATATATCATGAGAATTTTCAGATTTAAAACAAAATGTACTGCTTTTATTTTGCTCAAACAAGAGCTAAATTATAGGTTAAATCGAGGTTAAACCAGAAATAAAACCTAAGCAAAATGTTTTTCATATTTACTTTACTGTAAACCCATCATTTACAAGCCCATAATTTACGATTAATTTAAGATTATGTTTAAAAAATGACACTGCTCTAAGCCATTGTTTTTATGTTTTTTGTTTGCATGTGTTACTCTGTGGAGCATGCTCAGTGCTTTAGCCAACCTTGATCAGAGTAAGCATTTATCTGCAGTAATAGTCTAACAATGAATGTGAAAGTTAGAGGAAGTTTATATGCAGCTTATAGCTCTGAAAATAATTGGACCAAGGCAATAACTGAAGCTGTCCTACCTGCATATAAACGTTCTGACTGAAGGGTCAATTAAGGCAGAGTTCACTGCGAGAGTTGAAAATAAGACCTCGAACAGTCAGAGTCTATGCAGCTCCCGTTTGAGCGTAGAGAAAAAAAAGCAGGGAACACAGAGCAGAGTGCTGGCGGCTTGTTGAAGTCAAGCCAATGTTTAGCATCTCCTGAGGGAGCCACATCAGATGCACTCAAGCAGATAAAGCAGAGCGCTAACATCTCTCAACCTTTTCACTGCAGAACTGCTACAAGTGTGGACAGGGAGCATCTGACCCCCGAATACAAACGGAGGACATACGTATGCTGTTGTCTAATGCTCTGAACCGGCGCTGCGAAGGGATCATGGGTCAAACACAGGTCATGGATTCTTCTGAACGGACAGAAAACCATTATAACACTGCGCTGAGCTAAAATTGAGTCAGGAAGCAGCACAGCCTTAATACCAGCATGTATACTTAGAATTATATTACTATCAACTATTAATAACTGCTATTGTGCACATACAGATGGCGTACCTATGGCAGCAAGGACAAGCATTTGGAGAAACACAGAATGCTGCTGGATAATATGGATAAACAATACATGTACTTTTCCATTTTTCAGAGCTCCAATTAACTACATCAAATTATTATCTATCCCTAAGTAGGTTTCACTTCACCCACCTTGCCTCTGTATGAATGTGTTAGTGTGATGTGTTGTGTGTTTGGTGGTAGTCAGAGAGGCTGTAGGTGCATTTGGCTGAACAGGTAATCAAAATTTAATCAAAACCAAAATTTGAATGATCACAAAGGCTGCAATTATTTGGGAGATATAAAATCATCTGCAGAAAACAAAATATCCCATCTTCACAGGGTCTTAATAGGTATACACTGTGCCACAGCTGTAGTTTAGTCCTCTACAGGCATGATCTGAAAGGCATGCGATTCAGTGAATTAGATTAGCAGTCAATATTTCACCCTTCTCTCAAGTTCTCTGTCACATGCTTAAAACGTATACTATGAACTGAAAAAATATATCACAAAATTGCAATTAGATATTTTTTCAGAATCGTTCAGCCCTAGGCGAAGAATGGCACCCACATCTCCAGCAGTCTGCCCCAGGGCAGCTGTGGCTACAGAAGTAGCTCGCCACCACCGAGTGTGACTGAGGAGTGAATGAATAATGCACTAAATTGTAAAGTGACTTTGAGTACCAAGAAATGCAATATATAAGACTGATGCATTATTATTAAAACACATGCTCATTTCTATTAAAGTCTGGTTTAAAATCTGATTCTAAAGAGCGTAAACATATATCACCTTATCATACCAATTTATTGTGTTATTTATTGTATTATTATCCTCTCTTGGTTTGGAGCAACTTTTATTTCAAAGACTCCAACTCTTTACACTCAAGCTTTCTCTATAGGAGTGATGAGGATGGAGAGGATCAGAAATGAGTACAGAGGGACAGCTCATGTTAGATGTTTTGGAGATAAAGTCAGAGAGGCCAGAATAAGGCCATTTGGAAACATACCTAGGAGGGACAGTGAACATATTGTTATACAGATACAGAGGTTAGAGAAGCCAGGCAGGAGAACACGAGTAAGAGAAATGAGAGATTTATGGATGTAGTGAAAGAGGACATGAAGTTAGTGGATGTGGGAGAAGAAGATGCAGAGAATAGGGTGAGATGAAGGCAGATAATTCGCTGTTGCGAGTGCTGCACTTGATGAAATGCACTGTGAATCATCCATAACTGTGCATATGTTTACCTCTAACTTTAATTAATCCAAAATTATGTGTGCAAGAGTAAATATATTTCCACGGAGAAACTTACTGTCATTAGAGCCTTGGTTTTCATCCCAGGTACGCACATAATCATCCTGCACAAACACAAAGAAAAACAATTTGTTAGCGGCAAATTAAGCCTTCCCTTAACTCACGGTGCAGCCAGGACTCTCTGTCATCCTGCCTGCGGAAGAAGTGAGGCACTTTACATCATCATTGCACACTGATTACAATGTGTACATTAGAGCTGCAGAATGATAATGAGCGGAGCAGACGGTAAGTACTGTAGTACGTCTTTATGGAAATGAGCCAAGCCGACTGCTTTATATGTGTCAGGCATATGGTGTCAGGGGGCGAGCTGCCTTTTAAGAGCACTGCCTCTTTTTTCCACTTAATTAGAACATTTATTACCCTAATTAAAATGGCTGAGTTGAAAGACAAGCAAAAGATTGACAGAGGACCAGGGATGAAACCGCACAGTAATACCACATTCACATGAGATCTGGACACAGCAAACCGGAAATTATTTTGGTAGATAAAAGGCATGCACACTAAAACAGCTGAGGGTAATGTGGAAATATTGCTACTTTTTTCATCTACAAACCATAGAATTGTAACTTAAAAAATAAGATTTGGAGTAGATTTGGAGTAAAGCAGAACTCAGAAGCTTTTTTTATTTTAAATAGATTGTTTCAGAGTCCTTGTGGTGAATAAATTAGTTGTGAGAGGTGAATAAAATACCCTGCATCTCTCCCTGCTGCCTCTGAGCCAAAAACATTGCAGACCCAGTGTCACAAATGATGGCTTTATTTCTCGATTTTCATTTTCGTCATGACAGAGCGTCCAAAAGACAGAAAAAACTTTGTACAAAAACACAGAGGGGAAAATGAAAATCAAGTATTTATGAAATGTAGGTGGAGCTGTTTAGAGGGAAATGAGTCAAAAACAGCAAAGAAACAAAGTTTCTGAGTTCTGCTTTAACATTAAAAAAATTTAAATGCAAGTTTTTATATAATATATTAACGCTGCAGCAGTATTACCCTCACATTGAGAAAATATATATATTTTAGTGTTAGCCTTTGCTGCTTTAAAAAACCCATCTGATTATAATTTAAGTAGGACTTGTTAAAAGACACTAAAAGTGATCAACCATGGCTGATCTGCATTCATAACCTAAGTAGGCTGCACACCAACACCACACTATGCTGTTTGTTTTAGCCAGTTTGCTGTCACCTCTCTAAACAAAGGTTTTACAGATGTATAAGAATACTTTCTCTGAGATTATTGGTGTTTTTAGCATCTGCAGAGTCTCAACAGAGAGTACTTAACCTGCTCTGGTGCTAGCAACAACATTAGCCACAACACAGTGAATAGTGCACTGTTGTGAGACAAGCCCCTTTGTTTTGAGCTGGCCAAAAAATTCAGTCCCTGCTGTAGTTTCTGTCTCATATTTTCTATGATGCTGTGCTATTGACTGAATATTAGGTGTCCATAAAATACAAGTAAAAAAACAAACGGACAGTATGACAAAATATAAAATATCGCGCTGTTAACCTGAGGCACATGGCTATTTTGCATAAATTAACTACAACACTGCATGTTCCAGCCCTATTCTAGGCTCTCAGTTTAATTTAACAGACTTATTATATTGTTTTTAGAGCCTGACCGACAATGGGCGGGCCGATATTATCGGCCGATATAGCCCATTAGAGAATTATTGGTTATTAGCTGAAATCCGCCGATATAAACAGTAATATTGTGTGCTGGAGCGCTTGAATAAGACCTGCTGGCACTAACTCAGAGTGTTTCCAATCAGTTTGGCTCTTAAGGCTGGGACACACTGGGGCAATCATCGACTGATGGGCACGGTCGGATGGTTTGACATGGTCGGCGACGTGAGTCTGTTTGGTGCGTTCCGCACCATCTGACGTAGTGGGACACAGTTGGGCATAGTTCTGGCCGACTGAACATGTCAAATTGGCGTCAGGCTGTCATGCTCAACAAGCGCTCTGATTGGCTGTGTGTCCTGTTCACAATTTGTCAAACAGCTCGAGTTTAACATCGAGACATAAGGAACTATCTGTTCTGCAACTACTTCATTATGTTTTCCACATCTGTGACGGTAATGTGCTGCAGTTAGCTTACCTTAGCTTGTAGCCTTGTGCAGATAAAAATATAATCCTCCCTCTGAGGCAAACGGCTGCAATAATCCAGTCCCTTTTATTCATTACTGTGATCAGACAAGTTCAATCTAGTGCATATAATTATTATTGACTGATAAATACTTGAGTTAAACACGTGTGTGTTGCAGAGTTTTATTTACTAGAATTTAAATAACCGCAGAGTTCAGTGACTAGCGCCGCCTGCTGTTGTAAATAGTTAGTATGTTTTGCACATGCGCACTTCTCGGTCATGGGTCTGAATTGCTCCGGTGTGTCTGCAGCTACTTTCAGTGGCGACAAGAGGAGACGTGAGGAGACGAGCAGTTGCCCCGCCTCTGCTGAGAGTGGTCGGGTATTGGGTTGGTGTGTCCCAGGCTTTCCACTGCAGTTCATAGAAACACCCTAAATCACCTTCTCATGGCCTGAAAAGCTCAAAAAGGCAATAAAAATATTTTTGCTAATTTTTCTGCCATAAAACTTCATAGAACAAAAATTCAAAATGCATTTTGTAGTTCTCCCCATGCTCTGCTTGCACAGCAAGTTTAAATGAAATGAGTTAAACAAATTTAGTTAAAGCTAAATAAAATAAATAAATATAATACATATAAAAATACATAATACTCCCCACACTAATACCCACTACAACCTACATATCAATCAGCATAAAGAACAATTAGCAGCTTTCTACAACATTTTATGTTTAGTTGAATAACGTGGCCTGGGGTGTACACGCCATATTCATGTAAACAAGAGCAGAAAAAAAATGCTTTAAAATACTTTTTACTAATGTAAAACTGTATTGGCTGATGTATCGGATATCGGTACTTTTTGGGGGGTTTACCTAATATCAGTATCAGCATCGGCCTCTAAAAAAACAAACCGGTCGGGCTCTAGTTGTTATGCTACATTGAGCCATTTTTGCCTTCCATCTAACAGCCATGGTCTGTCGGCTGGTACCTGTCTGCTGAGTTTCATGTGAATGTGGCAGAAGACAGAGAGAAGCAGTCATTATTTGAAAAAGAAGAAAAAGAGAACTGACCTCGACCTCCTGGTGAAATGACAGCGGAGGGACAGAAAGAGAGAAACAATATTAGACACAGCTGCATATATTGACATTAAAAGCTTTTACCATTTAGTAAACATACTTAGCAAATATCACTGCTGACACTCAAGCCTAGATACACCTACATTAATGCACAAGCAGGAAATACAGAGGCAATCCTTTTGGCATATGCAATCTATCTGTGAGATACTATATATGAGTCATTTGGAGATATTTACTGTCCACACCCCCCACACACACACTCTCCCCACCACCAGCCTCCTCTTTTGTGATGACTTACTCATCACCGTAAACATTTACTATACTGGATGTGAGTGCCAAACAGCTCCCCAGAAGGCCGTAAATCCTGCCACAACACGTGAAATAAGCAGCTCTCATCAGTAGTGCAGACCTCTGCTTCGACCCTCAACATTTTATTTCACCAGTGTAACTGTTTTCATCAATGCCAAGGACCTGAAAAGCAACTGAAATGCACAAAAGCGCTCTGCTGCAACTGTAAGCTCCTTCCCATCTGAAATGAGAGGAAACCACTTACACATCTTGTTAAGGCTGGGCGATATATTGAATTAATTTGATTAATTTGCATTTTTTATTTTGGACAATGTCAAAAATAGCCAAATCGTAACATCTGATTTTGCAGAAATAGTGTTTTCTAAGCGCTGCTGTGTTCACTGTGTTGTGGCTAATGCTACTGCTAGTGCCCAAAGCAGCTTAAATACTGACTGTGGAGACTCTGCAGATGCTAAAAACACCAATAACCACAGAGAAAGTTGTCCCTTTACCTTAGTAAGGCCTTCATTTAGATGTAGCAGCAGTTTGGCCAAAACGATCAGTGTAGTGCAATGTACAGCACCAACAGCACCTATGTACTTTGTTTATGTATGTTAATTAGCCACATGCTCTGGAGTTAGTGTATTTTCATAGCCCTTGGTTGATATTTAAATAGACCTGGTCTTTAGAGGCAAAGAAGACTAAAACTAAATCACATTTATGTCCTTGCTAATGTCATTGTGAGAGTAATGCTTTCTTGGTACATTTTTTGTACATTTATAGCTAAAATAAAAAATATATAACTATGCAATAATCACATTTGAAAACATTAAAGCTACATTTAAAAAGCTTTTTATGTAACAAATCTACTAGGAAATGGAAAAAAAAAATCTATATTTTATTTTTTAGGCATTTCCCTGAGCCCTACTTTTTGTCATGATTTTGACATTTCTAGGAATGCCATACTTTATTGTCCCCATAGTGAAATGTATTCTCTGCATTTGACCCATCCATCAGTGCCACTGGGGCAACCTGTCAGGAGCAGTGGACCCATCTCCAGACCTTTAGCCATGGATCCTGGTCAGAAGCACCCACAGAAAACCCATATAAATAAGGGGGGGACAACCTCCACACAGAAAAGTCCAACATGGTCCGGGATTCACACCCAGGATCTTCCTGTTGTGAAGCGACAGTGCAAACCACTATGCCACCATACCGCCATAAGTGTCATTTGCTAAGTAAGCTATACAGCTGTTTTTGCAGTAAGACTTTCTACTTAGAATATTTTGGGCCAAATGTATGATGCAGTAAGCAGAATAAGGGTTGTTGCAGTAACTGATGACATACTCCATAAGCAGATAAGTGCCTTGGGATGATAAACTGCTACTGTATAAAGATAAATTGAACTGAATTTCACAGCGCTACTTGAGACATCATTGGGCCTCGCATTTGTACTGCAGAGCATCAGAAAATATGTCATCTGTGAAGCCCAAAAGTGTGCACAGTACATTTTGAGTGATTTGAGGAGACCAGCAGATATGTAATTTTTCACACCAAGTACCACCTCAGAAATATTTTGGCTTTCGGACTAAAATGAGCATTAGTAATTTAGAGCAAAACAGGGACTATACTAGGACTAAATTCGGATTAAACCTGGATTAAACATATTCTAAAACTGAACTATACTACACTAACCTGGGATTTAACCTAAGACAGAAATAAACAGGGACAAATCTAGGACTAAAGCAGGTTTAAACCAGGACCACAGCAGAAATAACCCAGGTCTAAACCAGGACTAATCTAGGACTAAGCCAGGTCTTCCAACCAGAGCAGGAATAAACTAGCAATAAATCTGGCTGTAAATTAAACTAAATGAGAACTGACTCTTGAGTACAACTAGTTAACCCCTAGTGCCATATATTCTGTCTCTTAAGTAGGGGTGTAACAATACAGTTATTATATCGATGTATAGACATTTTACTCCTATGATACAATTACATCGATACACATTACCTTGTATTGTTTCGTATTGTTTTTTCAGTAATGTATATTGATAAACATTGAAAAAAATGGAATATATATAATAATATTGGAAATATTGATATTAGAAATTTGCATGTAAAAAAAAACAAAATACAACTTTTTGGATGTGATTTTTGTGTTTTTAATGAAATAAAATGTTACATTCAACTCTGCTTCACTCTCTGTCTGCTGGACATAATCAACCCCGGCCATGATGCTGGATTTGAGAGTGTATTTTAGTGATTTTTGGCAACAAGTTGCTGTATCGATGGTATTAATATGAAGGTGTTGAATCGTATTGTTCTAAAAAAGCCCATATCGCTCAGTTAAGTACTCGTTAGATAATTATTCTTATTAAGGACAAAGTGTCAATAAGACTAAACATGAAAACATTAGTTCAACCAGCTTTTTGCATTAACAATAATTATATTCAATTTTAAGTACTTATACTCCTTTTCATGCATTTCAAATTTCTACTCAACATGCAAGCTCAGTCCTTGGCATAGCACTAGTGTTGTCTTCTGAATCCTCCCATGCTGTAAAGTTTAATTCTATTCCACAAAATCCAAGCTCATTTATTACACTACGCACATCTGCAGCTGTCACATCAACACAAGACAGCCATATAACATAACAGAGATGCTGAGTGAAATATTAAAATTATATGAGAATCTCCAGACAGTCATTTATTTTGACTGCTTTGCCCTTGGTTTTATGACTTAATTCATTATAAGCTCACTCATATGATGTGCCCCGGAGCTCTATTTTGTATGCACTAACTTAATAATCCTTTTCACTCACCACAACTGTCCAAGATGTTTGACTTTATGTTGGCCTCCTAAGACTTTTGTTGTCTAGTTTTTCTTGATCGTGCATTTGCCAGGTCTCTCCTTACTAGAGCGCCTGGAAAGCCATCTTAATAACCTCTGCAGAAAAGGTTATGTTTTCACCAGCGGAGGTTTGTTTGTTACTCTGTTAGCAAGACAACTCAAAAAGTAAGAGAGATATTTTCATAGAATTCTCAGGAAATGCCAAGGAATGGACCAGGGTCCAAGGAAGACATTTTTAGTTTTAGCTATGGATCCAGGAAAAGGGTTAAAAGATACTCCAACCACAAGGAGTCTATTAAGGAACAAGTAAATAGTTTAGTGAATTCTATACCTTTGGAAGATACTATAAGGCCTTTGTGGCTCAATGGATAGCGCATTTAGATTGTGACTGAGGAGTAAATGAATAATGCACCAAATTGTAAAGTGACTTCGAGTGTCTAGAAAAGCGCTATATAAAACTCATGCATTATTATTATTATTATTATTATTTATTCCTAAACTAGAAGATCCCTCGCTCAGGTCCAGGTCTGAAAACTTTATGTTCCTGTTGATTCAAGTTGTGTTTCCAAAGGTCCACCAAGGCATGAGGAACCCATCCTATTCAGTAAAAAATGCAGTTAGATGGATAGACATTTAAGGCTGCATGGTGGCATGATGGCAAATTGGTACAAGGTCTTGAGTTTGATTCCTGTGACGTGTGGGGCCTTTCTGTGTGGAGTATGCATGTTCTCTCCAAGTCTAGGTGGGTTTCCTCTGGGTTCCCCCATTAATCTAAACATGCACTACAGACCAATCCTCCAGTTGGGTTCTGACCAGGATCCCGGCTCTAGCTCTGGAAAAGGGTCTCCAGGCGCTGTACTGCGGTCATCCATTGCTCCTGACAGGTTGCCCCAACAAAGAACAAATTTCCCTACAGGGACAATAACGTATACCTCCCCTATAACAATTAGAAAACAGCGAATACGCCAAAGCATTGCATTCAGTGTGCTCAGTTTTAGTATACTGGTTATGATTGTAGCAAAATATGGCTTGAACGGGAGAGGCTCCAGACCCTCTTTACTTCACTAAGAAAATGAATAGGTTTGGCTGGCTTGTTTATACAAGAGTCTCTTGGAAAGATTATAGTTGGGATTTGGCACTATATAAATAAAACCCAACTGGACAGGGAGAGGAATTGAATTAGTGGGGCAGGGTCTTAAAGAGTTTACGATGCTGCTGTTAATCAGACGCCTTCCACATTCGCGTTATCGATGCTTTAGCTCGTGCATTATTTAGCAGCCTGTCTTTATTTGTAGTTCTGCCAAGACCGATGAGAAAAGTGTCCCGCTGCGCTGACAGGACTGGATCGATGATTTCATAAAAGACGAGCTGCAGAAAATGTATTTGAGGGAAAATATATTCTCCTGAGCGTACAATGAAAGCAGGGGGAGCGCTGACACATTTGGCAAACAGAAGAGATGGTTACATGACTAGGAAATATGACTCACGGGCTGCCGCTTTTTACACCGGGGTGATTACAAGAAGCAGGTTAAAAACACTCAGCTGTATTCAGAAACGCTGTGATCTTCTGCATGGCACCTGATAACATCACAAAGATCTAGTCTTGTTAAACAGAGCAAGAAGTGCCTCGTTCACATGGAGTTCAAGCAGACGACTGGGCTTCCCGCTGAGCTCCACAATGCTGACTGACAGACCACAATCCTGCCTATCTGCGGGTGAGGATCAGGACCGCCTCAGATTGAATCCCTGTAAATTGGGCTCAAGTCAAGAGGAACATGGCTTTGAGTCACGCTGACAAAACTCTGTCTGGAGGTGACGAGGCTTCAGAATGGTACAGTTCGGTTATGTATTTTCAGCACGGTTTCCACATTGGTGATGATGTTGTCTACCTTCTAATGAGAACTAATGGACTGCCAACACAGCCAGCATCATTAAAAGGGCCCACTATCATCTGTACTTTCTGAAGCAAAAAGATCAGCCTCAGCTCTCACATCCTCATAGACTTTTATGAGTGTGTGGTGAAGAGTATAATTCTCCATTCTCCATCATTGTGTGCTATGGGAAGGGCTCTGCTACAAGTCTATGCATAGAGTGGTTAAATCTGCTCAAAGCATAACACACAGCAATCTCTTTTGTCTGACAGCAGAGCATGAAGGAACCCTCCCACCCTGCATTCAACTGTTAACTCCCCTCACCTCAAGCAGAAGGCTATTACACCACAAACATGACAGTAAACTCAGATAAAATAGGAACTTACTTGAGTAAAGCATCCCAAAAATCTGACCAATGTCTAACTATACAACCCTCTATAAAACCCATTCACTCTATTCACCACACACCTGCTTCTGGCGGCAGCTGTAAGTGTAGCCAAACAGAGCAGAAATCTTTATTTTTTTTATTGTCTGACGTATTGTTTTTCATCACAGCAGAGTAATTTTTGGCCTTTCTTCCTTTAAACAATTCACTAAAAGCTTTTGGGGATTTGCTTATGCACCGCTCTTAAAAGCATTTTAATTAAGCCGAGGTCTAGACATTCTCAAGGCAATTCCAAATTGTTTCTCCTTTTTTTATTAAGCCAGTCTGATGTACAGTTTTGACAGTGTACTTTTTCCATGTTTTGCAGATTAGCTGTTTGTTTACCCAAGAACGTGGTATGTGTTTCCCAAAATATGCAATCGTTTGAAAATGCTAGAAGAGGTGTTTTCATCTCAAGCTGGTAGCCACTTAGACAAAAAATAGAATGATTGGAAAATAAGGTCATTGCATAAAGTCATATTTTGACAACTTACTGTCTAAACGCATAAATCCTTAATAGCTGCTTCAGAGTCTAAAAGACATGCCGAGGAGGACCACAAGATGTAAAAGTTAAAGTGAAAGTATTAAGCTTCTTCTACAGTGGTGAATTTGTCAGCAGGGACAAAAGTACCGTCTGCTGACTTCAAAGGCTTACTACAGATTTTCACACCTTCTGCTGTATTGTCACATCTTGAGCGTATCTGTCTAGATGCGAATCGGAGACGGCATGACTGTTGCGGTTTTCTGGACAGCATTGACGTGTAAAAAAGCCCTAAATGTGAGTGAATAGTTTGTCAATCTGTGTGTCAGCTATGCGACTAACTGGCCATTGTCCAGGGTGTACCCCACCTGGAATAGGCTCCAGTCACCAGTAACGAATGAATGACTGGATGAAACAATAGATTGGTGCACCAACAATAACACAATAAGCTTATTTGAGCAGCACTTTCTACCTCTTGACAACAGAAACACCTCTAAAACCAACTGACAGAAACAGGCCATATGTACGTTGTCTATTGAAAAGATTGAAAAGGAAGCAGAGCGACTGAATGGTGCCAGTGTGTGTGGATGTGTGACGACTCAAGCTGGTAACTGACAGGTATTTCTGGGCAAATGTCAGCTGTCACATGCGCTCTGTGTTCACTGGGCTTCTCCTCAGGGGTTGGTTTCCGTTTGACAGTGAACTTCATCGCAGCTTCATCGCTAACAAAGGACACACAGTACTGCTTCAGTGTGGCTTGTGTGCCAGCCCCTCACTCGGTTAAAAAGATTATTTTATTGACCTTTTCCCAACAATTACTGCTATTAGTGTATTGATCTTAGCCTTGGGGATGATGTTTAATAAAACTACAGCATAAGGAAGGTAGCGCTAATGAATATAGATATGATTCTCCCTTTTATTCATGAGTGTACTTTTGATGGTGCTAAAATGGCTAGTTCAAGATTGCATCCTTTGTATCCTCAGCTTGTAATATGCCGCCAACTCAAGGTTCGGCTTTCGGCTTAAGTGGGAGTTAATAGCTTAATTATACTGTATGCTGCAGCAGCCAATACAACACACACAATGCATCAAAATAGTGCTATTAAAATAAATGTAATATGCAGAGGAGTGAATTTTGTGATGTTTGGCTTTGCGCAATCAATAAAGCTTCTACTCTGTGTCCAATGACTAATAATGACTGCTTACATTTTGCATAATCATTGTAGCAGGAACAAAATCTAAACAAGAAATCTGCTGGTCCCACACCTCTGAAAAATGCATTCGACTTCCTATGACAAATACTTAATAATTCATGCGGGTAATGGTTGTGTTGGGCTCTTGTGTTTTGTTGTGGTGCCAATGCAGTTCTGAAAGAATAAAGTGTGCAGATCAGTGCTTTGAGGAAAAGATATAGAGGGAAGTGTTTATGCCACAGTTCATTCATAACATGGCGTGAATTGTTTTGTTGTCCATGTTTGAACACATTATTACTGCGTTTGGTGCATTAATAATCACTTACTCCAGCAACAATGCATATTTCAAGATTCAATTTACAAGCAATCTATCAAGGCAGTCTTGGTTTGGTTTTGTTAAAGATGTAGTACCCATTTTTTCCCCCTTGTATTGAGGAAAACTAAGTATTCAGTCAATAGCACAGCATAAAAGTTGCTATGTCTGAAAAAAATTAGATTCTGAGACCTCATCTGGGCTTTATTTTTATTTGACAGAGGGCAAACTAGTGCAGGAATTGAATTTTTTGACCAATCACTAGCCCAAAATAAATAGAGATGGTCAGGTGATCAGGGACACATTCATTGGTTGAGTCCAAGCTCGTGCATGTCAGCGACAAGTCCAACTGGAAAGATACTAATTCCAGCATTGGTTAACTATTGAGAAAAAAAAGAAAAAAAAGAAAAAAGCAAAGCACAAATCTGAGAGAGGGGAAAAGAACTACTAATCGTAAGTTTTTTCATATTCACAAAAATTCAGGTAATAAGCATTTAACGTATAAAATCAAACCACACAGCCATTACCGAAAGGTTTGCTGTAGCAACCCCACACGGTTTGAGAATCAAACTCGGGACTTATGGTTATTTTTCATTGCTGCTGAGACATTTTTAGCCTTTCTTCCCTAAAACAATTCACTAAAGCTTTTGGGCATTTGCTTATGCACTGCTCTTAAAAGCATTTTAAATAAGCCGAGGTCTAGACATTGTCAAGGCCATGTTTTTCCTTTTTCTTATTAATGATGAACAGTATTGACAGGGTACTTTGTATTGTTATCCTGTTGCATGACCCAATTTAGGCCAAGTTTTAACAGTCAAATTGCTTCGGTTTTGCTCAGGTGTTTCTTTGCAATAAAATAAGACACCTCCTAAACTTTAACTTAAAAAAAAAAAACATTTGTTAAGTTTATCAAATAAAATACAAATAAAAAGGTTCATCATTTTATGAGAATCAAACCCGGGACCTTCTTGCTGTGAGGCAGGAGTGCTAACTAGGCCACCATGCCACCCTTATTGTCTGCTATTAGTACATAACAATGGCCTTATTTGTACATTTCTATACAATTCTTTAAGATGGAGTTCAATATGTTTGATATGTGTATTTCTTTTCATCTGCACAGTTCTCAATGGTTAACTGGACTGTCGCCTCCTTTGAGTAATGACTTGTGCTGCGTTGTGTCCATTGAAAAGGCAGCCTCATGTCCCCTCAGGCCTCATTGCTGAGCCAACTACATGCTTACATCTCCTGCTGCAGCTCAGATGTGCTCTTCATCCACTTCCTAACCAACAGCGAGAGGCCCTCAACCAAAACTAAGAGCCCCTTCAAAGACAAGAGATACTAAAGATCAGCTCGAGAAGAGGCAGAGCATGGTCCAAGTGCTGTCCTCCAATGAATTAAGAGCATCAATAAGTTGCCAAGCATGAAAATACTACAACTGTAGCTCTGCCAAAATTCAAGTGAAGTGAAAGGGAAAAAAAACAGAATGGAATCCTCAATGTGTAGTTGTATTTTATATTCTAATAAAATTTTCACTGCTGGGTACTACTGTAGTGTAAAACAGAACCTGATTTTATAAAAGAAAAGTGCGCCCCATGGTTCTTTTCACTTCTGAGGCTACGTATGGCATTTTCTCACTTCCTCCCTCTAGGAAACTCACATTTACAGCCTCCGAGCTCCGGTTTACACAGCACAAGAGACAGGTCTTGGACGAAACAAGCCCCTAAACAATATTCCCTTTCTATATGTTCTTCTTGTATTCACGCAGGCTAAGCTTCGAGGCACAGGAAGCAATGTTGTTCTCATCCTTGCGCATGCTGTATAGACTTGAACTGATGTTTTAGGAATGCAAAGCGCCATCCACATTCACACAATCTTGGTATTGTTAAAGAAGAAAGAAACATGCTCTTTTCTTTGCTGTCATGTTGCTTTTTTTTTTTTTTTTTACAGAGCTCTCCCTACCTCAAAACTGGACCATTACTAACCCTAACCCTAACCCACAGTACAATACAGCTCTATAAAATCATTAACTTATTAGGGGCTTGTGATAAGAAAACTACTCAGCATATTTAGATTGCCTTAGCTTGTAGCCTTATGCAGATAAACATATAACAGCCTCCCTTTTAGGCAAACAGCTGCAATAATTCAGTTTTCCAGTCAATGATGTGATAAGATGTGTTTAAAGTAGCACATATTATTATTTCCTGATAAATACTTGAGTAAACCACTTGACTGTTGCGGAGGTTTATTTACAGAAGCCCATTATCAGCAGAGTTTATCCATTAGCGCCTCCTGCTGTTACGCACAGGTACTACTACTCGTGGATGTGCAGAACTTTTGCACTGCTCTGTTGTCAGCGTGGGTCGCCCCGGTGTGTCCTGAGACACTTTTTGTGCCGACCAGGGAAGATGTGAGGAGACTGTCACTTTGTCTTCTGATGACCGTCTGGCATTGTGTTGGTGTCCCAGTCCTAACAATCAACAAACCAATGCTGGCAAAAAATATAATATCCTAGGCAGTGGTAATAATTAATGGGGTTTAATTATCCTAGAAAACAATTATACAAGAAAAGTGGTTTTCAAGTGCTTCCAAATTGCAAATCACTCCATACTGTCACCTCCCCAGAGCTCTACAGAGAGAAAAAAAAAAATTGTAATCCAAACGTGCGGATTATGCAATAAGGTACCAATACGCTTTGTTGTGTTGATGTGTTTGAATAATTCAGACATGCCTCCTTCATAAACAGAACAAGAAAACCATTTTCTAAGATGCACTGTGTTAAACTGATGAGCATCCAGCATGCATGTAATTGGTTGACTATGTTAGCCAGGTCAACATTCAATTTTTTATTAAAAGCATCTGAAAGTCTAATTTACATTTACTAACTTCAGTACTTAAGTTGTTTTAATTTTCACTCTCTAATCCACTTTGCATAGAATAACCTGGACTGTAATTATTTTAGTCATTCTTGCTCATTAGTAATATGTGTCCATTCAAAGTGGTTTCAACAAAAGGTGTTCATTAAAGACCAGGGAGAGTGGGGTGACTACTACTATGCATTATGCGTAATAATCATCTCCTACATAAAAAAAGCTCTACTGTTCACTCTGAAGCACTGATGAGTGATGTCTCAATTAATAGTGACAGCGAAAGACAGATAAAAAGCAAAATGAAAAGTGTAAATCAAATGCATTTAGCTGTGAAAAACTTGTTTCATTTCTCAGTACAAAAAAATTAAAGACAAAGAACTCAATTTAAATGTGTTTTTAGTATTTAAAGTGTTCAGAGACCACAGAATACATGATGGATTCACTTCCATACAGTTGAGCTTTTGGCTGTTTTTGTTCGTTCAGTTTCTAACATATTCAAAAATACACAGTGCACTGATCTGGCCCATAGCTCACTCGACACCAGGGATACACTGTTAGCCTTCAGCAACACAACTGCTATTTTCAGAGAACTGGGAAGGGCTAACCAGAGAGGCATAAAGTGCAGGAAAAGGAAAGTTCTCACTTGTCAATATCATCAACAACAGAGTGGATTGAGGCTATGCTAGCAAATCCCTGATGCTAATGTCTTGGGCTGTTTTTGTTGTAGACTAGACAAAACAGAAATGAGCCTTGTATAACAAATCATAACAGGGATTTTAGAGGGGCTTGATGTAACTTTGCTTGTTTATTTCCTGTTCTGGAGCTCCCCCTACATTATGGAAAAAAGCCCTGTAGTAAAAACTCACAAGCCCGGTTCACTCCATGACGAAAATCTAAGAAATAAAACTAGCTTGTTGTTATGGCTTAACGTGATGCGCTGCTGTCTCGTGAAACCCAAGACTTCTTGGACAGCAGGTTGGTGAATTTCTTGCAAAGCTGTTTTTTCACCAGGATATGCCAGGGAGACATGCAGGCTGCTTTACTTACAACTCATTAGCCATCAAATGGACCCAGAAACTATTTATGTAAGAAAAAAGTGCATTGTTCTCATGTAACATCTTGGTAATATGGTGGTAGTGACGAGTATTACAATGCATGGTGTCATATAGTTGGCATTTGCTAACATTACAGATTCTTATCCACAATATTTTGAAACACACCGTGTCTATGTAAAACAATATGTCATCCACGTAAAAAAGATTTTTTTTAATCACTGGATCATGTTTAACAGAAATTATCTTTATATGTTATGCTTTGTGTTTTTACCTTTTTTGTCTGTCCATCTAATTTTTTTTTTCTGACTCACAATTTCTTTATATTTGCAGGGAGACTTTGCACTGCAGTAAAACAAAGTCATTTCTGGCATTGCAACTGAGATTTATAGAACTACGTCTGAGAATTTGCAGTGGTGTTGTGCGGTTGGAAAATGCTCTTGTGTGGACAGATATGTCTTTAGAGGAGCAAGAAAATATCTGTTTATAGAAATATCCGTGTGTTTGTTGCCAGGGCCTAAGTAGACATTTTCCACCTGCTGCAGCAATTGCATTTTCTGGCAACATTCAGCTGCTCTTGCATAAATGTTCTTATTCAGTCATCTTATTGTTTTCAAAAATTTAAAAATACAGTGGAGTAAATAGCCACTGCCCATTGGGTGACCACCTCAAAAACTGCTGAAAGTGGGACAAGTGCACAAGGCTGACTCGAGAAAGCTTTGATATTTGACAAATCTAACTTTCCAACCTAACAAGTCTAAATCTCATTTAGATAAACTTGCAGGTTGCTACAGTTTAGGGCCTATAAAACATTTGATGTGCTGTTTTCATACCAAAAAGACACACATTAATTAAGTAGTGAGACTTGGACAAAACAGTGGAACAAAAAAAAAAATCCAATTATAAAAATTAATTCTCTCAGTATGCATTTTCTCAACACAATCCAGTTTCACTAACACCAGCCCACAGCATCATTGAAAGCCTTTTCCTGAAACACAGGGGCAGCAACACACCAACCATACATTAAACCCAGCATGATAAGACGCCCACAAATATTTAGTCTACATTTTACACAAGGATTGCTGATCTTACCTTGTTGAGAGTCACTGAGCACCAATGCAGAAGTGGGACAGGGGGACAATAGCCTAAATAGCTGTGTGCAGTACAACCACAACTATTGGATATCAAAATCACACAGTCTACACAAAGTGCCTGCTCACTCACGCCAACCCTGTACTCACTATCTATAAATAAAATCAGCCCATGTGCTCTCCATGTCCCTGTGGGGAAACAGAAAACAGTCTGCAACTCACAAGAGAACCTGGGACAAACAGCCAGAACCTTCACACTTCACTGCAAACACAACACTCAACTGAAAAGCCGACTTGTCCGACAATAAAAAATCAATAATGTTGCCTTGGTGCGAGCAACAAGAAAGACAAGAATCGGACGATCATTTTAGACAGGAGACTCAAAAACAATGCCATCGAATGAAAGACTCTCAAACAGATCAGAAACAACAGTGAGGTCTGTTTTGTGGGGAAAAAAAATACAAGCCAATTTGGGAGGCTGACTCATTGGCGTGAAGCTCTAAAGGTGGACCTGAGATGAAAATATACCTTTAAAATCGATACCGCGTTAAGTGCTTCTGGTCAAACGTGCCGATAAAAGCGTGTAGACTAACTCCTCTTTTTGGTATCATGGGATGAATTTTCAGGTCACATTTTCCAACACATATCAATGGCTTTTTATATAGATATTCTGTGAGAATAAAGCACTTTTCCTGGGTGATTTTCTAGATGTAATATCAACTGAAGAAGAAAACAGGAAGTGTGCAGCAAGAGAATAAGCAGAATAAGAATGGAAGACCTATCATGGGCATATGTTTTGGGTGAAGGTGACCTGTACCATTTATGCACAGGTTTCTAAATTCATGCACCTCTTTGATGCCTTTATTCCCATGTCAACGGTGCACCTTTTAGGGTTAGGCAAAACTAAGAAAGACAGCAGTATTGCACAATGAAACATGAGAATAAAAGGGTTATTAATACTTCATTTATCACATATTATATAAATAACGGGCTGCATGTTTAGGTGACACAACTTGAGCAGGTTGCAACACAGTTTTAATCATTGAATGCATTAGTCACCAAAAATACACATTGTGCATAATGAAGATGATTTATTTTATCAGCTGCCAACCAACTATGTGTGTCTAATCTCAATGTCTAGTAGAGAATAAGAGCGACTGTAGCATGTTTGATTAGCAATTAAAGCATAAGCTAAGGGCTACATTCAAAATGTCACTCAAGTCACTCTAATAGTTACAGAACCATGGCAGACTAAGTTTATCAATGTACACTGTACACACTGTATCCATCAAAGACCTATAATCCCAATTTAATGGGTTAACTTTGGCAGTTGGAACTGACTGTCAGACCCATATGTTTCAAAATTATTCTGACAAACATATTCACAACAATCAATCGCTTTTTTTGTTTAAAATGTCTATCGGGCTGCTCTGGTAGGGAATTGCAGGGAAAATGTATCACCAAAAATCACCTTGTAGGGCATCTCTGCAACTAAGCATTTTAGTTTTTGCTTGCAAATTCTGTCTGGCAGCAGTGCTGTTTTTGTTTGTTTTTGTTGTTGTTGCTGTATTTGTTAAAAAAAATAAATTAAAAGTTTAAATAAGAAAGACTGTAGTTTCTCAGATTACATCACTTGTGGAAGAGTCTATACAAGAGCACAACAAACTTCACCAAAAACTCTCCCTACAGTCTTATATTGGTATTTCTTCCCTACTATATATGACTTATTGTATGAATATGGCTTTGTGCACTCCACATTTTAATAACTTCAACCTTTTTTCCCCGCAGCACTTGTTTGAGCCACTGTACATGTGAGAGCTGATCTCACGCTGGCTCTGAGTCAGCCTGGCTCAAGCCCAGAGGTAACAACACTGTGTGGCATTTTCTGTATAGGGACAGCCTCTGCCACTTAGAGTTATTGTTAGCTTTGAAAAGGCCGGTGATTTATTGAGCCGGCTGTCGAACTGAACGGCACGTCAAGTCTGAAAAGTCTCACACGCTGCCATAATAATTTAAAAAGCCATAGTGCACTTTCAAATCAAGGGGGATAAGCTTAACACTTACACCAATTTTTAATCAGTTATTGTAGATTTTGAGATGATACCCTGGTTTAAACTGGCTTGAAGGCTTTTAATGCAACGCCCATCAGCTGTATCCCGCAAAGAGCTCATTAGAAGCTCATTCCTGAATGCCACTCGGTCTATGCAGCAAACAACCCTGGAATACCAGCTCCCAGAAGCACAGCAGCAGGCTTCTCTAAGAATTCATGCATATAAAACATAGAAATGCGGGGTTAGAGATGCAGTGCAGGCATGTGTGACAAAAAATGCTTACAAAATACGTCCAGCCCTCTGTTCACTGTTCTTACATGATGCCATTTGATCATGTGATTATTATACTGTTCCCTATTTTAAATTCAGATGAAATCATTGTACATGTACTTTTTTAATCACAATCTAGTGAAACAGTTAAGCTAACCATTGTCACTGTTTTTTTTTCTATAAACAGGGCATCACCATGTATCATTGTGTACCAAATGTAGTAATGGAGTATATGAATCAAAACTATATACTTCTATACTGTAAAGATTTTGGTACCTCCTCCTTCCTTTAATAGAGGAACGAATGATCCAAGCAATGGCACTACACCTACACAAATAGCATCTAACTCAACTTTCAACCACACTCTTGATTGTACACAATACATTTTTTTGCCAAAATATACTGTTAAAAGGTTTCTAGCATGATTTAGCTTTATGCTCTATACTGATTGGCCCGACAGATGTGTCACTAAACTGCACACCTAGCTTACGCCCCATTTGAAATTGCTCTGCCAACTTTCAAAACAACTCCACACAGCACAAAAACAGAGCCTTTATCCTAAGTCGAAGTCAACTGCTCGAACTATAACTTCATCAAAATAATTGACTGACAGATGATTACTCACACAGCCACCAAAAAACTGAGACCATATTAACAAAACGTGTTTACTCGTAGATTTTTGGGCATGTTTTAGGTTTGATGACGACAGCAACAAGCCTCCTAAGCTGGGGACACACTACAAGATTTTTTGTCAGATTTTACCCAAGAATCTCAGTGAGGCAGAGTCTGCACCAGTCAACACCAGTTGGGGGCTAGTTAGCGCAAAAATCTGTTTGTGTGTGAGCTTTAAAGACTTGAATCTGTGTGTGTGGGGAACAAACCTGACCACGTTTGAATTTTAAAGCAGACTCTGGATGCAGTCCTGTAGTGTGTCCTAATTACTGACTGACGCTGTGAGAGTTTGTGCAAAAGTTTGAGTAGGTTTAAGAAATCCTGTATTGTGTGATCCCTGATCTGGTAGCATTCGTAAAGTGTAACATTGCCACTATTTTAGTTGTCATTAATAAACCTGCTGCAACCAGTCTGTTAACGTGTACTCCACGTCTTTTCAAAATCAAAAAGTTGTGTAGTGTGTCTCCATCTTTAGTCATACTTGTAAACAAAATGGTGATGCCGAAAAACCAAACGCATGCTGCTACACATTTACAAAAACAGCAAAAACTTTTTTACATTGTTTTATTCACAGTGTTTGTTCTTTAGCTTTGTCATATGAATCGTTGCTTTGATGGGCTAAAATAAATAATGGTAGACGGTCACTAGCTGGCACTTTATCCCGTCACCTCCAAATATTCTTTTAAGAGTCCCTCCCCTTTACAAACATTTTTATCGAGAGGAATTCCAGATTGACAGGTGGCTTATGTTATATCACTTTGGATTTTAATACTACTGACTTTTTGCTAAACAAGACCATGAACAAAAATGGCCATGGCACTGCAAATTGTCTTAATGAAATGGTTCAATTGGTAGCACATTGGACCTTTCAGGTTAACTACTCTCAGATAATATTCCACATAATTTGCATCTGCACTGATTTTTCCCGTGAATCCAGCCTCTCTTCCTGCAGCAAGCACCTGTGCCCTTCAGCTGTGGCTGCAGTGCAGGAGGGGGTTGAGCAGCTGTAGCGGTGCGAGCGGGGGCCATGATGAAAGGGTGCTTTTTCCCCACTCAATTACAGCCCACCTAGGTCTCTCTGGTAGTCTGCCAATGCACCCAAAACGGCACATCAGTAAGTCGTCCCCTCGAAATCTGAACAACCACTGCATCTTACTACCTCAAAAAAACATCCTAAAGCCATACTTTTACAGAATCATAAAGATTTTGGGGGTAAAGCATGACTAGATAGACTAATGGATGCCTGATAAGCTGTTATTATCATTTATAGCAGTCACGCATCAGCAGCGGTCTATTCTAACACACTCCAGCACTGGGGAGAGATGAGTGGCTGCGAGATAGGAACACCAGGGCTTTGTGATAATCATGAAGCCTTCATCTGGATAGTCTTTAATGGAAGATTTGGCTCCAGTTATACAGTACAGTAGCTATTATGCACTATTATGTTACATACAATATGGTGCAGTGATGACAAAAGAGGCACATTAAAAGATTCCTTTGTGGAAAGAATGCAAAAAATATAAGCAGGTAGATGAAATCAGAGCTGCTAGAGTCAAAGATGCCTGACATTTATTTTCAGTGGAAAGATGTGCCTTTGAGCATATGTTGATTTAGTTTTGTTTTTTATGCAGAAGCCTGTTGGGGTGGAGTCTAGAAAAACAACAGCAATACACCAAATGTCACAGATAGAAATGGCTGGTTCAGAAATAGGTGAAGTGAGGAGTATCTGCGCCAATGAATGCAGAATATCTTCGGAAATAACACATTTTTTTGTACATTTATTTACTGTACACATGTTTGAGACCTGGTAAATAAACAATTCCTTCCATGGATGCTCCATTTACATACATTTTTTGCATACTTGAGGTTTTGAATAAGCTTGTCCATATTGACTGGAACAACAAAAACAATATGGAGGCCATAAAAACAGGTGAAATTATGTCTTCACTCTTAACTACTGCCTACAGTTTTTGTCCCTTTAAGACATAAGGTCATTCTGAAAGCACTTAAACTAGTTTTTGTACTAAATAATAACGTAAATACATATTTATCGGTCTGACTGTCATTTAGGTCTTAATAAAAAATTGCAGATTGACAGTGACATAGGGTCTGGAAGAAGTCATCTGGACACACTTGAAGATGTTTTGTCTCCCATTCTGATAAGGCTAGACTCTCTTGGATAAAGAATGAAATGTCATTAACTCTACAAACAATGTCCTGATGACAAGCTTTTTTTAACCTTGTTTACCTTTACCCGGGTCAAACTTGTGTGATATTTTGTTGAATGCTCTTGTGCGTGTAGATGTGTCTAGAATGGTGAGATGATGGAGCAACCTATATGTAGTGGGATGAATGTTGCATTGACCAACATGACCATATTAAGCTAACTTGCTAAATTGCTTATTACGTATAAAAAATCAGCAGTATCTCTGGCATTTCCTTTTATATAGTGACATTAAGAGCACTATTTCTTTCTGCTGGCTACTGGCAACATAGCAGGTGTACAGTAAATCATATTTTTAATGGCTAAACCTCAATCATCAACTATTGTCAAAAAACATTATGCATGCTTCTGACATCGTACATTTTTAAAATACTTGGCTGGTGATGTTGTTTTCTTCTCATTAAAAATAAATTCTCAGGCTAACAGGTGCAGGGCGGAGAGAGAATGACCTGGTTGAACTGAAGAGGTATGTGCTTTTAAGATAAGGGTTTACCAAGCGCAGATGGCCCAGTGCACGGTGATGTGTGGTACAGCAGACCGAAGTGGGGAATAATAAACAAAAGCACATCATAAACCCTGGGCCCATTTCTGCATTAGTGACATATGCGATGAACACTGCCAATAAACATGTAAGCCGCGGCTAACGTGCAGAGCTGCGCATTGGTAATCATCATCCATTCTGAGACAC
Organism: Bostrychus sinensis; assembly: GCA_020698575.1. Lineage (NCBI taxonomy): Eukaryota > Metazoa > Chordata > Actinopteri > Gobiiformes > Eleotridae > Bostrychus > Bostrychus sinensis. Next base: position 10,035,559 of record CM036254.1, on the reverse strand, counting down.
ATAACTGAGTTTATCTTGAATACGCAGAAATAAAACTTCAGACCAATTTCATGGCTTGGCAATTTCATGGACAGTGTCATTTTTACAGGGCAAGTTAAGCAAAAAATTGAATCTACTGTTGATTTGGCTTTAGAAGACGCACCAAATTGGATTGGCTATGCATAAAATGCTGTAATGTAGTGGAAAGGAAATAGACAACTCCTCGTTTTGAGATGATCCCAGCGGACGTCTAATTGCTCCGGGGTATTTCTGAGTCATATTAGGATTGCAATGGGCTATTTTGGTAAATACATCACAGACAGTCATACTAATTTGGCTCGTGCTCTGGGGAAATTATCACAAATGACTGTTGTATTTTGAAAGCTGATACTAGGTCTGCACGAGAGAATTGAATTTATTTGATTAATTTAGGTTTTTGGGTTTGAATAATGGCAACAGTTTATGAAAGCAATTTCTTCTTTTCATTGTCAACTAGGGGCTAATACTAATGTCATGGTTTGAATCTGTCTTCAGCTAAACTCAACTCTAAGTTTAAAATTTGATTTTATATATTTTTGGCAGTTAACTATAATGCTGAAAAAATAAAATTGAATAGGGGGCGCTATAATGGAAATACTGTAGCATTTTTGTTACAAGTTTTGATTTTATACAGCAATTATGTCACTTTTAACTCAGAACTATGTGGTTTAAGGCAGTGATTCTCAAATGTTTTACACCAAGTACCACCTCGTATAAGATATGGCTTTCCAAGTACCACCTTTAATGGACTAAAATGAGCCTAAATCTCAGCTAAGCCAGATCTAAACGAAAGGAACTTAATATGGATTACCTTAAAAAATGAATTGCAAATTAAAGACTAAACCAAGACAAAAACAGGTCTAAATTAAACTAAATCAGGACTTGAACTGCAAAAGACGCCTGAGCACCACCAGAAAAAGCCTGCGTTTGCTATCAACAAACCTAACCAGCCTTACTTTCAATACAAAGAGTAACTGCACGCTGCTAATAATTTTACAAATGCACCTATTATGACGTTATTCTGTGATTGTAGATTGTATAATAGAACAGAATATTTTTTCAGGAATAAATAAAACTACATGGGGGCTGAGCATCACACAAACTCTCTGGGTAGAGTCTGCAAGTCCCCCTTTCTTCCCAATGTCCAAAGACATGCATGTGTTAGGAGAATTGGTGACTCTAAATTGCCCCAAGTGAATGAATGTTAGAGTAAATGGCTGTCTGTCTGTGTCTGTGTCTGTCTCTGTGTCTCTGCCCTGCGACTAACTGGCCACTGTCCAGGTTGTACTCCACCTAAGACCCATAGTTAGCGAAAGTTAGCGTCACCCACAACCTCTAACAAAAATAGGTGGAAGAAGATGAATGAACAAAACAATAAAATAAAACTACTTTTCAAATGATTTTGTTTAGAGATAATATAACAAGGACAAGATTTAATTAAAATTTTTAAAATGTCTAAAAATGAAAAGTTTTTTGGTTTGTTATTGCTGTAATAAAAATGTGGCCCCAATAAAAAATGAACTTTTCTCTGCTATGTTTTAACCAAATGTAAGAAGAACTCACCAAAGTGGGGCACCCAGCCATGTATTATTAATGTTATTAAATTTTAGCATTCTGGCACTATTGCAGAGTTGTAGCCAGGTCAGTTTGTTTTGTCCAGGATTTGGTGCATTAGTGGAATGAAACGTAGAGTGCACCTGTCAGATTAAAGGATTGAAGGGTATTTCACTCTGTTATTTGTAGACTAACGGTAAAATGTAATCGCCTTGTCATCCCACGAAATAGATTGAATGGAAGTGTTGGTAGCTATTTTTTATTGGACGTCAAAGAGCCCTTGTCCTGATTCAAGCATGCGGCTGGCTTTTGCATTTAGTGAGAGACTGAGAATCAAATATTTATAGTGTGTTTCACAGCCTATGTTGTGTCTATTTATATGTGCGGGGGTTGGTGTGTATCTTGTAGTGTGTAGATGCTAAAGGGGGAAGGAGAAGAAGAACTCCTCTTTTATGTTATGTAGCTTTGATTGTTGCTTTCCAGTTAATATTCAACATTCATGCTCTCGGAGGACTGTGCGAGTCAACATTAATTTATGAAATGTGAAAAGCCTGTAAGTGTGTCATTGGCTGTATTTTATACATCAACTAGATAATTCCCAGAACAGTAGAACTTATTTTCACTTTCAATTTGGTTTAGATGTGGCTTTTACCCTATCGCTGTATTTAGCAGTTGTTCGGCTTTTGGAGGCAGCAGAAGCAAGCTGTAAACACAAAATTGTCATTCAAGGCTGGATTTTCCTTTACATATAAATGGGCTTGGATACTTAAATATTTATTATAGCAATTTTATCTATTTTGTTTTTAGAGTTTTTAGATATGACTTGGCTGAATTTTGCAATGGCTAATGCAGCATTGCTATATAGATGGACATAACTAGACATAATCCAACCCTTAATTTAACCATTTCCAAACCTGACAGAGGTCATTAACCCACAGTTTCTACAGTAAACAGGGGTTTGTAAAATGGAAACCAAAACGCATATGGCTGTATCATAAATCAATACAGCAGACACAATATACGCAGTGCTACAGTGCCTTTGCAGCCTGTGACACTGTAGATAGGTATTGAGCAGTGAAGGCTACACATCAATATGAAAATACAAGTTGCTGCTAAAAACTTAATTATGAGACCTACAAACTCAAAGCATTTTGACTATCAAACACAGTAGCTGGTAAAATACTGGCTAGAGCTATTACTTGCCAATGTATTGTGTACGTTAAGTGTATTAAAAGCATTTTTATTGTGCATTGAAAATAGGGCTGCACAATATATCGCAAAATTATTGTTATCGCAATATCAGCAAACGCAATATCCATATCGTAATTATCTAAATATATCGCAATAATGCTGTGGTCTTCCATCTGACAGAGATTTACACTGAAGAATCATATTCCACCAGAGCCTTAAAAGAACATGTGTTGTGACTAAATAAAAATGTTTAAAAAGTCCAGTTTTAGTGGTAATTTAATTACACAGCTTAGCCTTGTTTTATTCCTGGTTTAGTCTGTGTTAAGTTTTGATTTTGTCGCTGTTTTGACTTGTAAATACAGGAACTTGTAGTGAATGTATTTGTAGTGAATTTAACTTTCTATGTTTGAAAAGTAGGCTCTATTTTTAAATATCGCAACAATATCGTTATCACGATTTTCAACATAGTTATCAAATATCGCACATTTTCTCCATATCATGCAGCCATAATTGAAAATTTTTTTTATGTTGTTTCATGACCCACAGATCAGATACATTAGCTCTATTTTTTTATTTGCACCTAAATGGTGAAAAGAATGAACCAGGTCATGTGAATATTATTCTTTAGAGCAATTTGTATTTTCTTTACAGTGGTATACCGTACAATAAAATATGAGATATTTTGGAAGTAATTTTGAGTGCTTACATTTTCCTTATAAGATAATATCTTGCCTTACATATATATATTTTTTTTACCTCTGCTTCTTTTTTATCCTGGTGTTTTGTCTAATTATCTGACAGCCAGGGGTATTATGTTGAGATGTAAAGTTTAAAAATATATTTCTTTTTACAGAGGATAAGTTAGTTAATATGTGATGTTGTGAGTGACTGTTCTCTGACAACTTTATTTATGTGAGAAAGCGCACATGCTATTTTTAAACTAAAGGATGTGGCAAAAACATTCAACCCTAATGTTGCTGGCAAAAATAGGATGCCAGTTTGTAAAGTTGGAATAGATTTAAAAAAAAAAGTTTTTCCACATATTCCTTGAGCCTGGAGCGGGACGGCTGTGGATAGAGTCATCAAACTCCCAGTGATACATGCTCCATTTCGACAGTGTAACGGAGAGGCTGCTGCTGTTGCTACGGCAGCCGGCTGAAATCAAAGTGGTTTCTATTGGCAATTCCCGCGGGTTCTTCGGCGGTTTGCTTCTCTGATGTTTCTCCTCTCATCATCATCATCCTCCTCACCAGAGACACCACCACCGATGGCCTTTAACACACTGCGAACACATGACACATAACTCGCATACTCGACAGTCTCAACAGAACCGAGAGAAGATTGTGTAAACGCCGGCAAATCCAACGCGCGCACACACACAGGCGCACGGCCCAAAATTACCTCTGGGAATTATGATCATTAAAGAGATAGAGCACATTATGAAATGGTGGAAGAGTAGTGGCTGCTGCTGGAGCTTTGAAGTTAAACTGAGGAGAAAGGGAAGGTAGCGGCTTACATCTTAATACGAGGCAAACCTACCTAGCAGCGCTGTTAAAAGATTGTCCCTTAGCATATTTTAGAACTTCTACCACATTTATGAAGTTATGGACATCATATGCTTTCTAAAGTGGATAAAAAATAAATAGCACCAGTACTTAAGTTTCACTTTTTGAACTAAATGTGACATGTCTTTAGTATGAGATGAGACTAACCACATAAACATACAATACCATAAGCTTTATTAACTATTAGCATCATAGTCTTTGGTTTGCTTAAACACGAGCTTTAGCAAAGTGGTCAAAATGATCAGTCTGTCAATTATCTGTACTTGTTTTGGTGTTTACTGCACATCAACTATCTACAATGAAAGCACACTGTCCCTATAAGCTATAACATACAAAAATAATGTGTAATGTATGGCATTTCCTGTGTTTGTTTATGCTAATTAGCCATGTGCTCTTTGGTTGAGATTTCACTAAGCACTGTTTTTCATTTTGTATAATAGCTTTTTTGCTTTCTTGGTCCTGCACTGCACCATTTTGTTTTTGCTACCACTGACAACATAATTCAAAATGTGGCATGTGATAAAGTGGTTAGCACTGTCGCCTCAAAGCGAGAAGGTCCCGGGTTTGACTCCCGGACTATGTGGGCCTCTCAGTGTGAAGTTTGCATGTTCTCCTCATGTATGTATGTGGTTTCTCTGGGTACTCTGGTTTCCCCCATGAACCAAGCACATGCACATTAGGCCAATTCTACAGCTAGGTACTCCTGACCAGGATTCTGGCTCAAGACCTGGAGAAGGGTCTCCAGGCGCTGCTCAGCAGTCGCCTACTGCTCCTGACTAGGGCTCGGTACCATTAAACGATACCTTTGTAGTATCGAAAACATAATTTTTATTCAATACCTAGTGGGAACTTCAATGTTCATTTGATGGTATGAATCAAAACACAGAATAAACACAGAAATAATGCAAAATAAATCATACAAACTACTGATTTTAACTTAGAGCCTAGATGTTGCACCAAAAAATGTTTTATTGAATATTATAGTGTTTTATGATTGTAGAAGATTAATTAGCACATCATAGGTATCAAAAAATTGTATCGCTCAGGTAACGGTAACAAAAAACAGGTATAATTTTGATATCACGTGCTGGTATCAAAAATATCTGATCTGGCTCCTGACAGGTTGCCCCAGCGAAATTGAAGGATGGGTCAAATGCAGAGAACAAATTAAAGCATACCTTATCTTCCAACAACTGGCAGCAACAACAACTTCAAATGGCACCACAAAAACAAATGCACAGTACAACAGCAGCATTTCATAGACTTTAGCTGCTGTGCTAACACTACCTGCTACAGACAACCTCTTAGTTCTCCACTGGTATAATGTTTGTTTCAAACAAAGCATTTACAGTTTGTTTCTGAGTAACTAGAGACAACAATTCAGAGGCTACACACTTTTCTTTCTGAATCCGCTGAAGCAGATGTGCAGTTTATGTCAATGGGTGCAACAGGACTAGATACAGTTTGTGTTATATTGTTGATTAGGGGCAAGACAGGATCTCGCAATCTCGCAAGATAAAAATATCAGAAGATTCTCACGAAGGTAAAAATGGGTCTAGTGAACTCAGGATCAGGTTCTGTTTAAACTTTTTTACAGGAGATATGCTAGTCAGTTGAGTTTGTGGCAAAACATTTGGCAGTATATGTTCTGCTGTTGCATATAATTCAAATAACAGAAGTAAATACAATTCATTACAAGTTGATTTTAAAACTGATTCTAAATAGTTTTGCATTTTATGATTTCCAGGTGACTAAATTATATTTTCAATTCAAATAAAAGACACATTTAGTAGTAGTAAGTAAGGACTGTTAATAGTGTAAAAATATTGTCTCGTTCTTGTTAACCCAGTCTCGTGTCTTGTCTTGTCTCATAGTATTTGTGTCATACCTTTATTGTTGATGTTGAAAGATGGTGAGCAACATTTAACCGGTATGAAGTTGGCACAGCTGTTCCTGGAACTCTATAGAGAGACTATGGAGAGACTTATGTATGCATATAAAGATGTGGCACTACTGTAGTCGCTTATAACGCTATAATATTTCTGTCTTAATCTCCAACACCCACATTTTCATTACTTCTCTAAAGTATAGTTCCAGAGGACACAGCCTACTGTTTCACTAATCGCAGTCATACACTTAATCCTTCCCCGGGAGACTGGCTGCCAATTTTCCCACACAATCACCTTTTACTTCAGGGACGTCCAGTACACATAATTGAAGTAGAGATGACTTACGATCAACAACAACAACAACATAGCCTCACTGGGACGGTCATTATGCGGGATGGCTCACCACCTCGTTTCAAAAGAGATGCTGTTCTTCTCCTATAGCAGGCCAAAGCCAATTACTCATCTCCAATCCAATAACGATACCCATCACATGTTATAGCAACCGCCCTGGATCAATTAAAACTCATTTAACGGGATTCACGTGGAATATAATCCGGCTGCGCTGTTGTTCAAATCCTATTGTGATCATTAGTAATCATTGGCTAGAGCTGGAGGCAAGAGATGCATTCATACATTTACAGACACAGCCATATATACACATGCATACCCAGCAGGCTTTAATCAATCCCATGCAGCCAGGTTGAGTCTGTTCACTGGTGCGACTATGACCATCAATCAATCACACTGTATACCCCCCTCCACTGCTATAATTGCTTAATTCTCTTGTTTGAAGATTCTCCGGAGACCAAAGTGAAAGCACATCTGAGGTAACCTATATTAAGGCCAATGTGATGGAGTGAGTCTGTGGTACTGCTATTGCAGCAGAGTTCACAACATTAATTACTTGTAATTAGTAAGAGCTTATTACCAAGGAAACAGGGAGTAGATAGGAAATTGTAACTAATTGCAATGGTAATATATCAGCCTACGCATTAACGTTGGTTTATCCCAGAATTTTTGTATTTAAAATATTTAATTATTAATTTGAATTATCTACTCGTGTATTTTTTGTTTTTGTGTGTGGACTCAGACTTAATAACATCAATACTGTACAATCATGTAGTAGTATTAAGTAGTATTTTATTATTGGAGTGGCATTGCTTATTTTACCATCCAATTGTTCCTCTGTCATTTTAATCTATTTTAAAGCTAATAATTTGCACAATGCTCAAATAGTATTGATAATAAAATCATATGAATACTAAAATAATAAATGCAATGAATATTAATTTCTTAAATTGTGCAAATAGATAATGATTTTTAGGACCTGCTGTTGAGAACACTGATTTAAAATGTTATTGTTGCTAGCAGAAGTAGGCTAACTTGTTATTTCCATACTAATTTACGTACTGTACCAAAGCAACCACGGTTTAACCCTTTAAACGTGGGCTAAAACCTTGTAAATATCACGAATTTCAACTTTTTGTCAAGTTATAATAACGAACTTATCAAAGCTAATGTTGTTTACATTGGTTCATTTTCTTCCAAGCGCGCCTTTTTCCAGGTAGGTTGTGTTTTAACAAGACATGAAACTAAGTTTGTTTGTAGCTTTGTATTATGTGTGAAAGTGACTAAAACTACATGTTATTGCTGTTTTTCACGGCGCCTGTCCCCGTCTGCTGCTGGAGCTTTCCGCATTACCTCGCATCTCTCAATCAACGCGGCGGACTTACGTCTCTGAAGCGATTCCAGTGCTTGATCTTGCGGCTGTACTGTGAAATGGTGGACAGCCACTGCTCGTCTTCCATGAAATTCCCCGTCTTATCCGCCTCCTTGACGCTCTTCGCCGCGGTCTGGTGGCTGGACCCCGCCAGCATCACCAGCGGGACGAGAAGGCACACGATATCCGTCATTTCCACCATGGCAGCGGGCAAAAACACTGTGAACGCACGGGCTGTCGGTGTTCCTCTGCTGCTGGAGCTGGAGGAGGAGGAGGAGGAGGAGGAGGGAGAGAGGATGCTGAGGCTGTGATAAAACTACAGACTGATTAGCCTATAGGAGAGAGCTGCTGTGAGAGAGGGCAGCAGAGGCAGCGAGGGGAGGGCTGATGCGAGAAGATAAAGGTATGGAGAGGAGGTAAGGCTTTCAAGTCACTACTGGATTAAAAGTTCAGGCTCCACTCTTTTTAAGTTTTTACCACGGTTAGCCCACTACTAACAGGTGGATTTTACATCTGCTCAAGGTGCACATGTGTAAAAATAAAGCCTGGTTCAGATCAGTGGCGTAACTCGGTAATGAGGGGCCCAAGTGCAGGTTTTAAGAATGGGCCCTTGGATTATAAAGCACACTCAGTACTTCAGGTTTATATGTAAAAGGTGACATAAGCAGTATATATTTTTTATTTTTCATAAAAATTACCCACATGTGTGCTAAGGTATGAGGTAAACATGTTTAAATTACATATTGGTTTTACTGATAACAATGTTACAATTGAGTTATTAACAATGAAAAATATATTTTACATAGTGGCGAAGTTGTTTTTGTTTACATTTTTTGTTTTGGTTCTAAAACTGCATTCCCAATCATCCAATAAGAAAAGAGACCATTGTTTTGATTTAGACTGCAAAAGGCATACTGTTTTTAAACCAGTACGAGCGCATGCTGCTTACCTTTAAGCTTCTATTTAATCAAATGTAGCCATCAGCTGTTTTTACTGGTTGCAAAGACCAGTGCTTACAGGCTCCATAGTTACATTGAAATGACCTTTTGATTATTAGTTAGCCTAACATTTATTTGTATATATCATAAAAAACATTCCCTTAAAAACAACACCAAACTAACTCTCAGATGATACAAGTCTATTCTGGTTGTATCTTTTGTAATGGGTTGTCAAATTTAACATACATTTATGACTTCACCGTAGACCAATAAGGGCCCACTGACAGGGGCCTCTAAACCTCCTGGGCCCCTTAGATATGCAGGCCAGGTTAAATTTTGTTTTAGTAATTGTGGCAAATACCCTTTTCCTTTAACAAAATGGTGAATAGTTGACAAAGAAGTATAAAACATTGTTGAATAGCAGAAATATTGACTTGTTGCCAGTATTTACGTTATAGTGTTACATACAGTTACATAACATACAAGAGCTAAATACATACTAGTCATGTTTTCTTTTTATGTCTATACCAATAAGTTGCCACATCAGTGAACTTATCACAGTGCAAGTTAAGTTAATCTAAAACCATAAGATATATATAAACTTTTTAAGTTTCATATTGCAATTAGCTTTATTTTTATACACTGTATTTTAAGATTACTCCATTTATGAATAGCCGACATGCTGCTCTGTTCTTAAATGCAGTAATCACACTAACCTACATTGAAATGAAATGAAATGCCTACTCTGGCGTCTAATATGGATAGAATATTTTAGGAGTTCTCTTTTGAAAGTTGCTTAAAATCACTGTGAATCTGAAGAGTTTTTTTTTTCCCCCAACTACTTGCATTATTTTGTTGATGTAGCAGAAAATGCGCAGGTGTGTAAGTGATAACATTAATGATGGCTCTGCTCTATATAGCCTGCAGTATGTGTCCCACTAAGCCACTGAGGCAGCAGGTACAGCCTCAGAAAGTGGAGCAGCTAACAGCATGGCAGCGATAATTAATTTCATTAATTAGCCTTGCGCTACCACTACTATATTTATGTCAGTGAAAATACCAACAAATCTACACATTGCAAACTCCACAAGTGCAGCACAAGTGACGTGGGGTTATCTAAAGTCCCACTTTTTGCTTAAAGATGCAAAGATGACCTGATTTTTTCCCCTCTTGTATTTGAGGAGAACTAATTATTCAGTCAATAGCAGCATGATAGAAGTCATCTCTAAAAAAATTAGACTCTGAGACCCCATCTGGGCTTTAAGTGTTTTTAACGAAGGGGGAGCTCTAGTAGGGACTGAATTTTTTGACCAATCACACGCTAAGAACAAAAGGGGGGTGGTCCCATTCAGATCAGGGCCACTTTCATTGGTTGAGTCGAAGCTTGTTTACATCTTTATATGCTGGAGTAGTAGCCAACGACAAGTCCAACTGGAAAGATACTAATTGCTTACACCACAAAACAGCAGAACAAAGACAAGAAAATAGCCATTTTATGCTCTGTCCAGTCCACACCATTGCCAGCAGGGGGTGTCAGACACCTAATCCAAGTGATAGGGCTGCAACAACTAATCAGATTAATTGATTATAATCAATTGTTGAAGAAATCATCAACTAATTTAATAATCAATTAATCACTAACTGGTATTTATAGACCCTGAAACACGTTATTTGCTTCGAAAGGAGAGTTTATTACCAAGACAGAGCAGCAGAGTCACAGAAATATTTAAAAGAAAACTACATTTTGTTTTTTTTTATTAAAAATATCCTTGTGTGTACATATGCTCTATCCAAACGTCCTTAAGTGGCAGATTTGTAGCTTTGCCTGGTTCAAATTTAGTAAAAATTGTGTTGTTTTTTTGTATAATTATCACCAACTTTTAACAGGAACTATAAAACACCTCATAATTTTAACCCCTTTACTCGAGCTTCACTATCAGATTATTAATCGCAATTAATTAATTACTAATCAAAATAATCAGTTGCAGCACTAGTTCTCAAAGTCAAACTAACAGCTCCACAAAATAAGATGTATTCCATACATATACATTATTTTAAGTTGTAAAATGTAAAATAATAATGCAAAGGTGTCCAAAATTATTTCAAAAAGCCTGAAAAAAGCATAACATGGCCCCTTTAATGACAAAAAGCAAAACGTTTCTAATCTACAGCAATCAATATTATCTTAAGTATAACAAGTAAATGTCCTGATAAGCTATATCTGTATATCAGATTAAATTCATGATAAATTATAAGACAACAAATCAATACGCTCCAGGATCCCTCTATTGCATTCAGATGGCCCTATAGATAATGTATTGCCTCACTGTATTTTCCAGGAAGGAAAGCCTTCCACGCTATCTTACTATCGTTCCCATGCGCTACTGAGTCAGTCCCCTGGGAAACACATCTAGTGACAGGCAGCTCCTAACTGGAAAGCTGCAGTCAATGCCACTATATTTTCAATAACTTCTAGACTATGAGAATTTAAAGTGGGTAGAGTATGTTGTATTGGCTAAATGAATTATAAGACCTGCGTATTTTCATGTCAAAACATTACAACAGACTAGATCTTTAACTTAACATGTCACTTCGCTGTGCTCTGTGGATTATGGAGCCAGTCTGTCTCCTCTTAAATGGCTAAGAGCAATGAGTGAAAAGAAGAAAAACACACTATACTTTACAGACTGTGAATGCAAAGAAAGAAAAGTGAAAACATAGCAGGCCAACAATGTCTATCTTATTATGAAGGCGATGAAAAGAGGAAAAAATGGCTGAGTAATCTTAGAGCCAAAGCCATAGGGAGTTTCAGGTAATGTCCTTGTGAAATCTTGGGAAAAAGTATGCTTGTCTGTCAGTCAAAAGTGTGGTCCACTGGCTCTAATGCGGAGCGAATTGGAGGCTGCGCTATCTGTCGTGGCTGCAGGGTGGGGGACATATACAAAGATCAGGTGATACGAAACACATGTCAGCAAGAAAATACGCTTGGAATGCTAGCACCGAACCTAATATTTAATACCCATGGGGCAGTCGGTATCCATCACCAGTCGCTTTAGTGCGCTTTCTTACCAAGGTGTGTCAAGTTATATATTTACAAGTATAACTATTGTCTGCCTCATAATGTCTTTTCTACCTTTTGTAGGCGTTTGGAATACAAAGATTACATGCAGGTCTTGACATTAACACGAGCCAATCAGACAAATGAGGATAGAAATGCATTATGGCTACATTCAGCCTGATTAGCCACTTTGTCCAGTTGGATTTTAAACATAAATCTTAAATATTTTAGGTTTAGGCTGATTTTTTGCTGCGAATGCCACCCTAGTTTAGAACCTATAAGTCACTCATCATTGGAAAATTATGCTATTATTCAAGCACTAAATGAAACAAAAAAGAGAGAAATAAGAGATTTTACACAACAAATTGTCTGTCTAAAACATTTTGCTATTAATAGATAATTATTTTATAAACACCTGTTCAGTGGCCACTGTCAAAAGAATAATAATCTAATGCTATCACATTATTGTTTTATTATACACTACACATAAAACATGTCGATGTCTAAATTGTGGCTAATGAAAATCCTACAGGGACTTTTGAAGAAAACTTGCACAGTGGCCATTGAACAAAGAAGTTAATGTCAAGCCCTGAGGACATGATCTACAAAAGATCTGTGTGTTTTAAGAAGCAAGAAACAAATTACTTGCAATACTTGCTAAATGATGTTATTATTTACATTCATAACACACAACATAATAATGAACGTGTCCCTAATTACAGACAGGAACAGAAAATGACAAAAAACTGCCGCTTCGTGTGCAGTAATTATTGATTATGCAACCCTCTCCATTTATCCAGGCTTGGGACTGACAAAGTACACTGGCTTATGACTCTTTGTGGCTGGCGTGCTCTATTGTTATTAAATGTATACTTCCTAATTTTACTCAGCAGATCTTTACCATACAATAAGTCAAAGAACATACAACTACTTTATAAGCTGCATGTGAGTCATATCAATCATGATAACCAGAATAATTTGGGGCTGTAAAATAAGTCAGTCTGACGTGTCCACAGTCTTGATTAATTCAAAAGCAAACACAGAAAACATAACATAGGCAGCAGTCCTAAATAATGCATGTGGTTCTAAATGAGATGGCTTCACTCAGCGGGACAGGATAAGTCACAGTAAGTGTACTTATGAATAATGATAAGCTTTTGTTTTATTACTTTTTTTCTCGTATCATGTGCCTATACTTCACAACATTATAGTTAGTCCTATTCCTTAACATGCTGCAACGTGGATCATTAATAATATTCAGTTTGAATCAGTAATAAAAGGCTTTCTGAAGAGCAGAGTTAGACAGTAGTACTGAGACCCGTGGTTCTCAAACTTTATCAAGTACACACTCAGAAAATTCTTGTCATTCCAGTGTCATCTTTATGGCAGCAAACTACTGAAGTCTGGTAGTCTGTATCAAAGTTAACAAAATACAATAGGATTTGTCCTGTAACATGGATAAACTTAATTCTTAAAACGATTGTTGTCTGTCATGTTTCTGTAATTACATGTCCAGCTTAATTGTAGCCTGTGGCTAACCTAGGCACTGATATTAAACACATGTAGTTGCTTGTCTTTATGCTGAAATTGTGATTGTGTTTTTGGTGGCTAATTAGTCATTTATTAATAATGTATTGCAGTCTGTTTAAGTCAGACTCAAAATGTGTGCAGCTTATTGTTTACGAATGGAACTAAAGTTGTATTTGCTCTGTTGACAATAGTATAGTAAAACTTAGATGCTTACATTTACTGGTGAAATTTTTCATGGCTATGGGGTGGCAGAGAGGTTAGTGCTCTTCTTACCTCCCTGCCAAAAGATGGTGAGATCGATCCTCGGGCGGGCCATCACTCGAACTCTCTGGGTGAATGTCCTCCTCGTGTTACTGTGTTACTCTCCAGGGACTCACACTTCCCACCGTCCAAAGACATGCATGTGTAGGTTGAGTTGGTGACTCTAAATGACTAATAGTGAATGAATATAAGAGTGAATGGTTATCTGTCTGTGTATATCTGCAACTAGAGTGGATTGGACTAGGAGGCCAGGGTGTACCCCGCCTAAGGCCCATAGTTACAGGGCCTGGCTATGAAGGAATGAATTTTTATGGTTATTTTATCGACAAAAAGGGCTCTGACTTCTGTGTGTCACAAAACCTGGGCACTATACAGCTTGTGATACTTGATGACCACTGTAGTAGTCATCCCTAATGTGTCAGCCAAAAAGTCCCATTTGCTCCAATGTAGATGCAAGGTCAGCCAAAACGACGTACGACTCAGTTATACTTCCTAGACATGTATATTAGGAAATGGTGTGCAAAGTGTTAATGCTGCTTTGATAAAGAAGAGTGGGCCTCAGCAAAACTTGCCAAACATCACAGTTTGTGCTGCCCCCCCTTGAGAGCGCAGGTCTGTTTCTGCTTCCTCCAGCAATAAATCAAAACCTAAATGGAACCCTGTCCGGACTCCAACTTTAGGTGACGCAGGCGCACAAAGGCAAACACAGCCACTGTCCTGTCAGGGCTAAAGGCTTTATGGATAAACACAAGGCTCGGGTGGCAGGGAAATCAGAGACTGTGCGCTGGGGCATTTGGCAGAGAAATGAGAACATACTTTACCTCTTCTTTAGGTGAAATCATCAGAGGAGGGTAGAAAAGCCACCAATTCCACTCAAGTAAGTGTATTGCTACTTCAGAATAATAAACATATAAAATAAAATATAAACAATAATAAATAAAAGAAGAAGTAAAAAGTAGTCTTCAAAATAATTACTCAAGTAAAAGTAAAAAAGTATTTGGTAAAATGTGTTTGTAATATGTAAATGACAGACAGACACAACAAATAAATAATGTGCATATTCTGGTATTTCCAAACAGTAAACAATAAAAAATTGTAAAAATAAACATCCTAATAAAATAACAAAGTAAGGCACAGGAAACAACAACAAATTTCCAAATCTTTACAAAATAAAGCTTTATAAACCAATACCTAAGTAACGTATAGACATAGGTAGAGTGGACAAAAATTGTGCTCAATTAAGAGTATTGTTACTTAAAGGGGCTATATTATCCAAAATCTAATGCTTTCTACCATAATATAATGTTCCTTCATTAAAAACATACCTGGAGTTGAGTTTTGCTTCATTCAGGCCTGTTAAAATAATCCTCTATTCTCTGGCACGGCCGTTCTGAAGTCTCAAATTGCTTGTCTCTACAAACCCCTGCCCACTCCAGGAAACACTGACCAATCAACAAGCCCTCTACATCCAGCCTGCTCTCATTCATTTATCCACAAAACTGTGTACAGCTCTGTTTCCACTGATTCCTCACAGATATTTTTAATTTTGTACTAAAATGGGATCATACAAAACAGTTAGGGAAGTGAAGTTCCTTTTATTCTTTAAATTATGTTCAAAAGACCGCAACAATCTGCCCTCAGCTAGTCTCTTCACCTGTTGTTTTATGGCACTTGTAGAGTTAAAAAGTTTTGTTTTTGTCAGAAAATGTTTTCAAAGGTTGTAAAACTAGAGGTGGCCAAGATTGGTTTAAAAATATGATTAAAAGCACAATATATCACATTTAAAATAACATTACTCAAGTACTCAACATTACTCTTAAAAGTACAATATATTTAAAAAGTTACTCAAGAAAATGTAACTCATTATTACCCACCTCTGGAAACCGTCTTGTGAAAGCTGCAAAGTTTGTAGCAGGTGGCTAAAGAAGCTATAAAAACAACAAAGAAAACATTTAGGCCTATCAGCATTTAGGCACTTACTGACAACTGCATGCTGTTGCTATCGTTACAAACCACAATGCCAAGACCCTTTTACTCAATGTGAATTAATTAACCGCACAAGTGTGTTCATAATATTAAGATGCATACAATAACTGAGCTCATTTGAGTGTGGGTGTTCGCCACTTTATTGCACTGTGAATACTCAAGGCAATGGCCATTTTACTCAGGTGCAATTTAATTAAAGCAATACAAGAAAGAATAAAAAAAATAATAGCAAACCACTCAGTACTAAATGTATTATACATGCTTTAGAAAGCCTGAGGGGGCTATCCAAACAACACTCTTAGGCTAGTTTGAATGGTAAAGCACACACAGCTCATGTCACGCTTTATTTCCTCATTTACATTCGCCTTTCTTTTCCATGACGTGGCACAAATAATGATTTAACAGTGAAACATACATGCAGGGTGCAGGCCATGAAACATCACTTGTGGCTGTTTGAGTGTTTATCCTCAAAGTGTATAGTTACATTATGTGTGTTCAAATAATGAGTGCTCTCAAGCATACACAATGTACAGTACATGCAAACATCTACACTGCCACTCCACATCGCTCATGGCTCACCTGAGAATGCTGCAACAAGGCCTCCATGTGGCATTTTATGATATTACAGCCTCTAGAAGCAGAATAGACCAGGAGTCAAAACATAAAAAAGTAACATTTTGGTGCATATTTTCATAATCAAGAGGCTATTCATTTAAGTAAGTATAATCCCAATAAAAACAAGAATGACTTGGTCAAATCTATGCCTAGGCTACATCTTTGCGTCAAACATGTGGTCTGTGGTCTGATGCTAGCTACATTGAATGCCTTTTTGGGTATACTGTAGGCTATATGAGCTATGTATTAAGTAAATGCAAAATGTGGTAATATTTTATATTCTGCCTTTTATTTTCTTCTTTAGCAAGCCTATATAATGCTACACAGTATAATAGCAGCAAGAGATGGGTAGTAATGAGCTACATTTACTCTTTTACATTTACTTAGTAATCTTTTGAATAAATTGTATACTTCCAAAAGTAGTTTTATCGCAACATACTTTTTACTTCTACTTGAATAATATTATTTTGAAGTTACAATACTCTTACTTGTTTACACTTTTGGCAATACCACTTAAGGCCTATATTGGTTTCAAAAGCTTTAAGTTGTAAAAAAGAGACACGATGTAGATATGCGTGTTTCTCGTGCCTTACTTGAGATGTAATTTACTTTTACAAATTTTACTTTGTTTGGGAAAAAAATACATTTGCACATTATTTTACATGTCTTTTGTGACAGATTACATCAATACGAAAACATAAATCATTACATAGCCTACAGACTAATCAGTACTTGAGTAGTATATTCACCAAATGCTTTTTTTTTTTTTTTTTACTTCTAGGCTACTTGAGTATTTATATGACTACTTTTTACTTCTACGTGAGTAATATTAGGCTATTTTAAAGTAACAACACCCTTAAAGTTACTTGAGTACAGTTTTTGGCTACTACCCACATCCACAAACCAACTATAGTTAACTAGGCCTCGGCTACTACACAGATAGCCCTGCCCAAAGTTTTGTGGTGGGGGGATGGTCAGACAGAACTAGCTTAGCTAATGCAGACGTGTTCCTGGTCAGGGGCCCAAAAGTGTGAAGTTTCGCCTCACCTTCTGACGCCTCTCGTTGTCTCTGCTAACCAAGCTATTTATCTTACTATAGCTGCGTTAATGTTAAGCTAAAAAATAAAGGACACTCGCTGAATTGACCAAAAAACCATTAGTTTAACACGCTTACGGTAATCTTGTGTAGAAAAACACTTAAACAAATAAACATATCCTTGCCAATAATTTAACACATAGACTAAAATAAATATGCATTAGTCAAAGGGGAAGCTTATTGGACAGCTGGGCAGCCTAAAACAAGTTAACTTAACTACCGATCTGGGCTAGCACAGTTAACATTAGTAACAGACTAATTAGTTTGGAAAGTTACAGTAACTTGCATATTTAGTCTAAGAAAAAGGGTCAAACCTTCAGATGCTTACTTTTTATTTGAGATCATTTCAAAATGCACGATTTGTGGTTAGATTTGCAGCAGTTGTTGTGAAATATTTCCCAAATGTTGAAATTTCACTCACGTTAACTTGTAACGGTTACTAACTAACTAGTCATCACGTCTGGTCACGCCGGCAGGCTACGTGCCTTACGTGTCAGCTGGGGCTGCCACTTATAATGATACGTATGTGTGCTCTTTCATCATTTCTTTTTGTCCAAAAAACTAAAGGGGAGTGTCTGTTTTATGTTGTTGTTGATGAATAACGGTTGACACGGTTGACTGTCTATGCTACAAAACAGCAAAATAAAAATATTTCTTAAAAAGAAAAAAACTAATTCCCTATGTCGGAGTGAAGCTATAGCCTTGGGACGCCTGAGAGGTCAGGGGCCAAGTGACATCAAAGGACCAAAATGTTACCAGGCAGGCTTGAGCGCTGGGTACGTGAGCTAAAAGCTGATTGGTTGAGAAATGCAGTGGGCGGGGCTTCTCAGCTGGACTATTTAACGCTTTGTTCCATTGTTGCAGATTGTGTTTTCCAGCTGGTCTGGCTCTGGGGAAGGGGACCAACTGTTAAGAGGATACCATAGCACTTTTTTGTTACACACCCGGATCCTTTTTTAAAACACATTATAAAAAATGTCTTTTTCTTGCAACCAATATATAGATGGTAGCTTTCCACCTTCCCCAGCTGAGGATAGGAGTTTGAATCGCCTGTCCTGGGGCAGTCTGCTGCAAAGGCTGGTTGAACTTAAGGGGAATCAAAGAGATCAACAATGCAATTGGAGTGACATTGGTAAGTGACAATATAAAATAGTTTTTGAACTTCAATTTGGCAAGTAACAGATTCCATGTACAAGGAAGCATGGATTTAACTTGTCATATTACTTAAATTGTCATATTCATATTATTACACTACACAAGTTTTCATTCATGCATTTTACATAAACTTAATCAAAATGTTTCTTTTTGGTTTTAGGTTCTGTAGCAGATATGTCTTTGTCAGACTCCGACAGCAACGACTGCTTTTATCCCCTGGAGGAATCACTGGCTTCAGAAGCTGTGGCAACCATCACACAAAGCCTTGGTGAAGCGTCAGACATCCTGGGCTGCTCCAAGCTCATTCTGCCCGACTGTTTACTGCACAACATTAGCCAGGAGCTGGTCCACTTGGCTCTCAGTGAACCTTGTGGCCTCAGAGGGGCCCTCATTGACCTATGCGTGGAGAGAGGGGACCAGGATGCTTTCTGTACTGTTGATCAAATCGCAGTGGATGCTTCTGTGGTCCCCACATTTCACGTGACTTTGGTTTTGAGACCCGAGTCGTGTGGACTATGGCCCAAAGTCCAGAAGCTCTTAAAAGGGAGCAAGTCCCCACAAACACCTGTGAAGCACCAGTCCACACTAAGACTGAGCCGGAGCTTTAGAGCCATTAAGAAGAAACTGTACTGTTCAGGAGCGCTTCTGGTCGAGGAATGCTGCTGACCAAGCACTATTGTCCCAATGAACTGATCTCATTTGGACAATGCGTTTATAAATGCACTAGTCTCATTCACTAAAAGTACTGTACCTCAACTGTAATGATACTGTTACTTTTTAGTGTTTATTTTATTTTAAAAGCTGGAAAGCTTATCTGCTATGGCAGCTACTCGCCTATATACTGGTGAATAAATGAAAGACACATTGTCTTTGGTGTGAATGTGAAATCCCAAATATTATGTGGATGCTTTTGTATTTGATAGTCAAATACGGTCACACATGATTTGTAAATGCCCTTTGACAACATGAAATAAATTATATTTTATATATTTCGAAGCCTGTTGCTCTGTTTATTTATATTGCACATTTTTACTTTTTGATATGCCCACTTGTCCTTGCTTTCTGTACCTTATTCATTATTAAGAGCTGTCTCAACAAGTAAATTTCTCCTCTCCTGAGATTAATAAAGTGTAATCTGATCTAATATATTCTTTAACAAATAATGCTAGTGGTCTTTCTGATGAGAGATTAGATAAACAATAATAGAAAATGTTCACCGGTAATTATTTGACAATTTTAATTGAAAGAAACATAATAAATTTAGCATGTTAATTTAATAAATAAGATTTACTTTTAATTGTGCAATGATTTCTGATACGTAATCCAACAAGCTACGAGCAAATCCACATAACAGTATATTAATAAATGATATTAATTTCATAAACCCTGCACTGTTAAAAGTAAAATGTATATATACAAGGCATGAACTATAAAAATTACACACTGTTCCTTTGAGTGGCTCAGAAATATGTGAACAGGAGGCCAGGAGTATTCTCAAAAGTTTTAGGTGAAACAAAAAAGATGGAAGGAACAAAGAAAGCTCATCTTAGCAGCTTCGTCAAACTCTACTGTATGTTGTTATTTTTCTGTGACACAAAATGGACACTTAAGATCTTGAAGACAGAGTAAAAAAATATCAGCAGTCAACTCAAGCTTCTCACAGTTCTACAGGAAGTCGATCTACACAGACTTGCAGAAAGGTTCCCTGATGAGGTCTGCTGCCCACTGCGAGTAAGGCATTTCTTCTTCTCTTGGTTTGCTAAAGTAATATGCTCCAACTGAGTGGGCTTCAACAGTTTTCTTCTTATCAGGTTCAAGCACCGACAAACCTATAAAGACATGAATGATTATTATGATTATTATTATAATACATTATGCTTCTACATACAACACATGTACAATGTATACATGTGTAAAATGTGTGCATGTGTAGAGTTGTTATCTATGAATCCATGTGTGTGATATCAATAACATTTATTGGTTATGGTTGTGAAATCATAAGGCCATGCACTTTGAAGAGGGATGCATGTGTGTTGTAGACATCTGAGACAACACAGCTGACTATAATATCAGATATCAGAATGCACTGACAGGTTTAGCCAAATATAGTTTGCAATGACAAAAACAGATACGCAAGCTGCGCCTTTAAAATGTGTATATTTCTGCTAATACGCATGTTAAATATCTATACAGTTGTAACAGCATGGTTATCATGTTCTTTTCACAATGCTCTCAGTTTTCTGACTGTACACTGGAATCATGTGTGTTGTGTACAAAAGCAGCAATTTAATTAAAAACAACTGAATGATCTACTAAATCCATCTAATGTGTACAAATAGACAATCATAGGCCATCATCATCCCACAATCTGCAACTTACCCATCTCTGCGCGTTGGTTTTAGCCGTCCAGCATCACCTGAATTTCAGATAATCTGGAACAACTTGGAGTTCCCATCCTCTGAGCCCTTTGGTACAACTCTGAGTCCCCAAAATAACGAGCTCGATACAGTAAACCTTCCTCTGAAAGAACAAAGAGGACATATTATCAAGATCCTTATAAAATGTATTCATCTTATAGTCAAAGATTAGTCTTGTAGTCTTTCATAAAAGAGGTTCTATGGGATATGACAACAACTAGCACAAGCTTAGAGAAGTAGAAATCAGCAGTAACACAGGTTTTGTGTTTGTTGCTAAAGAGGCTTGAAAACACCCGTCTAAATACAGCTTTTAGAAACATTAAATACACATATCATACACACTTGTTCTAAACAACTATCATGACATTGTCATATATTATACCAGTTTTTCCCTAACGCTTTAATTAATTTTGGTCATAATCTTATGATTTTGTTTAGTTATTTTTGTGTCCAAATAATATTTCAGCATCTTTTTCATTAAATGCAAATGGACTGTTGCAAGTAGTTCCCTAGATTTCTAACATTTTTGATTTAGAATATCTTTGGCAAATGAAACTTTCTTTTCTATGATATTTTTTAGCCTTTTTAGGGCTTTATAGTAGAGAAGTGACAGGAAATCCTGAGGGCGAGACATTTGGTACATTGCTGTGCAAAGTAAAACTTTTCTGGCGACCCACATTTGTGTTCTGACAACCACTGTATTATATTACAATAATTTTCTCATTATTTTTTTCCCCCCTCCTTTATATAATGCCAAAACTTAGTACTCACTAGCGCATGCTTCTCATGCAAAATTTTGCCTGTTCTTAGCAACAGATATTGTGGAAACAACCTGTAAAGCACACAGTTCTGGTTCTGTTCACACATGACCCTGTTACGGCAAAAATGGTGCGGAAGTTTGCATGAAAGGGGTTTTTGGTGAAGCTCAGAGCTTTAAATCTTCTGTTGAATACCAGATTTTCACAAACTGGGAGTATACTAACAACCAACTTTTGTAGGGCATATATACGTTGTAATACCTATCCAACTTGAGTTAAAATAACCATGTTCACAAAATTGCTTCATGGCAAAAAACAATGATTAACATACTCTGCTGTTTCTCCTTCCAACAGTTGTTTCTAAGGTTGGAGATGTAGTCCTCTTCAACGCTTCTTTCGACATTCTTCAGACTATTTCCATTATATTCTTCATTGAAGCGTTCTCCCACATAGAAAGGCACCTTCAGGCTTGCTGTATGCCTTTTGTGAATATGTCCAGCTGACCTAGGGGCATGGACAAGAGGTTTTCTTAATACTGCAAGACAACAGAGTACGTATACCTTCTCATTATGTCATTAACCACTTACGGGCGGTAGCTAAGGCTATAGGGCGGCTGCGTGACCATCAATTGGCTTAGGGCGGAAACAATAATGAGGATTAAAATGGGCATCAGCTGGACAAAAAGAGCCAGACCTCCCTGGTTAAAAAAAAGAAACATGTCAATATTCATTTGCAATGCCAACAAAATCCAATTACAAAAAAACAATTGGGATGAAGAAAGCATTACATCTCTCTGTTGTTCTCTCCTTTCATGTGTATTATGATGGCCAAAGTGCATTCTTCCATTTCTGTAAACATGTACATTGCCTAGAAAAAAAATATTAAGCATTTTTGATCAAATTTGAAGAAGAAAGCAATTAAATAACCCTATGAGCATTTGGGTATAAATTAAGAATGACTAAACTGCATACATCTTTACTGAGAACATACTTGTTGGGAAGCCACCACCGAAGAACATATTGAAGAGGTCCTCAGGTGAGATGTCTGCTTCAAACTCCCGATGGTGGTGTCTATGTCTGCTGCTTGGCTGTGCACTCTCCTCCCCGTACTGATCATAATGTCTTCTTTTCTCCGGATTACTCAACACAGCATATGCATTTCCAATAGCTGAACAAAGACATATATGTTTACACTTAAGATTTTAATGGGACCTGGCGATTTCTACTGGCACAACAACAAAAGCTGAGTATGTCTTTCTTCTGCTGAGGTTACTTGATGTAATCCAAGTGGCACAGACATAAGGTAATAGTACTACAGTAATTATTACTTTCATACAGAAGCTTGGTCTGCCATAATGAAATGTAAAAAAAAAAAAAAAAAAAAAAAAAAAAAAAAAACTCAGAGCACCATATGCTGTTGTATGGTGTGCAGGCCATCTTTAACACATTTCTTTGAGAACGTGACACAGATACTTATTACAGTAATCGTACTAAACAAATATTTCCTTTTCAAGTGAAAATATTGCATTGTTATTCACTCATTTAGCAGAAAGTAATGTGATTTATCTTTAATATGTAGTCTGTCTTTATGCTGGTTAAGCTGGAGTGTACTCTACCACATACAGTTCTTGTTCAATTCTTTATCACAATTCATTATCACATTTAGATGATAGTTAATCTTCTAAATTTAAACACAAGATGACTGTGTTATGAACAAAGGCTATATAAATGTGCAAATTCAGTCTAACTATATTTTGAAAGTGCAGAAATAGAAGACGCCATGAATTATGTATACATTTTACTGTACCTTTAAATGCTTCTGTGGCTCCAGGCGCATGGTTCTTGTCTGGATGAAATTTCAAGGCTAATTTTCTATAGGCCCTTTTTAAGTCATCTTCTGATGCGTTCTTTTCAACTCCAAGAATTTGGTAGTAATCTTTACAACTTTTAATCCTGGAAACCGAACATAAAGAAACAAAATTAATCAAACAGAACTGAAAAACAGATGTACTTCATGATTTTCTATTCATCATCTCCTGGTGTATTTATTTTGTAAGTGTGTGCCGTGTGTATATCTTTGTTATGATAGTGAATATTGCGACCTTATTCTTTTCTTTTGGCTGTTCGTTGTCTTGTGTTAATATTGATTTGGTATGGAAGTCACAGACTGATTATTTATTTGGGCATTACAAAGTGACAAATGTCCATCACGTGGAGTATGATAAAATTACAATGCAATAAAGATATTGCTAATATTGTCATTATAACTTGTTGACAGTAATAGTATTTGCAATATAAACAACGCTGTACAATTAAGTCAGAACAAAATGCAGAACACTCACATATCACAACTGGACATAGTCATTTCTGATGTGGTCTGGTTAATTCTGGTCTGAGCAAATAAGTTATGCAGTAGCACTATGTCTAGAGCATGGATTTCTTCTTACTAAAACTTTAATAATCTTTAAGACAAAATCAATTGTAGTAATAAAAACGGTCACTAGAATAAACACTAATGAATACCAGGTTACCATATATTTGCAACCGTGCTCATTAATATATAGCCTAAAAATGTTTGTTTTGAATACCGCAATCCTTACTATGCCCAAGGCACATATTTCTATAGAAAAACCTTTCTGAAATGTTGTGTGAAATGTGGAAGACATTTTAACAGCAAAATAAAATGCTTGGAATGAACAGTTATCGAGAGATTTATCACAAGATGCAAGCCACAAGCAAACATTTTTCAGACTCACTTCTTGACGGCATCTAGCTGTTCTGCGGTGTAGGGTTTAGCCGAGTCTGTGTGGCCCTGCCCGGACTCATCAGCCTCCTTCGTGTGGCCTCTGTGCCTTACAGATGGACCTTCACCGTTCATTGTGGTGCCATTCTCCCCCGGAGGTTTACCATTCTGTGTTAACGAATCCAGTAAACCTGCGATATAATTCAGTGACAACCAATTAGGTAAACAATCACCTTAGCACGCTAAGCTAAGTTAGCCGCTCACGTTAGCATATAATAACCACATCAGATCAGAAAACGATACAAATAGATCACAAACATGGCAACAAATTTAAACTAACAGTAGAAACATATTAAAAGAATTGTTGGTAGTAGTCATGGAAAAACTACAAATACCAGAGTTGACAAGAGTTCGCTAGTAAGCGTTAATGTTGCTAGCATTAGCCGATTTGGTTTCACATCGAAGGCCCACCATTTTACATAAAACCATCGCTTAAAGCGACGTTTATTCGACGTACTTTGGGCTTGATCTGTCGGAAACAAACGCTGTGCCTTTTCCAAAAACTTCCTAGCTCTGTCCGGTTGGTTGTTGCTTATGGCATTTTGCGCAATTTTAATACATCGCGCAGCTTCGTCCTTGTTTGAATCCATCGCGACACAGCGGAACTGTTTACTTGCCCTATGGCGCTTCTCGATGACGTTCACCAGACCAACCGGCTCACATAATACACGTCATGCAGGAAAGGTAAAGGAGCTTGCTCGTGTCAAATAGGTTACCGAAGTTTTGTTTATAGTTTACTTGAAAGAACCTCACTTTTTATTATACAACCTGATAATATAACTTATTTTACATCCTTTATGGCACTATCAGTTAGATTATTTATCTTTGATTATCATAAAATTTGTAATCCTGTCAAGAGTCTGTCATCTGCTCTTTTCAACTAACAACCAGAGAAGTCTACTGTCAAAGCAGCACTGGAAAAGACTGTATAAGAAACCTCCTTTAGCTGAGCATCGGTCTTGGGAGGAAAGACTGACGGATGTGGTTACCCCATTGTGGAGATTAAGTTACGAGGAGCAGCTTGAAGTAAAGCAAAGACATCAGGAACGAATCTTGTCACAGCTCTGTGGGCATCTTTTAGGTGATCTGAACTCATCATGCTTTAAAGGTAAACCTAATTTTCCTGTCTTACCTGTCCTGCCTTCTCCTGTTAGAGAGGGGTACAGGAACAAATCAACATTTTCTGTCAACAGAGGGGTAGATGGAAATATAAAGACAGTTGGGTTTTATGTTGGCACGGGCAGGGCTAACAACATTGTCTGTGTGAATGGCGACCACTTGCTCAACATTGCCTGAGAAGCACAAACTGGTGGCCAGATGCTATCAGGACTTCATCCGTCTCTCCTCCCTGGAGCCCTGCCTGCTCTTTCACACAGGTGGACACTGGAGAGAGATCACAGTGAGGACAAATGCTCAAGGTCACACGATGGCTATAGTCTACTTCCACCCACAGATGCTGACACAGGAGGAGGTGGCAGTGCACAAGGCTGCCCTGGTGGAGTACTTCATAAGTGGGCCGGGCTCAGTTTGTCAACTGGACTCACTGTTTTTCCAGGAGAGCTCTATGACTCGGTGCTCTCATGAAGAATCACCCTACCAGCACCTGCATGGCATGCCGTACATTTATGAAGAGGTAACCTATGCTGAATAATACATTTCATAAAGGCAGTGCCGGTCCTGTACATTTGGGGGCCCTAAGTAGGAGAGGTTTGGGGGCCTATGCTAAAACGGAGACCGTTTTAGCATTTTTATCTAACATTTTAATTTTAATGAAACACTAACCGACTATTTGACTGACTAAGGGGGTGAATGCTTTGCAAACTCAGCAAGGGGGGCCCAGGTAAACAGGAATTAATATACAGACTAATGTCTGCGTGGCCCTATGCAGCTGCTTAGTTTGCCTATAGGAAGGGATGGCCCAGCATAAAGGACATACTACAATGTAATATACATGATATATCCATTAATATCTTAATTACTAAACTGATTGCTGCAGATATTTTTGTTTGTCTGTGTTACTGAACCTCTTATTTAAATGCAACAGCAGTATAATTTTATGTTTGGTATTTCTAGTTGCTATAATGTGTTAATCTTTCATGTTTTTTAACAGGTTCTTGGATTCAAGTTCCGTATCTCTGCTGAATGCCTTTTTCCAGGTGAACCAGGGTGCCGCGGAGGTGCTATACAGTACTGTTAGAGACCTATGCATACCAAATATAAACAATGGAAAAGAAAGTACAAAATCTGCTGGCACTCTCCTGGACGTGTGCTGTGGTACTGGTGCCATTGGCATCACTACATCCCCGAGAGTGGACAAAATCATCGGCATTGAACTCGTAGAGCAGGCTGTGGAAGACGCCAAGCACAACGCAGCCCTAAACAACGTCCAGAACTGTGAGTTTGTAGCTGGGAAGGCAGAGTCAGTCCTTCCTGGTCTTCTTATGAATGAGTTAAACCACACAAATGCTGGCCTTACAGCTGTGGTGAACCCCGCTCGGGCCGGTCTGCATTACCGTGTCGTCAGAGCCTTACGAAACCAGTCTTCCATCCGCAGACTGGTCTATGTCTCATGTAAACCAGAGGGGGAGGCCATGAGGAACTTCCGAGAGCTTTGTTGTGCTCCAGACGCACAGAAGAAACTCAGAGGAGAGGCTTTTAGTCCTACGCTAGCTGTGCCTGTTGATATGTTCCCCCACACTCCACATTGTGAACTGGTACTGCTTTTTGAGAGGTAGCGACTGGAATTAAATGCTTTCTGTTAATAAAATATAATGTGTTCATCTTCATAGTTACTTTTCAGTTACTTTCCCTTCAATACAAAGGCAAAGCTGCATGTCTTGCTCCACTATATTTGCCTATATTTGGGATGACAGTGGTGCAGATGGTTAAGCAGGTCACCTAGTAACCACAGGGTTGGCGGTTCGATTCCCCTTTTGACCCAATGCATACTGTCGCTGTTAGGAGTGTTCATGGTTAATGGGTTGATTGATTAATCTGCATTATGGCCATAATCGATTGGAAAAAAATACTAACAATTAATGGTTATACTGTACATTAGAGTAAAGGTACAGTACCATTGGAGAGTTAGGGCAAATTAAATATAAAATGAAGCTACTGTTTCCTAAAATATACAAGCAAATACATTTTTTAATATGGTTCATGACTTTGAATTTAATAAAGACCTTTTTTATAAAATGTAATGATAGGTGATGTCAAGCTGGTGGTTAAAGGTTAATCAATAATCGTTCGATAAGACTACCAATGAATCGATTAAAGGAAATTAACCAAATGTGTA
The DNA here is from genome assembly GCA_020698575.1 of Bostrychus sinensis. Taxonomy (NCBI): domain Eukaryota; kingdom Metazoa; phylum Chordata; class Actinopteri; order Gobiiformes; family Eleotridae; genus Bostrychus; species Bostrychus sinensis. The sequence continues at coordinate 10,007,711 of CM036254.1, read as the reverse complement.
TCCATAAACGTTGTGTCCTTGGGCAAGACACTTCACACACATTTCCTTCTCCAGGTGCAGTAGCTGGTTGCGACAGGAATGGCATCTGGCATAAAAACTTGTCAAATCACAGGCTAATTGGCGAACACCTTAAGGAAGGAGCCGAAAGAAGAAGAAAAACGTCTGACCGTGATTTTTTTTTTTTTTTTTTTTTCCTTTCTGGATGTGTTTATTCCAGACAAACTAAACTTCAGTCTGACAACACATTAAAATAATTTCACTGCATATTGATATTAAAAATGGTTCTGTGTAGTTCCTGGTACGTCCAGGAGATGGCGCCAGCCCCGCAGCTTCGGGATTGTTTATCGCTGGTGAAGACGTTCACAGTTGCACAATCCATCTATTCATCATCTCGAAAAGGTCACTACAGTACAACTATTCAGTGTCAGTGACCGAATTTTGTCCCGAAGAGGTTACCTCCGTTTAAATTATGTCATTCATCTGTAAAAAGCCGACCTTGCCCTAAAGATAGGATGTTCTTTTTGATGAGGTAATGGGATGAGCACAGGTAACTCCAGTTTGAGAAATTAACTTCTACCCAGGACGTGATGAATTTATGCTGTTTTTTACATTATAAAACCACAGATCTATATTTGTATTTGATAAAAAGTGACTCACTTTATCATTGGCCTGTAATTCAACATTTCACTTTTTAGCTTGGTAATGAAACTGGGATCCAGGATTTCTCTTCAAACTCTAATGACAACAGTGTTCTCTGTTTGCAGATGTATTAACACACTGTCATGATTTCACACACTTCTCAAACTCTTTCTCAAAACAATTCACACAGGCCTCACACAATTGAATTTACTGTGAAAAACAAACTTCAGCAATGGATTAAAGTGTTATATTATGCCATTATACATACAAGGTTTAAAACAAAACTGTGTAGATGGTCAGATGAAGGGTTAGTCCTGAGCAGCTGTAATATGAGCCAACCTGACCCACATGTTTCTGTCTAATGATAAATTAAACATTCGGTCAACATGAACTCAAGCAAAAAGTGAACATCTTTTGTCACCCGTGTCACCGCTGCAGACTTGAGTCAGAATGAGAGAGCAGACTATTTGATTAGATAGATGGGGTATACCTGTATACTGAATAAGGAGATTTACTCACCCAATGACAAAAGAGAAATGAATAACACATAACATTTCAGTTTATAATATGAAGGACAATTTTAGAATAAGTCAAGTATGTTTCAAATACTGTAAGTGACAAAATCCATTGCCTTCCTGTTCATTTGTCTGCATAAATAAACACACTGTTTACTGCACTAAAGCACTGCAGTTTACTGAGAGCAAGTATTTTTACTTTTATTTATTTTTCAGTATGAATTGACGCCTTGTGAACATGAAATCACAACACAGCTGTTTCAAAAAGTTTGCTTTTGGAGCATGCTTGAAGAGTTTTGATTACAAAAAGCATTTTGCTAACAACAAAATCATAAGAACAAAAATATTTTGATTTGCTGAAGAGGAAATTGGAAAAGAATGGAGAGAATAGAGAAGTGTGTCAAAGTAATCGAGAAACACTCTAATAACCATTAAATAATATAACTCAACACAGCCACTTGAAACGCACTGTAGTGTGAGTTACTGTAACAAGACTTAAATCAAAAGTGCTCTGTCTGGGCCATAGGTCATATCCTGCAGTTTGTCTGTGAGACTGGGCATGGTGTGATGCATGTTTCTTTAAATGGCCTCAGTTCTTTAGACTTTGGTCATTACGGTAGACCTTAAGTTACCTTCAGTTCCTGCCATCCAAAGACATAAATTAGTGAATAGGTAAATTATCCCTAGTGAATGAACGATTGTGCCTGTCTGTGTCAGGTTCTGCCACACCTTTACCAAAGTAAATGGGAAAGGCCAAGATGAGATGAGATATGATAAGATTAGATAAGATTTATTGTCATTGCACAGCAGTATAATGAAATTCAAATTGCCACATCTGATCAGTGTAAAACTTCACATACTAAAACGCCACATTGCATCATTAAAATCTCAGTATTGCACATCAGTTGTCAGTATGTTAATGCATGTGTGCTCCAGCAGCCCACAAACCCCGTAACTCAAGTAACATTACTTTACTTGAGTACATTTGAGTATTTATTCCACCTCTGACTTTAGCTTCATCTGTCACTGTACATGCATCTGTCTATAGATGCAAGAAGGTCCTGGGTTTGATTCCCACACTGACCAGGGGCTTTCTGTGTGGAGCATGTTCTCTGAGTGCTCGCATAGGTTTTCTCTGGGTCCTCTGGTTCCTCCCATCAACTAAAAACATGCACAATAAGCTAATCCTCCAGCAAGGTCCCGACCAGGATCCTGGCTCAGGACCTGAAGAAGGGTCTCTGGGCACTGCACAGGGGTCATCCACTGCTCCTGACAGGTTACCCTCAGCTGCATTGCAAGGATGAGTCAAATTTTACTTAACCTTAAATATGACTAACAATATCTCCAAGTGTCCTTAAAACTAAATGGCCATTGCCCAGGATGTACCACCCCCAGGCCCAAAGTAGCTGGGACAGGCTCCATGATCTCTGGTTTCAAAAATGCTATGTTATAAACAACTGACAGTTTGGTAGAATTAAGTGAACAAATTTATATCAAAACAGACATTGCAATGACAAACTACACACATTTAGGTCTCATGTATTATCATTTTTTTATTAGGATATATTAAATATTGACTTGCTGTTTGTAGGTCAAACATTTCTTGTGTGATCATCAAGGTTTATGTACTTAATTCACTGTGGATTTTGGGAGTACTTTCTGCTTTAGGTCCCTACAGTCCCCACAAACTTAATTCAAACAGAACTACGCTACATTATCCTGCTGCCCATACATTTTATGAAATTGCATGTAGATAGTAAGGACTATTTGTATAGATTTTATATATTTGTTGAGAAGTAATATACCAATAATTCATTAGTAGGCTATAATAAGTAGTGACTTGCTGTTTTTTTTTTTTTTTTTTTTTTTTTTTTTTGTGATCATCAAGGGTCGTGTCCTTGATTGACTCTGGATATTTGATGTATTTATTGAGCATTAATAAACCAACTGGACCTCTGCTTCCCTGTGGCACACTTGTATATTCTCTCTGCTCTGCGCCTTTTATAAGATGAATGTTCCTGTACTTAATGTTGACTGAGATGAGGTTAGGTCTGTGTGTGAATGAGTTTTGGGGAGAGAGTGAGTCTATGAACTACTGCTTTTACTGTGATTGTTTGAGTGTAATTGCATTGTATTTTTATTCATGTAAATCAGGGACTGCAGATGAAAACTAGCTATTTAGCTATAATCTGGTGCGGAACATCTCTGTTTTTATGAGCTTAATGCCTCTGTACATTGTCCCTTCAAATAAAGGCTAAACTAAACTAAACCAGCTCTCAGTAAACAAATAGTCTGAGCAGTGACTCCAAGTCACGCCAGCGGATGACTACAGGGGAGCTGCAGCGGACAAACAACACATTCACTGCCGCTGATCAAACAGGGAGGATGCCAAAATATGAGTGGCTGTCCGGAAGGGAGGTAAGACGCGCAACATCAGACTAGCCAACAGCCAATGGGATATTCGCAGCCACGAGCATCAATTTTCCCATCAGCCAGTTGCTTTAAAACGACGCAGGAGAAGACGACGGCGAACAGTTCAGCCACAGGAGAACGAGGCTACATTTAATTTCCACTTTCACCTTTTTGAGCAGAGGGCAAGCGGCGCTGGAGCGCACAGTAAGTAGGCACACCCCTTTCATTTTTTATGGATACACTACGCACTTGTTACTGTTACTGTACAGGCCACCGTAGTCGCTTGCCTCACTCCTTCTCTTCCTTTGGCTCTCTTTCCGCTGTGCACCGTTTTAGTATTTGCTTTCTTTTGTCAGGAACCGCGTTTGTAAAAATGACCGAGACACAAACCATCAGCCATCACGCGCCAGCACCGAAGCAGCAGCAGCAGAACGGGCACACCGTGGACCATGTTTTTGACGAGACGTACAAAGAAAAGGAGGGTCCCTACGCCGCCTATGAAGCTGGTGTGGAGAAATATCATACTGATGATCTTATTACACACCGCTGCTGTCTACGGATTCACGCTTATTCCCTCCGCCAAGGCTTTGACGCTCGTGTGGAGTAAGTATTCGCTACAGTAGCGGGGTTTGCTGGGGTCTTGTACCCTGCTGTCACTCCCCCTCTGCAACTGGTGAACAAAATGTGCTGATGTGAGGATGGCAGGGAGAGTCAATGGGTTCACGCGAAAGGGAGGAACTGGATGGAGACAGTATATACTTTACAAGAGGATTCAGACATTAAGAAAACAATAGAAAATACAAATTTAAAGCAACATTTTCGACCAATAGCTAAATAATCTGATACCTTAAGTATCTGTTCTAATCTTACATCACTATCAAAGGCATATTAGAAGAACCCAAGACATGAAAAGATAAACTGATGATCTACAGGAAGATACTAATCAAAAGTGACCACTACATAATTATGTTATGACTGAAGAATGATGCTAATAAAAAGTATATGGGCCTGTTGCCAAATCATCATAACAGATGTCACAAGATGCTTTAGCAATACTTTATGTAATGTTATGCTGTAACGCTTTGGTGCCATATTTATCCATTGTTTCACAGCCTGAGCCTAGTAGTCTTTTCCTGTGCATAAACAAGCAACATTTAAACCTAAAAGGTAAGTGATAAGCCATGGAATATTTGTTTTAGGTTTAGAAAATACCACCAGGATTCAGGAGAACAAACAGAAGTGGGTGGGTGTGTTCCCGCCTGTGTATATAGTGAAGACAGTCTTTAGTATGTGGCCCCTATGAGACAAGACTGAAGCATGACTTAAATTTACAAACAGCCCTAACGTTGTTTCCACTCTGCATAATCTTACCCTCTCTCTCTTTATTACTGAACTGCATGCTATTCCACAGAGGAAGACAAAGCACAATTGCTCCAACCCCTTATAGACGTCCCATTGTGAGAAATGTGCCACCACAGCAGACTGCTCTTTGCCCCCACACATGAAACTGTGGGCGGGTTGCCATGTCTGGTTACACAATTGGAAAACAAAAACATACCTGGCTGTTCACACTTTTTTTTAACTTGTAGGTGACTTCACATATTGGCCCAAGTGTTTTGGAAAGAACACAGTGTCCCAGTAACCCTGCTCTCATGGGCTCTTAAGTAATCTTTCAGTAAGAGTGCCACTTTTGTAACCCCTCTCTGTTGTATTGCAGCTGCAGTGTGCTACAGCATCAGTGGTCTGGGTATAACGGCTGGAGCTCACAGACTGTGGAGCCACAGATCCTACAAGGCCTCTTTCCCTCTCAGAGTCTTCCTGGCCCTCGCCAACTCCATGGCCTTCCAGGTAAAGCATTTACACACGTTACATACATTATCATGAGATTCACAAGGCCAGTGGTTCTCAGACTGTGGGACGAGTACACTGTAGACACTACAACTACTTCTATGACTACACAGTTACTACGAGTTGTTAGGCGAGTGTCTCACTCATCTTACCACTGAAGTCGAATAATAATCTTACTAATTTTTAGATCTACCCTTGTCCAGGTCTTTCAAAAAATTACACACAGAGCCTTTAGTATCAAATGTGCTCACCTCCCTAAAAAGTGTTATTAAAAATATTAAAAACACTTTAAATTACTCAGTTCTTAACCTTTTAAATGCTATTTTACTACCATAAACCACAATAAAACAAACACAAAAATGAAATATTTTAAACATACTAAGTGCTATGTGAAAATTTTAAAATATATATAATTATGGTTTTGAATGCGTCATTGATTGACAACAATATTGATTTTGATGAATTCTTATTTTATGGACAAAAGACTTTAAATCCTTTAGTACAAAAAATGCTCACCTCCTTACAAGAGCCATAAATATATTGGTGATGATATTTTTTTCTGCTTTGAATCACTCAAATATTTTAATCAACTTGAGTTCCCATCATAATTACATTTTTAACATTTCACACATCAGCGCTTGTATGCGTAACTCAAAAAGTGCGCACATGTGATTTTGAGTCAAGGGCTATGTTAGAGATAGAAACATTGTTGCTGGCAGTAAACCTACATTATATTATGGTTATAAATTAAAGTTTTGAATTATATGAGCATTTTTATCTGTCATTGAGCATTACAACCGGCATGTAATAAAGTTTCAGTGATATGACATTCAAATATTTATATGAGATGTATAATAACCATGTAGTCTGGCTGACTGCTTTTACATATTTACTTACAGCAAACCATTACTGACCTTAATCTGGTGATCAGAAGCATTCATATTAATGAGTATCTCATGTAATCCTCTCTTATCTTTGCATGTGCAGAATGACATCTATGAATGGTCCAGAGACCACCGCAGCCACCACAAATACTCAGAGACCAATGCAGACCCCCACAATGCATTGCGGGGGTTCTTCTTCTCCCATGTCGGCTGGCTGCTGGTTCGCAAACACCCAGAGGTCATCGAAAAAGGGCAGAAGCTGGACACGTCAGACCTGAAGGCAGATGCAGTGGTGATGTTTCAGAAAAGGTAATAGTATTATTTTACAGTAACTATTTTTAAAGGACCAGAGATATATGAGATACATAGGGATAGGTAACTTAAGGTGCTTTTCCACTAGTGGGAATGGTACGGGATGTGTCAGTACGGGACGCCTTGGAGCGGGGAGACCCGTTGTGTGTCTATGTGAGGGTGGTGTGTGTCTGTGTGAGGGTGGTGTGTGTCTATGTGAGGGTGGTGTGTGTCTATGTGAGGGTGGTGTGTGTCTGTGTGAGGGTGGTGTGTGTCTGTGTGAGGGTGGTGTGTGTCTATGTGAGGGTGGTGTGTGTCTGTGTGAGGGTGGTGTGTGTCTGTGTGAGGGTGGTGTGTGTCTATGTGAGGGTGGTGTGTGTCTTTGTGAGGGTGGTGTGTGTCTGTGTGAGGGTGGTGTGTGTCTGTGTGAGGGTGGTGTGTGTCTGTGTGAGGCTGGAGCGAAAGCTGTATTAGCTTCAGTAAACAGGAGACTTCTTCCAGTTTACCACCAGCTTTCTGTGGATTAATTTCACTTATATGTGTCACTTTAAAAAAATTTAACAAAATACCATATAACATCAGTTTTTCGTGTGTTTAAAACAATCTAAACTATAAATGAAATGTTGAGGTTCATGGAGTGGGAGCCGTACTTCGCCAGACCAGGATCAGCTGTTGCTAATATGTGCTAGCTTTTTTTTTTTCAAAAAATTTGCCACAACATAAGCTTGTCTTCTTTTGGAACATGACTGTTCATCACAAGGACAAGAACGCGTTTAATTAAAAAAAAAAAAACATCTTCCCTTTTATTTTTGCCCTTTGGCTTGTTATTTTTGTCCAAGTGAGGATTCTGTCTCATCCAGTCAGCTCACAGCAATGCCCACCTCTGGCCACTTCAGACTCGTGCTGGACCCATTCCCGTAAGGGTGCCAAAAGTTGAACGGTTTGGACTGTTTTGGGAAGTGGAAACACCCCCAAACTCCCCCTCCTTTACTATACACTGTGCACAAAGTGTGATACCTGACAATCTATTAAGCTCATAAATAAATAGTCAGCATATAGCAGACATCCTTTAGCTCCCCAGTGGGACTGCTGAGGCATTCACAGGTCAGCAAATCTTCCCTGGGGTATCCTCCTCATTGAACATGGTCAGAACCATCTCAGGACAGATGCTTACCATCTTTCACAGGGGCACAGAGAGATCACACTCCACAGACTCCACAAGAAAATTTTAAGGCCAGGGAAGTGAAGAGAAGAATTCAGCTGATCAAACCTCAGATTCAAAAGGAATAATGTGGTTTTCGTTCTGGTAGCTGAACACAGGACCAGCTCTTTACACTCTCTGGGGCTTAAGGATTGAAGCAAGAATTTTAGAATTTCACAGTCAGGAGTTGTAGGGAGTCTGGTTTGAGGTCCACAGGATTTCATCTCAGATTTGCAGCTGATGATATACTGTTGACTTTATAATACTGGAACATCCAGCATGCAGCCAAGTATGAAGCGTCTGGGATCCCAAAATGAACTTAAAGTGAAGGGAAAGATTGGTAGGACTATTTCTGTAACAATAATATAATGTTTACAAAACACCTCTTATCTCTTATCTCTTATCACTCTTTTGCAGGCACTACAAGAAGTCTTTGGTGCTCATGTGCTTTGTCGTGCCCACACTGGTGCCCTGGATGCTGTGGGGTGAATCTCTGAAAATAGCCTACTTACTCCCCGGAGTCTTCAGATACGCTTTGTCGCTGAATGCCACCTGGTTAGTTAATAGTGCGGCTCACATTTGGGGCAACAGGCCTTACGACATCAACATCAACCCCAGGGAAAACCACATGGTCGCCCTCAGCGCTATGGGTAAGCACGGAGGTCTTCAGGATTATAATCATCTCTAGGGTGGAGAGCTGTAGTATTTTAGTGGTATGTGAGTAGTCCTATGGAGGTACAGTAGATGCTGAAGGTTTGTTTACCATAGGAGCAAAGTGGGTGTGAGGTTTCAAACAATACAGAACATGGATAAGAGCTACACTATATTTACAATCTAGAGACAGCACATTTAGGGACGTCACTCTGTTTTAGTCAGGGTTAATCTAGATCATGCCTACTACTACTGCTACTACTACTGAAATAGTATTTTTTATATACATATAGGGCTTGACATTAGCACTAGCCAACTGGCCAAATGCTGGTAGATTTCCAATTTGGCTAGTAGCACTTTTATTCTTACTAGCCACTTTGGCCTGTTGAATTTTATGCATGCATCTTAACTTTAGAGGTTCTCAGTTCCTTTTGCTATGTTTGCGTGACCACCCAATTTAGTACTGATTATTTAATCATGATCTGAGAAAAAAACAACAAAAACACGACTTAATATAGACCACATGCAAAATGTCCAGATATATTCTGCCTAGGTAAATCTGTTTAACGCATATTTTATAAATACTACACATAAAACTAAACTCTACATTTCATTAGGCTTATTCTATGTAATAAAATATGATAAAATAATAAAATAAACATTTGAACTAATTAAATTATGGCTAGTAACTTTTGAAAAAGACTTGCCAGAGTGGCCAGTGAGCAAAAAAGTCAAGCCCTACATATATATATAAGAACTAATCTACCGTGTTGCACCCAAGCTCTCTCATAGACCCTGGTATAGTTTCCTTTGTGGTGGCAAGCCGTAAATACAGACAGACAGCGGTAAACGCTGAGGGAGAGACAAACTGCACCGCACTGGGACAGAGCTCTCCACTCAATGCATGAGGGAGCTTCATTAAGTTTAGGGTTAGGCTAACAACGTAATAATAAATCCCAGCCCAGTCTCTCCTCACACAGCCTGGAGCAGCCTCTATCATTTTGTCTGCTTGTTAACCAATAAAACACACATGTTAATGTCCATGTTGTCCATGTTAAAGCCTTTTCAAGTGCCGTGATGCACCACGTTGGGGTGTGAGTTGGGCTTATAGTGCATTTGTATAAAAAAAAGCTGTTCATCTAGCTTTAACAATATGTTCATTGTTTTTGAGAAAAAAGCGGGGTATTCTGGCTATACTTTTGACTATTAATATCACCTGGGTTTGATACTTGACTTTTTTTACATAGGTATAAATGTGGGAGTTTTTCATTTGCATTTTTGCACTCATGGCAGCTTTATAGTGCATTTGTGTTCAAAAGAATAATCATATAAAGGAAAAGAAAAGGAACGTGTGTGACTAGCTTATTTCCTATGTGTAATCTACATGAGTATTATAAATACGTAGTAATGCTGAGCCAGTAATGTGTTGATTGTCCATCAAACAATTACAAATCTTGTAATTTTCTAAGTTGTTTCTAAATAAATTGTCTCCCTGTATTATTAACCCTTTTGTAAACATGCAGTACCAGGGCACCACACTAATGAAACTATATTGTATTTTTTTTTTCAGGCGAAGGCTTTCACAACTACCACCACACCTTTCCTTTCGACTACAGCACAAGTGAGTTCGGCTGGAAACTTAACCCCACCACGGCCTTCATAGACCTCATGTGCTTCCTGGGTTTTGCCTCGGACCGCAAGAAAGTGTCAAAGGAGATGATCCTCACTCGCATGCAGCGAACTGGGGCTGGCAACAACAGAAGTGGCTAAGTCATATGTATTTTAAAATGCTTTTTATGTACTGTATGTTAACGTGTGAGACCAAGTCTAAAGACAGAGCGATGTCAGTAGGGCAGTAAGGTGGAGAAATTACTACCATGCTTTATTATGAGACTAATGTTGCCTATTTAAGTTTTGAATGAATTGTGAATGAATTGTCTCAAGCAGCTCGATAAAGCTTTTTTCACAGTGATAACTAAAGTAGAATGGAAATGTTGAATCAACCATACACATATGTGGCAGCTGTGTGTCTGTGAATTGCATAGGAATATTCTCTTATTTATTCATCTGCTATTTATCAATATTTTTGGCACTTACTTCATTAAAGGGGATGCATGGTCACAGGAGACGTGTCTTCTGTCCACTCGTGTAGAATTGATGCATCAGTACTGCTTTATTTTATTCTTTATGGAGTGGGGTTTAATCACTTTGGTCGGCTTTGCTAAGCTAAGGTTTTCATGGCACTTACAACAACAGGAGCTGTGTCCTACGGTGGCCCTGAGGGGCAACGTTAAAATGTTTGTGTCCACTACAAAAATAAAAGCAGAGGTAGATTTTTTAAAAATCTTGCCTTAAAAAGAAACACATAGCTCAAAATTTAAAAAAGAAATTGACGAAAATTTAAAAAATAAACTAAAATTGCCACATTTGCTGAATGCTTTTAAAATGTGTGCCAGGGTTTTCTTTTTGTGGCAGCCTCTTTTAATTTGAGGCTGTGTGTTTTTATATTTAGGTGAACTTTATTTAAAAAGTGGCAGTTCTTATTATTGTTTTAGAAAACTTTTTTTTAATCTGTGACATGCATTTTTATTTTAAGTTTATTTCATTTTGATGAATGAATTTTTTACAAGATTTAAAAAAATCGAGAAATGTCTTTTTACTCTTTTTTAATTTTTAGAGGTGGGTTTCTTTTTTGAAGCAACATATTTAAAAATCTTCCTCTGCTTTTATTTTTGTAGTAGACAAAAACAATTTTCATGAGGCTTCTTTTTAAAATAGACATTTATTTAAATTTTTTTGTCTATTCTTTTTTCATTTTGAGGGATGTTTTTTTTTTTTCAGGCCAAGATTAAAAAAAAAAATCTACCACTCCTTTTATTTTTCTAGTGGTCAAAAACAACTTTGGTATTGCGCCTCAGCGCCACCGTAGTGTCATGTAACATGTAACTCATGTAACTCATGTAACTCATGCACTCATACGGTAGTGCATCAAACCATATGCGTGTGGTCCACATGCAATACTTGCACAGTAGCTACTGAGGAGTTCATTTATGGGAACTTGCAATGTGTGTTAAATACCAGTGTATACCTCTGAACATTAACCATGTGAAAAATGACAATTGTTTGCTTCCATTAAGTTTTTGTCAGGCATATCAAGTCTGAAAAGGTCTTTTAATTAATATTTTTAAGAATAACTTGAAATGGTTTAAGGAAAATGCCTTATATGGGTAAAATATTTTCAAATTTGTACTGGGGCTTTGTTTTTAAGTAACCCTTGAAGTTACCTTTATAGTGACCTCTCAACCGATCCATAATCAGACTTTTATAAGCATCAACAGTTTGGTCAGTCTTTTTACAGTGTTACTTCTTTGTCTGGGTGACATATAATGGTACTTTTTAAGAAATATTATTGGCCCTGTTCTACAACATAATGTTTCAAATTTTACACGAAGTGTAAATGTTTTTGTTGACCTGTGTATTACACACTCTTCATAAAATAAAAATCCATGTTGATCTAATGGCTGTAATGTTGTGTTTAATGTATCATTTTGTTTCTTCCTAAATATCTATTAAATGTTCTGAAATCCCAATGAGACAGACATACTTCTGTAGCAGCTACAGTGTATTGTGGTCTCAGCAGCTCCAACTCTGGGGTGCTGTGGGTGGGTTAAGACTATTTTCTCCCAAAAAGGGAAAATGTTTCTTCCTGAACACAAGCTGGTGTGCAGATGGTGATCCACCTTCACTGTCGCACTGATGGATTACTCTGATATAAACCCTAATATCAGAGCATACTGTGTATTAATAGGGGCAGTATACACAGGATGACAGTTCCTTCTAACACTTATGGTTTGGAGAAGCAGACAGGAGTAATAACACAGGTTTTGTGTAATAATCTACTGCTAGGTAGGTAGATATTATTGTCCCCGGAGGGAAATTTGTCCTCTGCATTTGACCCATCCTTCAGTGCCGCTGGGGCAAACTGTCAGGAGTAGTGGGTGACCGCAGTGCAGCGCCATTGTCCAGATCTAAAGCCAGGATCCTGGTCAGGAGTACCTATAGCTGGAGGATTAACCTACTGTGCATGTTTTAGGATGACTGGGGAAACAGGAGTACCGGGAGAAAACAGACACAGAGAGACAGGGAGAACATGCAAACTCCACATGATTCAGGAATCAAACCCGTGACCTTCTTGCTGTGAGGTGACAGTTCTAACCGCTTTGCCAATGGTAATGCAAATGAGGTTACTGAAAATACTTACAATACTTATACTTACTTAAACAATAAACAAGACTTCTAAAGCTTTATCAATGAGCATCAGGGCAAGAGGGGGGAAAAACATGTGAGATGAATAAAGTGCTGCTGACAGAATTATCCTGCTCTGTCCTGCTGTTTTCTATATTAGGGAGATAACAATACACCACAAACCCTCACTTTTCACTGTTTATAGAAACACGTTAAGAAAATACTGAGATCTATTAGGTCCAAAATTTAGTTCAACTCCTCTTCTATATTCTTGCCTCTCAGTTTTACGCAATATTAGAGTAAAGATGCCTTAACTAAAACAACCATACAAAGAAAATGCTTTTGTCAGGATTAAGTTAAGATAAAAAAAATGTGTTGAATTTACGCCACCTACTGGATTATTAGTTTATTACACGTCAAACTGACAGCCACAAACATTTTCCCGTCCAGGAGAGCTACATTTGAAGCCATGCGTAATCCACTGTCCGTATCCAGATGTTGCTAGTCTGAGTCCAGTGTGTCCCGTAAATAAGTAACATCACTAGCGATGTGTGCTGCCTTCAGTGACACTGGCAACATCAGCCCTCTGTCCATTGGCTGCGCACTGTCAGGCCATGCGTCCCCGGCATGTAACACCTCTGTGCGGTTATTCTGCCAGTTCTAGCCCCGGCAAACTCTGCATGGTCACTCGAGTTGAGCCTTGTGTAACTTTTTTTTCTTTTTTTGAAAGGTTGTTGAGTCACGTTACGTAATGCTGTGCTCCTTTTTTTTTCATACAGATAGGTGACATATTGAAGCCGCACCGAATAATACGCATTTACTAGGGTTAAAAAAAAAATACCTAAAAAAACACATTGATCCTTCTTTTGTTTCACGTGTCATTCCGCTTTAAATCTCAATCCAAAAACATCCCTCAGATGTCCATCCCAAATCACTTTTCGCCCTAATCCTAATTTGCACACAAGAAGCTGGCTAAAGGGCTGCCTGCGCCAAAGGAAAGGGACCTAGGGGTCAGACGGGGTGATGGAGGAATTGCCTTTATCCAGTGTGTGAGCTAGGAACGTCTGGATTAGTCATGCAAATGGCCTCTATCTGATCAATAGCTCTTGGCCTTCTTCAGTCAGGCCCCAATCCCTTACCTTTTATTTTCTGTAGGGAGGGGGTCACCACACTCTGGGAAAATGTCCTTTTTGGATTCCGCTGGCAGCACCACCATACCGTTCATATATAAGGTAGAGCTTAGGGCAGTGGTTCCCTACCTTTTTGGTTTGTGTACCCCCAGGACCTGATTTAGTCCTGGCTTAGACCCAGCTTAGTCCCAGTTTAGTTTTAGTTTAGTCCTAGTTTGACCTGGTTTAGACCTGGTTTGTTTCTGGTTTAATTCTGGTTTGGACCCAGCTTAGTCCAGGTTTAGACTCAGCATAGTCCTGGTTTAGTCTAAGTTTAGTCCTAGTTTGACGTGGCTTAGTCCTGGTTTAGTCTAAGTTTAGTCCTAGTTTGACGTGGCTTAGTCCTGGTTTAGTCTAAGTTTAGTCCTAGTTTGACCTGGTTTAGACCTGGCTTGTTGCTGATTTAATCCTGGTTTGGACCCAGCACCTGGTTGAGTTCTGGTTTTAGTCCTTGTTTTGTTCCTGTTTTGTCCTTCTTTAGTGTCCTATCCCTTGCTGTAGTCTTGGGTTAGTCCTGATTGAGGTTTATTTTAGTCTTTGAAAGACAAATTTATAAAGGTACTGTAAATAATATAACTCCAGTTCCCCCTGGAATGTGCTCCATCCCTGTACCCCTGGTTGGGAAAAACTGGCTTAGGGCACAACCTTCATCACATACTACAAAACACAAAAAGGAAACTGTCTTTAGCGCCATTATTCTAAAAAAATTGCTTGATAAGTTAATTAGCATAAGGAAAAGTAAATCATTTAAATACCAAGCAAGCCCACGCCTTAAGAAATAATGTTATGTTGCGATAAAGCTAAATCCTATCTCTGGATACAGGTTCAAAATGGCGTGTATGGACCGCAAAGCTCGCCTAAAACATTAGTTCATGCGTAATATCTGCTTGACAAGTGATAAACATTGATTAAATCACACCTCTGCTCTGTTCTGACATGAAACGCCTGACGTAAACGCAATCACCAGCAGCAGGCCTTTTTGTTCATTTATTTATTTTTTGTACAGTGCTATCAAGCTAAAAGGATATCCACGCGCTAATCCACGGCAATCATTTGTAGCACGTTAGATAGCCTAAATAAACTTTTCATGTTGGGGGTAAAAAAAAAAAAAAAAAAATGTGAGGGATCAATGTTACTCTTTTCCTATGGGATTACGGTGAAATGGGGGGGATCTTCCTTGCGCCTGTGAATGGAAGCAGAAGGCCCAGGGTGCTCTTTTGATCATGTCAGCCTCTCCTCCGCGCTATACCTCTGATTGGACGAGAGGCTAAGAAGGGGGAAAATCTTTAATTAAGCAGATAATCTCTTGTTGGGGACGAGAGCAGCTCCATTTCAGAAGAGACCCCCCCCTTCCTTCCTTGAAAGGTCTGGAAGGAGCTGTGGTGCTTGGTGGCGGCGCGGCTGTAGCTCTCAGTTTCCACAGTTGCAGGCTCAGCTTTAGGACGGGCACGCCGCGGCCTCACCTGTCAGGATGTTCATGCATTTGGAGGTCTTCTGCTACGTGGTGCTTCTGCTGGCGAACATGAACTCGTACTGCTGCTGGTAAGGCCCGTTTACGCGCACACGGTTTGTTTTTACGCATGGTCACAGATGTATGATGCTGCTCTTTGTCATTTACTACAAAGGATTCACACACAAGGTAAGGTGCCATGGAGGCTCATTTGTTTTAACCCAACCCAATGGCACAGGCATCCATAAAGTAAACCATAAAGTATAT
Source organism: Bostrychus sinensis (assembly GCA_020698575.1). NCBI lineage: Eukaryota > Metazoa > Chordata > Actinopteri > Gobiiformes > Eleotridae > Bostrychus > Bostrychus sinensis. Next base: position 9,992,139 of record CM036254.1, on the reverse strand, counting down.
TTTATGCACTACAAATTAATTATCAGTGCTGCTGACAAAGCAAGGCTATTTTTTATCATGTCCACATTTTTTGTAGATATTCTGACATTTGGCACCTCTAATTTCATCAGTCTGAATATATTGCAAGCCTATTCCTTATTAAATGTGCTACATCAATGGGTTTCAAGCTATGGTATGGGCACCAATGTTGGTACACAGGCTTCCTCTGGTGGTAAAGGTGGTAGGAGTCTGTTGCAGTCCTGATTTAGTTTAATTTCTGTTTTTGTCCTGCTTTGGCTGGGGATTACATTTAAGGTTTAGACTGGCATGGTTTAGGCAGAGTTTAGCCCCAGTTTAGACCTGGTTTAGTCCTAGATCAGTCCTGGTTTAGGCAGAGTTTCGTCCCGGTTTAGACCTGGTTTAGGCAAAGTTTAGTCCCAGTTTAGACCTGGTTTAGGCTTAGATCAGCCCTGGGTGTTTTATGTAAAAATTGAGCTACCAAGAGACCAAGTAATTTCCCTTGTGGATCAATGAAGTCTGTCTAAGTCTAAGTTTAGCCAGAGTTTAGTCCATAATCCATTTTCTGTCATGTAGTTAAAAGTACATGACACTAGAGCTTATGTTTTGAATATGATGGCAATTTATTAATAACAAATAATGACATAATTGTAAATATTTTGTTTTTAGGTTTCCTGTGCATTTATAATGGTTAAAACTGGGACAACTGGGGTATGATTTGTTGAAAACTGGGACATATATTTGTTGGGACATGAGTCAAGGAGCCTAAAACTGGGACTGTTCCCATTGGATAGGGACATATGGTCACCCTAGCCTGTACCTTACTTTTAACCACTTTAATTTTATTGTAAATAAGTTGTATTCACTCACAAATAACTTCACTTGTGTCTCATTCTTGTTGAAAGTTGATATTGAGGTCCAGGCCACAGTGATTTTACAGCCAGCTATGACAAAGTAACAACAGTATATATAACTTTTTCAACATTTGCACCCACGTAAGGACTGTAAGGACAACTGCGCGGCTGCAAATAAACATAATTATTATGTTTCTTAAATATATTTCAAAAAAGTTCTAAATGTGGAGTTGAAAATTGTTCTCACAAGATGATTGTCCTGTCAGTCAAAGTTTACACAGTGCAGAATCATCTCAGGTTAAGAACAAAGGATTATTTAGATATTTCCCATGTCAGAGAATAATAAAAATGACTTTGTGCATAAATATTAAAATGCTCTTTTATGGCATTTTTATGTCTAAAAGTTGCACAGTGTTGCTTTAAAAATACACATCTTAGAATCTTAATATAAACTTTGCATGTATGCGCGAAATGCCATCGCGCAATTCTTCATTTTCTTCCCTAAAATCCAAATCTGTCCGCTCACAGCGATCTGAATACTTTCACTTGTGTCTTGGTTTCACATGTCCCGAGGCACACTAATGAGAGAGATGTTAACAGAGGAATTTGTGGAGGACACTGAGCTTCCCTGACTAAATAAGCTTGTCTTCTTTTCCAGGTCAGTGAATAATTTCTTGATGACTGGACCCAAGGTAAGCCAACTTTCTTTTGATCTATCTTCCCTGGCTTTTCCCCCCTCAAAATTGTGAGCACAGATTGTTTGTGTGCACATCATATATTGGTTGCAATGATAGATCAATGATATTCCCGGCTCTTTTGTGAGTGCGCGTCCTGCTCCGTACACTTGACCTTACCGAGGGGCTCTGTGTGTGTGAGTTGAATGTGTGAAGAGGGAGAAGAGGCGAAGGGCAGCCCATGGTGTAGTGGGTGGTCATCATTAGCGAGCCGGGGCGCAGTAAAAAAGAGGTGGTACTCCAGCGCTCCAAAGACCACTTGAGACATATTAGTTATATTATCGCTCGGCCGGTCTGAACGAGCGGCAGAACAGCGGGCGAAAGCCAAGAGTGGAGGGCTGCTGCTTCACACATAATAGAGGGGAACTGGTACAACTCATAGTGTCAGTAAATAAACAGAACCTCAGCACTTGTTTTTCATAGCATTATTCCACAGAAGAAAGGCTTACAACAGTAACACTAACACTGATACCATTGCTTACATGTTTGTTACTAGATTCATTTTCTGCACATTGGACAATGGCTATTTAATCAAAGAGCAACACTTTAAAAATGCTTAATATTTTAAGAAGTGGGCAGTATAAGTAGGGCTGAGTACCGTTAAATTATACCTTTGTGGTATCGAAAGAAAAGTTACAATACTACTGGTATTGAAAAAAATATTTTTTATTCAGGACCAAACTTTCAATACCTAGTGGGACCTTTAATGATCCTTTGCATGAGTGAATCAAATAAATAAGACAGAATAAATCATACAAAGAACTGGTTTTAACTTGCAGCTAAGAATTTTGCTCCAGTTTTGTAGAAGATGAATTAGCAGACCACAAGTATCAGAAAAAGTATCACTTATGTACCAGTATCGAAAACCAGGTATCGTTTAAGACAAATCTGAATAATACCCAGCCCTAACTGTAAGTGCTATTCCCACTGCGTGCCTGTAGCCTGTGGCCTGTATGCAGTGGATCAACCTTAAAGATATAAATGTGTGTACATGTCATAGTAATATTGTATGACATGATGTTCACTGATGTGTCTTGTCCCGTAGGCGTACCTGATCTACTCCAGCAGTGTGGCGGCAGGAGCACAGAGTGGCATAGAGGAGTGCAAGTACCAGTTTGCATGGGACCGCTGGAACTGTCCCGAGAGAGCCCTGCAGCTGTCCACACACAGCAGTCTGCGCAGTGGTGAGTGTCCAGTCCCATGGGACTGGATCATTTGGGACATTTTTATTGAGAATAATCTGCAAAAATACAAACATATGTTATGAGCTTGTTGTTTCTATTGTGGAACTGATCAGAGGACAATTTTTGTGAATGTGAGTTTTGTCTAAAGGATTTGTTCCATTGGGATCATTACAGTGGCCGCATTCACTGGAGCCAAAACAAACTCACTAATCCAAACCACAACATGCACCAGAGTCAGTGGCTGAGTGCTGTTTGGCTACTGATTTTCACCAGACAAAAGGCCAGATGTGCTCTGCTCTACAGTGTTTAGTTACCTTTAATGAACCTATATATTTTATATATTATGGTGTAGAAATTACACATTACACATTGTGAAACCCAAAAGTAGACTCCAGTGAAATTAAATCTGAAAATAAGTTAACCTTGTAATGAAGAATGTGTTTTTTCAGCAAATCGCGAGACAGCGTTCGTTCACGCCATCAGCTCTGCTGGAGTCATGTACACTCTGACCAGGAACTGCAGTCTGGGAGACTTTGACAACTGTGGCTGTGACGACAGCAGGAACGGACAACGTGGTAAAGATAAACTCTGGACTGAACACAGTCTTACATATGCATCAGTACATATTTTCACAAAAGCATCTGTACTTTTGTGGATTTCAGGTGGTCATGGGTGGCTGTGGGGTGGCTGCAGTGACAACGTTGGCTTTGGAGAAGCCATTTCCAAACAGTTTGTTGATGCACTGGAGACTGGTCAGGACGCTCGAGCAGCTATGAACCTTCATAACAACGAGGCTGGACGTAAGGTACAGTAATTCAGTTTAAACTCTGTAGGTGACAAATGCTGTCTGAGTCTGTGAGCAGTGAGGAAGCCACTGGGTGGCATCCTGGTTGAATTTATCTCTCTCAGCCCTCCGACTGATGGTGAGGTGTAAAACACCTTTTGAATCATTTTTTCTGTGCTCAGACTTGAACTGAGTGTGCCACCCAAGTGTCCCTTTCACGCTGACATAAGTGAGGTGCCACTTGTCCCTAATCATAACAGTGTGTTCGGTGTACCAGAAGGGCCTATTTACAAGTGCTGAATGCCCCTTATGACAATCCCTCAATCCAAAATCTGTGGATCACTGGTGTAGCCTTTAATTAGACTTCCTGCAGAGCCAGACAGTTCACAATGTTCTGTATTCTGCTGCTTTTTAAAATAAGTGTTTAGTTTTATTCTTGCAATAAGGATCCTGCATTTATGTTGGCCTTTGTTTGGCCCTGGGGAGTCTGAGGGGACCACAGGCATGCAGCTGAAGTGCTCTTTGTTTACCCTGCCTTCGCTCCCCCCTGTCGGGCCCTAGGATCCCCACGGCACCTGGAGCATCAATGTAACAGAAAAAAATAGGAAGAGAAAGAGAGAAAAACTCCTTTTTTATTTCACCACTCAATGGGACTCTTCACTGGTCTGGGCACACTAAAAACATGTTGATAATGAACATGCTAAATAAATACTTCTATTTCTTCTGAGGGGACAAAGGGGCTCAATGTGAAACTTTGATTCAGCCTCACTTCGGCAGAAAGCTCATCCCCTCCTTGAGGAGGGAAAACGCTCCTTTTCAAGCGACAGCTGTTTTGTGTTGAGCAAAGTCACTGAGACACTGAGGAGACTATAGAGCTATGTCATCTTTTCTGTTCATTCAAGTTTCACTCTCAACTTGAATACAATAAGTTAATTTGGCAACACATCAATCACAGAACAATGTGCATTAGCCTTCCTTTCATTCATATTTGCACACACACTTATAAAACATGGGGCAAAACATTGATTATACACTGTTTCTGGCTGAGGTGCATTTCCTAACCTCCAAAAATGATGTGTTTTCAGTTTTGCCTATGGATAGTCTAGTTGTTTAACTGTTAAAGTGCTAAGACTCTATGCAATCTGTGTATATTAAACACCTCTAGGAACATTTTTAATGCATTGTTTATCAGAGAAAACAGAGTAATGTATTGGAAGTGAAGCATTCGCTGTGTATAGACAGATATGTTATAAATCAACTCTCTTTCTAAGGCTAAGGTAAGGGTGATTTTATGGTCGCTGTTGAAATTTTTTTTCTGCATTTGACCCATCCTGGAGCAACCTGTCAAGAGCAGAAGGGTCAGGATCCTGGTCAGAAGACCCCAGCTGGATGATTAGTATTTGTCCATGGTTTAGATTAAATATGTAAAGTTCAGTCAGGACTGAATGTAGGTGCAGGTTACTCAACGCCAAAAAGCAACTGGTCTTCCATAGCGTAATCAAAAAGCTCTGCGCTCTCATGGATACACTCAGGTGTGTAGTTGGCCTACAACAAAATGAAAACATCTACTCAGCTGGATTCAAAAGTTTGTGTTTTTGTGGAGTGAGAAGGCCAGCCTGGTGTAAACTAAAGACAACCCTAATGCCTGTGTAGTTACTATAAAGCTGGAAAGTGAGAACCAGGACTTGTCATTAACACTTAACCAACAGGGCAACAGATTTTTGTTTTGGCCAGTACCACAAATACTTCCACTAGCCATTTGGCCGGTTGAATATTATGCACCTTAATTGAACTTAACTTTAGAGGTTAGGCCTGAATTTATGTTGCTCTGCTTTGTCAAAACTGTCATCATCATCATCAAACTTTATTTCAGACACATATACGGTCCATAGCATAGTGCACACAATTTAGTATTCATTCATCATCATTAAAGAAAGAAAAATATCAATTTAAACAAAATAACGTGTTTTAAAAGATGTGACACCACATGCACATACATTTTTTTCTGCCTAGGTAAACCTGATTTTAATATTTGATAAATTTCTGTGAAAAACAAAGCTTCTACTATAAAATATACACAAAGACAATACACAGCAACAATTGTGGCCTGTAAAAACACTATTTGGCTATTAACCTTTGACAAAGATTAGCTGCAGAGAAAGGTCAGCAAAAAAGTAAATGTCAAGCTTTGGTGAGAATCGACTGAATGCATCCTAAATACTAGTACTGCAGTCGGCTTGAGCTGGCCACGTGTGTCCAGTCCACTAGATCAAAGATTTAATCCGAGGCCTGATAAGGGTCAAAGTTGTTAAAAACAACCATACTAATGCATACACATAATTATATTTCTCTTTATTGGTCTATCAGGCTGTGAAAGGCACCATGCAGCGGACCTGTAAATGCCACGGCGTGTCGGGCAGCTGCACCACTCAGACCTGCTGGCTCCAGCTCCCAGAGTTCAGAGAAGTGGGAAACTACCTGAAGGAGAAGTACCACCGGGCCCTGAAAGTAGACCTGCTGAGGGGAGCGGGCAACAGTGCCGCCAGCAGAGGGGCCATCGCAGAAACCTTCAGCTCCATCTCCCGTAAGGAGCTGGTACACCTGGAAGACTCTCCCGACTACTGCCTGGAAAACCGCACTCTGGGTTTACCGGGCACCGAGGGCCGGGAGTGTCTGAAAAAGGGCAAACACTTGACCAAATATGAGAAGAGGAGCTGTAAGCGCCTGTGCGGGGAGTGTGGTCTGGCCGTGGAGGAGAGAAGAGCTGAGATGGTTTCCAGCTGTAATTGTAAGTTCCACTGGTGCTGTGCAGTGAAGTGTGAGCAGTGCAGAAAGACAGTGACCAAGTATTACTGTGTGAAGAAAGGAAGAGGAAGGAACGAGAGCGCTGGCAGCCGCAGGAAGAGCCTCAGACTGAGAAAGAAGCACTGATTGTCCATTTCTCTCATCCCAGCGGCAGCCGGTGTGATTCTGGGGAGGTGAGCTGATTCCCATCGATCCGTAGTTACACTCGATGACATTTAGAGTTACAGCAGCGCTATGCTTATCTGATCTGAGAATACAGCTGGACACACCCAGAATGATTAGACGCCAAACAAACTCCTCTTTCATAAAAACACATTACTTTGTAAATGATAAAGACTGATATCGTCGACATTTTAGGTAAAAACATAAAAATCTATGGTCATTACATATGAGACACTGAAAACAGAAGAGCCCACACATGCACTATTCCCCAGACTTAATCATGATATTTTCAGAACACCTGAGCGCATGGAAGCCTGGCTCAGACATCCTTTTTTTTTTAGTGGGGGGGGGTGGGGGGGTGGGGGGGGGGGGGGGGGGGGTGCATGTGTGAAAAGGGATATGGTGGGAGATATCAGGCTTACTTTATGATTTTAAGTGAAGCTCTTACTGACAACCTTTTTATATTAAAGCAGAACTCAGTAACTCTGCTCATTTCTTTGCTGTTTCTGCCTCATTTTCCTCTATAGCGCTCCCCCTACATTTCGAAGTAAAGCACTACCATAAATACTCACAAGCCCAGTTGACTGCTATTGTGATCCCTCGCTTGGCTTTAGTTTCATTTTGCCCTTTGTGTAACTGTACACAAAATCGAGAAATAAGGCCATCGCTACCTTGTTGTATAGCTCTAACTGCGATTCGCCGCTTTCTCACGAGACTCGACTTCCGTGATACCGGGTCGGTGATGCTCGTACTTCCGAGTGTTCTTGGTCCAGAGACATCAGGAGGAGATGCAGGGCACTTTATTCTTTCACATCACAACAACTGATTTAACCATCACACTCCACAAATGCTTATTTAAGGTAAAAAAAAGTGACTGTGTTCCACTCTAAAGCCCATGGGCTTAATAAATTTAGCCCCAAATCTCTGTAGTTGAAAGAGCTGCATGGAGCTCTGGCTGTAAAAACTGGTCCAGTTGTGATGATTTAGTATTAGAATATACAGTAGGTACCATCAAAACACTCAAATATTAGGATGAAATAAATATTTATAGAGAAATTGAAAATAATGATCATGTGTTATATAAAATGAAAGGAGATGTTTTGCCCACCTCACCCATTCACACCAGCTGCCTTTGGATGTGCCTCTGCATCATTTGTCAACATAAATATTAATTATAATAATTATATTATGTTTGGATATTATCTGCTGTACAAAATACTCACTGAGACTGAGTAAAACAAGCACAAAAGTGAAGAGGGGTTGCTTTATGACTTTGGTAAATGTTTATTTTTATACTTTGCTTGTTTTACAGCATTTTAAAGTCACTGGGCATTTCATGGCTGTTTTGTTTTACTTCAAAACCTGAGCTGGTTTAAGTTAATATGCCAAAATGATTTAAATTTGTACAATTAGGCAATCACATGACCACTGTCAGTAAGGTGACCTAGATCTCAATGTAAATGTCTTCATCTTGTTAAATTATAGACCCGCTGTCAATGTCGAAGCCAAACTGTGGGCACACTGAACTCTTGAATCCTTTGGCTCTTCCTCTCGTGTCTGTCGCCCTGTTGTTGTATTTAATTGTACATAAAATGAAGCACTTTGTACTGTACATGATTAATTTATTGCACAGTATGTCCTAGTTTTACTTTGTGCGTAGCTGCCTGTTTGTGTTCTATTGTAATAAAAGAATAAAACTCGGCTGTATATATCATTAAGACGTCCTGTTCCAACATATTCTTGTGACAGTTATACACACTGATTTTAGTCAACACAACTGCGTTCAATTGAAATGGCTTTCTCAATTTCGCCTCGACAAATACGGTGGTAATCCTCAAAGAGCCCCTAACTCTAGAGCGCCTGGAAGTTTCTTTACTGTTTAATTCTAGTTTAATTAACTTTGTCCAGACGGAGCAAGGCCTCGGGGGTGGATGGGGCATGCGGCAAGTTGCCCTAAAAAAAAAAAAAAAAAAAAATCATCCCGCCTCTAATTTTGTATGCTAATCTCCTTTTTCACGCCGCACCTCCGAAAAGAAATGTTGGGAAAACTTTGGCTTGCCTGTGTTGGGCTTCCTGCGGCTGTTTTATTGCTGGGCCCACCTATTTGGGTCCTTTCACTCCTCTAGAGCCTTTCCTTTGCTCGATTTAACAATGAACGCAGGCCTAATCAGCTCGGTCGGAAATGCACCACTGTCGAGCAAGGTAATCCCTCCTCCTCTGGCTCTCAATGGGCCGTCTCCTTCTAAAGGGCTTTGGGAAAAGGCTTTGCGCAGATTCACACTGTTCGCTCAAAAGAAGTTAGTTCAAGTATTGTGCCCAAACAAGTGGGTTTTATAAACACATGCTTGCCAGGATACTCACCACCCCACCTGCAATGACTGAGCGGTGCCAGGCCCATGCGGGACCAGCACATGGCAGCCCCCCCCTCCCACTCCTGAAAGGGCCCGGACCCTTAAGACGAGATGGGACATGAAAGAGGAGATTAAGAGGGCCCATTCACAGGGGGGCGTTCATTCCTGCACCTTCCTCCTTTGGCTCAATAAAGTGTCAGGGAAACACCTTGTTGACATCTTATTTACCAAATAATGATCATAATCGAGACTCCGCCCCCGCTGTGGTGACCCCTGTGGGCAGGCTGCGCGGGGCTGCTCAGTCTGGCACACAGCATGAACTCCCCAACGACAAAAGTACGCCAACACTTCAAGCCTTTAAAAGTACGCACTGTATGTTTGAACACAATCCCCTGACTTAAGGTTGTCCTGTGAAGGTTTTTTGATGAGTGGACAGGTCGAGAAACGCTCCAGAGACATGCAGCGCTCATATGAAGCCTCTGTAACCTGACCACCCATACTGCCTTTTGTGTATGGTACAAGTTTCATACACTTTTTTTTTTTTTTTACAAAGAATTTTCCGTGACTTTTCCTAAACTTTTTACTAAATTTCTATGGGCTGAAAAATGACAAATGCATTCATAAATAGTATTCAAAATGTCCAAGGTCCAACCACTTTTGAATTTGAATGGGAGCAGGGCTTGGAGCCAATTGGCCAAATGCAGGTATATTTTCATTTTGGTTAATAACACAGATACTCCCACTGCCGCTTTGGGCTGTTGAATATTATGCACCTATACCTTAACTTTAGAGGTTAGCTGTGTATTTATGTGGCTCTGCTTGAGTGGACACCATTTAGTATATAGTATTTCACTGTAAAAAAAAAAAAAACTGGTGACGTTTACTTTAAACTAAGCACTTTTTCTGTCTTGTCTATGACTCACGGTCCCTGGTCTGCATACAAAACATTGTTTTATGTAATGGAAAAATAATTAAATAAGGTAATTCACTGTAAAGTTTTATATTGTCACCAGATTTTTTACAGTTACATTCTGGTAACCACAGCTGCCTGTAATTTACCGTAATTTTTTACAGATTCTCTTTACAGTGTTCATCAAGATTAAAGAAAGAAAAATATTACTTTCTACAAACAATTTTCAAAGACGAGACACCTCACGCCACCACAGAGATAGACTTTATTCTGCCCCGGTAAACCTGTTTTTTTTACATATTTGATAAATATTAGACTTAGTTTAGGTCTAGTTTAGTCCGGGTTTAGATCTGCTTTAAATCTGCTTTATTGCTGGTTTAGTCAACGTTTAGACCTGGTTTAGTCCTGGTTTAATGTTGGTGTTATCCTAAATTTAGTCCTGGTTTATATCTCGTTTAGACCTAGCTTAATCCTGGTTTAGTCAATGTTTACATCTGCCCTAGCCCTAGTTTAGTTTTAGTGTAGACCTGGCTTAGTTACAGTTTTATGTTGGGTTACTCCTAAATTTTAGATCTGGTTTAGACCTAGTCCTTTAGATAAATTCCAGTCCATACATAAAACCAAATTTCTTTAAGCTTATTGTATACCATAAAATATACAGAAAAACTTAACTAATGAAGCTGTGGCTAGTAAAAACACTAATTGGCTAGTAACTTTTGACAAAGACAAGCCACAGAGGCCACTGAGCAAAGACAATAACAGCGTCTTTACCCTAAAACTACTACAGCGTTAAAGAATTGTTCATATTAATTTCCAAAACTTTAAATAAAAATATTACATTTCATTACTTATCCAGGTTTTGCATGACTGTACAAACCCTGATTGTATGTCTTTTTTATTTATTGCTTAGAAAGTGAGGCTGGCTGGGGCTGTGTGGAGTACAGGCCTCATACTCGCTTCTCTGTAACCTCAAGCCAACTCCAGAAGAACAAGGCACAACAGAAACAAAACAGCAGCAATCACAAAAAACAAAGATAGAGGTAAGATAATGTGAAAGTGAAGCAGCATCAACACTGCAAACACACCCAGCTCACAGGAAAGAGCATTAGTGCTTTCACAGCCGGGAGGGAAATACTTTTGTATATTCTTGTATGTTTAATGTAAGTACACAGGTGACTTTTGGGTGCGGAGCTCTGCTGCTGCTGTTTATCTCTGGCCTTAAAGGTCAGCAGTAAACTTTGGGATCCAAGGAACTAGTTGTTCCCAAAATTACAAAAGTGTAATCTGTAAAGCAGTGGTGGAGAAAGTACTCAAGTACTTTACTAAAAGTACAGATAAAGAAGCAAACATTTACTAAAGTAAAAGTACAAGTATCACCTTAAAAATTCTACATAAGTAAAAGTATAAAAGTACTCACTTTAAAATGTACTTGCAAGTAAAAAAGTACAAGTATTTTGCACAGACTCGACAGCTCATTAATGTGTCAAATGTGAATGAACTCACTGGTCCAGAGGAGACTGAATCTGTCGCTGAGCTCTTCTGTCTTTATTATTGTGATGTTTCTAAAGCAGTACTACTTTACTGCATCTGTTATATTTAAGTACTGTGTGTCTACAATGAGGCCACGACAAAAACACATGATTTTAAACTAAAACTCAAAATACTTTGTACTTCACACCAACACATAAATGTAGTGGAGTAAAAAGTAAAAATACTCGTACTTGTAAAATCTATTCAAGTAAAGTACAGATACACAAAGTACTTTTACTTACATTCCACCACTGCTGTAAAGAGCCGCAACTAATTTTAATGCACAAAAATGGCTTAGCCTATAACTGAAATATAGCATATGAGTGGTCATTAATAACTGAAAACTAACAAAGAACTGTGTTAAATATCTCACATAGAGAGCTAGAGTTACATCCCGTAACTATTTCATGGGGCTTGTGTGTGGCTCTTCTTATCAGTCGTCTACTTATTCCTTTATTGACGTTACATAACCAGATGTCAGATGCCAGAGAAGTCGCAAGAGCAGGGCTAAGGAAATAACAAGTGATATATTTTCAATCTGTTTTGTCTGTTAATGTATTTGACTATTGTTATTGCCTACACACCTGCTGGCTCCGCAGTGGGAACATGCCTGAAAACATTTGCATTGCCCTCTCTCAGAGAATGACACGACCTCCGACCAAGGGGTCCGCACTTCCGACGCTCGGGGCGGGGTTGCTTGGCCCTGCCGGATTGAGTTTGCAGCGATGCGTGAGTGAAAGGTGACAGGGAGACAGGACAGAAGAAGAGAGTGGCGTTTCCACACATGACCACATCTACGTCTGCGGAGAGCTATGGATTCTTAAACATCCCAGAATCATCCCTAAACTTTTTAGGATAACCTTTGGTTCTATGGCCATCAACAACAGTGGAGCGACAAAAGTTCTGTCATATGCCACACTTAAACACCTAGTCCTGGGACAGTGCTCGGAGAGAACCACAGTGACACAAAGAGACACTGTGGGAAGAGGAAGTTAATTCTCACAGGTAACACCGGACAATGCAGTGAATGAGAAATGGCAAAACGACTTATAATGCTTGAGAGAATCCCTGACTAATAGGATTTATGGCTTAGGGGTTCTGGACCCACAGCACCTACAGGGGCGAGGGTCACTCCCAATGTGAGAGAGAGCAACACAAGAGGACACTCCTGTACGCATCTATCTTTCATAATAATTTAATGTCTGAAATAGCTATGATTGTGCTAGGACTACACAAAATGAGAAAAACATGCGATAACTATACGATATTTTGACATAGTAAGTTCAATTAAATTGAAGTTTAAATACAAGTTCCTGTATTTAGTCACAATCAAAGACTAAAGCAAGACTTAATTAGGACTAAATGAGGGAAATACGAACCATATCTGGACTTTTAATGTGGTCACAATATTTTTCATGAAAGAAAACTGATTCTCACAGTGTACAGCTCTATTATTTGGAAAACCATAACATTATTGCGATAATTTCAATGTGTATAAACTGGATACGTTTGTTTGTAAAGCCTGGAAGAAAGGGCAGTCTTGTTTATTTAGAAAAAGTTGTCTGGATTGTATATTTCTGTGTACAGTTTATCTACTGCGATTACTGTCTGGGAACTGGTCTTCTGTTTAGTGATGGTGTCTTATAAGCTCAAGAAAGGACTGAGCATGTTTGCATACAAAACACAATAATAAAAAATTAATTCATTCATTCATACCTTAAGTTTCTTATGATATGGATATTGCGTTTGTTGATATCGAATAATGATAAATGTGCAATATCCCTTGATTTTACACTAAAAGCTGATGTATATTTCTGCATTATATTCTTTTATGCCTTCTCTTGTCTTTACAGTGCATTTTGTCTTTACTACAGTACTGGTCTTTAGAAGAAATACACATTTAAAACTTATAGTCCTCAGAAAGGTAAAAGCCTTATTTTTTATCTAGCCATGTAATCAGCTTTTGATTTTCTTTCTTAAGAGAGTGTTGCTGATTTGGGACATTGGCCACTGTGAGTGTTACATGTTTGAATGCAAATGACGCATGCTTTTAGGATACCTCTGCATATACAAGGCTCAAATAAATAATGATAAATAGATAACAATGCCTTAATATATACACACTAAACTACCATGCAAATGAATGAATATGGTACATGTTCGTTCATTTGTCAAAGTGTTCCTGCTTTCAAATTCTGCAAATATATATTATCTAGCTAAAAACCTTCATGCCTACCACTATAATACAAATGAATGTATGTATTTTGCACTGTATATGTCTGAACAAATAAAACAGGAAGTGAATCTCACAAAACTCTTTGTAAAGTTTACCTAATCCTAATCTTTAGCAGCATAATTCACTTTTTATGGAGCTTTAACTAATGTTGGTACTCATGACAATGGTGCAGGAGGTAATGTGGGTCGCCTGAAAATTGGAGGGTTGACAGATTGATTCCCACAGTACATACATGTTGTTGTGTCCTTAGGCAAGACACTTCACCCACATCCCCAATTTGTTTTTATTTTTATGTTTTGATTTTTTAAAAGGATTCTTTACTATTGGGAGATGGGGCTAATTTTGCCATTAGAGCTTCAAACGCAACAAATAATGCCCAGAATCATTGGCAAATAATTACACGATGATATCATGGTAGATGTTATAATCTGACATAGCTGGACCCGGATCATGTTGATATTCTGGTTCTGTAGATCCAGAAGGTTCTAAATATAGGGGATACATATGAAATTGGACATTGTGTTGTGAAAATTTTAGATTGAGATACTTGACCAGAAGACAGTGTCTGGACCAATCAGCGAGTCGTCTTTATTTTAGTTGTGCACAAGGAGAACACAGCACAGAGGAGAGATGCAGAGTGTCCTACCCCCCTGAGCAGAAGGTAGCTTTTATACCAAGCATTCACAGGAAAAGAGTACATGCCCCAGAGTCACAAGCATTCCTGAAGACTTTTTCTCTAATCTATAAAAGGTCATCATGGCCTGACTATCGTATGCTCTAAGACACAACATGCTGTGGCCTTACAGCTGTTACGCATGTTGTCGTCCTTGTACAGCACTTAGCTCAGACAACAGGAGGAAGGAAGCAACAAATGCAGCTACACACTTTCAATTAACGCCAAATGAAAGATGAGGCTTTTCTCTTTCAGTAGTATGCTCACAGATTGGATGTATCTTTAAAACTTATTGAGCGAGATCCCGGCCTTTAGAGGTTTTTCTCAGGTGAGTGACCCTATGGCTTGGCAAAGGTCTGCGCTCTCCGAGTGCTTCTAGTTTTATTATAAATTTCACAAATTCTTAAGCTCTTTGTTTGTTATTACAAAATACTGTTTGATTAAAAAAGCTGCACCTCCTGCATTTTGTAATCATTTTTGTAATATAATGCACAGACCTTTATTACAAAATGCTGGATTATAGAGTGTTTACAGTTTTGTTGATAGATATATTTTGTAAACCTACCTGTGTTTGTGACATAGTCTCGTCCTGCTGTTTGTTGTCTGTATCCATGCTGCTGGACTGAGACACAGGCCTTTGCCCCTCCCGGGTGGTCATTCTCCAGAGCAGTGGTGGCGGCGACGGTGGTGGGCATCTGCAAAGAATGGGGGGTAGAGAGATGAGCATCAGAGGGATCAGCTCAGCTCAGCTCACTGTGATCTGCACAGGAAACACAGAGCATGGGAACACACCAGGGAGCCACACTATAGCCCCCTGGGAAGAGAGCATGCTGACAGGGCTCACAACACCAGGACTCAGCCCTGAGAGGTCAGAATCCACTCTAATAAGTAACTTTGTGAATCAATTATACTTATGTGTGATGGAAATTTTATAGATCCTGACTTTTTTGTGCCATTTGCCGTATGTCTGCAGGGGAAACTCAAGGTGCCAATCACATTAGCGTATCCTTGTAACCAGGAAGCTCACCTCACCACATACCTTTTACACTTTGATATGTATCAGGAAGTTCACCCCACCCCCTGGTCCTTTTGTCCCCTCACCCTGTACTGCTTAAATACTTGTCTACCCCACCATCCGAGGTCAGACCTGCTTGTTTCTTGTGGCCACTCAGTTGCAATGCTGTCTGACCTTTCTTTGCAAAGAAATAAAACAATCGTCAGTCCAAGTCCATGTTTCATGACTCATCAGTGCTGAGAAGTTACCAGAAATTTCCACAACAATTTGGTGTCAGAAGTGTGATTCCTCAAGTGATCGTTTGGGATGGAGTGCAGACAGGAAGAGGCCTTTCTGGTTATATGTTTTGTTTTTTCCCCTCCTCCTACCTTGAAAGTTGAGAGAAGGGAGGACTGACCGCTGATGTCCCAGATCATCGTCGCTGGAATCTGACCACAAACTCAATTTTAATTGGACATCTTTTGTTTGGTGAGTTTTGAAATACTGACCTTTTTTTCTGTTGCTGGGTTTCTATTTGGAATAAAAGTTTGTTATTTTGTAGAAATTTGACTCAGTTTGGCATAACACTTCTTATCCATCATAATATCCATTATTAGGATCTACCTGATTTTCTCTCCAGAATAGAGTGAAAAAACAAAAAATTAAAGAAAGCTGCCTGCATTTTGTCTGTCCACAAATTTACTAGGTTGACCCATGGGATGAACCATGTGTCAAAAGGGGAGATATATTAGAATATTTTGTTGTAAATTTTGGATTACAAAAGGTTTCTTAAAATACAGGTAAGACCTGTAATCATACAAACTGCTTAATCTCGAAATGGAACAAAAAGGCGCTTGAACACCTGATGATGAACTTTGTTGAATTGTCACCACCAAAAGGTAACATTTTCTTTTTTATTTGAAATATGGTCAAATAAATTTGATGCATTTTCAGCCCATCAAATACCCAACTCTACCATAAGTTAAAATAGTCATCTCCAGTCAATTCCTCTTCTTCAACATCAACATGATGCCTTTCACCCTGCCAGTGGAGGTGGCATTCAAATGCAAATTAACTTAATGTAGTATAAAGACGGGCCTGTCACGGACATAACGTCTACCCATTGTTCTAACTCACATGAGAATGTGAAATTCTGTTTGGCAGACCCGCAGCCCTAGGAGTAGGCCCTGTAACCAAACCACTCCCCTCTACTGGCTTGTATGAAGATTCATATGCTTCAATACTGTAAAAACTTATCCTCTACTCTGTCTCAAATTTCCCAGCAGGGGAAAGCAACGCTTCCTCCACCAGCATCCAACCAACTT
This sequence comes from Bostrychus sinensis, assembly GCA_020698575.1. NCBI lineage: Eukaryota > Metazoa > Chordata > Actinopteri > Gobiiformes > Eleotridae > Bostrychus > Bostrychus sinensis. The sequence continues at coordinate 9,975,600 of CM036254.1, read as the reverse complement.
TATGATTTCCAACTTGGTGACTGGGTGATGGTGAAGGACCTGCGGAAGAAACACTGGACCTCCAAAAGCTGGCAAAGACCATTCCAGGTGCTTCTGACAACGCACACCGCTGTGAAGGTAGCCGAGAGAGCAACGTGGATACACAGCAACCACTGCTGAAAGGTTCCAGGCCCAGAAGATGACCCTGCACTCGGACCAGACGACACACAACCATCTGCTGCAGAGCAGGGGTAACAGGACGAGACCCCCAGAAGAAGATCAGCCAACCACACCAGCCACCTTTCTGGCCATCAACGTGCTCACATACCTGATGAATTTGACAACATTACAAATATTATCTAACACATGCAAGATGCCATTCAACCCCCAACCATAACAAATGATTCATGGTTTTCCAGGATTGAATCATGAGGTTAAGGATGGCTCTCCTGGATTTGGACAACAACAAAACCACTTCTTATGGTTTTACTTCTATCCTGCATCCTAGCTCCCTGTCTTTTAAAATGTGAACTGAACATGTTTATTAAGAGAATAACATCCTCATCAGCTTTTCTACGAGTCAGTGTTGACGGTATAGCACTACCCCCAATGGGCCTAGTGCACCTGAAGTCAATGACCTCAGTTTTTCAATGGACTCTGATACGATTTTGATAATGATTTTTTTTTTTGTAAATAGACCTTGATCACACCTCTTGAATATACAAACCTGTAAGAACAACTGCAATGATGATACAGTATTAAATCAATGATAAGTTGCTCTGTTAAGTATTGCTTTTCAGACCTGCTTGGTTCTTGTGGCCACTCATTTACAATGCTGTCTGACCTTTCTTTGCAAAGAAATAAAACGATCTTCAGTCCAAGTCCATGTTTCATGACTCATCAGTGCTGAGAAGTTACCAGAAATTTCCGCAACACTTCTGAGAATCGTTTTATTGCAACATACCTTTGCACTATTTCAGTGATTTTATTCTGAAGTACCGATCTTCTTACACGAGCGCATGTTTTGGCTACTCCTCCCACTACAGTACCTGAGCAAACAGATCAGCTGACGAGTCCACTGAACAAGGTACACACTCCACCGCTGACCGCTATCTATGTTCTCACAAATAGAACAATGATCAACAGAAATTAACTGTTAAATATTAATATATAAGTGTTTGCTCATCAACCATGGGAACATTTTTAAGATTTTGAAAATGTAGCCTACACAAAATATTAAGTCTTGTCCAATAAAAGCAACTAGTCGTCAGCCGCTGGTGTGGTCTCATATTGTTGAATGCAGCACAATACAGTATATTTTGATTTCTAGTGCCTTATTTCTGATACATACCACATTGATAATATTACTTGGGCCAGCAGAAGCTCAGTTGGTAAAGACGCTCGCCCACTAACCAGAAGGTGGCCGGCACTGCGTACTGTCGTTGTGTCCTTGGGTAAGACACTTCATTTGTACTTTCATTACATGACGGAAAATTGTATGGATTTCTGAAGCTTTTTTGTCACTTGGTGAGTTCAAATGCACCATTAGTGAAAAATCTGGTCACCCTAAAATAGCCCCACTTTTATTTTCACCACACGTCGCACATTTGATCAGGTTTTAAGCTGTGGTACGTTTCCAGTGTGCTGCAGACGTGGGCTCTTTCCTACACTGTACTTGATCATGTGTGAAGGTGACAAAATTCTAGTTTGATTTTTGTGACATTTTGTCTAAAATTACTCAAATATTAAGCAGCACATTCTCAAATGCTTACATTATAGTGTTTTTCTGTACTAATTGTCTTTTGGTATTTTTATCCTGCAACCATGTCTTGTATTTATCGTATTGTGTTGTATTTGTTGTACCGTTTGATTGATGGTGAACCAAAGACAAATTTCCATTAAATGGACAATAAAGTTAAAAAAAATAAATAAATAAAAAATTCATTGTCTCTTGATCCAGAATTTTGCTTGCTAGAAAACTTCATGAAAATTGATAAACCACTAAACAAATTTTATCTGGCTCCTGTCCAGGGTGTACCCCACCTAAGGCCCAAAGTTACTGGGATAGACTCCAGTTACGCGCGACTCCTAAAGGGAATAAGTGGAAGGAAGAAAGGAAGAAAGATAGAAAGATAGCTAGCTAGATAGATAGATGACTGGATGAATGAATGAATGAATGAATGAATTAATTAATGAACAAACAAACATACAACCTTAGAAACACCTTTGTCAAAATTTGGCAGCCCTATCTATATTATGTAGCTGCATTGTGACTAACCTCTGTTAATTGCATTGTGTACCTACTTAAAATAATGGAGCATCCTTTTTTTGTAAGGGAGGGGGGAGCAGTGGCGGAGTGTAACAAAGTAAATTACTTAGTTACTTTACTTAAGTACAATCTTCATGTATCTGTACTTTACTTGAGTACATTTTACTACATTTTAGAGCATGTATCCGTACTTTTTACTCCACTACATTTATGAGTAGGTAGGTTTTGAGTTTTTGTACAGTACTTAAATATAAAAGATGCAGTAAAGTAGTACTCCTTAGAAACATCAGCGACAGATTCAGTCTCTTCTACTGCACCAGTTTGTTCATTTCATCTGAAATCAGCAAAATCCCTCACATTTACCACATTTATGATTTGTTGAGTCTGTGCAAAATACCTGCAAGAACATTTAAAAGTTAGTAGTTTTATACATTTACGTTTTAAGGTGATACTTTTAATTTTACTTGAGTAAATGTTTGCTCTGTTATCTGTACTTTTACTTAACCCCGTAGCACCCTCTGTTGCAAACATGCAGCACATAATTCAAAGGTCATGGCAAAAAAGTAGGAGTCTTTTTTTAAAATGTAATAACTAATTCATGAATGCTGCTTACCAAAAATATTGACAAATTTTTGTTCTTACCCATCCCCGTTGACTAAAATTTATACGAATAATTTTTTTCCAACAAATATTTCTATGTCTGGGTTCTACGGGGTTAAGTAAAGAAATTGAGTACTTCTTCGACCACTGTTTTTGGTTGTTAGTTTGTCCTTTGTCGTGTTCTTCTATAAAATAAAAAGCAACAATAAAAAAAATAATAATAATAATAAAAAAAAGTTTTAAGCTGTAGTGAACTGTAAAAAGCAGATAAATGTCTCCCTCTGCTGGCGCACGTAGTAGATTACAAAAGTACCACTGAGCCACCCGCCCACCAGGTGTCGCTGTGCCCCGCGGACTCCTGTTATATTCTCTCTGTGTGTTGCCTTTCCTCTTTCAATGCGCCTCGTTTGTTTTCATGCTGTCAGCGCTGTGTTTACACGGAACAGCGCAGCATAACGGGAACAACACACTTTAGCCAAGGCTGCCCAGCATCTTACGCAGCTCATTTTGTTATCTGTAAACAAGATAAATGCGCATGGTAACGGCGCGGCTGGCTGTGTAACTGCTGGTGGAGCTGCTCTTCACTGAGAAAAGCAGGAGAAGGACGAGGCAGGGGCGACGATAGCCATGGCAGCGGCGACCGTGGCTGAGGCTGAGTCGTCGGCCAGTGAGGGAGCTGCTGCTGCTGCTGCTGCTGCCGCCGCCTTCCCCGGGCTCCTGGACTCTGACTGGGACGAGTCTCAGCTCAGGCAGTACACTTTCCCGACCAAAACTATCCCCCGGCTGTCTCACACGGACCCCAGAGCCGAGATACTAATAAATAACGAGGTAAACGCCTTTGTTAAAGTAGTATAAAGAAGTAGTAATACAGACTAAGCTGAGAGTTTAGTTAAATTCAGACCAGAAATAACAATGTCTATGTTTTGTTTAGTTGTTTATCTTGCTAAGGTGAATGAATGGAAATCGTTTGCATGTTTTTACCAAAAGCCTAGAGTAAAACAATTTTGTGAACATTTTTCTACTGCTATCTATTGTTGTAGGAAGGTTGTGCATTCCAATGTATTTTAATGACTTAGACTTTATTGGCCCTTAAGGGAAATTGCTTGGTCACAGTAGCTCACTTTTCATAAAGACACAAGTAAAATGTAGGTGTTGAATAGTTAAAACAATAAAGTGCATTGAATAAAATACAGTAGATTAGATACAAATATACAAGATTTGCATATTTACAAAACTACAAAAAATAAGAATCGCAGTAAATGTATAAAAAGTAAATATACACTATATACAAATAGGTGTAGAAGAATAATGCAGTGAGATATGGCTGAGCATTAACATGATACAGGATCATCTGTGACAGAAAGGTGAGGTGTTGTACAGCTAATGGCCCTGAAAATGTAGGCTACTCAAAAATTTTACCATGTAAACAAATAGAAGTTACTGTAACAGCACTGTTCTGGCTGTAACCTTTGCCGTTTTGGGGAATGCCAAAATGCTAAATTAGGGTCAGGTTTACGTCTAATCCCATCACCTGTGCTTTTTAGTGGAGTGCACCTGCCAGGGCTCTGCTGTGGCCTTGTCCCGCGTCCAGAGAGCGGCCCGCTGCAGTTCTTCTCTCTGCGTTTTAAGTCCCACATGGATGTGTTGTTGATGTTGTTGATCTCTGGTTCAGAGGGGTTCACGATGAGACAACTAGAAAGTTACACAAACATAATGTGAATATTTTTGACAATGATGCATCTGTGAACATCCACATTACTGCAAAAACTGAAGCACAGAAAGATACATATAATGTGTTCATCCAATTTGAGGAATAAGCCCATAATTATCAACATTTTCTAAATCTTTAGTGTTCCCCTGTGATATGGGATGTGTGCTTTGTTGCATTTTGTGTGTAAATATTTCAGGTTACATGCAACATCTTATTAATAAATCTCTTTTTTCATTACAGTTTGGAGATAAGCAGCTGTACAAATTTTCAACCAAAAAAAAAAATAAAATATATATATATATATATATATAGGGACGCTCCTGTTTAATATAGCATGTATTGCATAGTTGTATATTAAATTAAACATCAATGCCAAATGTGTATCTAGTCTTCTGATTGTGAACCACGTGCACATAAACCGGTTATGCCAGGAACTGCGGCAGGTAAGGTTAATATGCAAATATTGTGACAGGTAAGGTTAATATGCAAATATTATGTTATAGAAATATACAGATAGCATGAGAATTTGTGGATCACATTTGCTTAGAGTCCACGAGCGGATATCATGTCAGAGGGGTAACACACTGAATAAGATGATAACACTGATGATGCCTAAAAACTACTGACTTTGTACATACATATGCGTGCATCACGTGGTCAGCTGTTGTTTAGTGCAAACTTGGAGCGACTTTCACTGTCAAGTTTTCTTATGAAAATATCAGGAGTGCTCTAAGTCGATCATTAATTAACAAAAGACAATAAAACACCAGCTTATAACCCGTTTTTTACTCTCTCTTTCATACGCACGAATGCCAAGCAGGATGTTACTTGGGATTTAGGCTAATTTGGCTAACTGTTAAAGGTTAGCGAGCTACTTCGGAGTTAAGTAAATATCTTTAAAAAGTATCTTCCGCACGCGTTAGGCACACGAGTTACGTTTTTGTGACTAAGTGCAGAAGTTTTGCGCCACATGACCGCATCTATACTCGGAAATCACGAGAATCAAACGTGAGCAAGTGAAACAGTAACCTTAGACATGATTATACTTAAAACACAGCGAGTCAAAAGTATAAATATCAAAGCAATTAGCTAAAGCGCGCGTGTAAACGAGCCAAAGTGACAGATGTTGTTATAATCTAGCCTTTTGCAGGAGGAGAGCGTGCCCGGTGCGCTGCTGCTGCGGTTGTTCTGGAGGCACAGAGCGCACGGGAGCGCGCACTGTGGTGTACGCTCAGTTTGTCACGTAGCCCTCGTCGCGCACGGAGTGATTCATGGGAGTATCACTTTATTCTGTGTGATGCCAGTTTTGCCGATTCAAATTAGATCATCACTAGTATTTATCACTGCGTTGTAGAGGTGACTTTAGGGCAAATTCATGCGGCCAAGTGCTGCAAAAGTGATGCCAATATATGCATCTTTAAAGTTCATAAAGCACAACTTGTCTCCAACACTAGGTTCAGCTGCATGTTGTAACACTCTGCTAAAGTCTCATTTCTTTATTTATAGGAACCTGTGGTCTTAACAGACACAAACTTGGTGTATCCAGCTCTGAAGTGGGACATTGGATACCTCCAGGAGAACATTGGAAATGGAGATTTCTCTGTTTACACATCCGAGAACCACAAATTCCTCTACTATGATGAAAAGAAAATGTGCAACTTCCAACACTTTGTCCCCAAGTCCAGACGGATGGAGATGAAGTTTAGTGAATTTGTTGACAAATTGCATGAGACAGAGGAAAAAGAGGGAAGTGAGAGGTACGACTCTATATCAGCACACGAAGCATTCTTTGGTCAACACCTTCCTGCAATAAGTAATTGCTATCAGTCTTTGAGGTTGAAAGCACGTCAGGAACCAGATGTAACATGGACTTGAGTGCTTCTGGTGCAGGTGTACGTGACAGCAAGGGTGTTTCCCCCTCACAACACATTATACAGCAGAGGGGGGGTGAAACAAATGAGTAAGCATTAGCACAGGAGAAGCAGAGAGCAGCATGTTCCTGTGACCTGACTTGGCTCAGTGGCACAGACTATTTACTCAGCTCTCTTAACCAGCAGACTCCCTCATACTGCTAGCTCTATTCACTGGCTGCTGTCCATTTAGAGATCTTGTGCTGTTTGTTACAATGTAAATAAAGAAACTATTGTAAATAAAAAGCACCCAGTGAAAACAATTCCTTACAAGGTCAGCACGATATGACAAAAACATGAGATATGCAGCTATGTGAAATATTGCAATAAAGATATGACTGCTGATATTTTGATATACAATTTTAAATTAAAGCCTAGAAAGATAAGTTCCTGTATTTACTTCAAAACTGTCACAATCGAAGCTTAGCTAAGATTAAACCATGACAAACAAGGCTTGAGGCTAAATGAAGACAGAAATTAAGGAAATTATGACTAAATCAAGACTTTTTAAAGAACAACAATAATAATAATAAAAACATTTATTGAAAACACGTGATATTAGCATTGTAGTAAAATAATAAAATGCTTCTGTTAAAAGTGAGTCACAATAAAATTATAGAAAAAATGAAAATTGCACAGTGCTAGAAAGAAAACTGTTAGATGTACATATTGCCTAAAATTGTCCAAGCAGAGGCCAGGAAACTGGGACGAAAATCTTTTGTACTTTGAAATATGTTTCCACTGAAGTGTGGAAACTTACACTACATTATATACTTTACACAATCGACCCGCCCACGGGTGACTTATTCAGATAAGTTACACACACAGTTTGGTTGCAAGATTAGCGTTCTTTCTCTTTCATTTTTATGAAGGAGCTAATTAAAAAAACATACATTTAAATGTCTTAAGTGGTTGTTGTTTATATATTTGTTAAAATTTACTCTGAATTAATAGCACCCAAATCTGATACTCACTTAACTCAAGTTAATTTAATAAAGTAGAATTTGTAGTGACTGGTGGATTGAAAATCTGAGCATACATCGACAGCCTATAGACATATAAATTAAGAAACTTATATTATTACGTAGCCTTTAGCTTAAATGCTATTTTTAGATGCTAATTGTTACATTGATGTACTCACTGTTTTCTAACTTAAATTGCATACAGGTAGTTGTCAGTTGCCAAAACCATCTTGAGTATTCATAATTTATGATATTTTGTGGCTAAAGCTAAATCCTCCATAGAAAGTATATCGTGGTCTGTTTAATTTATGGCACCATTTTTTCAAACACAGCTGTTCTGTTTGCCGACACTAGACGGGCCTATAACAACTAATTAACCCGCATGTGTTTTCTTTTGCTTCTTTAGGGTGTACCTTCAGCAGACCTTAAATGACACAGTCGGGAAGAAGATTGTAGTCGACTTTCTGGGTTTCAACTGGAACTGGATCAACAAGCAGCAAGCCAAGAGGAACTGGGGCCAGCTGACATCCAACCTGCTGCTCATCGGCATGGAGGGTACGCCTACAGTTTTACTCCTGCCACTTCTGTTTTTGCAAAATTGGATCAAAACATTCTGTTTTTTTTTGTTTTTTTTACCACTTTTTTGCACTAAATGTCTCTTTCTTGTAGGGAATGTGACGCCTGCACATTATGACGAGCAGCAGAACTTCTTTGCACAAATTAAAGGCCATAAGAGATGCCTCCTCTTCCCTCCAGACCAGTTCGAGTGTCTGTATCCATACCCTGTGCACCACCCCTGTGACAGACAGAGCCAAGTGAGTCAACAACAAGGCACCAGTCTTCATTATACATCTATTTTGACAGAATAACTTATTAATATTATACTTACAGGTTGACTTTGAAAACCCCGATTATGAGAGGTTTCCTAATTTTAAGAATGTATTTGGCTATGAAGCTGTTGTGGGTCCTGGTGATGTGCTCTACATCCCTATGTACTGGTGAGTAAAATGTTCGGCTGATGACGTCAGCGAACTATACTAATGGGATTTTCTGTTAAAAAATACTTGAATATAAGGGGGTTATTCTTATTATTCATTGTTTTTTTTTGAAAGATGTGTGGTAGTTTTAAGCAGCACAATACTCAATACAATGAAGGACAGAGAAATCAAATAAATACAAGATTACAAACTCCCAGTCAGAAATACTGATATTCCATTTCAACAACTTTTTGTACAAATAATAAGTAGTTGTGAAGATATATTTTTCTGTAAAGTGATTGTAACGAGTGCCGTCTGATTAAAAACTGCTTGACTTCGGTGTTTGGATTTGTTCGGGTTGTCATTTATGTGTTAACAAGGACGTTCAGCCAATCCTGTTTGCTCAAAGTTGCGTCCAATCATATTATGTAATGTTATCATTAAGTGAAGCAACCCGAGCCAATCTGACACTTGAACTAGCTTGAAGCATTAGCCTTCAGAGCAGTTTAACAATCATGTGGGTTGTGACAAGCCACAAATCCCACGAGATGAGAAAACACACAAGACTGTACTAATGAGACGAGATGAGTTTTTTTCACTATTCAAATATTTTGCACTAATGAAAAATGTCATCAATTTAGGTGAATTTTTAAAATCAACTTGTAATGAAAGGTTTACTTATTAGTGATATACACTCACCGGCCACTTTATTAGGCACACCTGTCCAACTGCTCGTTAACGCAAATTTCTGATCAGCCAATCACATGGCAGCAACTCTGCTGCAGTTCAAACCGAGCGTCAGAATGGGAAAGAAAGGTGATTTAAGTGACTTTGAACGTGGCATGGTTGTTGGTGCCAGACGGGCTGGTCTGAGTATTTCAGAAACTGCTGATCTGCTGGAATTTTCACGCACAACCATCTCTAGGGTTTACAGAGAATAGTCCAAAAAAGAGAAAATATCCAGTGAGCGGCAGTTCTGTGGGTGAAAATGCCTTGTTGATGCCAGAGGTCAGAGGAGAATGGCCAGACTGGTTCGAGCTGATAGAAAGGCAACAGTAACTCAAATAACCACTTGTTACAACCGAGGTCTGCAGAAGAGCATCTCTGAACGCTCAACACGTTGAACCTTGAGGAAGATGGGCTACAGCAGCAGAAGACCACACGGGGGCCACTCCTGTCAGCTAAGAACAGGAAACTGAGGCTACAATTCACACAGGCTCACCAAAATTGGACGATAGAAGATTGGAAAAAAATGCCTGGTCTGATGAGTCTCAATTTCTGCTGCAATATTCGGATGGTAGGGTCAGAATTTGGTGTCAACAACATGAAAGCAGGGAACCATCCTGCCTTGTATCAACGGTTCAGGCTGGTGGTGGTGTAATGGTGTGGGGGATATTTTCTTGGCATACTTTGGGCCCCTTAGTACCAACTGAGCATCGTTGCAACGCCACAGCCGACCTGAGTATTGTTGCTGACCATGTCCATCCCTTTATGACCACAGTGTACCCATCTTCTGATGGCTACTTCCAGCAGGATAACGCGCCATGTCATAAAGCTCCAATCATCTCAGACTGGTTTCTTGAACATGACAATGAGTTCACTAGACTTAAATGGCCTCCACAGTCACCAGATCTCAATCCAATAGAGCACCTTTGGGATGTGGTGGAACGGGAGATTTGCATCATGGATGTGCAGCTGACAAATCTGCAGCAACTGCATGATGCTATCATGTCAATATGGACAAAACTCTCTGAGGAGTGTTTCCAGTACCTTCTTGAATTTATGCCACGAAGGATTAAGGCAGTTCTGAAGGGAAAAGGGGGTCCGACCCGGTACTAGCGAGGTGTACCTAATAAAGTGGCCGGTGAGTGTATATTCAACAGTAAAACATATATACTGCCAAATGTTTTGCCACAAACTAAACTGACAAGCATCTCCTCTTACCTGTAAAAAGTTTAAATAGAAACTCACAAAACCCATTTTTACCTTCTCGAGAATCTTCTACCTTCTTGAGACATTTGATCTTTCGAGGTCATGAGATCTTGTCACACCCCTGAGAATCAGCCATAATTTTGCAATTTAATACTATTTTTTACATTGCTTAATAGCATAAAATAAAATAAAAAATATAAATTTGATTTATCACAAAGCTTTCCTATACACAAAAAATGTTACTTGGCTAGCCATACCAATTCATACCCATTGAAATGATTCAGGAAATAATTTTCCTTCACAGCAATTCAAGAATCCAGTTATCCTGATGAATAATATAAAATGTGGTGAACTTTATGTAATGCTTTGCACTGCAACTGGTTGTAAAGCCATTCTGTTCGGTCCCCACATTTGTCTGTGCTGGAAAATTTTAGTAATTTAGACATGACACGAAAGGTTGTCTGTTTGTTTATAAAAGGTACTACAATTATAATCATTGTTCTTTTAATTTTCAGGTGGCATCATATTGAATCCCTGTTAAATGGTGGAACTACAATCACTGTAAACTTTTGGTACAAAGTAAGTTATCTCCTGTATATTGTTAATTCCTTAAACTTGCTAACTGTACTTGTACCTTGCCTAATAAACATGCCTTCATTATATTCTCTCAGGGTGCCCCAACCCCTAAGAGGATAGAGTATCCACTGAAGGCTCATCAAAAGGTGGCCATTATGCGAAATATTGAGAAGATGCTGGGAGAAGCACTCGGAGACCCACATGAAGTAAACCCACTTTCTATATAATCTTCTATCTATAGGAACATTCAGACAGGCTCCTAGGACATCAAACGTACTCTACATTTAGGTCAGCTGTTGCATGTAATCCCAGGGGCATGCTGACCGTTCCAGCAACCCAATTACCATGAATATTTATGGCTGTCTTCATATAGTACAAAGGAAAGTCATTGTGTGGTGCTCGTTTTCACAGACACACACTACCTGAAAACTTCTTCTCTTATGCTCCCAACCGTCACCCCAAAGCCTCAGTTAACTCAAAAGTAAAAATGAAAACATTTTTGGCACAAATACATCAAGCCAAAGTTTATAGAGTTCCTTAAACTTCTAGATCTGAGTTCAGCATTAGACCGATGTAATCCCCCAGTTATCTTCACCAAGTCAGCAACATCGGCTGCATGAGTGTACCACAAGTTAAAATTAAATTGATACGCATTTGAAAGGACAGCCCCTAATATTCTTTAACTACAAAACAGCTTTGGTAAATTCCAACCACCCACCAAGGTTAAAGTGGGATGTAGTGGTCTGAAAAGGCATTCCAGCTGTAAGCTCCCAGTAAGCTGCTGGCATGAGCATAGCGGTCAGTTTTTGTTTTGGTCACTGTTTGTTTTGGTCATAATTGCAGAGATATGATCATAAATAGCTAACTGAAATAATAATTGATGACACAATCCAAAGCCTGTCACTGAAGTCAGCTCTATGTTCCCACATTTCTAAGATTCAGGGTCAGGTTAAGGGTTTGGATTTAGTGTTAAACATGCGGCATTTATCGTAAAATAAATCTTAGAAAAGTGGAAACATAAGATTGTGGGAACATAGAAATGCTCCTGTGTCACCACGGATGTGCACGTCACATTTCTCGCAACATATTTGCTGTATAAAGCAACAAAACAGCAACGTTCAGACATTCTGGTAAAAGTTATGGCTCTTAAAATGTTAATCTTTCTCACGACAGCTTAATAACTGGTTCCTGAGTACAAGTCAGTAGGTGTGTTTATCTATGTAAGCAGCATCTCTTGAAGTCTACTAATGTGGTGGTTTGAGGGAGTTATTGTACTTTCGGTGGGCTCAATATTTAATATTTAGCTGGTATATTTATAGCATTACACAGACTAAAGGCAACATGGTAAAAGTGTATGAAATGTATGATTTTTCGACAATTAGTTACAGAAGTATTGCAGTAGTTTGCCAGTATTAGTATTAATTAATCCACCAATGACGACCAGTCTAATCAGTTGGCACTTACTATTATATTTTTGTACTGTTATTCAAAAGCTGAGTTGTACAGCCGTACGTTTATATCGTCTATTATCTATAAACCATGGATTTAGTTTGTCATCTCATGAAATGAATAGAAAAGTCTGCCATTTCTGTTTGAATACATCACTTGTGGAAGAGTCTGTTTCTTTTCACAGTTTCTCACTTTATGTTTTTCTTTACTGCACAGTTTCTCTGTGAGCTGAATCATTTTCCATCAGGATTGTTTTATTTATTGTTTTCAATGCGAGTAGACCAACAGCCAACATGAGTGAAAATACACCCAAAACATTGCTCAAAACTCACCATCATGTGCTTAGTTTTTCATGTACTAAAATCCTTGATAAAGTGTAGATGATGTCTTAAGGTCTATTTTTTTACACAGCACTCCTAAAACTGCAGACTGCCAGTTTAAAACCATGCAATGTTTTTTCTTGTATTAGCTTTATTTCAAAATGTAATCTTAAATGTTTGCAGGTCGGCCCGTTACTGAAAATGATGATCAAGGGCCGGTATGAGCAGGACTTCAGCTAAAGCCTACTGTTGAGGAGAAACCACTATTATTGACTGCTTTGGAGACTCAGTGCGAGGTAATGTGGGACTGCTATTTAGTAAAAAAAAAAAAAAAAAAAAAAAAAGATCACGGAGCTGCGCGTCTGTGCATGGCAATAAGCAGCCATTCTGAATCCACACACTGCTTCGAGTGCCATCGTCATCATCATTACAGCGGATACTCACTGGAATTGGCCTGTCTACGAAGTCCGAGAAGCACCTTTTATTTAATTTAAAGAGGCTAAATCACTTTTTGTCTTGTTGTATGTACAAAGTATGTGTTTCAGTGTTCTCAAATTATCATCATGCGCTTTTGATGCGGGATTTTGAGGATGTTAAACATTGCTTATTACTGGTACCTTTTGGGCAGCCTAAATTTTTTTTTTTTACTCAAAAGCAAGCCAAAGTTATGGCTTGCTTTAAAAAGTTTAGGCTTCCTATTGTATCCATCTTTCTCACGAGTCACGACAGCTTAATAACCGGTTCATACGTACAAGTCTTTTAGCTTTTTTGGAAGTGTTTATCATTCTCGATCTGTCTGCTAATGTTGTGGTTTAGGGGGGTGCGTAATAATTTTCAGTTGCTACAAAAGCTTCATAAAACATCTGTATGCATCAATTTATACACAAGTGTAAATGTTTTTTGGTATTTCAGTGATTCTCAAAGTTTTTACACCGAGTACCACCTCAGAAAATATTTGGCTTTCTGAGTACCAGTGGGGCAGGGATTAAACCAGGACTAAACTAAGACTAAACATGTACAAAACAGGCTATAACTAGGTCTAAATCAGGTCTTAACCAGGACAAAGCCAGGTATGAACCAGAACTTAAGTAAACCTGGACTTAACCTGTACAAAAACAGGATAAAACCAGGACTAAATCAGGTTTAAACCAGAACGAAGCCAGGTATGAAGCAGAACTAAACAAGGTCTAAACCACGACTCAACTAAACCTGGACTTAATCTGTACAGAAACAGGATAAAACCAGGACTAAATCAGATCAAGCCCCAATAAAGCGAGACTAAAACCTGAACAAACTACTCCTAAATTAAACTAAATCAGGAACTTGAACTGCAAGACTCCTGTGTACCACTGGTGGTACCTGTACCACAGTTTGAGAACCACTGACTTATTGTACTCCTTGTTAGACTCATGTTTCAATAACTTCCTGGAAATAGCAGACGGCACAATCAAAGTGAATTGTAGACATAAATACCGTTCATTTAAGATAAGAGATGATAAGTTTGCAGTGATTTACTTGACTGTTACACATTTATTAATGTTTGGAGTGTAATTAAAATCTTTGATGTTAAGTTCAAACCTTTTGGCACAATTAGTAGCATGACAGAAATGTAGCTAGATACTACACCCTAGGAACAATAGTATACCATTTGCCCAATTCACAGTCTATTATTCCATAACCAATAATGCTGCTACAGTTCAAATGCTTGCAAGGCAGATGCAGAAAGTAATAAGAATATCTGAAAAAATATTTTTGAAAAAACTTTACAGTCTCCTTCAAAGTATGCACCAAAGTATAAGGCAAGGTAGACTCTATTGTCCCCATAGGGAAATTTGTTCTTTGCAGTTTGACCCATCTTTCAGTGCTGCTGGGGCAACTTGCAGGAGCAGTGGGTGACTGCTGTGTAGCGCCCTGGGACCCTTCTCCAGATCTTGAGCCAGAATCCTGGTCAGGAGTATCTGGAGTACCTAGATGGAGCCTTTTGTAGATAATTTAGATTGATGGGGGAAACAAGAGCACCTGGAGGAAATCCACCCAGACATGGGTCCCCGCCCGGTCCAGGATTCAAACCTGGGATCTTTATACAGTGAGGGGACAGTGCTTAACACTTTGCCACTACTCCCAAAATTATGCCTTCTCAAATCATTCTTGATCTTTGAGAACTGGTACCTGGAAGTTTGTGATCACTTGAGATATTAGATTTTTGTGTGTGTCATAAGATTGACCCCACATGGATCCTTTAATAATTGAGTCAATGCTTTGACTTTCAGAGTTTTTGGCTGAAAGACCAAGGCCACTCATGCTCTGAACACAATCCCACTTGAAGACTTCCAGGGATGTTATGACGAATCACTGGGACTGTTGTGTACACTCACATGGTGCATACATTGAAGGGGACATTAATCAATTAAACAATTTTCACTAAGAAAAATATAAAATAAACTATTCTCAAAGCTTTCTGTACACATCTCACAATGCGGACATCAGTAAGTTACATTTTTGATACATTTAGACTTAAATAGTCTACAGATCTTCAAGTTCTGTTATAAAAATGTATATAAAAAGGTGTAGCCTGATTTTTGTGTTGGTGCCATCATGAGAATATCAAACAAATCCACAAGACAGGATGTAAAATAAGTCACATTTTTCTGAAGCAAATTAAAGCTGTGCTTTTTCTGATGTTAAAACTAATTAAGCTTCGAACTGAGACTTGCTTAAAATGTTTACTGTGTGCCTTGCGGAACAATACATGGCACCAAGTGTTGCTAGCAGTTGATTTTGTTGATATATTAATGTCATGTTTATTTTCACTCTGGCATTAAAAGCCTCAGAAGTGTTTGTTAAAATGAAGAATGTGTGCTTTCCCTGATTAAATTTTCAACTGTTTGGATTCACTGGGTTTTCATTGCTTGAGTTTCTACTGCATGTTGCTCAATAAAAGATAAACACAAACTAATTCTACCTTATAATCCTACCTCTGCGACAAGCTGGCCCCTGTCCAGGCCGTACCCCGCCTACGGCCCAAAGTTACTGTGATAGGCTCCAGTCACCCGCGACCCCTAACGGGAATAAGCGGTAGAAAATGAATGAATAATTCTACCTTAAAGGGTCAATATTACGCTTTTAATCATATTTTTAAACAAATCTTGGTCACCTCCAGAACAGCATTGCATGTTTTCCAACCTTTAAAAGCATTATCTGACTAAAAGAAAACACATTTAATAAGAGTGCAGTGTTGTGATCTTTGGAACATAATCAAAGAAAAGAAGCAGTTCACTTCCTTATACTTTTTGTATGATGCTGTTTTAATACAAAATGAAAAATGTCTGTGAGGAATCAGTGGAAACAGAGCTATGCACAGTTTTTTTTTGGATAAATAAATGAAAGCAGACTGGATGTAGAGGGCTTGTTGATTGGTCGGTGCTTCCTGGAGTGGGCAGGGGTTTGTGGTAGAGGCAGAGGTCTCGAAAACTATGCAATTACTCAAACATACATGAAACAAAACACAACTCCAAGGTATGTTTTTGATGAGGGGGCAACATTATAACATTGTAGAAAAATGGATTTTGCATGATATAGGCCCTTTAATTATTGTTCAGTGTGGAATAACGAAAAGCCAGTGGTAGTTTACAAAAATTAGTATTTATTTACTATAAATTGTGCGTCTGCATTTTCTCCACACCAGGAACCAAAGATCAGTTTGACAAAACACAGCTTCGGTTCTCTACAAACACTTTTACGTTCCTGTTAATATTTATGAACGACATCTTGATTGCGTTACACTCAAAAGAACAGTAAATAGCTGGATGTATAGGAAAATACAAAAAAAAAAATCTGTATCTTTGGATAAATGTTGCTCATTTATCCGAATATTTATCAGAAACCAAACAATTTTAAAAGCCCACAGCTGAAGCATACTTGTAAAAATCAAAATCAATCATGAAATGGGACCTAATCAGAATCACTTCAGTTACATGTGAGCACACGCAAAGCACACGATATACAACATGTCTAAAATATTTATATAAAAATAAAGGTTATAACCTGTCAGTACAACTTCAGTCTTCTACGCTACCGAACACTAAGCAGGAGTGTTGAGCCTTGAGAAGTTTGTGCTTCATACAAATGAATTCACGACATTTGCTATTTGACTATCGTTTTTAATTGTCCTGACATTTTGTTCTGTAGAGGAATAATATTATTTCAGGATTAAGATACTCTGGGCATGTTCAGTTTACCAGTGGCATGCCTCAAGCAATGATAAATAGTGTTACATAGCCTGTCAAATCCTTAAATGTTTTATTGTTGACAGAAAAAATGACATTAAGGTAGATAAAAGCAGTTTGGCCCAGCTATTCTATTTTTTTTCCTGCTGTATAAAACTAATTTTCACTTGTATTTAAGTTAGATTTACATGGTCCAAAAACAATGGGCACAGAATGAACTGCCTCCAGACACGAATGTATATACAGTACATATTCATTCAGAAACAAGAATATCAACGGACACTGATGCAGGTCAAATATTGATGAAATTAAGCATTGCCTTAAGCACAAAGCCTGCCCTAGTTTTAAAAAGAGAACAAAATCTCACAATTTCTACTAAATGGAGATTGCTATGAAGGGATCATAGACCTACCTCACTTTGGAAATTGAACGGGTATGGCTGGCCTGGCTAGTTGCGACCTGTAATCAGGAGAAAAACCTAGAGCACCATAAGAACTTAGCTATTTACAGAAAGGAACATGGATCTTTGTTCATGGCTTCATGGTGAAATGAGAAGTAAAGCAAAGCATTAAAGGAGAACAATGTAACTTTTTAATCTTATCTCAACAGTTTTGGAGTCAGTGTGGTGGCTTAATGAGTTGTTGCAGGGTGAATAAAGCCTCCTGCACCTAACCCATGTATATCTTGGCGACAAACCAGCCTTGCAGAAATGGGAGAACCAACCCGGTGTCCCTGAAGTCTCGGGTCTTGCGATAAAGTGACATGCACCGGTTTGCCATAACATTAAGCTAGCGATGGCTTTATTTCTTAGATTTTCATGATGGCAGAAGAAACCTTTGTACAGCTCAGAGGAGAAAACGAGAGTCAAGCTGAGCGAGGGGTCACACAGGAGTCAATCGGACTCCTGAGTATTTATGATGATGCTTTACTCCGAAATGTAGGGAAAGAAAGAATGTGACCAAAACAGCGAAGAAACAAGCATTGTTACATGGTTCCCCTTTAAAAAATGTCAGTGCAACATCAGACCTGCTGAGATGAGTATATAGGTAGGTTAGGCTGTTATACATAAAATAAACACAAGTTACAACATCCTCGCCAGAAAATCACACCACCAGTTTAAAACGTTCACCAGTAAATTAAAAGCAATGATTCAACTAAAACCAAAGGCAGATAATGGTAACCAGTGTTAAAATAAGCCACTGACAACGCACATGTCCATCACTGGAGGATTGTTTAAAACAGTTCAATAAATAATAAAATGTAAACAGTATGGTCAGTAGCTGCACATCAAACATTGGGCCAGTCATCAATGGAACCTGTATTTTCTCGCAGGTTTGAGGTTGACATACGTCTTTTTCATCTCCTCCGTCTCGTTTTTCTTCACGAGCTGGTAACGTTCACCTTTTGTTGTGACCACCTGGTTTTCATGGTACCGGACAAGTTTCTTTGGAGCCTTTTTCAGGGAATCCAATGAAAATGTAATGAGAATCTGAAGAACAGAACTGTGAATATAAAAAGTTGTCAAACTTACATCTTTGGGAGCAACTGGTCGGTGTGTTTTGTTGTCTTCCTCACTGTCCACAAGCATGTATCTAGAAAATGTAAAGCACAATCATCACTAAAGCTAGGGACCCACTACATGCTTTTTTTGCTCAATTTTACAACAATTCACAGTTGCGCGGAGTCTGTACCAGTAAACACTAGTTGCAGGAAGTCGTAAGCCCAGAAATTGGTTAGTGTGTGAGGTTTGAAGACTTAAAACGGCGGTAAGTGTGTAGGGCTCGACCAGATCTCAGTCACAGTAAATCAAACATGTTTAAATTTCAAAGCCGACACTCACCGCTGATCACGTGACTCTGGCGTATGTGTAGAAAATTAAAAAAAATCAGCAGATAGTGAACTTCTGTAATAAAGCCTTATCAGACCTGGGTGGTATTCAAGTACTAAAAATAATAAGCCATGTTCTATTTACAATAAATTTTCATTTCTTTTTGCCTTAATGTTATGTGGGGAAATGGTCATCTGTACAAGCTAAAATCAGCTAAAAGTAATGATATTATTGTGTTCTGTAGTCATTATGTTGCGAGTTTCAGAGGTGAACAGCAGGACCTCTACAGGTTTTTAAACTGTATACAACACGTTTGAATAAAAACTTTTTTAGACGCTTTTTTCATGGCGTAATAATGAATAAATTGTTTCTAAATAAGCCACTATGCAGAGAATGGGGATAACATTCCCTATTCATATCACTTAATTAATATGACGTTACTCTGGTAAGCTCAGTGCATGCCCTTGGTCGACTACAATCCTAATCATCACCCTTAGGAAATATAAAAAAAAAAAAATCACCACAAGCTTTCACAAACTGTTAGCAGTTTTACGCACTTCTCCAGGATGCTTTCTTTGAGCTTCTGGTCAGCCACTGATGCCACAGCTTTCCCTTGGTTTACCTGAGAATACAAACAGGTTGACAGGTTATCATTTGTAGAAATACAACCTCACCATTGTCTTTTATAAAATCCACCAGAAGTTAGTAATCTTACATTTAGAGGAGTGGGGCTGAGTTGGACGTCGCCTTCTATAATGAGGCGAACAGCTTCCTCCATGTCTCCTTTGGCAATAGACAGAGCATTACGTGCCTCGGACACAGTACATTTGGGAAACATTTCAAGAAGGTGTTGTTCCTGGGCCTCCCATTCAGACATTGGCAACTGAAAAATATATTAAGTTTCTTCTCAAACAGATCAAAAACCAGCTCATGTCATAGCCAAGAACAGCACATACAATCAAGTGAAATAGTTAAGGCTCCCTCCTTCAGAATTTCTTTATTAAGCAAATTACATAATATTTTAGGAGTTTAAGGAAGTTAAATCACCGTTATTATCTTATATTACTAATATAAAATGAAGAAAAGCAAGGATATTACTCATAAAAAAACATTGCGTGTCAAGGTCACACGGCTCAACTTACAGGGGGGAGGCGATGACTTAGTTTCATTTAAAGATGAAACGTTTTATATTATTGCTTAAACAGAACTGAAGCCAAAAACATGGACACAACTGTGAAACCCACTTCCTATCAAACCTACATGATATTGACACGAATGAAAACACACCTGAGCTTAATGTTGCTTCAGACCCTTTAAAAGCTAAAAAAATGGATTTACACAAAAACATTAAAACTTTCAATATGGAGGAGCTTGTTTTATCTATTTTATCTTACTTGCAGCACTTTATAATGAGAAAAAAACATTCTGATCTAACAAAATGACATGGTTGGTGATTACCTTGGCTGTGGCGCCCTCTGTCTGTGTTTTAAGGCACTGCGCTTCACTCCCTGTTGGCGATGCACTTGGCATGGCGGTGAGTTTCAGTGAAATCTCATCTGTCCTTGCCTTAGGCAGACTGTTTTCATTGTCAGCTGAAAATGAAACAATAAACTAATTAATCAGCAGCACACAGCAGAACAAATGTCAGGCTGATGATCCATGTCTGGCATTGATATCACAATGAAAAACTTCTGCCAGCTGAGTATTGATATCAAATCACACTGGGGAAAAACACTTGGACAGTGTTCAAAAACTTGGCACTAGTGTGTACCTGAACTGCGAGCTGTGGCCAGTTTTGAAGCCAGGCTGAACATCATTTCACACACTTTGACACTGCAATCAAAACCAATACGAATCACATTAGTCTTGAATGTATTTGGTGTCATATACAACAATTAATGGCTAATGTAAGGAATTGCTCATTTATTCCCAGAAGAAGAATGTTGTCACCACTCTCTTGGTTTGGTAAAACAGACAGCAAGGCCACAGTGACAACAATAGAGCCCAGGTTTATAAGAGAATAGTGAATGGCACTGAGTGCAAGCTTATGCATTTGGTTTATATACAATGAGGCAAATAAGCACAATACCACATAACCTTTTACCTGTCAATTTCAGCAAATCCAGGGACATAAGCTTCCAGCATTTCGGCAAATACCTCCACATCAAAGTTCTCCTCCACACTCTCCTGTGAGCCCAGATCCTCCAGGAC
This sequence comes from Bostrychus sinensis, assembly GCA_020698575.1. Lineage (NCBI taxonomy): Eukaryota > Metazoa > Chordata > Actinopteri > Gobiiformes > Eleotridae > Bostrychus > Bostrychus sinensis. Next base: position 9,954,650 of record CM036254.1, on the reverse strand, counting down.
TCCAGTGATGTACGAGAGCAGGACATCGTCCAGAGTGCTGCAGTAACAAAGAGCACTTTAATTATTACACTTAAAATGCAAAATTAACATGTATTTTAAAGCCATGATTAAAATACTACCTGAGATCTGCATCAGGAATGTATGTCTGGATAAATTCGTGCAGTGCATCATGGATAATTTTGTGGAGGTCCATTGCGTTCTCCTGACTGCGGGACAAGACACGGTTAAAGGGGAGAGAAAAGAGGCTGCTGCACCCCTCACATAACCAGTTGTCCGTGTACTATTTATGGCAAACCGGTTACAAAAGTCTCTTATTAAAGCCTGCTTTGTGGTTATCAAATTCTGTAGATTAGACGGTCCATTTTTGCAAAACAACTACTGCACGAATGTCTTTGAAATCAATTTGCTGCTTTTAAAAATAATGCAAAATTGACACTTTATGTTTAATCATATGCAGAGAGTGGAAGATTCCGTCAAATAGAAGGCAATTTTCCTCATATACCTCAGACGTAGAAAGACACGGTTTAGCAAACTTTTTTTATTTGAGTTTTTTGGCACTTCTCTATGGATTAATTGACCACTAACGGGGCAGAGATCCTGTGCTATTCTTAGCCTCGCTGCAGGGATGAACTGCGGACTGCATCAGCCACACGGCACCACAAAAGCAAATGAATGAATAAAACCATCTCACGACGCATTTTCACCAACCAACTTAAGCCATCGTTCATTTTGTAGCATGCAAAAACACAGCGGCTAGCAGCTCACTGTTTATGTTAGCCAAGCAGCTAGCATTAGCATCAAAATAATGTTAGCATCAGTCGCAGCCGTGCCAGATGCAGCAGTTTCGTATATAAACGGGACAGACATCGTTTTGACTTACTTTGATTGTAATTATAGCGACATGAAGCAAGAAGATTTCCCCAAATGTTTCAGGGGATGCTGCAGGACAGAGGTGTTATCGGTTTTTGTGCAGCAGCCTCTTTTCACGCACGATTCAAAACATCCCCACGTCATTTCCCGTCATTGTAAGAAAACCAGCTCCTGCTTTCTCTGGGCCCCAGGCTTCTGTGAGGTAACTTCTACAGAAATAGCTCTTTTTGTTACACTTGAACCATATATATAGACCTTTGTTTACCACACTGTATGATATTCTTAAGTGGAGCCCACAAACTAGATTTCAGCTAACTTGAGATGTTAGCACCAAACACATTTAGCAATAACTCTTTTCCAACTTAGACCTAAGCCATTTGCCAGCGGTGGAAAAGTACTCAATTTCTTTTATTAGCCTAAGTAAAAGTACAGATAAAGGTGCAAAAGTGTTCTCAAGTAAAAGTATAAGTATCACCTTAAAACTGACTACTTAATTAAAAGTAGAAAAGTACTGACTTCTGACTTTTAAATGTACTTGCAAGTTAAAAAGTAATAGTATTTCACACAGACAACTCATGAATGTGTTAAATGTGAGATATTTTGCTGATTTCAGATGAAATGAACAAACTGGAGCAGTAGAGGAGACTCAATCTGTCGCTGAGGTCTTCTGTCTTTATTATTCTGATGTTTCTAAAGCAGTACTACTTTACTGCAGAGCTATATTTAAGTACTGTGTGTCTACAATGAGGCCACGACAAAAAACAAAAAACAAAACAAACAAAAAAAGCCCCGCATACTTTTACTTCACTACTTTTTAGAGCAAGTATCTACTTTTTACCAGGCCTGCACAATATATCGCAAAATTATCTTTATCGCAATATCAGCAAATGCAATATCCGTATCACAAGAATCTAAATATATCGCAATAACGCTGTGGTCTTCCATCTGACAGAGATTTACACTGAACAATCATTTTCCACCAGAGCCTTAAAAGAACATGAGTTGTGACCAAATAAAAATGTTTAAAAAGTCCAGTTTTAGTGGTAATTTAATTAATTTAGTCACAGCTTAGCCTTGTTTTATTCCTGGTTTAGTCTGTGTTAAGTTTTGATTTTGTAGCTGTTTTGACTTGTAAATACAGGAACTTACTTTTTTGTGAAATGTAGTGAATTTAACTTACTATGTTTGAAAAGTAGGCTCTATTTTTAAATATTACAATAATATCGTTATCACAATTTTCAACATAGTTATCGAATATCGCCTGTTTTCTCCATATCGTCCAACCCTACTTTTTACTCCAGATACTTGCTCTAAAAAGTAGTGAAGTAAAAGTAAAAGTACCCCTTGTAAAATCTACTCAAGTAAAGTACAAACACATGAAAATTGTACTTAAGTAAAGTAACTGAGTACTTTTACTCAGTTACCACTACTATTACTGTTACTACCACTGCTATTTACTTATATTCATTATAACTCACTATGGGAGAGTTGTGGTACTGTTTTACTTTCACCAGACCCGTTGAAATCAGTGTGTTATTGTAAATAACATGACCTTCCTCTCATAAAGCTGCTGATAAGATTAGGAGAGCCAAATATGTGTGGTGAAAACCACTCCCCTGGCAGGGTTGGTTGTCTGCAATGTTTTTAATAAACAGTAGACATAGGCTATGATCTGTGTTGGACAAAGTATTCAACTTCATTACTAAAAGTACAGATCCTCTTGGTCAATTATTACTTCAATACAAGTAAAAGTTGTTCAGTCATAATATTACTTGAGTTAAAGTACTGGAGATGAGATTTTAAAAATAAAGGTAATATTTTTAATATATTTCATACAAATTACCCACTTGTGTCCCCAGATATGATGTAAACATGTTTAAATCAATCAGAAAAGCGCAAAGACACAGACCCCGCAGACCATTGTTTTGATTTAGACTGGAGTATCGTTTTCAGAGTAGTACGAGCACATGTTGCTTATGGTACCTTTGAGTATTCAAAGTATTTTATGCGTTTATAATCAGTGCAGTCAAAAAATAAGGTGAAATTTCTGCTATATCCGAGTCACAGGTTTGCTCCAAAAATATGAATAAAATACATTTTCATACCTTTTTTTTCTAAAGATAGATGTCAAACTCATTTTAGTCACCTCAGAGTTCGAAATACCTAAAGACATGTTTGTACAGAATCAGTAAAACAGAAGAAACTTTGTCTAGTGTAAATCCATTAATGGAACAGAGGGATTAAAAGTCTAAAACGTGGAAACTGGGACTAAAGCAGGTCTAACTCAAGTCTAAACTGAGATGAATACAAGATAAAATCAGAACTATTCAAACATAGGTAGCAAAAGTAAACCAGGACTGAGCCAGGTTTAAGCAAAGTCTTAAAATATCAATAAACATCAGTAACTGATCGTCTTTAGGTAGCGTAAGAGACAGACCACACACAGACAAGAAACTAAATCCACAGGTCATATGGTTTTAAGACAGGTTCTCCCCAGAATTTTCTTCTGCTTTTATTGAAATGTAGTGGAGTAAAAAGTATTATATTTATCTTTCAAATGGAGTAAAAGTCATAAGTTTCCCTAAAAAAATACTACACAAGTAAAGTAAGTAAATTAATTTTGTTACTGTCCACCTCTGGCTATGATGATATTTCACAAACATAGGCCTGTAGTCTATATAATGTGACAATCTACCCCAGGTTACATTTTTTGTCAGAAGTAGCTTATACTAAGTACTGAAGCCTAACTAAAGTATTATCTTTAGCCTAGGTCTTTCACGTTTTGACTTGTTATAATTTAAATGAAGAAGTGGAAGTAATGAAGTACAAATACTCGCATTACTACGTCGCTACTTACATATATTTCCCATTACTGATTAGTTTTCTGACATGATTCATCTGTTCTCCGTTGATCAGTTCTAGTGTAGTCTTTGTATTAGCAACTCATAAAACCACATACTATTGGTTAAGTTGTAAGTACAATCAATCGATCATCTTATTAAATTTGGTGAGCAGAAGGCAGTACAGACATTTAAAACACAGTGAAGCACAATGAAACACAACTTAAAAAGACCTTTAAATGAAGAGATCTGAATGATAAAAGTAATTAAAAGATCATTCATGAATGCAGTCTACGCCAAAGTTAAAAGTCAAATTAAAGTGTGTTAAAACCCAGTGCAGGCAAATCAAGAACTGTGCAAATTAAGAGATTTTATTGCACAGGGAACAAAAGACGGTTTAGTTTTGGCTCTAGGCAGCCTGTATCTGTTTCTGGAGGGCAGAAGAACAACCTCTCCAACAGAGGATAATCTGTGCTGGACAGAATAGACCGTGCCTTTGTAAAACAAGTTTTTATAAATATAGTACAGCCCTGTATTTGAACTGATTTATATAAACTGATGTCAAAGAGCATTTGGTCCGGCCCAGAGCTGGAGACATTTGAGATTAGATTTCATCACTGAACATCAATGGCTAAAAAGTAATTTAGTACTCATGAGTATTTTTTTCTTTTACTTGAGTATTTTTAACACTAGTTCTTTTACGTTTACTAACCCCTAACCCTAACCCTAACCCTTGTAATTGAGTTTTTCTTTGACCCTGCAGTGTTCACACTTAAAGGTCCCCTCTTGTGCTAAATAGATTTTTTCAGCTTTTTACCATGTTACAATGTTGTTTCCTCTTCAAAAACAGACCTGGAGTAGTATTTTGTTTGTTTCACGCTTGTTTGAGTAATCCTGTTTGCTGATGCCGTTTCTTTTGCAAGCACTTAAACACTCGGTCTCACCGCTCTACGTAGACACGAGGTACCAGGAAGTGCTCCTCCACGTTTCTAAAGCCCAAACACCATCACCGGACTCATTCTGATAATTTCAGCGCTTAAATTGCTGTCACTACGAAGCAGTCAGCTCAATTATCTATCTGTTAGCCTCATGCTGTTAATAGCTGTGCTAAATAGCTATTTTTTGCTCTGTCCATTCCCCACTGTTGCCAGCAGGGGGCGACACCTAATCCAAGCGCTCTCTGTAAAGTCAAAGTAAAAGAAGAAGATATTTTCCATACATATACATTATTTTAAGTTATAAAACATGATATACTAATGCAAAGGTGTCCAAAACTATTTCAAAAAGCCTGAAAAAAACATAATATGAGAGCCTTAAGCATACATTTTTAGTACTCTTTCCACCACTGTGCTTAAATGTAAAATATTAATATTGTATATTTATAACCCATCATTATTCAGTGCACTGCAGGTTTGAACTTTTCTTCTCCCCCTCTTTGTCTGACCTGTGTTTAACTCGTCCTTGTGTCTATTTTTCATTAGACTCCTAAAAAGCCAACTCTCACTTGGACATTATCTTATATCTTTTACCACATCCATACATAGTTGATGATGCGGCTGTTATCTGAAGCAGCATCAGTGATGTCAGTAGATCCTGCTCTCGGTTACCTCCGCCCGTGTTGGTATTATAGCAGATATGTACCTGTAAATCATTAATGCCCATTCAATTGTCTCTCTCTCCCTTGGCAGTATCTCTTGCCGGGCAGCAGTATTTCATCAGGAAATATGGTACTGGCTACTGATAAAATAAGCAAGAACAATTCTGGACTTGGCTGAACTCTGTTTCAACCCTGAGCTCACGGCTAGACAGGTGGGGCCGAGGCACTGGAGGAGAGCATGTCAAAGCCGCGCCAAAACCGGGAGCTTCTCGTTTTTCCGCAGTGAGTGATCACGCCTGACACCGGGATCGGCCTACTAGTAATACAACACAGACTCACAACATCAGAGCCTTACGCTGGATTATGTTTACATGAAACTTATTTAATACATACACAGCTGCAGTCAGAAATGTTCAAGCCCCTCGCCTCAAGAGACATTATAATGATGTGAATGGAAGATAATGAGAATAAATGACAAAAAACTCATTAAACAACAGAAACTATTTATTGTTACGTATCTGAGTTATTTTGACTTGACTTTTAAATGAAAAATGTGACTCCTTTAACACAGTATTATTCAGCCGTTAGCCTCAGTACTTTGTGGAGCATCATTTAACTTTTATAACTTCGAACATATGTTTTTGGTAATTACTAACAAGCTTCTTACACCTCTGGACTTGAATCTTTACCCATTCTTCAGCTGCAAAAGCCTCTAGCACAGTGATGTTTGATGGCCTCTGTGGTGCGACTACCTTTTTTAAATCACACCAAAGAGTTTCAGTCTCATTTAAATCTGGAGACTGATGGTGCATTCATGTGGTTCTTGGGAAAACGGGAAGAACTCAGGTCAAAACCTGCTGCCCCACTTCAACCCTTGACATCATCTGCTTTATGGACAGAGCAGAAAAGTAGCTGATTTATTAATTTGCGTTTTATAAATGAGCTTTTTCACTAATTGTTGCAAATAATATGAGTTTATTATAACCTGTCACTGTCAGAATGATGTTAGAAATGCCAATCATTGTCGTTAATTCAGTTTAGCCCTAACTAACTTCCACGCTCTTTGGCTAAAGCTATATTTGCAAAATATATTAACGTTCATCTTTTTAGTCGTGAGAAGGTTAACTTTAAATCTGACTAGTTAGCTTTATTAAACGCTATTTAATAACATTATTGACTAATTACATCATTGGTGACGTCAATATCCAGATTTTCCAAGATAAAAGCACATGAACATAAACAAGAAAACGACTTCTCATCTCAGGATCACATGAACGCAGCATGACAAAGGCCACTACAGGACAGCCCAAGATCTTCTTAAAAAATCTTTACTTGATAAATCCTTAAAATCTTTGGAGGGTTAAATGTTCCTAATTGCAACTGTAACTGAACTTTAATAATCCCTATTGTACTGAATTATAGCATATTTCAGTCCATTGGTTAACTACATAAGGGCTGAAATCACTGTTTAATGATTAAAAGGGGAGTTAAGTCATTTGCTTGGCTGATTTATTCACCACAGCAGAATGTTGTCCTCACTTTCTTGGTTTGGTGAAGCAAACAGGACCAAGGCCACGATCACTTGAAAAACATCAACAATAGTCTGCAAGTCTAACTCTGTACTGATTACTGGTTTATTTATTTGGCAGTTGAGTGCGCTGCCAACCTTGTGTTTAGTTGTTTTTTCCAAGCAATCTTAATCATTATGCCTAAAAGAGAGAGGTCTAACCACAAGTACAGCTATACTCTGGAAAAGTACCAGATAATAATATAGGTTAGGTTATCTTAGATTAATCAGATGGTGAGGTCTTGGTCAACTAAAGCTTTATTTGCTGCATCCACTCTTTGCATTGAAAGGCTGGTCTACCTGTATAACCTTTATTTTTCATTTTATTTAAGATAACATCGATGATTTTTAGATTAACATATATTTTACAGCCATCTTTTCTGTTTTACCTGTATTTTTGTTTATGTCCCCACACATATCCTTTAGTTGATTTTGGTTGATTAATTGCTGTGCTGAGCATAACTTCGGTCGACTAACAATTTCTGTGATCGACCGCAGCACTATCTTGTTGCCTACTCTCATTTTCAGTGAGCTGACGCCTATTGTAGACAGATTAGTTAATCATAAATAAGCCTTACATTATTTACATCCTTAGTTGCTCTGTTGGTAATAAAAAATAGTGTCTGTAAAGTAAGGTCATCACAGGTCACGATTCAAAAGTTAAAACATTAATGCACAAAGTTTATTTAATTGTGTGTGGTCCAAATAGGTGTGTGACATTTTGAGGTGCTGGTGTATTTACGCAAAAAAAGAATCAAAATAAACAGCAGTCAGATATTAAAAAATGCCTTATATGTAAGGCACACTTTGCAAGCCTTAGCAGTTGTATTAAAAGTGTGTCTACTCTTAGCTCCTGTCTACTTCTCCAAACTGGTGCATTGCTGACATATACCTGCTGTAGGAAATAAGCTACATATAATCTCACAGAGCTCCTTTTTTTACAAAACACTGGTCCACCACGTCCACATTGACCACAAGATGGCAGCATTGAGTTATTAGTGACAGCCAGCACTCATCCTTGTTGTGTGACAGAGAAAGTGACAGGCCCTGCTTATTGAAATAAAACAAGGTAACCTCTTTTTTAACCCTAACAAGTTGTTTTATAGTCATAATGAGATTCACTTCAGCGACTTTGTGATAGAGTTAGTGAAAGACTAAAAGTATAATACAACCTGGCATGTTTTTACTGTCGCCTTTTTTTGGTTAATTTAAGCACATTAGGTTTAAACAAATTGATTTTTATAAGATTAAATAGATTTTTTTCGAGATGGTGAATAATAAAAGCTAACAACACACATTTTAAGTTATTCTATGCACATATACTGCGAATAAGCGCGATATAGTGAAGGCCAAACTGCATGTCTGACAACATTTCACACTATCAAAATGTGAACTACTGTGCAGTGCTGACAGAGAGACGTGCTATTTATTTACAAGTTTGTCATGGCATCTATATTTAAGCTACTTTTTGTTGTCAGACAGTGCGATCCAGATGAAAACTTGGTTATCTGAAGCACTTTAGAGCAGATAAAACATGAAATACGACGATAAGTATTGCACCAAGGGCTTTGTGGGGCATTTTTACGTAGTAAATTGTGTTATCATGAGCATTCCTGCAATACCGTGAGCTTCCCTAAGATATCGTACCGTGATAATACCGCACAGTGAGATATAGATATCGTTACACCCCTAGTTACTTCTCTATTTGTGGATAATGCATCTCTCTGAAGTCTTGCTGGAGTCCAAAAGCCCTAGAAAGCCTTTCCCTTTACTCACCTTTCCAAAAAAAATAATTTAATCACAGTTAATTCATGATTTCACAAGGGGGGAGTGTATGTCATGATCCTAAACATTTAAGAGTGACAAAAATAAAAGAAACCCAGAAGGTTGCACATACTGTTTCTCTGTAGCTCCATATTAGCAGCCAGTATTTTCAGAGTATAATATAATACCCCACAGAAGTAAACAAACATCCTCATAGACATTTATTATTAATCAGAGTGTAATTACACATGCATGTTATAATAAAAAGTCTCATCACCTCCAACAATAACGGAACATATTAAGCCTTGAGCCTCAAGCAACACAAACGACACAACTGGAGCTTTAATTGCAGCCTTTGTTATTGTGGTGCATTTGTATCTGTATTCTTTTAATTAACACTGCACTCAAATTGTAAATATGAAAATGTGCACTGTTATAATGCCAATTTTATGAATGAAATATTATGGTTTCTTAATAGAACAGTATCCAAAAACAGTGCATTTTTGTAAGAGCACTAGCACTCAATTGCAAACTTCTAAAGCTATATGCTTCTCATGATTGTAAATTGAAGGCAAACCCTATTAGGGGCTAATGGTATGTTTACACATTTCTGTTCCATATGCCGGGGCACAATCAAGCATGTCATTCAACAATGTCGAGCCACGGCAGCACATAATGTGGATATTGTACTGGTGGCACACATTTCCATTTTACTCGGCAGACAATAGGACCGCCGATTGGCTGAGGGGGGGTGTCTGAGCAAAAAAAAGAAAGAGAAAAAAATAATTAATAATTTTACACTTCTCATCATCAGAGTCGCCCCCAAAACACTGAATGATTTAGTGCCAAATTAATTACCCCTTTACCCAACTTTAGACAATAATGTTGGGGGGCCGTCTATCGGAACAATTTGATTCTATTAATGTTCAATTTGCAGTTCAGCCAGAGTGACTTCGTATTTAAATGTTTTTTATATTTCTTTAGTGAACGTGTGGTACAGCATCCACAATAGCAAAAGGCAAAGAATAAGTTGATATTTTCACTTGAATCACCTGCGCGGCCCGAGACGGTATATCTGCATATTATTTGTGATAGGAAATTTTACATATCTGATTCAGGGCGCTACAAAAGGTGCTTTTACAGAGTGTATCCAAGCACATTAAGCTTTAATTAATAAAACTTTTACAATAATATAGGTTTAAATTAATCAACTTTCATGTATTCAGAGTGATATTGTGTCTGTTAGAGTTTTAATTACCTATTTCTTCACAGGCTACAATGAAAAGGAGCAGAAGTCAGGAGCTGGCTTGTTGTCCAGAGTGCAAGACTGACCTAATCCGCATCCGGGCCACCTGTGTGGGCTGGCTCGCTCCTCTGTCTGTCTCCTGTCCGGTCTCCAGGAAGTTGACACCGAGCGGCCCGCTGCTGCTTCTTTTCTTTCCCATTTCAACAACAAAAAATAGAGGTAAGAGCCAAATTAAATAGCCTCCTGCAATATTAATATTTACTGCTAGGCCCATTATTGTAGTTGTATTTGCTTTTGCTCTTTTGTAGGGGCCATAAACATTATAGATCTGAATTGGGAAATCTGGCTAAATGGCTTAGTTTACCCTCCAGATTTGCAAGGAAAGAGTACATAGATCTGTGCCATGGCCCACTGTGCACCATAAGTTAGCTGTTGGCCTTCTTCCACGCACTTGATACATCCAGAGAATTAAAATATGATATCCTACTTGTCAATGGGACCAACATAAACAAGAGATTTAGATTTTAGGGGTAAGCTAGCTAGTTTCTGATGCTGATGGTCTATACAACAATATCCAAATTTCATTAAAAGCATATGTTTTATTTATACAGTGGTGGCAAAAAATATTAAAACACCTGACAGATCTGAAAATATTGACCTTTTTGCCTCCAAAAGATGTTTTATTTGAATAACTTTCATGAAACATGCAGATGGTTGCTCTGAGCACAACAAATATCAGATGACGTAAGTTCCTCTGTTTATATTCGGTTATAACTTTTTTACTTTTGCATTTTTTGGTATGTCCACCCTTTGCGGAAATTACAGCAACACATCTCTGGGGCATAATGTCAATATATTTCCTGGAAACATCAGCATAACTCTTATCCCATGCATTCTGCAACTCAAGTCAAAGATTTAAAAGGTTAAAACATTAATATTTTACTGTAAATAATTGCTAGAAAATATGACACATTAAATTGAAGGGATTTTAGCACTAAATTATTGCATTTAGCTTAACTAATATCAATGTTTTATTTCTCTGTTAGTACTACTAGTGGTCCCTTTTGTGGTAAATGTGCTGGAAGTGTTGCAGTTGCTCATCATGACACCATCTAGTGGTGTAATGTGGTATAACGGGCCGCCCTGGACACCACATTCTGACTCTTCTGTAAATATTCATATAATTACAGTAATTTTAATATGGGATTGGACAGATGATTACATAAGAAAATAAAGAAAAGAACAAACAAATGGATATTAAATTAACATAGACTTTTATTTATTTATTTTTTACACTTTTTTCAAGTTATTTTTGTATAAATAAAAACAATTCAATTCAGCTATAATTCAGTTTCATTTATGTAGCCCAATATCACAAAAGCAGTCACCTCAAAGGGCTTTATAAACAACATAAGCACACAATCAAATATAAACACAAAATCAAACACAAACACACAATCAAACATGAACAATAACTACATTAAACTAAACAGTCCCAGGACTTCCCCTGTCCTTAGACCCTCCCTCTCGGTAAGGTAAAACTTCTAAAAAACAAACAAAATATTCAGCCAATTGTTCCAAAGATGCAACATATAAACATTAATTGTTAGTGTTTGAAAGCTTCCCTAATTATTTTAATGCAGAAAAAATCTAACCATTGTAATTGTCATTATTAGTAGTTAATTATGATTTTTTTTATCTAGTATATGAGTGTAAAATGAAATAATATGCCAGCAACTGGAGAAATTAAGTAAATAAATCGAGTCAGATTATAAGTAACTACTCAGTATTTGATTTTATTTTATTTCATTTTATTGAGACACTAAATTTAAATGTTGAGTAAATACTTGCTTAAACTGGCTTTCAAGACTCTGCTATCAAATCCCTTGCTTTGTGTTTTTAATATCTCATTTCCAACAGTATAATATTTTAATTTGATATATGTATTACTGTATATTTAAACGGTCAGCCACAATAAGCGGAAAAAACAATTCAATATGCGGTCCCGCTCGGTGCAGGGGCCGGCCTGCCCTGTCTCGCCTTTTTGTGTCTTTGTTGAGCAGTCGATAGGTTAACCTGCCCCGTGGTATCCATCTTGTGCCGGGCCCCCCTTCGCATTACCATTGATCTGAGGGGAAATAAAGAGCACACGTGTTATTATATACAACCCAGGAAAAACACCCTCTCCGAGTGATGGAGTGAACCGGCCAAGTATATGAAAAATCGCCCCTCAGACATATTCCGTCTTCCTGTCAATAGTGCAGCCTTTTGCCCGCGACCTGGATCAATAGGGACTTATGTTTTCATGATAACACATAAACGCTTCTTGTCTTCGCTTTGGCTTTCTACGTTTTAGTCCTCAAATTGCATATATATATATATTTTAATAATCTATATGTATGCAGTGGGAAAAGACGTGGCAGTTACAAATTTACATGTTGGTTTTGTGGACGTTTCTCGGGAAGCTTTTGGGGGTCTTTCATGTGTGAGACTGCTCAGTGGAGAGGAGACACCCCTCTGTAAAAACATCTGTTGTAGGAAATGACTGTCAGACTCTCTTTTGTGGGCTCCGTCTCTTTCTCTTTTGCGCAGAGATTGTCATTTGTTTTGAGCATTTATGTGGGTGAGAGAATCGTGATAAAAAGTCTGCTGCAAGCTGAGCGGACCATACTTAAGATTTTTTTTATTTTTATTTTTTATTTTAAAGGATTTCTGTGCACATTGATGCGTGCCAGGTTGTTAAAAAGTGTTGGTGGTTTGTGGTGACATCCTACGGTTTGTAATTTGAGCACTTTTTGGCAGGTTTTGCAGGTCAGTTTAATTTGAAGATATTTTGGTTTCGCTTCCTTTAGCCCATTTGTTTTGTTTTGTGTTGTGTGTGTGTGTGTGTGTGTGTGTGTGTGTGTGGGAGATAGCTTGGTGTTGTGATGATGCCACCACTCCAGGAAGTGTTTTGGAGAGCACCTGTCCTGTTGCGCCACGAGGCATGTCACCCCTATGTAATCCCAGGTCAGCCGTCATTTGTCTTAGTCAAAGCGCCTCGTTCAGCTAATGCCTTTTTTTTTGCCACTTGTCGGCCACTTTATCCAGTCAAAACACATCCTAAAATGGACATACAATAACCAGAAGGAAAAATAACTTTATCTGTTGTGCGTTATTGAAAAGAGGAGACTTGAAAATAATAATAATAATAAAAAAAGTTGTTCCATTTAGATCCACCAGATGGCGATATTGTGCAGTTGCAATTTACCATCTCATTATTAGTAACATTTCTTTCTGACCAATATCAATACATTCTAATAGATGCCTTTGAAAAGAAAGGTGCTGAAATAATAATAATAATAATAATAATAATAATAATAATAATAATAATAATAGTTGCTGTAGCTCATGACTCCATCTAGTGTTGTAAAGTGGTATAACAGGCCACACTGGGCACACTGAGAAGGCCTGGGTAAATGAGAAATGGGTAAATAAATAAAATTATCTCATAAAATAAAGGTCTTCTGTGCAGGGTTCGTACAGTCATTGAAAACCTGGAAGAGTCATGGAATTTTAAAATGCTAATTTCCAGGCCTGGGAAAAGTTTTGGGATTATATATTTTGGTGTAACGTTTTGGAAATGTTTTGGAAATGTTTTGGAAAGTTAAACAGTCTGAGTAATATTGGGCTACTACAAGTTAAACCTGCGCCAGCTAAAATACAGTAAATATAAGTGTTCAGTAGAAACCTGTCTTCTTGACCTCTTCTTGTTTTCACTGCAGGAAAAAGTAACCAGTATCTATTTTTTGTCAGAATATTTGAACTAAATTGTATTTTTGCTGGGCTTTGGCTCTTTTGGTTTTGATAATGCTTTAAAACAGCATAGATCATTGGTTTATATCTAATATATCTTTTAATCACCGGTGTGAGGGCTTAAGTCAGCAAAATTAGTGGAATAATATATTTCTGGAGGAAGAAGCCCCAACAGTTTTTTTTCTTCAACTGCAATGAAATTGCAGCAAAAGTATATTTCTAATGTACCACATTAGAATTTTGAATACTATTTAAACATGTGTAAGTCATTTTTCAGGTCTTGGAAATGTAGTCAAAAGTCATGGAAAACTCATGGAAAATTCTTGATAAAAAAGTGTATGAATTCTGTCTGTGGTCAGTATTATGAATTATTATAATATTCAATATTTATTTTATATCATCTTCAGTTTTATATTCATTTCATATTTATAACATTTGTATGAACAATACAGTATACCTGTAAGTAAAATGAGGCCCCTAAAGTGGAACTCATTAACTTTTTTACCTTAGTTAAAGTGTTTAGGAGTCCATGTGATGGTTAATGGTGCTATAAGCAGTATATATTTTTTATATTTCTTAAAAATTATCCACATTTCCCAAGATATGATGTAAACATGCTTAAATCAAATATTAGTTTTACTAATAACAATGGTACATTTCTAAAACCCTGCATTGCCAATTGTCCAACCAGAAAAGCAGAAAGACTGGCAACCCACAGACCGTTGTTTTGATTTAGACTGCAGTACCGTTTTCAAACCAGTAGAGTGCATGCTGCTTATTGTACCTTTAAATTAGTTGTTGTGGGGTGAATAAAGCACCCTGCACATCGCAGTTAGAGCCAAACAACAAGCTACCAATCCACGGAGGGGAAAACGGAAGTAAAGCTGAGCGAGAAACATTTACGACGAGGTCAACTGGACTTGTGAGTATTTACAAAAGTGCTTTTCTCTGAAATGTAGGGGGCGCTCTGTAGAGGAATATAAGGCAAAAACAGACAAAAGTAACTTTCTTTAACTAAGAAAGTTAGTTACAGTGGTCCTTTTATTGGGGTAATTTAATCAAAATTAAGAGGTATCAAAAATTACATTATCTAGTCAGTATTTTTGATAAAATAAGTTAAATAACAAGTTAGGCATCTTAAAATTCCCAAATCCAAATGCCCACTTGTATGCTGTATTTTTGTACAGTTACCAACTTCCACAACATTTACTGTAAAAACATTCTGTAAAATTTATGGTAACATAACAGAAGCTGTGGTTACCAGAATTTTACCGTAAAAAAAAAAAAAAAAAAATCTGGTGACAATTAAAGTGAATTACCTTAATTTTTCCATTACAGTACCATAAAACAAGTTTTTTTTTTTTTTTTTTGCAGATCAGAGACAGTGAGTCATATAGACATGTCAGAAAAAAAGCTCAGTTTGATGTAAAAGTTTTAAACTGTCACCAGACTTTTTTTATGGTACAACAGCTGCCAACATTGTACCATAAATGTTACCCATTTTGTTTTACATTATTCGTAAAAGGCCCCTCATTTTGAATGTTAGTATCATGTTGCTATACTGTCAACAATATTGTTTTTTTAATATATTTTCAGTGTACTTCACATTCCTTTAACCCCTAGACACAAATAAATCCCTTTTAACGCTCCATCCTCATTCCTTATGAGGCACAAAACACATTAGCGACATGAATTTAAATTATTAACAGCGTGCTCCCCTCCCTCCCTGCGTGAATCCGCCGGCTCCTGTTTGTGACTCCGAGCCTCAGCCGCAGAACAGGTGAGCGTTTGTACAGCAGAGTGACACCTCATAAACGAGCTGATAACCTGTCCCTGTGTCTTTCTTATCTGTCTCCGCACAATCGCAGGTCCCCGAGCACGCTGTCGTCTCCCCCCCGGGGCCCATTATCAGATCCCCCTTCTCCTCTGCCTCTCTGTGTGTGTCTGTGTCTATGAGGAGGCTCCCGGTTCGTTATTGTAGAGACTTTTATAGCCTCATGATGTCTGTGACAACATAGTGGCTTCTTTTATGAGAGGTGCTGCTGGTGACAGTAGTTTCTTTTTGTTTGACTGCGGCACTTCCTCCACATCGCAGATAAGAAAGAATAATACCATGGTTTAGAGTCATGTTTAGCTTTAAAGACAAGTGATCCTAACTTAGTATCAGAATAGGACTGGAGACCTTTTTTGCCTCGGTAATATTGCGACCACCTGTCCCTCTTTTGGATTGTCCTGCACAGCCATTTAGTCCACTGTCCCTCTGTCCCACTTATTAAGATAATGTCCCTCTTTTTCATTGTCTTATAAAGCAGCTTATAAAGAGTGTGGTTAAAGTTAAGAACAGCAAGGTAAGATCATTGTTCCTTGTATAAAATATAGAATAAATATTTGTGGGCGTCCAACTTGCTGGGTTGGAATAAATATACTGTATGTAGTTGGTGTTGCCCCTGTGTTTCAGGACGGCCTGCTGCAGGACAGTGTTGAGAAAATGAGACTGGGGGATTTTTATTCCATGGATGGAAACAGCACATTAAATGTTTCATAAACTGTAGCAAGTATCTTTATCTAAATGAGATTTAGACTCAGTAAGTTAGATGTATATAATCAAAGCTTTTATTTCTCGTGTCTGTCCCTCCATGTCCCACCAAATCACACAACTTGTCCCACTTTTTGAGGTGGTCACTCTATTCGGTAATAAAGTGGGTAGAGGTGGGTAGTACTGATATACATTTACATACATTTAGTTGAGCAATTTTTTGAATAAATTGTACTTTTAACTCAATTTTAAAAAGTTACGTTGTTAAGTGACAAAAGTGTCCCCGTCGCAAAACATCATAAATGTAGTATACATTTATATTTTTATGTACTTTTTGTGCATAACAGTCAGGGCACACATTGATTCAAAGATTTATGAAAAAAAAGTAAAAAAAAATATATACTATGATGTTTTGTGATGGGGACACTTTTGTCACTTAACAGTAACACCATAACTTTTTGTTACTACAAAAAAATCCAAGTCCATCTAAGTCATTGTTGTTGGAAATCTCTGAGACACCCAAGGCTGTAATAACAAGGGTCTGTAGTTTTATTGCACCATACTTTATACTTCTACTTGAGTATTATTATTTTGAAGTAACAATTCTCTTACTTGAATTTTTAGCCCTACCCAACTTCTCAGGATTTCCACGGTGTCTTAAAAAGATAAGACAATTTAAATTTAGAAATCAAACTTTAAGGCCTTAAAAAGTCTTAAATTTGCTAAGATGTGGAGTATTAAGTCTTAAATGTGTTTAAACAGGTCTTAAATATGTCACATACATTTGATGAAACTACTTTGCTTATGCCCACTTAAATACTCAAAGGTTTATTACTGTACAGTTGTTGATAAGAGAGCTCAGATCTTCTCTTACCCTGAACAAAATAGATAGATAGATAGATATACTTAATTATTCTTGAAAGAAATTCAGTATAAATTCTGAATACTTTGCGGAAACGGTCGCAACTGAACGGAGCGGACGCACTTACCACTTAGCCTTTTGTACACTGCATGCTTATGGAATACTACGTCTTAATTTTCTTGAACTATGGTCTTAAAAAGGTTTTGAAAATTCTTAAATTCAACCTTTTGATCCCTGCAGAAACCTGCCTCTACTAACAAAAACATTTTATTCTGTAATGAGATATAGTTTTTTCATTACCCGTTCCTCTGTCTGTGAATAAGTCTGAATGTTTGTTCTCAGGATTTTGATTTAGCTTTTAGAATTGTCATTTAATTTGTTTACAAAGGGACAATACATATTAACAAACAACCGCTAAATATTGCTTTTTTCTTGTCCTAAGTGCTGCTGTGGATTATACACTGCCCCAAATTCATAAAACAAACAGTAAAATCTGTATTTCATGATGTACACCTCAACATCTCCATTTTTACCAGCCAGTAGTACCAATAGTAGCCTATTAATTATGATTACAATTTTGTCCTAGCAGCGTTTTTTCAAAGGTTTTAGTAAATGTTCCCTTATATTAGCAGCAGGTATTGTATTCCAGGTTTGACATTTTATGCTAACTAAAATAAAAAATGGAAGAAAAGTAATTTTTTTGAGATTCAAAGTCATTATGTTATTATTAAACCCAAAGTAACACTGTTTGAGGCATAACGTAAAGTTATTTTTTTAAGAAAGTGAAGTTTAATATAGCTACAGGAGGTCACAAGCCAATGTACTTTTTGTGTAGGTCCCAAGCCCAGATAAATAGGAGAGGGTAGTGTCAGGAAGAACATTCGGGATACAAACCTATACACCAAATTAAATATCCAAAGAACTGCACGCTTAGAGGTGGATTACTTAAAAGAAAGTAAAGAGAAAAATATTGACAAAAAACAAACTTTCACTTGAAAATGTTCACACTTTCAAGTCAAAATGTGGACTTTTTCACCAGTTCACAAGTTACAGACAACATGGAGACTTAGGTTGTGTTCACGTGATGTCAAAACATAAAGGGCTTACAGTTTAAAACTCAATTTAAGACTTCTGTGGTAGAATCTGCTGCTAAAGAATCAAAATGCAGATGTTTTGGCCTGGTTTGTGGTTAATATCTCTGCAGTTACTGGGCATATCCACACTGAAACAAAAACTGGCACAAAGTCCAACATCTTCTCTGTCAGCACAAGTTAAGGTGAAATTATTTTTTCACTATAGCATCAAAAAGTGGTGACATTATTCAACTACACAGGTGTGATTGTTGTCAGTAGACAGGGCATTAAGCCACAAAGTTAACATAGAGAGTGTGTGGATCCAATCCCCAACAAAAATTATCAGCTTCAATATTTGTGTTCAGTGATTTCTTTTAAAATTACCATGTAACCTGTACAGTAATAATGGCCCCTGCCCTCCATCTTTTTTTGAGTTTTTGACATCATCACATGAGCACAACCTATATAAAAGTGCACACAATTTTAATTTTACTTACTTTGACTTAACATTTTTAAAGAGGAATTCAGTAACTCTGCTCGCTTCTTTGCTGTTTTGCCTTATTTTCTTCTATAGAGCTCCCCCTACAGTTCAGAGTAAAGCACTATCATAAATACAAGTCCAGTTGACTCCTATTGTGATCGCTCGCTTGGCTTTACTTTTGTTTTCCCCTCCTCTTATCTGCACAAATTTTCTTCTGCCATTTGATTGCTCTTCCATGATAAAAATCAAGAAATAAAGCCATCGCTAGCTTGTTGTTTTTCTCAGCACGATGTGCTGCTTTCTCACGATACTTGAGACTTCTGACGGCGCTCACTGTTGCAGGTTTCACTTTCGGCCCAGAGACACCAGGAGGAGATGAAGGGCACATTATTTACCCCACAGTAACTCATTTAACTATCACACGGACTTTGAAACGGTTTATTTAAGGTAAAAAAGTTACTGCGTTCTGCTAAATTGTGTCATCTATTTTGGGAAACTGAACAAAAATAGATCATGACACCAAAGATAAAAGCCACTATATTTTTAATCTCAGTCATTAAGATTAACTTTAGCGACAGGAACCAGCTTAGATACTGATTGGAAGACACATAATCCTTAGGGTTTTGTTATATTTTAAGTTAATATTTTTTAATAAAACCTGTCAAAAGCAGTCCTACAATTTTTGAATTTCAATGTCAATGTTCTGAGTTTCTTTTATCCAGTGGTGAAACCCAGCTTCTGTAACATTTGTAAAAGGACACATAATTTAGCACTGAGTTTAATACTGCGTCTATCTCCAAATATATATACGATTAATAATCTTTTCAATCGTGTTGCAGCAGGGATCGGCCCCTCGCACTCACTGTGGGAAACCTGTTATCTCCTCCTGCCATTCATGTACACATTTATTGGATTCCAAGTCTGCGGGATCAATCTTTTGGCCACCAGAGGAGCATAACTAATGGCAACATTAGAATGGCTTTGTGAGAGGGACTGGCCGGATGCGGGTTAACCAAGCAGCAAATAATCTAGGATTTTATATCCTGCATGAATGGCCATAGGATATGCTGAGAATAAATTAATCTCCCTCCAAAAATTTTCACAAGTGCGGTTATCTTGTGAATTAAACACTTTTTGAAGAGGCGTGTTTTTTCTTTTTTGTGGAGGAGGTGGAATTTTTTCGCAGATAATGACCGCCATGTTGGGGTCAGAGCGTCCATTCTGCTGGCCCTCCCTTCTAAAGACCTCCGCTACTATTTTTCTGTTGTGCCCAAACAAGGATTTTATAAAATGGGTGACATCGCCACACAAGCTGTCTGCCGAATCCCCCTTAATTAAAGTGACGTTTAAAGCTTCCCTCAGACACTAATAAACCCCCTCTCCATTAAGATCCTCCTAATTACTGTGTGCAGAGGAGAAAAAAGGCAGGACACACACAAGGCAGACAGTGCGGAGGTAAGCCTGCTGGCATTTGGCCCCATAAGCCGGGCGGCCGCACAAAGGAAAATGTCCCCCGGGTTAGCCATCCTAGCCTTTTATTTCGGCTCCTCTCTCCCCCCGCTCTGCTCTGTTTTCTCTCCTTTATGAATGAAAGTGTATGACATGTGGGCCTTGAGTGTCCATTCATGGAGTTAGAGGAATGCACCAATCACAGCGCCGCGATTCAGGGCCGCGGTCATGGGCTTAACACCGAGGGGCGCCGAGTGAAGTGGACTGGGAAGTGTTTGTAAACGCTAACGGGTTTAGTCCTGGTTTAGTTCTACGCGTTTATCCCATTAGTGCCAGTTTACTTTTGGTTTGGCCTGGCTTTATAAATATTCTCGCCTGTTCTTGACACTTCAGACTGACACAGTAGCTCTGCCGTTGTGTCCTTGGGCCGCACACTTCACCCACTTTATATGTATGAAAGTGTTAGTGTGATTGTGTGTTTTGGGGCAGAAGGTCAGGGGTCCAATTCCAGCCACAGTGTGCTGGCCCCCAAGCCCAGATAAATGAGGAGTGTTTGTTTATTTGTTTAATAACCAAAGTACCAAAAGTAACAACTTGTCTTCCTGGGGTCCATCACATAATGAAACAAAACTATACAAAATTCAGCAATACATACAAAAGATACTTAAAAACAAGTGTTATATATGAGAAACACGAACACTATCATACACAAAAACAATAAACAGCTAATGCGTGTAGTTTGTTTGTGTAGTAGCTTCTTCTCTATCTGAGATTATTTTAAAAACATTTATTTATTTGATTCTTTCAAGGAACAAGGCAACCTATTTCATCAGGAAAGGGATATGGAGTAAAATCTTCAAATACCTGCCAAAGTACTCTGCTGTGGCAACCCATGAATAAAAAGGGAAAGGATCTTGTTATAACGGCTTAGTTCTAAGTTTACTCACTGATTTAAAATCATTTAAAATAATAAAAGGGGCTAATTCACAGTTTTAAAGCTCTTTATTTGAGTACGTACATAGATACTTTTAATAATCCAGCCAGGTTACTCCTTGTGCCAGTCCCATGCCCAGGTAATAATGAATTACTCAAGAAGAAATAAAAAGTAGTCATCCAAATAATTATTCATGCAAAAGTTAAAAAA
This sequence comes from Bostrychus sinensis, assembly GCA_020698575.1. Lineage (NCBI taxonomy): Eukaryota > Metazoa > Chordata > Actinopteri > Gobiiformes > Eleotridae > Bostrychus > Bostrychus sinensis. Next base: position 9,933,426 of record CM036254.1, on the reverse strand, counting down.
AAAAAAAAAAAAAAAAGACATATTCTAATATGCAATACATAATACACAATAAAGATTTGTAAAAATCAACAACTTTATAAAATAACAAATTAAAGCAGAAGAAACACAAATTTGCGTAACACTTAATACAGTATATCTACAATTTTACTACGATGACACATGCAGTAACAAACTGTACGTTCAGTGTTGTTCTTACATGAGGACATTTAGTGTACTTAAAGTTTCTAGGTACAAATGTCATAAAAATATTTGCTACTCTACTATAGTGCATTTTGCGTCTGTGAAAAACAGTACACTGACTACCGTATTTTTCGCACTATAAGGTGCATCGGATTATAGGGCGCATCTTCAATGAATGGCCTATTTTAAAACTGTTTTCATATATAGGGCGCACCGCATTATAAGGCGCATAGAATAGATGCTACTGTTGTGGCTGGGGTTGCGTTATGCATCCACTAGATGGAGCTGCGCTAAAAGGAATGTCAATAAAACAGTCAGATAAGTCAGTCAGTCAAACTTTATTAATAGAATACAAACCAGTGTTCTTACAACTCCGTTCACTCCCAAAACAAGTTAGTGCATTCACAATACGGTATCGTATGTACCGGTAGCTCTTATTTGCCCCGTCCTCGTTGAAAACAATGTATTTCCAACTCCATTTGTCACAGTTCAAAGCTACCTGAACAACGTTCGAGCGCTCAGTTTTCTGTCCCCTCAATGTTGCAACTCTTCTACTGAGATGGAGCAAAGGCCACGCCTCCTTGTTCTTTTGCGGCAGGATCCATAAACACGCCTATGGCACACATGAACAGCTGGGACTGGAATTCCCCTTTACCGTTTTTACTGCTGTCACTTTGGCGACGCCCCCTGAATACGGTAGCCATAATTAACCAACATTGATCCATATATAAGGCGCATTGGATTATAAGGCGCACTGTCGGTTTTTGAGAAAATTAAAGGCTTTTAGGTGCGCCTTATAGTGCAGAAAATACGGTACTTTAAAAAGTGGCACTGTGCCCTTTGGTGGAGTAGTGTAAGTATTTTTGTATGTATATTTGTATCACTGTAAGTACTTAAAAATGATTATGTAAATACAACATAAGTACATGTTATTACCATTTGTTACACTGTGTTACATTGTAGTGTAGTGTAAAATAAAGTGTTCCTCAAATTTCCAAATCTCCTCAATGTGACTTCAGTCAATTTATAAAAGTGAGTTTTACAAAATAATCATTCATTTTCATCATTCATTGCTATAAATGCTTTGTTAATATTTTAATATTACAATACGAGCAGACAAAATACAGCCCATTGCAGAAAAAAGAAGAACGCAAAGAAAGGAATGAAATATATACACATTTAACCCAGTGCATTTCTGTGAACATTATTTATGTACGAGTTGTAATGGACAGACAAATGTCTTTTTTAACTCACTGCATTATTCTACTTTTTCACAACACAAAACCTTTGAAACCAATACTTACCTGGGCAGAGACACCAAAAACTGTACTTGAGTATTGTTCTTACGAAATAACAGGGCAGCCCCAAAGTCTTAAAAGTATTAAAAAGGTATTAAATCTGACGTGGTCAAACTCAAGGCCTTAAACGTAATACATTTTATGGGCAGGGGTTAAGGTATTCAGCTGGGTCTTAAATTTAAAAAAGGTCTTTTCGGTGTTGTTTAGAATGTAGATCAGTGAATATATACTTGCAAACTTTGACATTTATCAAAATAATCACACAAATCATTGTTCAGTCCAAACTAGATTCTTGTCCTTGTCAAAAAAATACTGAATACTTTAAAGTAATACTTCATAACTAATAGACAAGTACAGTATGTTTTACTGCGAGTTGCATGTAAGCATTCAATTCTATATTAAATGATTTGAAAATGTTTTAAGTCACCCACTTGAATGTGCTTTTAGTTTTTAAGTTTCTGAAAGCTTTTGTTACAGGTCTGCTGTACTTAAGCTGCAAAATGTTACGAAAATTTATACTGAAGAACCTTTATCGGTGAAAAGTATGATTCAGTTTGAGGATTTGTTTTAATTTAGAACTGTTATTTCCGCTTTATTAGTCTTTTAAACTAAAACACTTGACTTTCAGAGTAGTACAAACATTTAATTTGTGTTAAAAGTCAGATCCTGGAATTACAGTAAATTTCATTTTAAGTGGCTTTAAAATTCTTAAAGAGGTCTTAAATTGAACAAGACCTGGAGCTATCCTGAGTAATATGACTCAAGTAGAAGTAAAAAGTATGGTGCAAGAGGAAGTCCGACATAAAAACTAATGCCAAATCTCCACAGACTAGAAGGCAGACGATTTGTTGTAGTGACCCCTGAAGGAAAAAGTTAAAAGGGAGAAGCTATAGACACATGTAATACATTATTTTGTTAACATCAATGCTAACAGCTATAGCCACATACAAACAGTGTTGTCATTTTAAGCTCAGGTGTTCCACTGTCTCCTGTAGGTCGTGTCCGTCCCACTCGTGTTCACCTCACATGGCTCTGCGAAGGCCCCCGAGGGATACTGTCACATCTCACATAGAGCTACAAGTATAGAGTGGACGCTCGCTACAGCGCCGGTGGCAGAGGCCGGCGTGCAGAGGTTAAACGTGTTTGGTTCATGTCCCGGTCTGCAGATTAATGACATTAACAAAGTTTCCATTAGCGGTTCAGGCGTGGGGGGAAGACACGGGCATTCATGCAGAAAGCCACATGACCGAGGCGCAGATAAGAGAAAATGAAATACGTCTTCGCCTCAGACAGAAGGGGCCAGGAAGTGCCACTCCAAATTAGCCGCAGGGCCAGTTTGTTGTTACTTCATTAACCCAACAGCCCCGGGAAAAATAAAAAGCAAGGTCATAACCTTTACCAGCAGGGAGGCCCAAATCTGGGAAAGGAAGATTCCCCAACTTTAAGCCCAGGCAGCTTTTGTTTACTCAGTGGACAAGTATGGATAAGTGGACAGTTCCTTAAAGGGCACATCTCCTACAATTCATGTTTTAAATGCTGCACAATTAGTACATTTGCCAAAAAATACAGTTACCAGAATGAGATAAAATAAAAACACAAGATCATTATCATTTCATTATTACAATCAATAATACAATGCAATCTTCCATTCTTCCCCTGGAGAAACTGACTTATGAGTTAAATGACAAACTAGACATCTTTTGGAAAATATGGACACCTATACAAACCTATCTGCAAATGTAAGCATATAACACAACACTATGTATTTTTTAAATATCTATTATAACTGTTATTTATTTATTTAGCAGCACCTGTGCTTTTTTATTTTTATTTTATTTATTTGCTGTCATTATTTTTTTATTTTGTTTTGTTGTTTTTGGATTTTTTTCTGATGTATTTACCTATTTGCCTCTTAACTTGATTAAAAAATATAAAATTCAAGAAAATATTAATGGCAAAAATAATACAATGCAATTAAAGGTGCAATGTGTATAATTGTGTATAAAAATAACATTTAAAATAACACCATTTGAATTATCTCATCTTAAAATAAACAAAACAATCACCACTGCATAGAAATGTTGTTTATTAATACACATACCCAGAGCAGACAAACCAAGTACTGCTCAAGGAGGTTTTTATTAGGTTTAGGGAGGAGATTATATATAAATACACTTGTAATAGCTTTTCTACTCAGAAAGTGCTGTCCTGGATGCTTGTTTTTTCACTTTCTGCCTGTAGGGGGAGTGTAACTCTACTGCAGCACAGAATCTGCAACATCTCAAAACCAAACTTGAAACATATGAACATTCATTAACCTACGGATCTAAGTAAGGAGGAGCTGCATTTAAATAGCTTTTTACCTGCTTTTATCTAAGTTTTTGAGTATAGAATAAACCTTAAAGTTGAAATAACCTCTTCTGTGATATTGTGGGGGACTTTTTTACACCAAAGTTATGTAACCAATTTCCATGTGCCCCGTTTTTATTTTGGCACTCATCACTGGTTAAAGGGGAAACAATGTAACTTCAGAGTCAGTGTGATGACGAAATGAATTGTTGCAGAGTGAATAAAGCTCCCTGGCACCTCCCCCTGGTGTATCTTGGAGAAAAAACAAGATGTAGGGGGAGCTCCTTAAAGAAAAATGTGACCAAGACAGCGAAGAAAGGAGGAAAGTTACATGGTTTCCCTTTAAAATCTTGGTTTCTATGGCTTTGAATGCATTTTAGACAATAGTCAGATAATACTGAGGCATTTTATCAGGGTTCATACACTTTTTACCAAGAATTTTCCATGACTTTTCCAAAAATTGTAACTAAATTTCCAAGACCCAAAGAATGACTTACACATTAATAAATTATTCAAAATGTCCAATGTGGTACATTAGAAACACCTTTGCTGCAATTTCATTTGTTAAATTTGGAAATGAGTCACCTGGAAAAAAAACAAAACAAAAAAAACAGTTGGGGCTCTACACTGTAAAAACAAAACAAAACAAACAAAAAAAAAAAAAAAAAAAAAACAACAAATTGCAAAAACTCAAAGCAACAGGATCCCTCAAGATTTTTGAGTTTTGGGGCCAACTCAAAATCTCAAGTTTTCAACCATTTTTTTTTTTTTTTTTTTGGTCATGTCTAAAAACTTTCAATTTTAAGTTTTACTCACTATCATTATTTTTTTTAATCCTCCTCCTATTATTATTGATAATAATAAGAACTTATACTCAATTTAACAATACAAGTCTACAATTTTAACAACTTTTTTTTACAATGGATAGTAAGTTGGCTGTATGAGTTAAAAAATGATAGTTAGTAAAACTTAAAATAGAAATTTTTTAGACATATGAACATTAAATTAGGGGAACCGAAAATATTAGTTGTTGGAAACTTGAGATTTTGAGCTCAAAAACCTTGAGGGATCCTGTTGCCTTGAGTTTTTGAGTTTTTGCAACTTATTATTTTTATTTCTAGCTCCTGCAGGTTAGTCCGTGACTCTTTCAGGTTTTCCATGACTGGGCTGAGGCTTACATAATCAAAATGTCCCTCACATTGATAATCACAATGAAAATGAGCTTTTTACGTGTTTTCGTCTGTGTGATGATTAATTTCTCAGCTGCAGCCCAAATGTGTGTAAAAGTCCATAGAGACATTCATAGCCAGTGAATCAGCCTCTATACCTCTGAGTGACACCAAACACAGCTGTAGGCTCACAAACCCTTGCGTTTTTAGCCGGTGACCCACATTTATGAGTCAACAGGTGCTCTACAAACGAAAGAATCATGCGGGGGATACTGAGAGACATCATGAATATTGCATACTGCACTGTGCGTAGCGGGCGGCGTTGTGTGTTTGTTGCTTTCTAACGTTTGGCAGCGCTCTTCAAAAACAAGAGTGGAGTGGTATATAATGGCGTCCTTGTTGTTGTTGTAACCGGAGTGGAGCTGCGGCTCTTTATTTGCAGCCAGTGACTTTATTAGAGTGTATGGTTACAGACCCTTGGAAGGAGGGCTATTGTATTCTCGGCCTCTTCTCTGGCAAACACCGCTCGGCTGTTCTCCTCCTTCTCCTTTGCACTGTTCATAAACAAGCGGGGCTTCAAAGACTCGCCGAAAAGACAGCAGTTGGTTCCACAGATGCACAGTATTTGGCAAATAATAACAATATCTGTGCAGGAGGAAAAGTAAATGAAGGATTTTATTTTCTTTCACCTGACAGAGACACAGACTCTGAATATAATGGTCCTGTTTGAGACTGTGTTGGGACCAGAGTTAAAAACGTCCTGGTTTTATCTCTGTTCAGTCAAAAACTTAGTCCTAGTTTAGTCCTAGTTTAGTCCTTGTTTAATCCTAATTCATCTTGATTTAGTCCTGGTTTAGTTTAGTCCTAGTTTATTGCTAGTTTAGTCGTAGTTTAGTCCTGGTTTAGTCCATGTTTAGTTCTACTTTAAATCCTAGTTTAGTCCTGGTTTAGTTTAGTCCAGCGTAGTTTAGTCCTAGTTTAATCCTGGTTTAGTTCTGGTTTAATCCTATTTTAGACCTGGTTTTGTTTTGTCCTAGTTTAATCCTAGTTTAATCTTGGTTTAATCCTCGTAAAGTCTTAGTTTAATCCTGATTTAGTTCTGGTTTACTCTAGTTTAGTCCTAGTTTAGCTCTAGTTTAATCTGGGCCAACTTTTGTGCTGGTTTACTGTATTCCCAGTTTAGACCTAGTTCTGTCCAGATTTAATCCTGGATTAGTTTTGGTTTCGTCCTAGTTCAGTCCTGGTTTAGTCCATGTTTTGAGATACTTTAAATCCTATTTTAGTTCTAGTTTAATTCTAGTTTAGTCCTGGTTTAGTTGAGTCCTGGTTTAGTCTTAGTTTAGTCCTAATTTAGTCCTGGTTTACCCTTGTTTAGCCGTACTTTAACCCTAGTTTAAAATATATAACAATATACTGTAGATATAAAATAAACAGTGCAGACTATAAACATATTTACATGTTGAGGGAGGTGATGATGATGATGATACTACTACTACTACTACTACTACTACTACTACTACTACTACTACTACTACTACTACTACTAATAACAATAATAACAACAACAATACTGCAGCTTAATATTAAACATTCAAAATCTTTGAATTAAACGAGTCTGCTGCTTATTTCAAGTTTTTTCAAGTTTCCCTGAAATGCACAACTCAAGCTAAATAAACTTTTCTATCACTTTGAAACTATTAATTACATTTATTTTTCTCTTTTTCTCATACAGCTAGCTCCTCTCTCGGCCTATTTCTCCACTCCACATGCAGCCGCTCAGCAGAGAGGATGAACAGGAGCTGACTTGGCTGAAAGTCTGTGGCGCAGGTCGACAGTGGCAGGGTCCAGCGAGCGTCTACCCAGGCTGCCGACACATCTGCCTGCTTGATTTCACCTGGTAACTGAGCATGTAGTATTTACTTCTCGGCTGAAATGCAATCAGGGGCTGGTAGCTGGCACGGAAGCACTGAGGCTGCCATTAAAGGTGCTGCCCTGCCCCTCCCTCCCCCCGCGCCCCGGCACAAGAAGTAACAGAGGGTAAAGTTAAGCAGTGCGGTAGAAACGTATTGTAACAGTTTTAGCGACTTGAGTGAACTTAGAGGGAGTTTTTTTTTTCTCTCTAAGTTCAAAAGTGCAAAACAAGGTAAAAAGTCAAATGCAGAAACTGAAGCTAAAAGGTGGCTTAACTTTTCTCAGAAGTATTGATAATGTTTTGAGTTGGTTTTGGACTTGAATAAACACAAGGTTACAAAGGTCATCTGGATGTGTGTTTTTTTTTTTTAAGAGTTGAAGAGACTTTATTAATTCTGAAATTACAATTGATAAAGTCTCAAAACAGCTTCAACTCTAAAAACCATGTCCAGCTGACTTCTTTTTAACCTTGTTTGTTTTGACCCAGGAGCCTGGATGACTGAGACACAGTTTGTGCTTGAACTTTTATTGAAGTTCAACTAAAGGTTCAATATGAAGTCATCTTTTAGTTTTAAAGTTGAAGACGTTTCACCTCTAATCCAAGAGGCTTTCTCAATTCTCAATTTATTGAATTAATGTTGTTAAAGGTCCTATATTATTTTTTCTTTTGAGTTTAAAAAAAATAGTTTTGGACACATTTGCATTAGTATCATGTTTTATAATTTGAAATAATGTAATGGTTTATATATTATACAGTAAATGTATTTGCAGATATTGGATTAGGTGTCTATCGCCCTCTGCTGGCATTGACAGGGAATGGACAGAGCATATAATGGCTAATTAGCACAGCTATTACCGACATGATGCTGCTTCATATTGACGGCAATTTAAGATGCTAAAATTATTGAAATGAGTCCAGTAGCGGTGTATAGGCTTTAGAAATGCGCAGGAGCACTTCCTGGTGTCAGATATCTATGTAGAGCATTTTCAGATCTTCAGAAATGGATGAGCTCAGCAAATAAGATTACTCAAACAAGCGTGACAAACAAATACTACTCCAGGTATGTTTTTGAAGTGGAAACAGCATTGAAATGGTTAAAAGCTCAAAAAACTTGATTTAGCACAATAGTAAAGTAATGTAAATGTTCTTTTTCTTAATCACTTTACTTCTGGGACCCTAATTTTCCCATCATTGTTTTTGCTGAGACACACTTTTTTCAAGTTTATGCTTAACATATTTAGTTAGTCATTTCAGCTATTGCTGTTAAAATGTCTTCCACAAACATTATCAAAAATAAGAGGTTGCAATTGCGATTTGCAAAACAATTGAAAGAATACAGTACACACAGAATATAGCCCTCCTTATACAATAAAGATATGCAATAAACTCCTTTGGTTACTTTATTCTTTAACTCTGTGACTGCAGTAAAGTGCTTTATTTGTCATTATACATACAAGGTGTACAACAAAATAGCGTAAATGGTCAGACGGAGGGTCACTCCACACAGAAAGGCCTCTATACGGTCTGGGAATTGAACCCAAGACCTGTTTAGTGTCTTGCCCAAGGACACAACAACAGTATGTGCTTCGAGCGAGCTTAGAAGCACCAACTCTCCGATTAATGGGCAAACCTTAACCTCCCATGCCACTTTCTCCACATGAATATGAAATTATTCATATTAGAGCCTATCTCAGTAACTTTGGGCCTTAGGCGGGGCACATCTTGGACAGGGGCCAGCTTGTTGAAGACGAGATTAGATTAAATATTTTTGGACCAGTTGTAGTTGTTTGTCTGAAATGGAGTGGGCTCTGTGTGTTACTTCTCTCACCACTGTATGTCTGTGTATCTGCAACCATAGGCAGATTAGGCCTACTGCACCTTGGAATTACACACAGAATTAAAAATCTGTGGGCAGACTCTTTATGGTTTCATAAAAAAGTCAGCCAAGAGCCACATGAGGACCACAACCAGGTAAAAGGCAGAGAGATTAAATCCCCATAGTACTCAGAATCTTATCTTATTTCATCTCTCTACTCTATTTTGTGTTTACGTCTAATACAATATGTGTACTATTTCTAAATTTGTTCCTACTTTAAATCCGTACGTTGGAAAAACTAGAGGACTAAACCCCTGTTGAGCACACCCAGAGTTTTTATTGCAGAGTGCTTTTGCCTGCGCTCTTCCAGTTTAGGTCCTCGAGACAAGAGTCACCTCTCTAATGTGGCTGGAGGGGCGCGTGGAGAGGCCCTTTATCCTGCCCGCTTTAACCAGTTGCTCACAGAAGAGCCATTTAGCTGCACTAATGGGGAGTGAGCCTTCTCAGCGCACACCACTGAAAGAAGCTCGGCCAGCCAGGAGACATTAAGAAAACCAGCTAATCTGAAGCAGTCTGTCTATGTCTGCTCAGGGAATAGAGCCAGCCTCCTGGTGCCTTTTCAAGAGCCTTCTCTCCGCTGCAACTATAGAAGTGTAGGATCAGCACTTTGCTCAGTAGTCTGATAAGGACACAGCGGCTAAACAAATAAAGAGTTTGGCAGAGGCGGGTGTTGTCCAAGTGAGTGAAATGGACGGATAAATTCACTCTCCAAAATATTTATAAGTCAGTGTTCACATTTTAGTAATAAAGTAGTCGGTGAAGTGAAGATTTTATTACTGGTTTTAATTTAATTGTTTCCATTTTGTTTGATTGAGAGATTAGCCTGGGCAGCCATTTTAATAATTCTTTTTACATTTTCTATAAAGAAATAATGACACAGATTAAACTGAATTCTATTGGATGAACAATCAGAAAACATTGGGCACACTCACTACGTTCACATGCAGGTCAAGAAAACTGAATTATTACCTTTATACTCAGATCATAACAGGAGTTTTAAACTGCGTGTAAACCTGGGACTCTGATTAGGGGGGTAGTTATTATTATGGGTCCTTCTGCTGCTTTTTATTTATTTGTATTGAGCGTTACAAAGTTTAGCGCTGCTGGTAAATCCCCAGACCACTTGAACGCCTCAAAGCGCAGTGGCCTCAGTAGTTCAGCAAGACAAAAGATGGACTAAAGACGGGCAGCAAGCATAGTCAGAGTAAGGTCTGCATATAGGGTGGCCACCTGTCCCACTTTTGGTTGCACTGCACAGCCATTTAGTCCTCCGTCCCTCCGCCCCACTTATTAAGTAATGTCCCACTTTTCCATTGGTGCTCAGTGGATCTTATAAAAAGAGAGATTCATGTTAACAACAACACAGTAAGCATTCCTTGTGTAGAGTAAATACATTACTTTTATAGGCTCTAAACTAAAACAACCTGTAACTCAGTAAGTTGGTAAGTTAGATTTAGAATCAAAACATTTATTTCTCAGTGTCCGTCCCATCATGTCCCACTTTTTGCACTTTTTGACGTGGTTACTCTATCTGCATGTTAACGTAGTAACTGAAAAAACTGCTCCTGAACTGACACAATTTAAAAAATGTAAAACCAATCAGAGAAACAAAGCATCACATTAGGCTTGCCCCATTTTAGAATATGTTTCTCAGTATGATGGAGCAGTGGTTCCAGTCTATTTAACAAAAAGAATATTTTTATGAATGGGATAAATATGATCATTTCTAGGTAAAGATCTGTGGGGATGTTTTTGAATACACAGAGCGCTCAATCCTGACCATAGAGGTGTTGTCTTAAAGGTCTATACACCTCGACCTTTTCTTTATAAATGAGTTTCATAATCTATGATGGGATTATAACCACTTTGCCACTGTGTCCAAAACTTAATCGAGACTCAAAACATGTCTATTCTGTGTATCTGTTTATTCCAGATGATGTTTATTGTAATTATGAAGTCTTATTTGGTTTCATCTGAAAGCTATTGATGAAATTTTGAGGGTGAGTCTTTTAAAATAGTCAAAATCTCAAGCAAGACTCATAACACGTCCGTCTAGTTTCACCAGTACAACAGAGTCATAGCCAGGCCACAATCTGATTCTGAACCAATTCACTTAACTCACCTGTGTTTGCCACTGTGAGGGCTTTTAACCCCAGACAACACAAGTGTTTACCGAGCGTTTATGGAGCAATCCCACAGTGACAGGAGCCTTATACCAAGGTCATCAGCGGCTACAGCCACCGTGACCTGTCGTTAAAGTCTGGACAAACACACTCTTTAGGATGGGGCTAATCAGCAGAAGTAGCACGACCAGGCGGGACAGAAGAGAGGACACTTAGAGAGTGTAGGTACGAATGCAGCTGGAGTGGATCTGGGTGTGTTTGTGGAGTTGTAAACAAAATACTATAATGGAGCACTTTGCCTGGGAACATCTAAGTCCTGGTGTAGTGACAAAAACATACCACCTGACAAAAATTGATTCTGAGATAGTTGAAGGTAAAAGGAGGCTGGCTGGGTCATAATCTGTTTAAGATAACACTCATGTAACAAGTCATTTGTGTTCTTTTGTTTTTGTTTGCCACTACACACTTTTATATAATATTTCTATCATTCATTTTATTCATTCTTATACCGTTCATTTCATCAGAGGTGGCTGTAGCCTATTGCAGAAACTTCAGGCTGACACTTAGAGACAACCATTGACTCTCACTTGTATTAAAGTCAATTTACCAATTCCCCTTATAAATTCATGTCGTTGGACTGTGAGAGGAGCCCAAAATACATACAGGTGCTATCCAATAAATTAGAATATTATGTAAAAGTGCATTTTTCTCTCAGTGAAACTCGTATATTCATAGTTTCAGTACACACAGATTATTTGAATAATTATGGCTCACAGTTACAGAAAATCCCAAATTTTATTATTCACAAAATTAGAATATTGTCTAACTCAAGCTTTAACTGAACTGGAAACATTTGTAAAGGTTTCCTAAGCCTTTAAATGGTCTTAGTCTGGTTCAGTCGGCCACACAGTCATGGAGAGGGCTACGAACAGCTGGCTCCACTGGCTGTATTAAAGCATGCTACAAGAAATTTGAGTGGAAAGAAAAAAGGGACAGGAGCATCTGGGAAACAACTGTCCTTAAAAAAAACAGAGCAGAACTTTGGGGAAATTCACAGGGAGTGGACTGAGACTGGAGGTCCCAGATACTACCCACTGGACAGATGACCAGCAAACTCTGCAGACCTGAACTCCAGAGAGAAAGCAGACCCAGTCACACAGATGAGCTGAAGGCCTGGGCTTCCATAACACCTCCACAGTAGTTCTTTTCATTGGTTTCATTTAATATTCTAATTCTGTGAATAATTGAATTTGGGGTTTTCTGTAACTTTGAGCCATAATTATCAAAACAATGCTTGAAAAGTTTCACTCTGTCTGTACTGTAACTATAAATATCTCAATCTGACTTTTTCAATTGAGAAGAAAAATGCACTCTTACAGGATATTGTAGGAGATTTTGTTGTTCTTACAGACAGCTTGTAACATTTTATTTGTGAAATTTTCATAACAAAATCTTAATGGTATTACATTATAGTGTGTAGTGATTGCCTTTGGGTTATTAGTGACTTATAATTCTCACTTACTCCATATTTGACAGCAGTTCTCTTACATTCTCCACACAGTATCACTGACTCCTCCCCAGGGGCCACAATATTCATACCTGTCCAGCACTTACACACAAGTATGCATCCACACAGCCACTTGTGTGTCATTGGCTGCGACAAATGCCTTATGGAGCGCAGTATTGTGGGCAGCAGCAGTAGAAGTGGTGGCGGGCCCCCGGGGGTCCCTCCTGTTTGACACTACACCCGGGATCAGCTGTGACACACTGACACTGATCCTCTGAGTCACAGGCCCCTGTCTGTGTGTGTGTGTGTGTGTGTGCAGCAGATTTATACACAGAGAGTGGGACAGTGGCACACAATACGGGCCATACAATAGATAGTTTTTGTAATTAACTATATAATATGCAAGCTAGGAGGAAAAATACTAAGAATACAACAAGAATCCCTTAAATATAAATATTTCTGATCTACTACAATGTGGTGGTGGATGCTTTATTGAATAGCCAATATAGACAATAATTACAACAAGAACAAAAAAATCTGATGCAGGCAGTCTTTCCTGAAGACATAAGGCACCTAAAGAAAACTAACACTGAATGTTAATACATATTATTACATATTTTATTATATAAATACAAGGAGTGGGTGGGAGTATAAACAAATTTAGTCCCACCCCTTCTAACCATTCAACATAAGTTACATTGTGTTTACATGCCATTTCCTTGTGTTATTAAACAAAAGAAACATACTCTGCATTATTTACATTTTACCTGTACTCATAAGCTTTTATCAATACCCATTATACAATATTGTTTCATATTATTTACATACTTTCAACAGTCTTATATCTCATAAGAGAGTTTCTGTATATTTCCTTTTATATTTACACACTCCATAATCTGATTCCACTGAGACACAAAAATTATTCACATGGGAGTGAATAGCTGACAGCCAATCACAGCTCACAGAACCAAAACAAACAAACAAACAAACAAACAAACAAACAAACAAACCTACATATGAGATGGTTTAAAGTTATAAATTTCCTAATAACTCACTGATACACACTACAAGTAACCATTGTACTCCTCTTTACAAAATCTTTTATGTCACTTATCAAAAGAATGTAAGTGAATTACAGTAATCATGAAATTTAAAATGTATTAGTATTATGTAATATCAAAGTATTAGGTCCTGTTAAGAACATCAGTGCTATATTTCAAACATATAATTATTGCGATATAATCAAAGTAATAATAATCAATCAAAATAACTGATTTCTAAGTGAAAGTGCAGCAAAAAGTTTATTTGTAAAACAGCAGTCCCATGCATGCTTCATAATGCTTTTGGCAAGAGATAATTTGCAACTTTAGTCCCTCGATGGCCTTTTATGCACATTAAAGACTAAAGCACAGAAGAAAAAAAAAAGAACAGAGTGACGTTAAAAGATAACAATGACCAAGACACTTACAGACTCAAGAACAGAGGGACACAAAGACACGACACCTGAAACACGTTAACCATGAGTACAATGCTGCTGTTGGCACATCCAAGATTTAGTTTGTTTTTTTAAAATGCTATTGTCACAGACTTTAAATTGATAGGACGCATATTCCAAAGTCCAGCACTTCTATAGAAAATGCAGTGTAAGTAGAATCACATTTGTTATATATTTCTTTTTTTTTTTTTTTTTACTTTTTCATCACTCATATTGGTAATATTTAAAAAATCTATTCAAAATCTCCTATCATGCAAACATGATTTTTTGCAGCATATTAGAAACTGTAAGAAGCTAAGCAATGAGACACATTAAAAAAAACAATACTTTCAGGTAAAGACACAAGTTGCTTTTTTCCCCAACATTTAGTGACTTTTAGAGTGATTTCTATCTTCACAGACAGCCTTTCTGTTTTAGATCAGTACATCCTATTTATTTATGAACACATACATTTCACGCAAATGTCACAATCCTTTTGGTTTTTACTCTGATTTTAATACTTTTGTGTGCTTTGCCATTAGAAACCTGGGAGTTAAACTGGGAGTTGCAGTACTCGTGTTTGTCCAGCGGAGGCCCTGCTTCCCTCATCCTGAGCTCTTCCTCCTCCTCCTCCTTCTCCTCAGAGTGAGCTCAGACCCAGAGCAGACCCCAGAGCTTTGCACATGGGTCAGGAGGCAGGACGCACGCTTCTCATCTGCATCAGCACCAGAGACATGCTCCACATAGTTTTATCAAATAAAGCACAGTATTCAATTTAGTCCAATTTTATCCCAAAGTACTGACTCACTGACTGCCATTGTGTAATTCTAGGCTAATTCTAGTTCTCTCAATGTACTTTTGTCTGAATCTGTTGTCTGACTGGAACTAGTGGTTCCCAATTAGTGGGTCTGGACCTAAAAGTGGGTTGCAGGGAGGTTGGAGAATGTAAAAAAAAAAATCATCAGGGATAAAATTGGGTCCCACAGTCAGGTCCCACTGGTCTAGAGCAGTATTTAATTTGCCAAAAGTGAAAGACAATTATGAATTCAGCTTTTTAGTCAGGTTTAGCTTGTCTTTTTTATAATAGGCCACATTTTAAATAATTTGTACCCTCATTTCTGTGAGTTTGTTTTCTTTGTTTGCTATTCTGATGATTCATACCACTTAATTTTTTATAATTTTTTTTGCTCCTGATGTTTCTAAAAGTAACAGCTACTTTTCATTTAATACGTTTGGCCTACCACAAACTTTCATTTCGTAAAGAATAGTGATTTCTGGGCAACTAAAATAAAAATAAAATACTTTTCTAAGTCCTAATCCAGAGTTTGGGAACCACTGGTGTAGAGGCTATGGCCGAGAAGAGGACAAAGTCAGCACTATTCTCAAAAAAAATTAAACTACAAATGACTCTGGTGAATGAGAAGCTTATTCAGCCACATGCACTGTTTACTAAAAAACAAAAAATACATAAAAACATAAAAAATACTTAGAGACTGCATAATTCTGATTATAATTCTGATTATTCTGATTATTGTTTACAAGTCATAATTTAGTTTTTATGGTAAAAGTTGGATAGTGTTTAAGTTTTAGACTATGGGGGATAAAATTTGATTATGGTGGGCCGCCATAGTCTTCTGAATTAATGCTAAACAGTGTCTGAATACAACCAATAATAATAATTCAGGGCAGTGCTAACAGTATAACCTAGGACAGTGGTTCCTAACCTTTTTTGTTGTACCCCCTGGGCTTTTTTGTCATATCATAAGTACCCCCTCAAGTATATGTTAATAGTTTTTCCAAAAAGTGGTCATATAAAATGTGTCAAAACTAAAATTATTAACAGAAAATAATTCTGTCTTTATTAGTACAAAGACATTTTTTACTTAGTTTATGGTAAATAATAATTATATTGTTTCTTTTACATTAATATTCATCATATATAATATGCATGAAAACATAATCTGTCTGACTTTAAAATAAATAAAAATAATATAAACTTCTAAATAAAAAAAATAAATATAAGCAACTATAATATATAAAAAGTATAGGAATTACTTTACAACTAAAAGTCCTATGTGTTGATTATCTTGATTTTTTTAGAAATACATTTTTAAATAATTCCACGTACCCCCTGCAATGTGCCCACGTACCCCTGGTTGAGAAACACTGACCTAGGACATAAACTTTCTCTGGATATGCCACTAATCAATGAAAAACACATTGATTAAAGCTTGCAGTTTTGACTGGCTAAGTAAGATTGTTTTTTTTGTGGAACGGGATGGGTTTTAGACCCACTTCACTTCACTAAGACTGGGTAAATGGATCTGGCTGCTCAGGGTTTTAATATCCACTAACCGAGAATAAAAGTGTTGGGAAAACTTTTCAAATTTCCAAGTCGTCCTGCGCTAATTTGCAGCTTATACTTTACTTTCCCTTCTTAATCAAGGCTGTTAACTTGTATTTAATCAAAAGTAAACCCCAGAAATATTGCAGACCTGAATAGTGGTGTGTTGTTTTATAAATTTTTAGAAGTTGCCACTCTCCAGTCTGCAGCTTTTAAATGAAACTAAATCAACCCAATGCAATCCAGCCCACTTCTTATTGGGCAGTAGTATTATGTAACCACTGATTCAGCTGCTAATTCACTGTCCTTATTTTTCCCCTGTCTGTTTGCTGTAGCTGCGGCCGGTCAGCCCCTCTCCAGGTGCTTCTCCTCCCTGTAACCCCCCGTGATCCTGTCAAATAAGTCCGAGCCATGGAGATGTGTGGCCCGTGAAAGGGATATGCTCACCCTCGGCAGCAGCGCTCAGAGACACTCCTTTGTTTCCTGGCATGTCTCACATACTTTCCGAGTTCAGATAAGCCCCAGCGCCATGAAACGCCGCTTTATGCTCGGGCCCTCGCTAACGTCCCGGAGAGGGCAGGGAGAGTGAGAGAGAGGGAGAGACCACTGAGCAGGTAATATGTCCCACCTTACTTATTAAAGCAACAGCTAGCTTTGGATGCCGTCCTGAACTGTCCCAGCAGAAGCTAAAAAGTGAAGCGTTTTGCCTTTTTCGAAGGAGTGCATTTCCGAAGGGACTGGGTAAGCTGGGATTGTGAAGGCAGAAGTAAGGATAGGGATGGTAAGGGGGGGTCCTTGGCTGTTTCCTGAAATCGGATTAGCAGCTACTCTACACTTAGATTGCAAGGGACTGAGGGCTTTGGTTTAGCCCCGGCTCAAGACCACCCAACAGGTAAACAGGTACATTACAGCCGAGCCGAGGGGAGAGTGAATGACTGGGGGAGAAAGGATAAAAACTCTCATGAGGCGTGGATAGAGAGTGAGGGGGAAATGAATACGGCAGGGCTGGCTGAGGCAAATCTCAGAGTGACTGTGTGGAATCAGTTTTAAATAAACAATGCTTTTGTGCAGAGGCAAAATGTAAGACCCTGCCTACACATACAGTACAGATGTATTTTTACACATGAATGTTGCCTCCATCTGTTCAAAATATAGCTCTGTCCACACAAGAACAAAAGGCATACATATACACTTTAAGATAAGATATAACTTTATTAATCTTGAAGGAAATTTTTGTGCCAGAGGAGCAGAGTCAAGAACATACACCTAAGTATAGACATAAATAATTGGGCATACAGTTACGTATTTAAAACAGATAAGTAAGCGTGGTGAGTTTGCTTTGCTTTGGCAACATTAAATTCTTTTAGTATTGTCATTAGTGGTGAACAATTTATAAAGTGCTCTTGTAATTTTTAGTCCTACTGTTGCCTGATATGGTACACCACCGCCATAACTGTTGCTGGCATTACCACAGATACTCACATGCTCAATATACACATCAATGGCCAAAGCTCTGTGCAAATATTAAAAGCTTTGTATTGTCTGTCTACACATCCCTGCTGTATCTAAACCAGGAGTATTCAACCAGTAGCTCGCTAGCTACCAGTAGCTTTCAGCCACTTTCCAAGTAGCTCCCCAAAGGCTACATGAACTTGATTTGTCAAATGTGAATATTCAGTGATAGTTATGCTGCAGTCACATTTGGTATGAGCTTGGCAGCAGCATGATTGTAGAAGAGGCTAAAAACATGCTACTGTCCTGTAGTTGAGACCCAAGAAAAAGAAGATGAATGAATGAATGCCATTTTTATTTCATTTAAAAGTAGCTCTCGGGGGAAAAACGTTTGGTGACCTGAGATCTATCTGGAAGAGACCCCAACCAAGCTACTATCAGCAAATTGCACAGAGAAGCCATCACTGTCCTGGAGATTGTCTTCTTGTTGTCAAGTTAAAGTGCTAACCACTCTGCTATTGTGCATCCTGTGGAAATATAGTTTCCCGCTCATAAATATAGAAGCTAATACGTTGTTCACCTTTTTCCCTTTTTTTTAGTGGATAAACCATGAAAAGTCAGATATACTGTGAATATCGAATCACACATCTGAGGTTACAAAATCTGAGATGACAAAAAAAATGTATTAATTTTTTTCACACAGAGCTGGAGCCTATCCCAACAACCACAGGCCTGGTGTGGGGTACAGCCTGGATCATAGCCAGTTAGTGGGCTACTTCACCTACAAGTGCCTGTCTTAGGATGGCTTTTTGGAGTTAATGCCTGGTTACACAGGGGATACATGCAGACTCCACACAGAGAGGGAGAGAGTGCACTCAGTATAAAATGTTTATTACTACAAATGTAATTAGTTGATAGCTATTCATTTAATCTATTTACATTTCTTTTAATCAGGCTCAACATTCTCTGTCAGAGGTGACAGAAAGTAAATACCATACACAACATAAAAAGTCACTTGACTATCTGTAAAATAAACAAAAATGTGAAAAGAAGAAAAAATGTCAGCTCGAACTTCTCAAATGTATTCCCAACTACCAATTTGTGAACTTCCCCTTGTTGTTGCAGCAACTCTCTGGACCTTCACAAAAGACCTCCATATCTGCTCTCTCCCTCCCCACCCGCTCACCCAGATATCTAAACCTCACACTGTCATGCTGCTGCCACTGCATCCCCCACACACACAGAAAAAAACCTCCTGGAAATTAGTTTTTGGCAAGTGGCTCCCAAACACACTCTCCTGTCTACTGCAAGCCACCGAGGCTTTGTTAGGCAGGGCCCGCTCTGAGCCGGGAGCCTTCAGACCCCCATTATGCAGCGGGACTCAGCGGGGCAGAAAGAGCACGAGTGTTTGCACCAGTCATGTGGGCACACAGGCATTATACTCTCTTCAGTGGCACTGTGGATATTTGTGAGCCTTACAAACAGAGGGGAAGGCCTGCAGGAAGAACTTTTGATAATTGGGAGTTATATAAGTTCCCAAATCCTCACAGGGGGATTTGAACTTTTTTTTTTCCCCCAGTGCCTTTCCCCTATTGTGTGTTTTTGTGTGCGAAGGCCCCACTGCGAAGGTGACAAATCCTTTTGACATAAATCATTGTGTAAAGGTTAAAGCCGTACAGTCAAGTCCTCAGCAAGAAGAGCCCCTAATTGCCTGCTTTGCTGCAGCTTTGTCAAGCAGTGTTTTACAAATGAAACAACAGGCAGCGCTCACGGCCGAGCATCACGCCGAGGCACACACTACACGTGTTTGTGTGTCTTTGTTTGTACGTCCACTCATTGTAATAACTTAGTAAGCTTGAGCCTGCGTCAGTATTGCAGCATGTTTAGTGGACAGGGGAGTTTTTACACTGGGGAGACTTCCTGTAAAGCTTCTTTCACGCAGAACTGTTTTAGGAACTTTGTTGGAACCGTTTGCCAGTGGAGCACCAACAAAAGGCAATTAATGTACCTTCATATTCAAGTTATATTTATTAGTGTTGTAGTCCAGGCCATACTAATCGAGACCAAGACCAGTCCGAGTCCAAAGAGAACCAAGACAAGGCCAAGACTTTCAGGGTTCGAGGTTGAGTCGAGACCAAAGCAAACTGAGACACTAACACTAAATAAAGGGGAAAAGTAAAAAAAAACAGTGCTAAAACATTAATGATTATTTTAATGATCTAATGCAACAGACTCCACAAACAGAAACAGAATTTCGTGGTTCTTCTGATGCTGAATTGCTCCAAAATGAAGAATAGCATTTTCTTCTGATGTTTGGTAAATAAAAACTCTGAGACAGCCACATCCAAGATTGAGACAAGACTGGATCAAATTGGATTCAAGACCAAGACTGAGTAAAACTGCAGCAGAAACTGAGACGTGACCTAAACCGTAAAAAATGGTCTCAAGACTAGTCTCGGGGGCTGCAACACTAATATTTGTCTTGTCTTTATCAATAATAAAACACTCACCTGAACACAGACAGCAAGTTTTTGTCTGTTCACATAAAACAACACCCACCTGCGTCTGTATTTCACTCTGAATGACAAAAGCAAACAAGCTAAGAGCAACTTTTTGGAGACTTCTGTAATAAACGGTTGTATGCTACGACATCGGTTAATATCAGAGCCACATTGAAAGAGACAATCCATGCCCCTCCAACTATAAATACTGCCTTCTGTATGTTTTTCCTCATGTTTCTGAAGCCAGGAGTAAGACACTGTTAGCTTAACTTCACACCCGTAATTTTACGATTAATGAATGTTTATTTGTTTTTTTATTTGGATATCCATTAGCTCTGCCCTAGAGCCAGCTATTCTTCCTGGGGTCC
Source organism: Bostrychus sinensis (assembly GCA_020698575.1). Taxonomy (NCBI): domain Eukaryota; kingdom Metazoa; phylum Chordata; class Actinopteri; order Gobiiformes; family Eleotridae; genus Bostrychus; species Bostrychus sinensis. Next base: position 9,912,873 of record CM036254.1, on the reverse strand, counting down.
ATTTAATGAACGCTAACACAGACATTTATCTGAATGTCATGTGGAAAGGAAATGGCTTAGAGTTACAGTATATAATTATAATATTTTTTGTATGGCTATTAGGAAAAAAATATCTATTGTCATCTCTTTCTCAAGCTGCTTCACCGCTGAGCTTCATTGCAACAAACATGACACGTTTATCTTTGTTTGCACGTCCACTTTATTATAAAAAAAAAGATCATTTGGACTGAACATGTGCCAGTATGGAACAGCTCCGGGTCTATAGCTCAAACATCAGTGGTTCTGTAAGGGGCCCCGTGTTCAGAAGGGCTCCCATCACCATCCCTGCTCCTGGATCACACTGGGGAGGCAGCCTGCGAGTGTTTGAGATGCAGAGATGCATGGTGCGAGCCCTCCCCTGAGTGGTAATGCATGAACTGGTAGCAAAACATTGTTGCTGCTGTTGTGCTCTGTGTTAATTTGACACGGAGCTGGGTGGGGCCTGGGCAGATGTAACAAATCACATATTCATAATGCACACTCAGGGAGGAATATGACGCAACTGAGCGCAATTTAAAGGGGCAGTGTGTAATCATTTAGTTTAAAGGGGGTGTACTGTGCTTTTATTCATATTTTTAAACCAACCTCTAGAGAAGCACTGCACGTCTTACAACCTTTAAACGCATTAGTAGAATAAAATAAAAAGTACTCTATTGGTGCCATAAAGAAACAGGTGAATAGACCAGCTGATTGAACATAATCAGTGAAAAAAGAGCACTTCACTTCCTTAAACTTTTTGTATGCTGCCATTTTGCTATAACATATAAAATAGCTGTGAGGAATCAGTGGAAACAGAGCTGTACACAGTTTTTTTGATGAATGAATGAGAGCAGACTGGATGTAGAGGGTTTGTGGATTGGTCAGTGCTTCCTGGAGTGGGCGGGGAGTCGTGCAACCTAAGCGTTTTGAGACCTCAGAAACTCAGTGCCAGAGACTACAGGGGTAATCAAACAGGCATGAATGAAACAAAACACAACATTATATGGTAGAAAGCTCAGAAAAGTTGATTTTGCATAAAGAATGGTTATTTCCCATGATTAAAAAGCCACTTCTACTGAAATTCAACAATATCCATCTTTGACATTTCACATCCATGAACTGAACTATCCTAATGCAATTATAATATATTTTGGCAATCATTTATGAAGTCATTTTTTTCAGTTTACGTAAATTTGACTTTTATGTTGCATTGTATGGGACTGTATGTATAAGGTAAATGCACACACAAATGAATTAAATGTGTTACTCAACACCAGCAGCCATAGCAGGGTCAAAGGTGAAGTGTTCTGCAGTAGCCGCAGGGAAGAAGCTGCATTTGAGCCTGGTATTGGCTTTAAAAGGCTTTTTTAAATTCAATTCAAGTTTATTTATATCGCCCAGTATCACAGTCGCTTCACAAACAGTTAATCAAACATAAACACACAATCAGACTTAACACACAATGAGCACAAACAATAACTGCACTAAACTAAACAGACCCAGGACATACTTGTACTTAGGCCCTCCTTCTCTGTAAGGAAAAAAAGCAGAGAGCATCAGTGAGAAGGAGAGCCTGTTTTAGCCACAAGTAGTCCCTTATTAGTACTGGTTTAAAAATCTTTTGACTCATATTTTACATAATTTCCAAGGCTTGACATTAACACTAGCCAACCAGCCAAATGTGGGTAGAATTTAATTTTGGCTAATAACACAGCTACTCCAAGTAGGCACTGGCTGGTTGGATTCTGTGCATCTGTATCTTAACTTTAAAGGTTAGGCCTGAATTTATGTTTCTCTGCATGAGTGCACACATTTTGGCAAAGAGTAATTCATAATTTTAGAAAAACAAAATAACATGTTTTAAAAGATGTGACACCACATGCACAGAGATGCTATTAATTCTGCCTGTAGGTAAACCTGTTTTTCAGTAGTTAATAAATCTCTGTCCATGCATAAAACCACATTTTACATTTCTTAAAGCTTGTAGTATACTATTAAAATAAACACAAACTCTTAAACAAATTAAAACATGGCTACTAAAAGCACTTATTGGCTAGTACCTTTTGAAAAAGACTAGCCACAGTGGCCAGTGAACAAAAAAGTAAATGTCAAGCCCTGATAATTTCCATTAAATTAAGTGATACCACACACCTCACACTGATGGGTAAATAAAATTAACATTATTATTTTCACTATTTTTTTATGCTTATAGGGTACTTCCTGCCCTCTACTCCCTGTACTGTTTTAGTTTGTAATTTCAACACTATACTTTCCCTTTAAACTCAGTCAGTACAGCTGTTTTTTTGCCAATCAGGACAGCGCTCACTTTTATCATAAAACCCAATGTTACAATCAATTTCCTTTTGCAAAACCCTCCATAACATTTTGACACCGAAGCACCGAGCATCTCATTACCACCGCCGCCTCCTCTTCTTCTGTATCTCCTGCCTTTTGTCCGGCAGCTGTCAACTCCTCACATCACTCCACTTTTATGTCATGTGTTTGAGATTCCGGTCGGGGCGGCTTGTAAATGTATTTATGAATGCATGATTTTTTTGGTGAGAGTGTGTAGCGGGCTCCCTGTGCTCTTGCTGTCTAATAACGGCTAACCCCAGCTGTGAGGTGGAGAGTGTGTTTGCCCGGCTAAAGCTTCAGCTCTGGGGGCCACTCATGCGGAACTTGGCCCCAGTCAGACCAGTGTGCTCAGGGCAGAGACCAGAGAGCCTCCACAGCCTGGCTTTCTCTCTCTCCCTCTCCTCTCCTACACTGGGGATTTGGAAAATAGGTAGTCCGGAAGATGTAACATGCATTTATTTTGTATACAACGCACGCATTCTTTTGCACATTTTCCAAACCGTGCAGCTCTGGATTTGCATTCGGACCTTTGTATTCATACTTTGTTGCATTTCCTCAGTGGATTTGCACTGAGATTAGTACATCCTCACAGTGGGTCTCCATCTTCACTCGCGACATGCAGAGCTTAAGGAATATATGCTTACAGATTAAGCCCTCTAACTGGATTTCTGTTGTTCTCAGAGTTTACATGTAAAAGGAATTGCAGCGCCTAGTGCTGTACTCAGGCTAATGCTGCTTTCATGTGGTCTTTGTATTTATACTCAAATACTTAATAATACCCAAATCACCACACCCAACCTTCAGCCTCCTAGGACAACATAGAAAACGGCTTGCTTTTATTCTATATAAAACGTTTCACTGAATCAATTTGATAAAAAAAAAGAAAATGTGAACAAATAAAATTAAAAGTAAAAAAATATAAGATTATAACTTAAATCTGTAGCTCTGTGTTAGACCTGTATGATCTCTGCCTTGTCAAACTTTGTATAAATGCCAACGCATGCTTATGTTTATTTGTATTTATCCAAACTTGTGATTAGCTAAAGCATGTCAAGTGGTTAGCGCTCCTGTCTGCATGTCCTCTCCAGGTTACCATAGGTTTTTGTGGTACTCCGGCTTCCTCTCACCATCTGAACACATGCGTGTGCAGGTGAATTGGTGAGTCTATGCTCAGACTGCAGGTAAAAATGGCCAAAATCAGACATGATCTGATCTTTTCCAATGTGACCTCAGTCTGAATGGCCAAGTCACATTTTATCTGACTTTCATTAAAATGCAACAAATGCCACAATTCTGCACTGGAAGAGGTAGGAACTGGCCAAATAGTAACAAGCATGGCCGACAACAGTGGTGGAGCTAGTCAGTGGAAAAATTTGGTTTCGAACTTAATTAGTATTTTGGGGAAGGAAAAAATATTCAGAAATTGAATTATAAGGAGTGGCACTGACAGATGTATTAATATACAGTCATGTCAAAGTTTGGGCACCCCTCTGAGGTTGCATAATAATTTCTTAAAGTTTGGCGCCTCTGTTTGTAGCATGGCATCACCCTCCCATACAGCTGCTCTGAATTGTTGACACATGTACAGAAACATCTGCAGCAGGATGATGTTGTAGATCTTTGGAGGTGATCTCTGGGTTGTCTTTAACCATTCTCACCATTCCTCGCCTATGTCTCTCTGGTATTTGTCATGGCCTGCCACATCTGGCCTCAACATCAACTTTGCCTGTGTCCTTCCATTTCCTGATTACCACCTTAAATACCTTTTCTCATTATTGAATGCACCTGCTTAAGAAGTTCAAGGCCTCACTAACTAATCTAACAAGTTCTGTGTTGCAAGTAATCCAATTTGAGAAGATTTGAGAATTTGGACATACCGCCTTGTGGATGCCCGATCCCATCAGACCTCGGAAGCTAAGTAGGGTAGGGCCTGGTCAGTACCTGGATGGGAGACCGCTGGGTAACACCAGGAAGCCGGTGTGAATGTGAGTGAGTGGTTGGTGGTGGTCGGAGGGTCCGTTGGCGCAGATGTGTGCAGCCGCGCCTCTGTCAGTCTACCCCAGGGGAAACTGTGGCTACAAAAAACGTAGCTTATCACCACCGAGTATGGAGTGAATAAAATACCCCTCCCCTACTGTGTGTAAAGCGTTTTGGGTGACTTGTCTCATAGTAAAAGCGCTATATAAATACAATTCCCTTTCCCTATTTGAGAAGTTAGATGCATTCAAATGAGCAGACTTATAAGGGTGCCCAAATATTTGCACAGACATTTTTTTCATATTTCATTTAATTTCATAAACCTAAATACTGCTACACTAAAAACTGTTGTTAGGAAAACACCCTAACACTCAGATGTCACTAGAAAATAAATGACATACCTCTGTGATCTTTTTTTGTGAAGACTTTAGAGGGGTGCCCAAACTTTTACATATGACTGTATTTACCTTGACATTCTAAAATTATGTATTAACTCACAATGTCACAAACCTCAACTCCTGCTATGTCATCTTATTTTGTGCAGGCTGCTCACTTCAGGGCTGTAGACAGTTTACACACAAGACCACCACCCCTAAAAAAATAAATAAATAAAATAAAATAAAATAAAAATCTGAATTGAGCATTAAGACTGGCAGCACATCTCCAGAAGAGCGCCTGGTTAAGTGTTTTCATGCTGGATTTGAAATCAGATTATATATGGGTCTGCTCAATTGACTTAATGGATTTGAAAAGACCAGATTCTATTAATAAAGGAATAAAAGAGACACAGGAAGAGAGCAAAAGGGGGTGACGTGGCCCCTGAGGCTGTGGCCCCACCACTGGGACTAAAGGGCCCTAATCTGCCATGCAAATGAAATCCTGCCTGTGTGCGGCGCGTCCCTAATGTCCCCCATTACACACCTTTTATTTGTTGTGATGTGAGATTGTAAACAGATATAGTAGACTGCGACCGGAGTGATTACTGCCAAAGATGGAATTTGCTTCTCGTTCGGGGGCCAAGCGCTCGAGGAGGGAGCAGTGGGAATATTCAGAGGTGTTTTTCAGATTGGGACTGACACTCAAATTGCTTTCACTCTTTGGGGATGTTTTAGCTTCTGAGGGGGAGTCTGGTGTGGCCCTCCATACTAAATTCAGTTTTAAGATCAGATTTAAAAGAAAAAGGTGTTGATGATCTTCCACCAAAATCAGCAGGCTTCGAGGTTGGACTTTTGACTTGGACAGTGTTTAAGTTTCAGATTACAAAGTTCAATGGGCTTTCTACCATGTACTGTTCAATGGGCTAAGGACACGCTCTCGATTTCTGTTCTTACCTGTCTCTCACTGGTTTGCACTCACATAATTACAAATATAGCTGACCTGATTTCTGGACATTAGAAAGCACATTTTTATTTACTGAAAAACACTACAGATAAGAGCATGAGAGCTCCACACAGAAAACGACAGGTCAGTTTTATCATTACTATAGGCAACTGTGAGTTAAAACTAACCATGCAAACTCTGATACTTTTGTCAGGAATAGTCTATTGCCTAAAGCCCTCACCTTTATAATATTTAGTGGATTGTCTTCTTGTGCATTGTGTTCCCTGAAATGATGGATAATCTATCAATCAATCAATTTTCATTTCTCTATAGCACTTTACAGCAAACAAAGAGATGACCAAAGTGCTTTAAAAACAGTACATATTCTACTAATGTCTGTTTTGGAAAACAGAAACCCTTCCTTTGTGTAAACAAAAGGCCAAACCACAATCAAACCTCTGCGGATTCAGCAAAACACGTCGTCTAAACGGCCCCTAAAGCTTAGAATCTCACATAAATAAGCAGGTGCTAGACAAACAACAGAAGTTTAAACTGAATTCTGGTGTGATGTTTGTGAGTTTTGGTAAGGAGGCAACCAGCAGCATTACTTACATTACATAGCATTACTTTTTATTGGCTGCTCCCTTTTTACTCAAGGTCACCACTGCAAACTAGTCGCAGTCCTGCAAATGTAACGCTGTGATATATGGTTTCACATTGCACTTTTTTTTGCTTTGTTTAATTTTGTCTTGTTGTGAGAATGTGTAGCTTTGCACATTAACAGATTAGAGCTGAGACCTGCTATTTTTATAAAGTGCCAGAACTGTGTCACTCACAGAGCTTAGACAGGTCAGGGCATGAACAGGAGCACAGAAGTGGCTTTAGTCTAGGTCACTGTACACTTCTTGGCCACAGTCTTGAATATTTTGATCTGGAAGAATCCATGTTAAAAGACTTCCAGACTGGATTATGCTTTAGTTGAGACTGAGGAGGCTTTAATCAGAGAAAGTGGCAGTATTTGCAGCTTACCTCACTGTTCAGTTTTTGTCCTAATGAGCCTCATACCTCTGTTTCTGTCAGACTGTCAGGAGCAGCAGTAAAAACACGTCATATATGTTAATCCGTGTTTAATCGTGACAGGGATTACACTGTATGTACATTAGCCAGGGAACTGTGAAACACTTTCTCACCTAGCCCTGAGTAATTCTCCAATGGGAAATCACGGATAGAAGAAAAAAATACCCTGAGAACACTTGCTTAAGTAGATTTTGGTGCTCCACATTCAGCCTAAGTCCTGAATAATTGCAGCCAATGAGCAGATGAAACACTGGCTGTGAGTGTTTGTTTGTTGTGCCGGAGCCAGACGGTGGGAAAGTCGGCACAAGACGGCTTAAACACAGATTTGAAAATCATTATTACGGCTGAGGGGAATTCCAGTCCTCCTTCAGCGTGCCATATGTGTGTAATGTAATTTCCAGGCATGTCCAGATACCAACACTAGGGCTCGCAAATATTGGAGACACTTGTACTCACTTGACCTGTCTCTCTGTGACGTAACTAATTAAATCTGAATTAATACAATAGTGAGCATATTAACCATTGATTACTTGGCTCTGGATGTGCTGCATATTCGATCACATCATCTACCCATAAGATAAGATTGGCTTTATTTGTCACATGCACAGTTAGACATAGTACAGTACAAGTTTAATATGAGATAAACTTTTAAAATGAAAAAAGTAGTCCTTGCTCTTGTGTAATTTTTTTAAATGTACAGATTGCAGCTATGATATTAAGTTACATGGTGCAATGCAGGACAATATCCAGTGCAACACAGTCCAATTGGCATGGGGGTAGAAACTCTTCATCCTAGACACTCTTCTAGACACTAACTACAACACTAACTAAGGCCCTATAGAGGCTCTAGGTTTTTTTTCTAAATCCGACCTCAAACCAAAATATGGGCATTTGAAAAAACTTTACTAAGCAATAATATAAGCTCTCCTTTCGCCTTGTATCCTGAATTGTGACCTTGTTTGTATAACACAACCTTAGGCAGGGCGGGGGGTGGGTCTTGGAGTTCTAACCCAGGAAAATTTGCACAAAACACACTATATTTCCAAAAATGAACTTAAGTGACAACCCATCCTTAATCCATGACATCGGTCCACTCTTTGCATCTAGGCCTGGCTCGCAATCTTCGCTCTAATTCATCCCAAAGGTGTTCTCTCAGGTTGAGGTCAGTTCTTCCACACCAAACTCACTCATCCATGTCGTTATGGACCGTGCTTTGTGCTCCGGTGCAGTCATGTTGGAACAGGAAGTGGCCATCCCCAAACTGTTCCCACAAAGTTGGGAGCATGGAATCCAAAATCTCTTGGTGCTAAAGCTTTCATAGTTTCTTTCACTGGAACTAAGAGGCCAAGCCCAGCTCCTGAAATCAACCCCACACCTTAATCTCAATTCAGTCATTAGGTGGGTGAGTGAATACTTTTGGAAATATATCGTATATGATTTCCTGTTTTCTGGTGCATTTTTGGATGTAAACAATATTTTAGGCTGGCTACAATTTATAGTTTTACTTCTCTGCAGATAGGGTCCTTTTAGGAGAATTGCTAGTAGTGTTCACTGTTGTCCAGAGAAATGAACATTCTTGGGTCCTCTTCAGCTGTGGGACCTAGGCAGTTGCTTTCCTGGCCAACCCTATTGTGACGGCTCTGGATGCATCAGAGAGAAGAGAGAGTGTGAGGGTGGCTGGGTTGTCTGAGGATGTTCTTAGCCCTTTACCTGCAACTTTTTGAATAAATGTCCTGCAGGTCAGACCACCTTTTAAGGGCCAAGAAGTCCTGTCTGGGGCAGTTGTGCATAGGTGAAAATGTTTGTGAGTGACCTCATAAGTAATAATGGCAGATCCTGTAAATGGGGTTCATGAATCAAAACTGCAAAGAAACTGTTTATACTAGTCAGTGCAAAAATATCTGAAAGAATGAATATGGCAACTCTAGCCCAGGCAGCTACGTAGACTGACCCATTCAGAGTAAAGGGGGTCTGAACACCCTTCTATTTAAGTGGTTTCACTTAAATCAGTTTGAATCAATCTATCCACACCAGTCATAACACTTTATCTAAAATGGGGGAGACTGTAATTCTTTGTATCTCTGACGCAAAAAAAAGTAATTTCTGTATTAGACTTGAATTCAGAATATTAATCTTGAGACATCATTTTGGATTTATTTACTTGTTTTGAGGTCATTTTCAAGCAATATTATCTGCCAGTGGAGTAGGAAAATTGCACTTATTCTGTGTCTAAAAATAAGACATTTTCTCCCCATAGTTTGGTTTTGATGGTTGTACAGCAGTTTATCCAAAAAAGGATTGGTTCAGATGCAGTTTATTATGTATGTATTTTGTATGTATGTATTGGTTCTGCTTCTGAGAGGTTGTGTGCCTATCCAATTGCATTCAGTGCCCTTTGGATATCTAAAATCAATGGGAATCACACCTGAATAGAAAAGAAAGGCTGCAAAAGTTTTAGTGAGGTGTTAAAAATGCTGTTAAGAGTAGTGTTACTTAATAAAGAACATTATATTTGATATAAAAGTTTCTGTAAAGGTCAGGAATGGGCCAAGGACAAAATGATTAGTTTTGGTCTGATTCCAGGTCACTGTTTAGATTCAGGAGTGTTTTAAGGGATTCTGTACCATTTTGATTCGTTTTAGTAGATATTTTACTATTGAGAGATTTTTTTTTTTTTTTTTGCCTGAATGGAAAGATAATTTACCCCTGAACTAGATGATCTTTGAGTTTAAGTGCTTCTAGTTTTGACTTTTCTTCTTTTTTGGATTTTGTGCATTTTTGTGCATTGATACACCTTTCTTTGTTCATAGTCTTTCTCATTAAGAGGTTTAAGACACACATTACCATAAATCTATATATTTGTCTTATTAATGTTAGGTATCTGTGCCACATATCTGTGAATTTTAAGTGCATTTGCATTTCTTCACCCATTCCCACAGCTGTATATTCCCCTATAATCTCTGTAGGAGGAGCATTATTCTGTCCAATCACAGCGGGGAGAAAAACTGCACGGCTAAAACGACTCTGGGCTATGTCTCAGCCTGTTATTGCTGTTTGACTGTTTGACCAATGGCTGCACAAGGAGCTGCCTCTGCCGGGTAAACATAAACTAAATATGGAATATATCCTATGTCTTTGATATCAACATCCTGCCAAGTAAAAAATGAATATCCACCTCTCAAACAAAGGTATGCCTGGGAGTGTGGACCTCATTTCAAGCACAATTAACTTGAAATGGAGTGCTGCAAGATCAATAGTCCCCAGTTGATCCAGAGGGAGCTGTCAGTCTATGGAAATGGCACACATATGGTAATATCCCCAGCTTAACAACAACTTAGAGGATTTACTGTTGCTGTTTTCAGGCCCACATGAATAACAAACAGTGGGCCACCCCCTGGGAACCATTTTGTTTTATCCCAGCTTCAATTAATCTTTAAGGGGGAGGATACCATTCAGAGCAAATGGCAGGGGGGATATGAAGAGGGTTGTCTGTGGATGTGAAAGGTACATTGCTAATTATGGAAATCACAAATAGACTAGCCACTTATGCTAATTCGATGCTAGTTTTTCCTCGCCTATCATACCATCGACACTACCACACACGGATACAGTTTATTTCCTAATAAGAACAGTGAGAGATAATGATGAGCGCAGACAGAAGAAATAGATTGGATTAAAAGATAAGTCGCTGAGTCTTATAAGGAAAAGACTGTTGGATCCACAAAACCTAGGTCCGTTGACTCCTATAAAAGGTAACACAATATAGAGCCATGTATTTTTGTATTTTCTAGTGACACAGCCTCTACCAGGACTAAATAATACTATTTCATCTACATTTTCAAAATTCACTTCGAGAACTGTACTTGTGTGGCACTTGTGTGACTTTATATGGGACAAACTGTACAAATGTGAAGACGTTTTAAGCCATTTAAAGGGGAGACACAACAGGCAAAACACATTTTGGGCCAATTTGCACCTTTAACATCTAAACTGAATTAAAGAAATTGTCAAAATGCACATTAAGCTGTTTAGTTTTATACATTTAGACACTTAGATTTGTATTGGAAATATTCATTTTAAAGACTGTTTTCTCAAAATGTTTTTTTTCTCACACTCTGAGTCAGAAATCGTGATTCAGTCACTCCTCAAGCACCAAAATATTTAGCCTGGTACTTAACAGTATTTGGAAGACTTTTACAGATGGATTTGTTGATATATAATTCCTAGCCTGATTTATTGGGCATTTTACTACTAAAAACATGGCGGAATTGTTTTTTTGTTTTTTTAAGTGTCTCGCCTATTAAGCATGAGTAATGCAGTGACTCAAAATGTATTGTTGCCGTAATTATGTTTAAGAGACTTTATTTATTTTTGCCAAGTTTTACAACAGAACCATTAAAATCCTGAACTGATATGATTTTTTGAAGAACCTAAGTATCCTTTTGCACATTAAAAATATTCTCATGTTTTCTTAGCAAGCTTATAGTTTCACTTAAAACTATGGGCTCCATCACACAGTTGTCCAATAGAAACAGACCTAGAATCTCCCCCAAAACTTTTTTAATATATATATTCATGCCTATAACAATCTCTTGTGCCCATTTTGAGAACAATATCAGTTTATCATTTAACCATTATTCTCCAGTGTGATGTATTGACAAAGACATGGTTGTTAGTGCCATAATGGGACTGGACTTCTCACAGTGATGAGGTCTCTGGAGATTTGTATGGATTTTATCTCCTGCTGACTTCACTTCTCTCCTGCTCTTGCCTCGGGCCAGAAACCTGTGGCACTGAGCCTCTAGAATCACGCAGATAGCTGCTAGTCTATGCCTCAGTGTAACGCCATTAAGTCAGATTCGTTTAGCGGACCCGTGTGTGGACGGCCAGCGCGTATAGACAACGCCGTGTCACCTGAGATGGTGCCCGGGACTTAGGTCAATGTGAAATTGATTTATCTCCACGCTGCGATTGATGAAGTCCGTTCAGGTTAAGCCTCGGAGTTCTCCATTGGACATGCACTTCGGTGGAGGCAGACGCTATTGGAATAGGCTTGTGTGTGTGTGTGTGTGTGTGAGAAAGCGACACCCGCAGCTCAAGCCAGGTGGGAAATTGAGTTACAAAAGCAGAGTATGAGAGACGCACAGATGACCTCGGTGACAGGTCTTCAGCTAGTGTCTGCCGCTCACAACTCGAAGCTTCACGAAGTCCGAGGATTCAACTGTAAAATGAGAGCGAGGTTAAAAATCCATATGACTGCTTTCATACTCTTGTAATCATAAAGGCGCCTAAGACCTCTTCAAAGTAAAAGCTGCTGAAGAGGGGGAGTAGCCAGCAGTAACAGTAATGGTGGCAACCCCTGTCTGATTTCCAAGGAATTTGTTAATAAAAGGGGAACAGTGTAAGATTTGCCTTAATTTAACAGTTTTCGAGTCAGTGGGACAGAGTCAGAAGTTGTTTCCAGGTGTATAAAGCTTCCTTCAGTTCCTCGTGGCATATCTTAGAGAAACAACAGCCTTGCAAGAATGGGAGCACCAACCTGATGTCCCTAAAGTCTTGGGTGTCGGGAGAAAGCGAAACGTCTTGGTTAACCATAACAAAAAGCATTTTTTTAAAGGGGCTATATTATGCTTTGATTCATATTTTTAGACCAATTTTTGTCACCTCTTGAACAGCACTGCATGTTTTACAACCTTTAAAAACATTATGTGAACCAAAGAGAACATTTTCAATAATTACTCTATGGGTGGCACAAAGAAACAGGCAAAGAGACCAGCAGAGGGCAGTAGAGTATAGAGTGTTGGGGTCTTCTGAACATAATTTAAAGAATAACAGGAACGTCTCTTCCTTAAACTTTTTTTTATGATGCTGTTTTACTACATAATGAAAAAATAGGTGTGAGGATTCATAGGAAACAGAGCTGTACACCTTTTTTTTTTTTTTCATAAATGAATGAGAGCAGATGTAGAGGGCTTGTTGATTGGTCAGTGCTTCTTGGAGTGGACGGGGGTTCAGGGGAGAGGCAGAGGTTCCTGCAACTGAGTATTTTGAGGCCTCAGAATGGCTGTGCCAGAGAATACAGGATTACACAAACAGGCAGGAATGAAGCAAACCACAACTCCAGGTATTTTTTTGATGAAGGATCAACATTATACCTCAGAAAAGTTGATGTTGCATAATATAGCCTTGTTAGACAGAGCGGCCATAAGCCAAAGACGAAAATGAGTTAAGCCGAGCAATGGATCACACAGGAGTCAAATAGACTTGGGACTTCTTATTATAGTGCTTTACTCCGAAAATTAGGGGAACCTCTGTGAAGGAAAATGTGCCCAATACAACAAAGTAACGAGCAAAGTTACATGCCGTCACTTTGAGTCCCAATGTTCCATAAGTGTTGGCAAATGACTTTTGTCACTAGGTGATATGTGATCGAAGCACTCAAGTCTTTTTGTTCTGGCTTTGAGACCCTCCTGCCTGATGGGAGGTGACTGAACAGTTTATCCAAGGGGCGGGATGGGTTTTTCGTGATTCAGGTTTGCTGAAGGCTGATGTAGGGAGAATGTTTTTGGTAATTTCCTGAGCAGATTTCATAACTCTATCCAGAACTCTTCCTTCCTGACTGCAGCAGAGCAGTTCCCATACTACACAGTGATGGAGGAAGCTTTCCACCACACAACAATAAAAAGGCAGATCTGAGAGTAGCACTAGCCTCCTCAAAAAGTACAGGTGTTGGTGGGCCTTTTTCTCTGTCACTAAGATTTACATATTTAACTGTTTCATGTGTCTTTTGTAAGGCTTAAAACAAGTGGTAAAGAGAGTAACATCCATTCTGAGTCATGAAAATCTTTTGTGGTTCTCTAGAAAGTCTCCTCTAACCTTCAGTTTTCTAGAACTTGTGAATTTCCACCCTCTCATTCTTTCATTATAAGGGGAAGCCAGAATACCTGAAAAAACAAAACAAAAAACATAGTAGCATAGGCAGATTCCACACCATGTCTTGTAGTCATATGTAAAATATTGTATAGGACACATAGCTACTGTCATGAGAGAATATATCAAAGAAAAAAATCTTTTAATGTCAAAATTAAGCCCCTAGTAGCATGACCAATGAGGCTATGCTTGACAAAGTTAGGGTACATTTACAGTGTCTGGTGCACCTTATTTTACTTTAGTTAGTAATTTTCATCCCAACACGTTTAACTGGCACAAGACAATAAAAGTTGATTAAATATAATTGGTATTTAGTTCTTGGAAAATGCATGCAAAGCCTTTTCAACAGCGTGACAACATGTCAAGTGTGCAAGGCAAAGGTATTCCCTGTTTGATTTTGAATGAAACCTACAGCTCGACTATGACTTTGATGAAGAGAAGCGATGTTGGTAAAGAATTGAATAATGTGAAGGGGGGAAAAAAAAACACAGCCGATCCGGGGGCTTGTGGCCTCCCCTGCCTCCTGCCTTTATCATGTAAATGAGCCGAATGGGAGCATGGGTTCTAGGGACAATTCCCCAGCCGCCGCTTTGGCCAAATACAACTTCCCCATGCTCCAGGCCCACAATGAGGAATGTATTTGGGAGTCTCAGTTTTAATTTAAGTGGAGTGGCAGCTGAGGGGGCACTGGGGACCTCATCTCCCGACTGCGCCGATCGCTGCGAGGGGGGAAAAAAAGCTCAACCTGCTGGGGGTACCATTCCTCCTTCAGCCCCATTACCAGTATACCACATATGTTTATGCTTTTGTGTGTGTCGTAACACCTCTGTGCTTCTCCGGTGAGGAAACACGCTTCTCGCACCGCGGTAACATTTGATTCATTACGAGCCCCAAAAACAGCGCAATCACTTCGCTTATCATGTCTTAAAAAAAAAAAAATCCTCCAAAGAGCAAAGGGGGGAACACTCCGGCGAAGAGGCACCAGCTCTGAAATTGACAGCTGTTATTGTGCGGTGCCATCTGGTGAATTTGCCAGGGAACAGAAAAGGGTTAATATTCGATGATGTGTGGTAGCGGTGGCGCGGGCTCTTTTGCACCGAGGCAGTGCCAGGAGTGTGGGCACCCGGTGGAGACAAACCCTCAACATTAGCATGGCACCATATCAACCAATGTGGCTAATTTAATGGGTCAAAAACGGTTGGGAGGATGCCAAAACAACAGCCGTACCAGCAGAATTCCTAACAGGATGGGGAATCGCGAAGGAAAGTTGGGGTAACGTTGTATTTGGAGATCAACAAGCAGATTTTGAAGGTTCACTCTACAATTTATTTTGATCCATCCCATTGCAAATTCTTTCTCATCCTTCAACAACAGCATAACTAACTTCACTTTTATTTGATTAAAATACATAAAACTGATTTTCCACCACACACAGAAACAAATACACATCAGAATGAACTTGAAATGAGCTTACTTTAACCTTCTAGCACTGAGTTAAGGGCGGACCCGAATTTTTCTTGGCACACACTGTGAGTTCCAGATGCTCTTGTAAAATAAAATAAATATTGTATCCTAAGTATTAGTTCATAAAATAATTTCTGCTTTTTGATTGAAGGCAGGCTATGGCACAAGCTACTTTTCAGGAAAAAAAAAAACTAAAACAAATATAGAAACATACTTTTTCCTCCTCACTAGGTAACTCAGTAATATTCTAGGGGTCAGATGGAAAGTTCTGGCAGGCCCCTGGTGCCATCCCGCAGTTATCTATATCTTAACATAACTCAAAATGAGGTGCCTCTGTGGCTCACTTTAAAAACTGTGCATTTAAAAGCCAGAGCATTGGATTCCCAGCCTGCATGGGGGATTAAATCCATGCAGGCAGGCTCTTTTTTTTTTTTTTTTTTTTTTTTTTTTACAGAGACAAAGTGGGAGTCTGTTAACGAAATAGCTCAGAAAGTTAAGATTGGATTTTGATGACATTTTCAGTAAAGCCCAGTAATAGACTATAGAAGAAAATATTGCTTTTTGGTGTTGATCTAGAACATTGTTATGCATAATATAATTTTTGGAATGACTTACCATTGCGAGATATGGCCAAAGATAGTAACTAACTCAAGTAACAATGGCTCAGTAAAGAAACAAATATAAAGATATTTGGTTGCAAGAGCCAGTGCCTTGGAAGAGGTCTTGTTCTCTCAAAGTGCTTTAGTCTGCAGCTTCCCATTTCTCTATTTATCTCTATTTCTCTTTTTTTTTTTTTTTTTTTTTTTTTTTTTTTGTAAGCAGATGCGCTAGATTGGGAATTGCCACTTTCTTTGTTTTAGTGGCATTCATGAATTCAGTGTTGACAAGCTGACTAACCAACACATTCCTAACAATACGCTGTTAGCTGAACGGTTTTTTAATTTCACCTTAATCTATGTGTTTTGTTACGACTGATAAATCTGTGTCCCTGTTTTGGAGACTACAGCCAATGAGCTGTCATTACTCACTGACCACACATGTAAATGGATCTAAACTCTGGGACGCTGTGGGTAGTGATGGCCCCTGGAGAGGACAAGGCCTGCTCAAATTAATAGGCCTCCCGTGGCTAAATAAGCCTAAATGTCCCCCAATTGCATGACAGACAGGGCCCAAGATCCAAACAGCAGGTAGTTATTACAGAAAGTGCTGGAGAGGGACATATTGCAGAGCCAACATGCAACACCAACACTCTCTGTGCACTAGAGTTGAATCATTATGCTTTAAAAATACAATTTGAGGTCTTTTGCACTATAATCTATTTGAAAACTAGAGTTTGTCAGGTATAAAAGAATATTATCAGCAAATATCACATATGGACTTGGGAAATATAAATGTGTTTTGTAGCTCGGAGAAACACTCCTCTAAGCGATAGGCTCATTTCTAATTCTGAGTGCTGTTTCACAAAATGGTCCAACATTTAAAGCGACTGGCAGGGGGTAAATTAGTGCTCCAAGATGAATTATCATACAATTAAGGAGCCGGGAATGTGCCAAAAACACAAAACACACAATATGGAAGAAAGACCTACTTTTCCCCCACATTCATCAGCAGCAGACCAGAGTCTCACCGGCTTTTAAAGAGACAGGCGAGGAATTTTGTTTCTTTGTAAGTTACACCAGCGCATTTTGCATTTGGGTACTTAAAAGGGCAATATTATGCTTTTTGAAATCTTTTTGGACACCTTTGCATTAGTATTTCATGTTTTATAACTTGAAAATAATGTATTTGTATGGAAAATATCTCCTTTTGGGGAGCTGTGACTTTCAATTTAGCAAAATAGAGGACCTTTAAGCGTAGCCTGTAAGAAAAGAAGAAAGGTATAGCGTCCAGACCTTGCAGTATATCTCACAATGCTAAAAAATCCATTTATTCCTATACTGAGCTCTTGTGGATTGACTTAGTTTCTTCTGGGACATCCATATCTCGCATTGCTTTTTCCTTTAAAATAAAAATCTGGGTCCATTACTGAACTATCCTGCCAACAGACCAACTGATCAACTAGCAAACATGCATTTACATATAGGTGACACTGTAGACCTAAATCGTCATAGTTAATAAATATGAAAATCAATGGTTGTATGTCTCTAAATGTTAGTCCTGCACACTATGCTCCTCCTGTTTTCTGCGCTGTCAATAAAACCAGTGGAACAAGGTATGACCATTTCCTTTTAAAAACCTTTTATGCAAGACTGTGCTCAAAAAAACAAAAAAACAATGCTTAGATGAACAAATTTTTGCTTACCGTCCCCATTCCTGTCCATTGTGTGTTTTTAGTTGCTCTGAAGGTGTCTGTACAGGGTCTGGGGAGGTGTGCGCTGATGGGACTGCTGAGCTGGTCAATAATCTATTACTGCACACCGCAGCGTGTGGAGTGACAAATGTCTGTCAGAGAAATGGGCCCAGAGAGGTCAACACTGGGCTCGTGACCCCGCGCTCCCCCCTCGTCTGCCACCAGCACTGCACTCAGACGGCTTTGTCTCCACATACCTACACACTGACAATACGCTTACTGTCGGGTGAATCACTCTGGTCTATCATATCTGTTTTTTTTATAATTTATAAAAGGCCTGTGTGTTATTGGATGGGCTTAATAGATTTCTGATAGAGAATTATTGCATCAGGTGATTGTTATTTCTTCAGAATTTGCTAGTTTTTATGCAATATGACCTTAAATTCACTATTAATTCAATATTTTGACTCATGCACCCAAGTAAAATAATATATAGTTCCAATCAGAAATGTTAAACCCCCTCACCTCAAAACACAATGTAATGATGTGAATAAACAACAATGACAGTAAATTAGTATTATTCGGCCCTTAGCTTCAGTACTTTGTGGAGCATCCTTTCATTTTTATAACGTCTAACAAACATTTTGGGTAATTACTAACAAGCGTCTTACACCTCTGGACTGGACTCTTCCCTCATTCTTCTCCTGCAGAAGCCTCAGCTCAGGGATGTTTGATGGCCTCTGTGCTGCTGCTGCCTTCTTTAAATCCCACCAAAGATTTTCAATAGGATTTAAATCTGGAGACTGAGAAGGCCACTCCAGGACATCCTAGGATCTTTTTGTCTTCTTTAAAAATCTTTAATTGATAAATCCTTAAAATCTTTGGGAAGCTGAATATTTCTGATTGTATTAATGTCTGATTTTAATAATTAGACAGCCCTAATTTGTCAATTTGAACCCAATAATAATAATAATAATAATAATAATAATAACAATACTGCCAATTTAAATATAAATATTGTTCAAAAAATGTTTACATAGCAGAGCTTTTAATCACAATTAGGTTTCTCAATAAGTGGAATAAGTGCTGACAACAGTGGTGTAGTTACTAAATCTAAAAATAATTTCAAAGGCATGAGCTGTTTTTACAATCATGTATTGTTGATACTTTCAGTTGTTTCCAAGAATGTCAGTGTCAGTTGTTGAAGCAGCAGAAGCAGCAGCAGCAGTAGTAGTTATAGTGGCATCTAGAGATTTTATTTTACTGTTGGCTGCGTGCTTAGCTCCAAACTCAAGGTCCTGGGTTTGATCTTTCTGCCTAAAGCCTTCCTTGTGGGTTCTCTGTTCCTCCTACTGTTCAAATATCTATAGTATATCGTGAACATAAGTGTTAGCCCTGCAATAAGTTTGTTCAAAGTGTGCCCCATCTCACGCTGAAAGCATCAAGGTATATGCCCCACCCCCCTGCAACCTATGACAGCATAAGCAGAAATTGCATCTCTTTTGCTTCAAACTGCACACACTTGTTTTATATCACAGCATTATTATATAGCCATGTATTAAGGTCACATTATATTGGTTCATACAAAACCATAACTCATTACAACACAGCACAAATGTGTGTGTTCTTGAGAGCTGGGACTGTGGGAAATGCTGTTTTGCTGACTCCAGCAACCTGCCCTCCAGTCTTCAGGAGTCACCCTGAGAAAACTCCAGGCTGCTCTTTGTATATTGGCAGATCTGCTTCCATGTTATAATGATAGGAATGGACGTAGGCCATTTAAGTATCAAATCAATAGCAAATTAAATTTTTTAGCAGTGCAAGCTACACTCAGAATCACCTGTAATTACTTCTGACAGTCTCGGCTTCCAATGCTCTCCTTTCACTTTGCACAGAAAAAACCCACAATGCTTATATCCACACTGGGCTTATTATAATATTTAAATTGAAAAACCCAATTCGGTTTAACATAATCGAAACATATGATCAGCCGTCAGTGCTTCTAATATAGTCATTATGGGGTAATTGGAAGAATAAATCACATATGTAAAGAGAAGTAGGTTAACTTGAGCGTCTGGGCTGGAGAATGGTCTGGGACTAAAAACACGGTGACCCACAGGCGCTCTCATAATGAATCGTGTGTCCTCTGAGTCTTCCATTCTCCCCCAGCTTACTACATTTGTCATCTTCATATGAATAAACAGCCCTATTTAATCTCTTTGTCCTTTTTTCTTGAGAGTTCCTCTGCACATATACATTAACAGCAGGTTACGTGTAACCTACAAACATGCTTGTTTTGGCCTGTTTCCGTTGAGTGGTTATCAACAGAATTTCACTTGCAAATGAACTGCGCAGAGATGCACCACCAATCTGTCATCCGGTGTGGAAACTTTGACAGTGTTTGGAATAAGCTGCACTAGTCTACACACGTGATCTCTGGACTTTTTCTTAAAAGATTAAAGCTGCATTACCAGAAAGCTCCTTTTCTCAGCCCAACAACAGCATGGCCTCTTAAGGTACGTTCACACCACTGCTGATAAACTCTAAACTAAACTAAACTAAAGCACCAGTAAGGATTTATACTATGTACTGTTATATCAAATAATTCATTTATCTTCTGATACATATTCCCACTATGGTCCCTGGAGCCTATCCCAGTAACAATGTACCTTAGGTGGGGACAACAACACGGTGACATAGTGGTTCATAGTGGTCCTTGGTTCAATCCCTGGACCATGTGGGGCCTTTTTGTGTGGAGTTAGCACGTTCTTCCTGTGTCTGAGTAGGTTTACTCTGCGTGCTCCGGTTTCCCCTACCATGGGGCCAGGACTCCCCTCCAAAAGAGATTGTTGATCTTAGTGGGCTTTTCCTGGTTAAATAAAGGTCAAATAAATTAAATAAATAAAGTTGCATGGCTTATTTAGAGACGTGCACCGACAGAAAACCATTTTCTCAATCATCCTCTAGAGCAAATTTTAGAGTCACCAGTTCACCTAACACATGCATGTCTTTGGACAGTGAGAGGAAGCCTAAGAGAACAACACTAACATGGAGAGGACACAGAGAGTTTGGGAGATAGCCAACCTGAGGATCAATCTCACAACCTCCTTGCTGGGAGGCAAGAGAACTTACCGCTCTGCCACCTTCTCCACCAGTTGCAAAAGTTTGCGCTTTCCTGAGACAAAATCATTAGTAGCCCGTAGACAAAAGGTCAATCCGCAGCCAATTCACAACAAAACACATTGTTGTGTAAATGGACAGTGTGATTATGTGGAAGCTTGGGAATGTCCAATTAGATCCACAAAATTGAATCCCAATTAAATTGAGACTACAAAACTGTTGGGTGTGAACACAACTATGGTCAGTGCAAGAATAACCACTTCCAGTTTAATATTTACAAGCCGACTAGTCCAACAGCCAAGCAAGTGTCCCTTATTCCAGTGCAGAAGTAGACACAAATGTATGCAAACATTTTAATTTTTTTATTTATTTACAAAACATTCTATATTCAAAACACAATTCATAATCTTCAAGATAAGTTTTATAAAAATGGGACTCCCCAGAAGCTAACAGGGGCCAAGTCATTTATAACATACAAAGATTATATAGACAAATAACTACTTAATTTGATCTCATATGTATCTCAAGCATGTAATTGGCCCAAACTCACTATTACTTGCTGAATATTCTCATGTAAAATACTTGATAATAAAGTGTAATAAAAAGCTCTTCTTAAAAAAATTAGACAGTCTATTTAACCTTGGTAACAGCTTTATTGTGGCTCTGAAATGCCATGCAGGTTCAACCGAGGCCCTCGCTGCTAAGACGGTGGGTGTGTTGACGCTGACCTGTCAGTCTCTCAGTCTGCAGCACATCTACTGTTGATCAAGTGGAAATTAAGTGCACCTGAATGACACGCCATGCTGGGAATGTCTGTGCTGCCTCTGCCTTTTTAATAGACTTACACCTCATTTGGCCTCTAAAGCCAGTGAAGGCTCCCGTGGGACAGCCTGAGGCACAGACTCACATACAAATGCATGCACATGCAAGAAGAAGCCAAAGGAGAAACACACTGACGCATGAGGATGCAGAAAAGAAAAACAGAATATGGCATGTTGATAACATACTCCTATTTTTGACTTGCACAGATAATTTTTGATTTGAAGCTTGTTTCTAAATGTGCTTTAGACATTTGTATTAAAAATAGCACTTAATTAGAACTAACAACATCTAGAGTGACAGTGATGATCTAGTCCTTTCTTGGGTTTCCTAATTTTCTTCAGCCTAGTACAATTACTTAATTTTTAATTTCAATCCAACTGTGTTATAGACTGCATGCACAGAACAAATTAATAAATAAACTAGATTTTTTTACTCAGCGTGTGCATGTTTTCAATATTTCTTATCGTGTTTTCAGACAAAATCATCCCACATCAGAGATAAACATTCACACACACACATACATGCACATTAAGGAAGAGGTACTATGCTACAACTGTTGCTGACGTTTCCAAGAAGTGCAAAATGACCACTTCATAAATATCAGTAGAAAAGAAGTCCAAAGTTTACAAATCATGTCTCTTCCCATTTGGATCGGTTTCCAGAGTTTATAAGCCACAGTTTTTCTATAGAAGCGTGCATATTTAACTTAAAGTGCATGGGTCTAAGTATAGAGCCCTGTGGAACCCCATGGCTCAAATTCACTCTATTAAGACCAATCCATTTCCAGAAGATAATATTAAGGGTAATTGGTGATTTTAAGAGATGGTGTTTTTGGTCATGAGGAAAATCTTGCATTAGTTTGTGAGTGTGTATGGTATAGCATGCACTTGCAGAAACACCGAAGCTAGAGGACAGAAAAAGACAGAAGTTTAAATTGAGGCGAGACAGACAGAATAAAAGTGAGCTTTGGGATGCACTGGGACCATTGAAGAAGGAGACAGGGACAGACAAAGAGACAAAAGCAGATGAAGGAGCAAACACAGAAAGAACTTGCGTTGTCTGTGTCGAGCAGCGTCCACAAAGCCTGATTAGGCCATAGCTGTGCAGTCAGGGAGCTGCAGCAACAATGCAGACTGTTTCCCCTTAATAACAACAGACCTTCCTGTCTGACCCCATAACCTCTGTCACTGGCAATACGTGTCACAGGGACGAGGACACCCTGTCATACCTACCCCCCCCACCACCCCCACCCAGCTCTGTCACCACAGGATCCACCCCCTCCACTGGCCCCAAGTCTCTCAGTCCAGGCCCGTCATTGGCAGACACATTATTCACTTCTTCAGCAGCAGAAGGCCACATCCCACTGACTTATGTCACCCCTCTGATGTTACTTACCTTTAGATGGTTTATACTCATCCTTATAAAACATTACTGGAAGAAATGATGCTTCAAAAATACTTAAAAACACATTAATATTTCACTCCATTGCCTTCCTTGCTATCTATAGTGCACATATTGTACCTCAGGATGAGCTTGATAAATAGAAATTAGAAGTTACTCAGACTCATGTTAATTGTGAATGATTACAATATTGTTTTACGTCTATTAAAGGTGGAGTATGTAGTTTGGTTGGTCTCTTTGGTGACGTCTTTGGAGAAAGTGCAGACTTCCTTTTCACTGCATGTAAACAGCTATGATTTCCTGCCAGGGCATGTTGTTTTACACATAGTCAAGTAGAACTAGGCCTTATGTTTGTGTATAAAAACATCAGTGTTCTTTCCCTCAATGTTTTTTATGTACACAGTGAATCATTATGAAAATAGTTCTATCAATCCACCCGCACTTATTATTTTCACGCACGTATACACCATAAATGTCTCTACAAAGTGCTCTTTAGAGAGTATGTGTAGTAGAAATATAAATATGTGTCTTTTTAATACAGTACTATTCTCTGTCTGTACCCTTGGCTTTCTCCAACCGTCCAAGGACAAGTAGGTGAACTGGTGAATGAATGGAAGTGTCATTCCTGTGACTAACTAGTCCACCTCTGGCTCATAAGTTCACACAAACTACCATACTATATACTGCTATAAAAGCTATCTATGCTATTTGTGCTTTGGTGCCTTGCTATGAATGAAAATGTATTTATGGTGCATTCACGTGTCCCTGGAAACGTTAAAAGATGCACGTGAACACCTGCACAAGTCGGAAAAAAAAAACTCAGGAACTCGTACATGAGATTTTTGACTAAACGTTGCAAATAATATGAGTTTACAATAAGCTGTCACCCACATAGAAATAATAGAATAGAGTTAGAAACGCAAATCATTGATATTAATTGATTTTACTCCAAGCTTTCCAGCTTTTTGGCTAAAGCTTGCAAAATGTATTAATGTTTAGCTTTTTAGTGGTGAGAAGGCTATTGCTACATCTGACTGGTTAGCTGTGTTGAACTTTAATTAATAACATTACTGACCAGTATCTTTGTTGGTTTTATGGTGACGTCAATATCCTGTCTTTCTGAGATAAAAGCACGTGAACACAATCAAGTCAGGAAAATGACTTCTCATCTCAGAAAGACGAGCACCCGAGGACCACATGAATGCAGCATAAATGCCTATTACATTATATATAATTTCTCCTACTTCAAAATACAACGCTCTTGAGTACAGTTTTGTTGTGAGCCTATTTCCAGATAAACCAGCTCTAATTTGCCTTTGCCAGTTTCTCCCCCGTGACGTACTCTGAGTCTTTCCATCTGCTGTAGTTGGAAGTTCTGCTCCTGAACTTCACCATCTCTGCAGAGGAGCTGTCTGCTTTGCTCTGCTCTGCTGTGTGTGTGTCTGTGCGTGTCTGTGTGTGTCTGTGTGTGTCTGTGTGTGTGTGTGTGTGTGTGTGTGTGTGTGTGATGGG
The DNA here is from genome assembly GCA_020698575.1 of Bostrychus sinensis. Lineage (NCBI taxonomy): Eukaryota > Metazoa > Chordata > Actinopteri > Gobiiformes > Eleotridae > Bostrychus > Bostrychus sinensis. Next base: position 9,888,587 of record CM036254.1, on the reverse strand, counting down.
GGGGTTGTCTACATATTCAGTGAGGACCAGGGGCCTCCAGCAGCATCTTGACTCCCTTAAGCTGAGGAGCGGCTGGGGTTAAGTGGTCTCCTCGCTCGTGGCACCCATCTCCCGCTTCACCGTGACAGCTGGGGACCACACCGTCGCCATGGAGACCGCCTCCACCACCCCCAGTGGTAAACACACATAGTTTAAACTGTAGGATGAAAACATGCAATACATGTCATAAGTACACTCAAAGGACATTTTATTAGGAACACATTTGTTTATTGCTGGCATTTATCAAATCACATTGCAATAAGGCATCAGAGTGGGGAATATAAGGGCTTTTATGCTTTTTTAAGCTTTTGTAAAAAAATTAGGACACATTTGCATCATCACATTTCACGTTTTATAACTTAAAGTAATTTATATGTATTGAAAACATCTTTTTTGGGGGGAGCTGTTACTTTCACTTAACAGAGAACGCTTGGATTAGGTGTCTGTCTCTTTAAGGCAGTGTTTTCCAACCTGAGGTATGGGGACCCCTAGGGGTATGCGAGCAAATTGCAGGGGGTACATGGAGTTTTTTGTAGAACCCACTCAGAAAAATTTGCTGTACTTAACCAGGTCTAAAACCAGAAGTTAACAAGAAATAAACCAGGTCTAAAACCAGAACTAAACCAGGACTAAAACCAGAACTAAACCAGGACTAAAACCAGAACTAAACCAGGTATAAAACCAGAACTAAACCAGGAAAAAATAGGTCTAAAACCAAACCTAAACCAGTACTAAAACCAGAACTAAACAAGACATAAAACTGTCCAGAACTAAACTAGGACTAACACCAGAAATGAACCAGATTTAAAACCAGAACTAAACCAGTTATAAAACCAGAACCAAACCAAGTCTAAAACCAGAACTAAACCAGATATAAAACCAGGACTAAACCCAGAACTAAACAAGACATAAAACTGTCCAGAACTAAACCAGGACTAAAACCAGAAATGAACCAGATATAAAACCAGAACCAAACCAAGTCTAAAACCAGAACTAAACCGGATATAAAACCAGGACTAAACCAGGTAAAACCAGAACTAAACTAAGCCTAAGTTGGGTCCAAACCAGGTCTAATCCAGATCCTGGGGGTACATAGGACCAAAAAGGTTGGGAACCACTGCTTTAAGGCTTTGCTCTTACAAAGTCCTCTAAAGACACTACTGCCTCTTGATCTTTTTAGCTCACATGTGAATAAAGTTTGGAGGATTTAAGTTCAGACATGAGAGGAACATTTCACATGTTTCACGCAGAGTGGTGAGACCAAGCGTTTTCATCTCTTGAGATGGGCAACGCCTCTGCATACAGGATTACTCAAACGTGTGAGTGAATGTTTTTGATGTGGAGGTTGGAGGTTGTAATGTGGTAAAAGATTTAGCATAATAGGGGACCTTTAAGTGAAGTGAATGTGGCAATATTGCTAGGTCTGAGCATTTGGTGAACTGCTGGGATTAAAACCATGTCTGTTTTATAGAGAATGGTTCAAAAAAGAGAAAATAACTGGTTAGTGGTATTTCTGTGGACGGCAATCCCTTGATGAAGCCAGAGGTCAGAGGGGAATTGCTGTTGCATTTGTTTTTTTCAACACCATCAGACTATCTTTGTATAGAATAAATTAGCTGGCCTTTTTTACTAATTTATTAATCCCACATTGTGATTTAAGACTTACGGAATATATCAAAGAGCAAATATTGTGATAATAATACATTTGTAAAATACTGTGCAGCCCTATAACAAAATATATGCTCTCTATCGTGCTACCATGATACTCCCACGAACTCCTATTGTTCAAAAATCTAAAAAGTGAACTCCAAACAGACTTTTTTTTTGTCTGAAAGAAGGTAATCTCTCTCCTCTCATGCACTCTAAGCTTTAATTATTATCTATTACAAATTATTATGAAAAATGGGAAGTCAGTTTTTGGAACAGGAAAAATAAATTTCACTCACTGTACTTGACTGACTTTCTGTTTGTTTTGCTCGTTTTGCAGAACTTTTCTCCGTAGGTGGAAGAATTCCAGGAGATAACTCAGTGATCAGGAAAATCATTTCAAATATTATTTTCCAATAATAACACACTCCACGGGACAGCTCCAAAAGACACAGGTCTCCTCCAGTGACTGCAGACTGTATGGACCAGGGCTTCTTTGTATTCAGGGAGTGAGGAGGTAGTTATCTGTACTGCCACCAAAAACACCCAACACTAAAATTCATACCATATTTATGTATGAGAAGTTAAGAGCTCAGAGTCAAATGCTGTGTGTTTTTCTTTTTTGTGTTTTTCTTATTTAGTATTTAATTCAGAAGTGAACACTGAATATTTTCATAGTATTTTTATTGCATTGAGCTATACAGTGCACAATGACGTTTATCCCACTTCTCTGACCTACAAAAATGTGGACGTGAACCAATTGCCCTTTGTTTAAAGGTCCTATATTATGAGTTTTTCAGGTTTTTTAAATTGTTTTTGGACACCTTTACATTGTATTTCATGTTTTATAACTTAAAACAATGTATATGTATGGAAAATGTCTTCTTTGAGGACGTGTAATTTTGACTTTGAATAGAACGCTTGGATTAGAAGGTCGATAACCTGCTGGCAACGATGGGGCCTGGACAGGCCATAAAATGGCTTTTTAGCACAGCTATTAGCAACATGATGCTAACAGATAATCAGAATGAATCCAGTGAGGGTGTATGGGCTTCAGAAACGTGCACGAGTATTTCTTGGTTTCATGTGTCTACGTAGAGCAGTGAGACGACCTTGGCAAACAGGATTCCACAAACAAGCATGAATGAAACAAAATACAACTACAGTTATGTTTTTGAGGTGGAAACAACATTATAACATGGTTAAAAGCTCAAAAAAGTTGATTTTGCATAATAAGGGGCCTTTAAATAAGAGGGAATTGGGAGTACCATTCTTAGCTAAAAACAGTAAAGTATAGGTTTGTAGTAGTGAAAAAATACAACAAACTTAAGTTTGATGTATTGATGTATCTGAGGACTGGGATTTGTTTACTAGAATTCACTTGGAAAACCTGCAAAGTATGCCTCTAAGTATATTTTGCATTGTCTACATCCTGTCATGTTAGCTCCAGTCAGTTATACTGTATTTATAATACTGCTTTACAAACAACACAGGGCATTACTCTTGTAGAGAAAAAATTACGTAGGCTATAGCATATCAGTTTTATAAAGCCTGAACCTAACTTCTTTCTTCAAATTTCAGTGAAAATTTAAAAAGTAAAGTACTACAGAGGGAAAACTGTCAAGCAATGCATTATTTAACACTGCATTATTTGGCAGTGCATTATTATATATTATTATTTATTATTATAACACACAGGATCACAAGCCATTATACTTTTTGTGCAGTCCCAAACTCCACATGCTGCTTATTTTCTTTTTGTGAGAAAACACCGCACTCCTGACAAGGTTCTCTAAGATCACGAAAGCTGACGGGACGCCGCAGAAAGACCCCACGCAGGACCCCACACCAGCAGGCTGAGATTAGCAGACATTTGTTCCACAATATTGCAGCCTCCTGGTTTCCTAAGGCTGGCGCGCTCGCACAGAAGGCGCAGGCAGATATTTGGGCGGCGGCCAAAGGCTTCCGTCGCTGGCGGGCCACCTCGCTCGGAGCTGCAGGTGCTGCGGAGGACTCCCCGCCGCTTCCCCGTGCGGACCGCGACCCTACAGGCTGATGGAACAAATGCTGGGCTAGGGAAAATAAACTTATCTCATTTGGATGACAACACATAGCCCCGGGTTACTACGCTGTGTGTACCAGATCTGAGAAACAAGGCGGAGGGGGTCACCAGCACTCTTTGTGGAGCAACAGAGAGCCGTCCTGATGCACCAGTGATCTATTATCTGTGACATTTTAGTTGAGCCAACATTTTCGTTGTGATAGAGCTATAGTTTTCCACTAAATTATAGTTGGCTTCTTCTTTAGCCACTGGTTGGTAAAAATAATCTTAAAATGCATCACTTAAAATGTCCAGATATTACCTAATAGCATCAAAATGAACTGTGTAACAAAGTAAAGGATTCTTTCACTTAAAACCCATTTAAACCACAACGACACTTTTCTTACAGTTAAATGATTAAACTTTATCTAAATGTGATATGATAAATATTATTAGTGATAGCCCTTGTAAAAATGAACTGAATTGAAAGTTTGATCCTAATGAGAAGAAAGAGTCCATGCGAGTGAAAGGTTTTTCTTTCTCATTGCGATATAAGTTAAGGTAGACTTTATTGTCCCTGTGGGGAAATTAGTTTTTTTTGCATTTGACCCATCCTTCAGTCCCGGTGGGGTAACTTGCCAGAAGCAGAGGGCGACTGCAGTGCAACGCCTGGGGACCACTCTCCAGGTCTTGGGCAGGAGTATCTGTAGCTGGAGGATTAGTTTTTTGGTTAATGGAGGAAACAGGAAGCCCACCTGACAAACTCCACACAGAAAGGCCCCATGCAATCTGGGAATTGAACCTGGGACCTTCCTGCTGTGAGGTGAAAGCGATAACCACTGTGCCGCCATTGCTAATGCTTCCTTTCTGGTTGTAGCAGAAGTAATATCTGATTGTGTGTTTGTAAGTGTCAGAAAGCGATTATGAAATGTCCATCCTTCCTCTTTTTGACTATGGGGATATAATCTATCATCACGCTTGCAAAGGAAGCCTTCAAAAACTGGAAACAATCTATCTGCTATTCGCTTTGTTACAAATTCCTCCTTCAAAACACATCACTTTTTACCACATGGGTTGGATAAGGCAGTTATATTTTGACAGTTCAAACCAGCCATCTTAGTTTTTTTTCATTAGTGAGCTCTGTTGTTGGATACATGTTTGGGGTTTAGGCCATTTAAGAACTAAAGTTATTCTGTTTTTCTAATAATTGTATTTATAATTTTCACCTGTACTGCTTGTACTATTTTGTTAATAGAGCACTGAAAACACCTCATCCCCTATAAGGCCTCCTAAGGTTTTTTAAATCTGCACTTTAAAGCCACCAGATGTCACAAAAAACCCTTTAAATGACCTTTACCAAAACATGGTTATAAACAGAGGTGGACAGTAATTAAGTAAATTTGAATCTGTACTTTACTTGAGTAGTATTTTTAGGGGTAACTTACTACTTTTACGCCACTACAGCTAAAAGATAAATATAATACTTTAACTCATATTTGCTCTCAGGAACTAAAATGAACCTCTGGACACAATTTGGAAGTGATTTAGCTTTTGCTTTGAACATTATTTGCACAATTCTATAATAAACCAATTTAAAAATATTTGATTATTATGATCAAAATACCCAGCCTTATTTTTAATACATATGGCTTGTTTTTGCTGTAGAACAATCTTATCTATTATGGTTTTATAAGTTGAGCCCCACATTTCCTCACTAAAATAATGTCAAATGTATTTTATTCATATTTTTGGACCTGCAAATTTGTGACTTGAGTGCAGTAGAAATTTTACTCCGAATTCCTGACTGCACTCATTTAAAATACATTGTAAAAAAAATGTTTATTTTTTTTTTACTTTGTACTTTGAATACTTAAATATTTTTAATAGGACGGTACTTGATCTTAAGTAAAAATTTGACTTTTACTTGTATTGGAGTTGACCAGGAGGATCTATACTTTTACTCCCCCACTGGTTAGAAATAAATCTATGGATTAGTTTTTTATGTTCAATTATCTATAAAGAGCCAAAATGAGCTAAATACTGTTACCAACACTTACCCATTATGTATTATGTCATGTTTTTTCATAAAATTCACTGTAGTGTTTTACGACCATATGATAATTAGGCTCTATCTTCCAATACTGCCATCCATAAATTTGTTATGCAACCGGATTAGCATGCTAGGACGTTGTTCACATTTTACCTTGCACTTGGGGAACCTCGCTGGGAGCCTGGCAGCGTTAGTGGTTTATTCTGAGCGGAGAAGGGGGCTGTGCTGACCCGGCCCTGACCCCTGAGGTGAACCCCATCACACTGAGGTGTTAGCGTGCCAGCCGGCTTGATGGATCACCCGTTAGATCCCCGCGATCTACCAATCACAGCCAATCATCGGGACGGCATGTGTTACTATAATGATCAGCAATGATTCGCAATATTCAGATGATGAATGGCGGCGCGTGCGGGGGTCCTGAGCGAGAGGGGCGAGGCAGCTGAGATAGAGCCAGGACTGCGGCTCTTTTGACAGTATAAGGTAGCGCACAGTAGTTTTCCACATCTTTATCATAATGAAGTGGAGATACTTAACCCTGGAGTGCGTCGGGGTCTCTTGGTGCCTTAATACTGATGTTTAAGGTGACCCCCCTCAGGGAGACGCCCACGCTGCAGCTAACCATTCTGCCAGATGATATGCTAATTTGTGTGACCTTAGATTGAGCTGGGTTACTCCCACATCCACCACAATAGGAAGATGATGAACTCAGGAGCACAATAGACAAGGCTTTTCTTTATGAGTCTTGAAACTGAGCAAAACAGAGCATTACATACATCTATTATATTATTAAATCTGTAATTATACCAAAGATTTGTTTTTACAGTGATGGTGTTGGGATTGATTCATGCTGAGTGTCCAAAAAAAAAAATAAAATAAAATAAAAAATGTCAGAAACCCTTTTGGAGAGAAAGTAAAAAGTGGCACTAAAAAGGTCAATATTTTCAGAAGAAATTGGACATAAAAATATTGGCTTTGTCCAATTAAAACTTAAAAATAGATCTAAATGTCTAGTTTGAGATAATCTGTTCTTTAAAGGTGCTATGAGCAGTATATAATGTTTATATTTCATAAAAATGTTTGCATATCCCAAGATATGAGGTAAATATGTTTAAATCAAATATTACCAGGAGTTTTAAACTGCAGGTAAACCCGGGAGCACCTGAATAATGTAATTAACTGTTGGACTACTGCTGCATATACAGTGGACTCCGATTAGGCTAGGAGAGGCATTTAACTGCACTCAGTAATAAACAGACAGAACACCAGCACCCCGCCGCTTGTTTTTTATTGTTTTGGTCCATTATGTTCTAAAGTGAAAGCTTGACTACTGCTGCTTAAATATACATATACATTAGCTGTGTTTATTAGCATTTAGCACTATGAACTTTTAGTACTGCTGGTAAACACCTCACAGCACTGTGGTCTCAGTAATTCAACTCTCTGCTCTGCATGATCAAGGCAAAAGTGGTTTGACCAGTTGTGTGAAGATTTGGACTAAAGATGGACAATGAGCTTAGTCGGAGTATGCTTTGCAAGTAAACACAGCAATTTTCTGCTAAGAGCTCACAATTAAAAAGACATAATTTTACAGTTTGTGCTGCAACTCATTAATTTGTTTGTTGCGTTTTTTCTTATTAAAAAGTAAAAATAAAGCAGTTTAATTTTCAAAAAGCAGAAAGTATCTTCTACTGTTCCCTTTTGGTGCTAGAAGTATGGAGCATGCTTTCGTATTTTCGCTTCATTTTTCCCATAGACTTTAAAAAAACATGTGTATTAAAAGTTTAAAAGCTTGGCAGAGGCTAATCAGCTCTGAGGTAAGTCATGACCAAAGCACAGCTACAAATGTATTTCGACAATTGTTCAAGTTCAAGTTTTTTTTTACATCTTTTTTAATTAAAATTAATTGCACTATGGTCATGAGTTACCACAAAGCTGATTAGCCTCCATCAAGCTTTTAAACTCACAGATTTCGAAAAGTCAAAATGAAAATTTACTTCTGGCACCAGTTTCAGTCCCACACGACCAGTCACAATCCTTTATTCAAAATGGGACGGGCTTTTTGCTGTTTCCCAAAATTGTGTTGGTTCAGAGCCAGCTTATTCCTGGTGTGTTGTAACCTTGAGTTGTGATTGGTTAAATGTCCATCCAATTGCATTCTGGGAGACAGTGGTTTAATCTATGGGACAGGAAGTTTGCCTGGTGAAGATGCATTCGGCTCCCCATAAAAGTTGGGGTTCTCTATATAGAATCTCCCACTTACTATAGGCACTAGATAAAAATGATAAAAATACTAATGTATGCACCATCAAACCCATTTGTAAGAAAAGAAGCCTTACTGTACAAAACTGGGATGCCTACTGTATCTCTATAAAACACATGCACGGTCTCTGTCTGGCCTTGGATTTGGGTAAAGGCTGTCACGAGCTCACATGAGTGCATGCATCACGGAGCAGGGCTACTCATCCAAACCCCACCCCAAAAAGCCAGTGCCCCGGTGTGGGGAATTACTGGGCCTCTCCCCAGCTCCCGCTAACCCCTTCATTATCCACACACCAATGGGTTCGGATCAGATTCAGCCTTTCTGCAGGGTGGGGGGAAACAGAAATGGAAATTGGGAGGCAGGGGCTGCAGTCCGTGCATCCGAACAATGCCTCAATGTTTAAGAGATGGCCTCGCGGACGGGAAGTGATAGGGTTCACTTGTGTTCGGTCGGGATAAGGCTTCCTCTGGCGGTGAGCAGCTGGGTCAGCGGTGAGAACTTGGGGTAATTAGCAATCGACTTCAAAAGAGCAGGGGTGGGAGATAAGATAAGCAGGAGATAGACCATGTGTGAATGGCTTATAACAAAAAAACAAAAACAAAAAAACAGACCAGTCTAGGTGTGATATCTCATGCTGTACCTCTGACAAAATGTATCCACTCAAATATAAAAATAACTAATGTACAATGCACCTGCATTTGGGTTTCTGTGTATGTTGTGGCTATTCACTGGATATGGAATGAGAAATCCAAAAAATAGAATAATAGACAATCCCAGGGTTTGTACAGTCCTGGAAAAGTCATGGAAATTTAAAATGCAATTTCCAGTCCCCCGGAAAAGTTTGGAATTATATTTTGATGTAAAGTTTTGGAAAAGGTTGGAGTTTTAAACAGTCTGAGTTAACATTCAGCCACTACTTAAATCTGTGCCACCTACAATGTTCTCACTGCAGGAAAAAGTGACCAATATCTATTTTTTTTGGTCAGAATATTTGAATTAAATTATTTTTTCTTGTTCTTTGGCTCTTTTAGTTTTTGGTAATGCTTTAAAACAGCATAGATGATTATTTTCTATCTAATATAGCATAATTATCTTTGTACCACTGGTGTATAGGCTGTAAGTCAGTAAAATGAGTAGAATAATATATTTCTGGGGGGAAGAAGCCCCAACAGTTTTCTTTAACTGACTAATTTCCAAATTTAACAAATTAAATCACAGCAAAATTGTCTCTAATGTACCACGTTGGACATTTTGAATAGTGTTTAAGCAGCAGTTTGGGCAGTGGTAGCTCAGTTGGTAGAGCTGCTTATCCACTAACGAAAAAGTTGGCGGTTCAACCCCTGCTTCCATCGTTGCATACTGTCATTGTGTCCTTGGGCAATCCACCTTGCCTCCAGTGTCTGCCCACACTGGTGTATGAATGGGTGAATGAATGGGTGAATGGTTCCTTGATGTAAAGTGCTTTGAGTGCACATGGAGGTGGAAAAGTACTATATAAAAATGTGACAATTTACTTAAACATGTGTAAGTCATTTTTCAGGTCTTGGAAATTTCATCAAAAGTGTTGGAAAAGTCATAGAAAATTCTTGATAAAAAGTGTATGAACCCTAAAATAGGAAATGATGAAGGACATGCCCAGACACCTCATCTGTGTGGGGTCTTCCTCAGAGCAGCTGTGGACAGAGGTATGCCACGCTTACCGAAACTCTTAAAAACTAAAAAATACAGCCCAGAAATTTGTGTTGCATGTTTTGTTTTTTGATTGATAGTATAAAAATGGATAACAGCTCGTTTTTAGTTTTCTGATTTTGGATTTTAAAACAAAAACAGCCCATTTCCCGATTTTCTATTTTTGGCTTCTGATTGAGAAATGGGAAATGGGTCATTTTCCAAATTTGGATTTCTCAAAAATTGAATGGCCACCACATACATGGACCAAGACTTCACCATTGATTTACAGAAAATGTTGTTAACTAAAGGGCGGAGCTAAACATTTTGCAGTCTGCTCATTGGTTGACAGATATCAGATCACTCAGCTGAAGATATTAAGAATAAAACTTCTCTAAACAAAGCTAGACTCGTGATACAGCCAGTCTCATCATGTCAATATACAGCATCATCTAATTGTCTATTGATATGAATTAATTACTCTATATTGTGTTACTTTTCAATTTTGACTCACCATTGCTGATGACTTTCGGCCCGTCAGTGCAAAAGAAACCCATTGCGAACCACCATCTTGTGATCTGGAGCACTCTTTTTGAGCGTCTAATACCTAGCCTAGAGTGGTGCCATGTGGACAGAGATCAAACTAATTTATTATTTGCCTTTGTCCATCTGAAACTGGACATTTTGTTTTAGCCAAACTAAATTGGGTTTCTTGATGCGAGCTGTATTTTTCTATAGCTGGACGGGAATTGGTCAGACTGGGCATGTGCTACAGATCTGAAATAAGACAAAGACAAAGGAGGACCGAGCTTGGATTAAGAGACATTTTTGAACAGACTAAAACAGTGGTTCTCAAACTGTGGTACATGTACCATGGATGGTACACGCATGGTTCTTATGGTGGTACGCAGTCTTTTGCAGCTCTGGTTTAGTATTTGGGCTAATTTAGAGCGCAAAGTAATTTTCGTTGTACTGAGGGCTCTGATGTTTAGTCCTGGTGTAGACTTGGTTTAGTCCTGGTTTACTCTTGGTTCAGCTCTGGTTATGTACTGTTTTAGCTGTTTTTTTCCCCCACAGCTGTTTTTTGTTTAGGGATTTTTCCTCACGGAGAGGGAGGGTCTAAGGACAGGAGATGTCCTGGGTTTAGTTTAAGTATTGTTTATGTTTGATTGTTTTTGAAGCCCTTTGATGTGACTGCTGTTGATTGGGCTATGTAAATACATTTTAATTGTGTCAAATAGTCCTGGTTTAGTTCTGACTTAGACCTGGTTCAGTCCTAGATTAGTCTGTTATATCCTGGCTTAGATCTGGTTTAGTCTATGTTTGGTCCAGTTTTAGTTCTGGTTTTACTTCCTGCTTTGTTCTTATTTAGAAACGCCAATTTTAGTCCATTAAAGTTAATACTTTGAAAGCCAAATATTTTCTGAGGTGGTCCTTGGTGTGAAAAGTTTGAGAATCACTGGACTAAATCATGGTTTTTGTTTATATGTGGCTAACCCATTTGTCAGATTGCTTTGGTCACATCTCTAATGTGTTATGTCCAAACGGAGACAACTCAAACTCAACTATGAGTTAGGAGTAATAGTTTAATTTCCTGCAGTGCGTGTACAACTGGTGAAGTCAGCAGTCCAGTTAGATGGTGCAATCAAGCTATGAATGTAAATTAAACATTTTGCACAATAATGACACAATTATCCCATGAGCTACACATCCTGTGGTGAACCCCAGCAATGTGAACTTTCTAATGACTCTGAGTCTAAAAAAATAAACAATAAAATAAACACTAGTGCGTAAGCAGTTGCAGTTAGTTCTCTTAATAGCCCCTATTATTCTCACACTGCACCTTTAATGTAAAAAGAAATCCTCATTCCTACATTTTGCTGTGAATGTGTAGTGCACATTTTCAGCACATTTCTGTTGTAGTAAGCCTTTTCTCCATCTCCTTCATTTCCAACGTCCTCTATTCATTTTTGAATTAACCTCCTAATGGACCTCATCTGTCCGGAGAGAGCCTATTAACTCCAGCCTCCTCTCCATCCAGGGTCCCCTTCCCCTCCGAGGACCATGGACCCCACCCACATAAACCTGACCCCCCCGTCCACTGCCCTTCAAACGAACAGCCGCTCTCAGCACCAAACAAAAACCACACCAGAAGCTAACAAAAGGATTTCATTATATGTAGTTAATTACCTCGTGGCCCTTTCTGGACTGAAGAATTCGAGAGCTTTAATTGCTTTATCACCTGGGCCTTGTGAGTGCAGCAACTCAGCAATCAGCCTGATTGGTTTTAAATGAGCTGCCACGGGACGGGTAGAGGACGTGATGCTCTGAGTCTGCCCCGCAGGTTAGACAGTGGACAGAGCCGGGCCAGGAGGGACGCAAATGGACGTCTGTAAATGAATGGAAATCAACAATAGCCAAGTCTAAAAAAAGAGTTTACAAAGGGTTGTTATTTTTTTAGCTGCAAATATATTAACAGAGACAGGGGGAAAATGATGCCAGTCTCAAAGTAATAGAATATAATGAGTATATAGTGTAAAAAGGCCAATGGCTGCTAAATAATAAATAATAACTTTGAAAACGCGGGGTGCATGGTGGCAGAGTACCCAGCCTCAGGCCAAAAGTAGCTGGAATATAGAAGGTTTCAGACCTCTGTGACCCCTGACAGGAATAGGGAGTAGAAAATTAATAAAATCATTTGAATAACACAACAATTTTTCCTCATTTCCAATGCCTCATATCCTTTTAAGCCACATCTGACCATAAACTTGCTCATACTGACAGTAATCACACCCCGTTTTAGTAAAAATAAAGAACCTCTCTCATTCTCCAGATGTTATGTACCTTATCATTCCAGACCAGGCATTCAGCTGCTGGGTTCTTCATGCTGAAATGTGGGGTTTTCTCTCTAAAATAAAATCTTAACTAAATTCAAGAGTATAAGGCTCTAATTGGGAAGCGCCTTGAGACAACTTTGTTAAGATTTGGAACCAAAAACAGGAAGCGTTGACCATTAGCTTCAGGTTAATGAAGTCTTAAACCAGCATTATCTACATTGAGGAGTGTAAATGATACATACAGTGGTGCTTTGACATGAAAAGAAAAAGCAGTGTACACATAAACTTAGAAAAACCTAACCACTTTAGTTATTTCACCTTTCATGAGCTCCTTACGTACTTACTTACTTCCTGACTTACCCTGTCCTAAAAGATATTGCCCTCAACATGAGAGGTGTGAGGAGGTACTGATGTTTCACAGACTGAGAGGCGTTGAGCCTATGTGCTTGCCTTTTCTGATTCAGCCATTCCTTCTGGCATATTATGGCACGTGCACAACATTATCAGACTAAAAACTGCCTTTTTTGTGTCTGTATGTTGCATAAAAAGGGGGAAATTGGCTATGATTGTGTCGCAGGTGGAGTATAAATGTGGCACAGGACAGGCTGAGAACATAAAAGATGCTGCTTATTGTTATTAATCTGATATGATGTCAATAATATCTATTCACCAGATGCCAGATTATAATTTTCATTCATCCCTCTGTTCCTCTACAGACATGACATCGCCACGGAGAGGAAGCTATCCAAAATGCTGCAAACAAATTGAAATCTCAGTATAAATTGCCTGATAACAGTTGAATAAATCTGCCTCACCTTTACGGGCCACAAACACATCTTCGAAGAAAAGAGCGGCTATTAAAGTGACTCTTTTGGGGGTTTTCAATACCCCAGCGCTCCCCGAGGATGAGGCGGCAGCTCTGGGATTTTGAACACCAGTGTTTCTGAACCAATTAGCATATTTCTGTATTAACGGAGGGAAGCGTGACAGTGTTTTGCGGGATGTCAGTACGTATCATTAAAAGGCATATTTTAATTAGGGACATGTTAGTTCGTTACACTAAATGGATTAACATTGCTTGTCAAGGGCTGGGGATATGTTTTACACTGAAGTCCACTGGGGAACAAGGTCTCAATTTAACAAGACGTCTTAAGTTCAGACGGAGCCAGTTAGTGCGGAAATGGCATTTTAGACAGCGTCATGTTTTGATCATTTGCAAAAGATGACACTGTGTATTATTTTGATTGTGTCTAACTGGCTGTAAGAAGTCAATTATTGTATTGAAATAGTCTGGTGGCTTTGATGGGACACTTATCACACTGTTATCATTTATATGAATACAAACCCAATTCCCAAAAAGTTGCAACACTGTAAAATCCTTTTCTAAACTCACATATTTTAATCACAATAAAACATAAATGTATCAGGTGTTGAAACTGAGACATTTTATCACTGCATGGAAACTAATCAAAGCTTGAGTTTGGCAGCAGCAACAAATCTAAAATAAAGTTGGGACAAGGGCAACATAATGCTGGAAAAGTAAATGGTACTAATAAAAACTGGTGCATTTTGCAATTAGTTAGTTTAATAGACCCTTCTTGTGTTTGTAAACAAAATATCTGCATTCCAAAGACTGGTACCAAAAGTTAAATGAGACAATAATACATTTTAATGAAAGAATTAGCGCTAGCCACCAAACATTGCAAATAATTAATAATCAAGGCAGGTTTGGCAGCTGACAACCACTCTGCCACATGTGAGTAATATCAAAGCCTGGTTTAATAACATTAGCGTGTGTTACCATTTAGCCATTTAATATAAGGTTGTAATTAGTGATTATAATTAGCATACAAACTAAAGGCTACGTAATTTACATTTCTTAATTTCTATGGTACCCTGGACAAATATTTACAGAAATGTGGTTGACCACAGTAGTTTGACACTGTATGCTCAGATTTAAGTCATCAATCACCACAAATCCTACTTTTATAAGCTAATTTTAGCATCTGGACCTGACTCAGATCTGGATTATATTGACTCAAAGTAATTTTTAATAAATATATAAACAACAACCATTTTTTCCAGCTTCCCAAAAACGTCTAAATTAATATTTTTATTTTGCTCCCTCGTAGAAATAAATGGGATAGAACGTTCATCTCGGTATCAGGCTGCGTGCGCAACTTTTTTAGACACGTCATTGCTGGAAGGGTCTGTTGACAACATTTTAGTAACATTGTTGGTATAAAAATAGCTTTATATACACATCTCACAATTTACTTAATATAAAAAATAAAAAAAAGATTCAAAGTTCAGTGTCAAAGTTCAATGCTCAGTGATCTATGGGACCTCAAGTGGCAATGAATCAAAAAATTGTATGATTCTGCACTGGAGATCACAAAAAAGGAAGACTGTGCAGCTAAACTCCTGCATCATGGGACAATGTTCCCAAACTTCTGTTCTCCACACATAGACATTTACAGACTGGTGTTGAAGAAGTGAGAATACTACACAAAGGTAAATATGTCATGTAATATATTCTGCTAAATCAACATTTTTGAGCTTTTAACCATGTTACAATGTTGTTTCCACCTCATAAACAGACCTGGAGTAGTATTTTGTTTGAGTAATCCTGTTTGCTAAGCCTGTCTGAACCCTCAAGATCTAAAAACGCTGGGTCTCACCGCTCTACATGGACTCGTGAAACAGGAAGTGCTCCTGCATGTTTCTAAAGCCCATACACTGATCATTTCAGTGTCGTCACTGTGAAGCAGTCAGCTCATTTATCTATCTGTTAGCATCATGCTGCTAATGCCAGTGCTAAATCGCCATTTTATGCTTGGTCCATTTTCCACATTGTTGCCAGCGGGAGGCGACAGTCATTTAATCCAAGTGTTCTCTGCAAAATCAAAGTAACAGCTTTCCAAAAGAAGACATTATTTTACGTTATATACTATATGACCTTTAAACAGAACTTTTGAGATGTGTTACTGCCAACAAATTAAAAAAGCAAATATTTTTCAAGAAATACTAAATTGTCAACTCTTGAAACTTTACCAAATTGCAACTGAAGTTTATGAGGAGGTGAATAGTTTGACAGCGCACTTTCTGGCGATCCAGCAAGAACAAGTTGTGCATGACCGTTTGGATCAAAGACTGGTTATCTGTGCTATTGAGCTGTTCTCACCTCTGTCTTCTCTCATTATGGGCTGGACAACACGAATTTCCCTCCATTAATCAACGCCTAATCCCTGGCTTAGACCACCACAAGACTCTCAACTAGCCAAAAATGCAAAACCGTGCACAGAAATGCTAAAATAACTAAAACGGACATCTTCTGAATGTCATAGATGCCCTGAAAATTGATTTTTTTCCCCCTGTTACTGGGAGAAAGTGGGTGAGGAACTACTGCTTAGCCAGAGGTTCCTGTAAATTAGCTTTACTCTGGGTGTGCAGTCAGCGATCAGTCAGCAAAGGCAACCCTACCAGGTGTAAGGTAAGCACATATTCTAAGTGTTTTGGTGGACCTTAATGCACACAGGACACGATACATTAGAAACAAGCTAATAACTTTACTCCAATATTATTTGACCTTTGAGCATTTTGGTAAAAATAATTCATGCCTGGATGAAAGCTGAAATCAAACCAGTGAGTCTATTTTAAGTATATTTCTATCTCTTGTGCCCGTTATGTTCCTCAACTGACCTATAGTAAAAAGATGAACCAAAAAGATCTTTTCTACTGTGTTATTTCACAAAAAACAAATCAGATTCTGGTGTGATATTATGTAGAACTCAGTGGCCCTTGTGCTAAAGCCCCCTATTCTGCTAAATAGTTATAATACACTGTCCCTGGATTGCTCTGATAATGTCAGCTCTTAAAAAGCCGTCATGGCAGTCAGCTCATTCATGTGTGAGTTAGCGTCATGTTGCTAATAGCTGTGCTAAATAGCCATTTTATTTTTTGTCCAGTCTCCACCGTTGCCAGCAGGGGGCAACAGACACCTAACCACCTAACGTTTTCTGCAAAGTCAAAGTAACAGCTCCCCAAAATGTTTTCCATATCATATACATTGTTTTAGGTTGAAAGACTAATGCAAAGGTGTCTCAAACTATTTCAAAAAGCCTGAAAAAGGCACAATATAGGACCTTTACATTCTACTCTCACTCCTGAAATCAGTTGTCTTCATCGGCTTAATGGTCCAAGACGGACAAAAAAAGCCAAGCCATTTTTGAAAAGTAATACTGTTGTATTTCTGTGTACAGCAGACATAGCAGTGTGTAAACAGCCTCTTTCCCAGTAAGTTGTTGTGCCACCATTTACTTACTGTTGACAAGCCGTGTAGACCAACAGCTAATGGGACTTGTATTTGATCATGTTATTGGCTGTAATGCACTGAACATGCCAGCAATTTATTTCAGCTGCTCCATTCAAGGGGTGCCACAGCAAATCTATTGGTTTGCATATTAGATCTGTTGAAGGGTAAATGGCCACCCTGCTTTATTTATCCAGGCTCAGGACAAGCACAAAGTTAACCTTGTTGCTGGAGTTTTGGGGCACTGACCATTCTCATCTATTAAAATCCAAAATGACGTCTTGAGGTCTTGTTTTTAAACTTTAAACAATTTGCTATTGGTGATTAAATCTATATATTTTTTAAGTCTTGCACATTTAACCAGGTGGGTCAAATGATTTCCCATTGACAATAATAACTCTGCACACGAGCTCTTGGTCAGTCTTAACCATCACAGCTCTACTGCTAACTCCCCTCTACGCAGCATTCAGAGCAGCATTTAGAAGTCTTTGAGCTCCTCCAGGCCTGACTCTGCCAAGCGGACAGCTCAATATCCCAGCCTGAGCTCGGCTTGTCAATGCAACACCGCAGTGGAGACAGAAAGAGATGGCGGTGGGTGCGGGGCCGGCTTTTTTAATTATCTGTGGTTGGGTCGGACTGTGCATCATCATTAGAGAGACTAAATAGCACTGGTCACTGACTCAGGTAGTGGTAAACGGCACAATTAACAGGCTGAGGAGGGAGAACTGTATTCAATTTGAAAGCCTTCTCTCCTAATCCATCTCGGCTGATCAACAGTGCTGCTGAGCTACGCCCTTTTACATTCAATTACATTAATCAGCTTATTACCCTGCAAAAAGTCAACATTTTAATCAAGAACTGGCAAAGTAGGGCAGGACATTCTACCTGGACGGAGGCTAAGTGACAGTCAGAAGGATTGGCTTCAATAATGGACCAAAACAAAATCCGGGGGAAACGACGCCGCGTGGAAACAGAGCAGCAGATAATGCGTACAGATTTGATTTTTGATTGTAAATGCTTAAATTTGATTGTTCTTGCGTTTGTACAGCTTGGATGTAATGTCATGCTTTAGTGGACGCCTTGTGAAGACTCGCAGCACAGGTGTGGAGTTTGTTGCTTACACCTCGAGGCTGAAAATCCTCTAATCCCAGAAGCTGTGCAGGGAATGTAGGAAAACTGTTCTCCCTAGACATCTGAGAACGCCATTGACTTTCCAAAGCCGCACTTCTCATATAGATGGAAATGTGTTTACACGTATGCACTAAGACTAGCTTTACATTGGTCTATTTTTTATTTAAATAAGGAACTAACACAACACTACTGGGCATAAAATCTTATTACAGTATAAGTGGTTTGATCCTAATCTATAGTTAATCCAGTGTTAAGTCATAGCTAGCTGTCTTGGGGATTTTTTGTTCATATTGCATTATTTAAAGCAGAAAAAAAAACATTCTGTATATTACAGATCTGGTGGCATTCAACATTTATCTTTCATTTGTCAAGTTAAGTTATGGCAATTTTAACAATACACAGTAATACTCATTATTTTAGTTTGTGCCCTTAGAAGCATCTTACTGTGGGAGCCAAAAATGGAGAACTCGAGTCAATATTTCAGCTCTGCCTTCAAACTTTGCACTTGTCTCTTTTCACAGACCAGGACTCATGACTTAACCTCTGAACACTGACTCGAACTCAGGACCTGGACACTTTAATTACTCTAGTTTTCTTGCTATTGTGAAAGCAGAGACATCGCTGCACTGTCTTTAAGTCTGTGCAAAAACAAACATCAGTAATGTTCTGTTATGAAATGAAAGGTTTATTTAAAACTAATATCATAAACATGGCAGTATTGGCATAGTCATTTTACTGACTCGGCACAGACTTGGACTTGATTTGAATTTATTTGGACTGGAGACGTACACTACTTAGACTATTTTTAAGGAACTCTGACTCCACTTGGACATGCACCTCAGCTCAAGATTACTCCACTCTGACTTAACTTTTTTGGACTCTGGACTCTGAGGACTTATGTAACTCTGAAACTAGTGACTAAACTACAACACTGCAAACATTCATACAATCATACAGCCAATCAAAGAAATGAACCATAAAGCTCACCATTTTTACACTTGACAGCTGACCCAACAAAATTACTACCTCGTGGAAATTGCTGTGAAGGGAAAGGTTCCCAGACTCATTTTATGTAACAAAGGGAATGTGTGTGGCTGGAGAGAAAAGCTGTTCAGTTTTGTAATTAAAGAAAGCCTGCAATGTTTTTCAAACCAAATTGTTGTCACTCACAAAGTCCAAGTCAATGTCAACTTTATTGTCAATTCAACCACATTGAATAGCAATAAGTAAAGCACAGATTAGGGTCAAAGTGACCAAAGCAGTGCAACAGTGCAAAAATGTAAACAGTCCAGGAACGGAACAGGAAAACTGAAAAAAAAAACCTCTTGTGCATACATATACATGCCTATAAAATGATATTGATTTAAGCATTATTGTTTTTATATCACATCACCTTTTTGCTTTGCCTAGCACAAGTTTTATATAATGTATCTTTTTTTATTACACATAAAGTCAAGCTGTTTTTTTTCTCTATGACACCTTCTACTCCCAACACTTTTACATAATGTGAATGCACAGTGATGATTTAAGTTGTTATTATTTACCAAATGCAGTTAACAATTGTCTATAAATGACCCCCACTATGCACTTGCCAGTATAGCCACTTTTTTAAAATGCTCTGAGCTCTGAGTAAAAAAAAAAAAAAAAAAAAAAACCTGCAGTGCTACAGAGTGGAGCAGCTGAAATAATTAGGGGAAAGAGAAAAATCCTTGGCTTGTGCAAACTTCCTTCCACCATTGCAGAACAAAATAATAAAGCTTTATATATGTGTGTGTGTGTGTGTGTGTGTGTGTGTGTGTGTGTGTGTGTGTGTGTGTGTGTGAGTGTGTGTGTGTGTGTTGGAGGGAGACAAAGCCGGGAGACCCCCACGGTGCCTGGGTCTCTGCTTCCTGTCAGGAGTATTCCTTCGGGCTTTCACATGACAAAACGCAGAAAGTTGTTTTGTCCCCGTGCCTGTCACCGCACCGCTCTTCCTAACCGCAGCTGTGTAGTAGTATAGTATATGTGTGTGTGTGTTTGTGTGTGTGACTTCTTCTTCTTCTGTTTTTGCGCTGGCATGTTGTCTCGCTGTCGTCCCTGTCAGCTCCTAGCCTGGCACCTGCTCTCGTGTTCCTAATTAGTCTCATTTAATTAATTATATTCCGCGGCTACGGCACATCCACTGGCTGTTGTGTGTTCACTTAAGGCGTCATATTTCTGCTATAATGATTTTAATGCCTTTATATGTGAGCGGATATACACTTTAAGTGTTTATTGTAGTGGTTTTATGTGATGAGGCAACAGGGACAGGTTTTTCTAATAAGCTAGCCCCAGTGTGTAACAGGTAAACTTTGGTCCACCACTTTAAAGGGAATATTAAAATAGTACCTTATAAGCTTAAAGGGGACATATTATGCTAAATGGACTTTTCTTAGCTTTAGCACGTTATTATGTTGTTTCCTTGTTGTTGTATTTTGTATCAGCGCTTAAATTGCTGTGACTATGAAGCAGTCAGCTTATTTATCTATCAGTTAGCTTCATGTTGCTAACAGCTATGCGATTTAGCCATTATAGGCAGTACAAGCACTCGGAGCTACTGTAACTTTCTACTTTTCTTTCTACTGTAACTTGCTACTACTTTTTAGATTTTTTTTGTAAATCATAATATAGATTGGCTTGAGCTGCCTGAGTAAAGAGGGAAGGCCCAGCAGACAACCAATCCAAGCGTTTTCAGCCAAGAGAAAGTAACAGCTCCTCCAAATAAGACATTTTTCAATAAATATGAATTATTTTGAGTTGAGCGGCAGTGGCGACTGTGGGTTAGGCGCCCGCCCACAAACTGGATGGTCAGCACAGTAAACCTTTGTCAGAGCGCATACTGTCGCTGTGTTCTTGGGCAGGACACTTCAACCACGTTACCTACTCCAGTCACAGTGTATGGCTAATTGTGACAGGAAGTGCATCTGGCGTAAAAACCTGCCAAATCACTGTGTGAGAGGTTTGCTTTGGTGACCCAGAAAAAAAAGGGAGCAGCTAAAAAAAATAAATATATAATGATAATTAAAAAAAGAGTTTTAAAATGCTAATTCACAACTCACTACATTAAATTTCACTTCTAATCAAATGCTCATATCTGGATTAAGCCTGATTAAGACACCTAACTGGACCTCTGTGCTTGTCTTATCCATGTACGTCTGGATAAAAAAGGTGAATTCCTGCTATTCAAATTGCACTACTTTATACACGCATTTTGAGATTTGATGTCTGCACCTTTATCATCTTCATCTTTATTGCTTTTTATGACTCACATGCAATTTCTTTTTTCTGACAATAGTACCACTGTCCCCATGTTTAAATAGGGAGCAGCATTTTGTATTTTGGCAATGCTATGTTGTTTACCTGTATCGTCGGGACAGTACTGCAACACCACTGGCCGAACCACTAGAGGTGTGGTATTGAAAATTTAGGTTTGAGCCAGACGTGATAGATTAATGTGTAATTATCCTTCATTCACAAACATATACGCTTATCTTCTGTTTTCCTCAATTGTGTCGTCAAAATAAAATGGCCGTCCATCAGCTGCTGCCCCTTCTTTACATTAAAAGCTAACATGGCTTAAATCCATTTAGTGATACATACAAAATGATGTAATAGATGGCATCTTTCATTTTTACAATCTGCCACCTTTATTCGGAAAACCTTACTTTTTCTCCTGAGCATTTAGCGTCTGGATATCCCGCTGACTCACAGACAAACTCCCCTCAGCGAGCCGTAGGAAAAACAAGTCAAGTCGTCGGTGTTGGTAAGTAAACAGAAATCAGGAAAGCACTTTAGCTGTGACAGTTGGCCTAAGCACCTCTTTCTTCTCTGTTAGCGCTTCTGTTCCATTTGTCAGCTCCACTCTGCTGCTGTGCCAGTGTTGTCCATTAGGACTGTTTTCACTGTGCTTAGTGCTACAGTACAGCGCTGGACTGGGGAGAATGAGACACACAGAGAAATGGAGTTTAGCAATTACTCACCGTTCAGCCACTACAAACTCAACAGAGCTGCCTATAGCTTTGATTGGCTGGTTTGTTTTTAAATGGTGTCTAAAGGCCTGTAAATATCCAACAAAGGCTATCATATACTGTATTTAAGAGATGTAGGTAATACAACTATAGACCCTTCCACAGCTGACACAATCTAACACACAGCAGTGTGATGGTGCAGCTGCTACATCCAGTCGCCTCTAAATATTCTACTGAAAGTTGCTTCCCTTTACAAATGTTTTCAGCGGGGGACATTATGGATGGATATGACGTTAGCCCTCTGTGTGGATCACAGTGCTACACATATCATTCAGGTTATAGGAAAATTTAAAACCCAGAAGAATGAAATGTAATATTTGGTTTTAAAATGAATTACATTTATGAGCCTGATTTAGTTGTAATGTGATACCTTTTTAACAAATTTAAAACCTTGGAGAAAGACTTAGATATAAGATATGGGCTTTGTGGCTCAATGAACAGAGCATTTACCTCTGAACTAGAAGATCTTTCTGAGTCCAGGGCTTTACCATCGTCAGATGGTCTGTGCTGTTCAAGTACTTCCACGTACATAATTTAATAATAGACATCAGTAACTCAGTCAGTACAGACGATCGTCCACTAACACAAAGGTTGTCGGTTTGATCCTGAAACTGTTGCTGTGTCCTTGGGCAAGACACTTTTCCCTCCCACTTTGCCTGTATGAATGTGTCATTGTGACAGTGTTTGGTGGTGGTCGGAGAGGCTGTAGACACAGGCTTCTGTCAGTCTGTCCCAGGGCAGCTGTGGCTACAGAGGTAGCTCACCATCACTGAGTGGGACTGAGGAGGAAATGAATGATGCATTAAATTATAAAGTCACTTTGAGTGTCTCAAAAAGTGCTGTATGCATTATACAATAATAATGCATTCTTCTTCTTCTTTTTCTTCTTCTTCTTCTTATTATTATTATTATGAATACCTTGTTACAGTTTTATCCATATTTGTGCCTTCAGAAGAAGTGACAGTGCTGTGAGGGCATCCAAGGTGCATATCTCCGTCAGTGGAAACGGCATCAGGTTTCACTTCCTGATGTCAGCGTGGAGCCTCCCAGCTGCCCCTCGTCCAGGCTTTTCCACTACTGCCTCTCAGGCTCAAAGAAAAGATGCTCTCAATAATTCAGCAGCCCAGTGAACACCACCCAACACCGCCACAAAGACCAGATCAAACTTTTGGCAGAGCTGGCACTGGCGGGCCTGATAGTGTTTCCCACAGAGGCTGGCTGTACATTGACCATATGGAGGCCATAATCACCCCTGGGATGATTCAGCAGATTCTTGATCCGGAGCCCAAAAATCACACGACACCTTAATTAGCTGCTGCTGATATCGCCCTTCACAGCGTTAATTTGTCACCACAAGCAAAACAGCTCCTGGCATAGAGAGATCAAAAAAATTTAGTCAAAATGGTTCAGCAAACATACAACAGCAAATGTGAGGTGGCAACGTGTGTCCAGACAAAACAAATGTCCCCTAAAGGCACTCGAGGTTCCCAGAGTCCAGTTGTAAGTTCTGCATGTGGACAGCTCTACTTGAAGGTTGTCAGTCAACACCAAAATACTAATTCACTGAGTGGAAATAAATGCATCTTCAAATTCAGAGCAGCCGATGGCCGATAAAACACTACAGATTTTTTGAACCATTATGAGTTGATTTTCCTAATTTTATGGAAAAAAATAAAAAAGCCATTTGTTTTAGTAAATCTTATTAAAACGGAAACAAATGTTGAGTTGGGCAGTGACAAAGAGTTTTTTTTTTTAAGAAAACCATTAAGACAATCTCAATCAAACTCACTGTGCAGGTAGAGCTTAGGGAGAGCTACAAAAGGCATTTGGATTTTTGTTCTGAGTTGACAGATACACGAACAAAAATCATTTAGAGCTTTTCAAGCAGAGATAAAACTATTTTGGATGATCTTTATGAACTGCAGTGTAAGAGCCCAAACTGCTAAAAGATGGTTCAGGAAGCTGGGGTCCTTCAGTCACATGGTTGCCCAGACATGTGCCTGGCCAAAAATTGGCATTAAAGTGCAAGAATTGGCCAATTGTCTAAAAAAACACAAAAGTCGGCCTGATATATCGGTTGACCTCTAATTTTAAACCTTGCATTAAAAACACTTTAACAAATAAATATCCCAATGGTTATGTGCATTAACAATAATATTGTCTATAGTATTGCCTCCTGTGTACGTGAAATTGCATAAAGTGCAAGCATATTCCTCTGATAACAAATCAATAAATGTATCCTGTCTTATTAAATATAATTCCTAGTTTATGGTCTGATATTTCCTTTTCTTTTAAACATCTGATACCATGTTTATGTCTGATTGTGGATAACCCTGATCAAAATGGTCAGTACTGTTACACTGGGCTAACATGGGGGGTGTTCACTGAAGCAATCTAGGTCAAAAAGATTGACAATTCTGGCTTTATTGTCATTTTTGCTCCATGAAGCAGACTTATCATGAGCTAGACTCATGATCTGGTCCGGAGCAGGTATAAGGTCAGGTCCTAATGATGGTAAAACACAGATTAATACAACAAGTAAATATCTAACAGTTCGTTCATTCACATACTTAATAATGCCCCACTTTTATTGGATGGTCTTCAAGGAACTTTTTTGAGCCCCGAGTCCCACTCTGATCCTAACTCTAACTAGGATTTTTGCTGTAAGCTGTTGTTAAGCTACTTTCATTAAATACATCCATGGTTAACTGTCTCCAGGCCCTGTATTGATGGTAAATAAATGTCTCCTGCCTAAAACAAACAGTGTCTGCAGTCGTTCTGTGACTCTTGTGTCCATAGACCATGAATTCCCCAACACTTTCCACCAGCTAACAGTGGTAAGCTGTAATTCAGTGTATTGAGTAATTTCGAAGGTAAACACCATTCAATGTACCGCCTCTGACACTTAATAACAAAAATACTCAACCTTACATAATACCACGAATATGACAGAAACCTGTGACTGACCAAGGCTAAGAGAACAGTTCCACAAATACAAGAACCGGACTTTAACCTTATCTTGTTTAGCTGTTAATTTGTCCAACACTGATTAAATTTGCGGGACAGTGCTGATTCCTACTGCTCCTCGGCTCAGAGTGTGATGTAAATAATTGCTGCCCTCCTGAGTAGGTGTAGCCACCATGAAGCAGCGAGTTGAAAAGGTCAGACGTGTTCTGCGTGCTGACTCTAAAGTGCTTTATTAGCATCCCAACGACATATTTAGGAGATCGTCTGAGCCATAATTACCTGGATAAGGTACAGATGATACTGTATTTGGGCGGGTGGGGGGAGCGAGGAGCGGGCCTGCTGGATATTGGCTTTGTCTCCATTAACCTGGGTGACGGTGTTAAAGGATCTGTTTGTAGAGAGAAAATGACAGGGAGCCTGGCTGACGGGGCCGGACCCAGACAGTTAAAAGCCCCTCGCTGCATAGGATAATTAATAAATAAAATACCAGGGGAGCCCCTGCCATGCCTCCGTCTATGACAGGGGCTGTCTCCAGTGCGCTAAAGCATTAAATGACCAATTTCTGTCAGACTAACTTCCAGCGCTCTCTCTCTCTCTCTCTCCTCTTCCCTTTCTTTCTCCCCTCGTGCTCTCGGCCCCCGTCTCTCCCTCTCTCTCCCGTGCCTTCCCTCGTTTTTTCCAAAGTGGGGCTACTTTGCTCTCTTTGCTCTGAGTTTTTCAGCGACTGATGGCTCTAGTTCATTTCTGCTGAATTAATTGGTCCCTGAATGAATTCTGTTGACAGGGCAATTCATCATGTGTTTGGCCTGACAGTGACTGGGTGGTGGGTATGGGAGGGGCCCGGGGCGGCGTGGGGAGCCAGTCAGAGGTGCTGCAGGGGGGTTGTTCTTCTCTTCTTCTTCCTCTTTAAGCGCTGCTGTCTTGTTGCGCTGTTTAACCAAACAGTCAAACACATCAAGTGCCTGAGGTTGTCAGACACAGCTTGACAGGGGGCACCAGGTCAGAGCTAACCCGGTTTGGACATTTTGGCCTTTTGTTACTGCCTCACACACGCTTCCTCCTTAGCACTAAATCCTCCCAATTGGACACACAGACAGAGGGCATTCAGTCTTCACCTCACAAATGTATGTTACCAACAATACAGGAAGGCACGAGAGATATTTTTAAGTGTATAACGCAATTTGATGTCAGAAATGGTATGTAAGTAAATTTTACCTTTCCAGAGATATTTAAGCTGCTCTGTTGGGTGCTCTATTTTTAGTTGTGGGAATCATTGATGTTGAAACAATGTATTACTGAAGTTTAGGCTTGTTAAGGAAAAAAATAATATAATAGGGCAAGGTTATGCAGAAAAGCATAACCATAACAAACCAAAAAAGTGTCTAAAATCTAACATTTTCACCTGACCTTAATCCAAAATCTAACATTAACAAAGTGAAATGGGGATATAAGTTTTGTATTGGACATTTTTCGTGTCTGATTTACAAAGTACTTCCAATAAACCCACTGACAACAAAGCTAAACAGTGCTAAACAAAACCATATAACTAGAGTCTTTTAAAAAGCTGGGTTCACTTGGTCCACGCTTGTTTGCTGAACTCTTGTACCTGATTAAATATATGAGGACAGGAAGGTTTAGGCGGACACTGGCCTCTGCAGTTACCACAACAACAGAAAAAAGAGTGAGTCTGTGTCGTTTCACTTTCATAATGACATAACATTTAACAGCAATAAAATATTTAATATAAGAAGAAGACGAAGAAAGACCTCTTTTTGTATTTTTAGCACTGGACTCTCTGGATGCTAAAGCTAGCCTCCACATATGATATAAAATAAAGGAAGGTGTAGCCTGGTTTAGCATCTTTTGGTTATTTGTGATAAAGATTAAATGTGGCGACAGTGGTGCAGGAGGTTAAGCAGGTCCCTAACCAGTGGAGTGGTGGTTCGATTCCTGTGCCAACCCTGTCATTGCGTCCTTGGGCAAGACATTTCACCCACGTTACCTATAGTCACAGTTTGTGTGGGGCAGGAAAGGCATCTGGCATGACGGAAATAGCCATTGTAGTTTTGTTTGATAACTATTTGCACATTCTCATTACTTTGTCTGATTTTTGCCAATAGTCTACAACAGTTTTCTTATTTGCAGCTAACAGAAACCCTTAACATTTCTTTCCTTAACATTTTTATCTTGACCAAGAGGTTTTAGTCCTAATAAGAATCCTTCCTATTAGAGCTTGATGTCTTCTCTAACCTGCAAAATTCCTGTCTGGTTCTAAATCCCTCCCCGTTGCATTCACAAATATTCATTCCTCACCGCACAGCTCCTCGGCTCTTTTGGAGGATGACATAATCAGGTAGCGCGGCATATTTAGTGCTTAATTACACAATTGTGTCACACAATAGCCATTCAAAACCGTAATCCGGCTCCTGGAGGGTAAATTGCTCTGCGCTGACTGATCTAGCAGAGATGGGAACGGTGTAATAGCACATATTTAGCAGATGAGGACCGGCGCGAGAAACATTGCTCCTAAGCAGACAGCTCTTCCCCACTGCTCATTATTCTAATTGTGAACTATTTGGAGCCTCGGCATCACTTTTGGAGCTAAAACATGGGTGGAGGAGGTCTTTAGGCTTGTGCGGAGTCAATCAATGCTCACTCATTACAAACATCACTAAGTCATGTTCTTGTCGCCTGGATGGTCTCAGCCGCAGACGGTGGAAATAACCTCATAATCGCGGCTCTGTCAGGATCAGAATCACCAGAAAGCACATTTGAACTCTCTGCCTCCCCTGCCACACTGAAA
Organism: Bostrychus sinensis; assembly: GCA_020698575.1. NCBI lineage: Eukaryota > Metazoa > Chordata > Actinopteri > Gobiiformes > Eleotridae > Bostrychus > Bostrychus sinensis. The sequence goes on along the minus strand of CM036254.1, from coordinate 9,860,786 downwards.
TAATCTCAGGGTGATTATTACTATATGATACGACTGACTTATTTTTGCAGATTTTTAAGCACTACGAGCAGCCTCAGGGACGTTTGCGATAAATAATCTCTCTCCATGCATTTACTTACCTCAAAAAGAAACCTCATCAAATCATTCCACTAAATGAGTGTTTGAAGTGACCTGAAAGGTTGTTTTGTAGTTTACCGTTAGCAGAAGGATGCTAACAATCTATTTCAACCAGGAGAGACTTAAAACAAACAAATGAGTGAAGTGTAACGAAGTGTAACGAATGGTTTATTGAAAGAATAAACTTTTTTGCTTAGACTTTGGCAGGTAGAGACGTCAGCGATGCGATGAAGGGAGAGTTTGATAGATTAGTTAGGGGAAATTTTATTCAATTGTGTAGAAAGGCTAAATAATGTTCTCCATCCACTCACTGACTGCACACATACCATCAGTCAGTAGCTATATTGAAAACAAACAAAACAAAACAACGTAATATTCATTGTCAAAATGTGCATGCAATTTAAACAAGATTACCACATTCAGTGAAGGTTCTCATTCATCCACAGTGGTTCCTTGGACAAAGTGGTTCTTTGGCCATACAGCATATTTTAAATGTAAATCTTTTTTCCTTTTGGCCAAACGTTAGCAAAATACCTTTGTGTATAAGGTAGTGCTTTTTTCCTTCAGAAGCAGAGATCTGTACGCTTTTGTGTTGACATTGAAAAGAAAAGTTCTGAGTTATTTTGCCAAAAAAAAAAAAGTCCAACTAGCTCAGGATGTTTACAATCCCTTAAAGTGTTCTGAACATAATCAATAGCCATGCAGTTGAGACTTTAGACATGATTTAAGTTTGAAGAATTATTACATCTTCCAGCATCTCCTAAACGTAGATTTTATACGTGTTATGGCAGCATCTATGACCAAAAAACTTCAATCTTTTGACTACAGGCAGACGTAAGGAGTTACAATATGCTGCAAAAAATCAAAACATGCATCCTCTGGTGTCTCTCCATTCACTTCATATAAACCCAGCCTAATTTGGATCTTTCTTTAAACAACTGTCAATTAACTTCACATCATCCTATATCACTACTGCAGTACCCATACCATACAGGAGCCATTCCCCCACGGTAACTCATTTGGGATTAGCAGAGTTAACGAAGACACCGTAGTGAACAAAACAGCGCCACTAATTAAAGGCGGTTCTAATGAGGGCTGCTTGATTGACACAGCGGGGTTGGCCTCTCCCCTCGTCTGCATCAACTCTGACAGCCACATGATGAGGATGACGGCAGACCCCCGTGCCGGCAGATGACAAGCACGTCACCGCCGTAGACCACCGTCGCTCCTCATCTCACAACAAGAAACGCCAAGCTGTGACAGTCCAAGTCCTGGTCAACGCATGTTTACATAAAGAGGAATTTGGAGGTTAGAGTGGAGCATTTTGATGGTGAAAATACATGTAATTGCAAGAAATGTTCATGATCAACTTTCTTTAGCTTTTGCCAGTAAAGTTTAGTCTCCATTAGCATTTGCAAATTGCTTTCTACTCTTTTTCCTGTTATGGATTGCAGGGGCTAGAGTCTATCCAGCTTCTTTGGGCCTGGGACAGAGTAAGTCCTGGACCTTAGTCAGAGGGCCAACACTTAGAGATTTACACTGACAGACAACTACAGACTCTCATGTTCATTCACCATGGACTATTTAGGTTCACCAGTTCACCTTTCACATGCATGTGTCTGGACATGAGGAAGCTGGAGTACCGGGAGCGTGCATGCAAAACCCTTAATCTCCTTGCTCATAACCAATCATAATCATTGCTTAAATCTATAAAATGTACGACTGTCAAAGAGAAACCAAAAGACTATAATTAAAGGGGCTATATGTTTTTATTTATATTTTATACCTATCTTGGTCGCCTTTAGAACACCATTGCACGTTTTGCAAGCTTTAAAAACAATATGTGACTAAAACCAAAGGTTATTTGTAGAGGGCTTGTTGATTGGTCAGTGCTTCTTGGTGTGGGTGGGGGTTTGTGGGAGAGGTTTGTGCAACTGAGCGTTTTGAGGCCTTATACACTCAACACCGGAGAATAGAGGATTACTTAAACAGGTGTGAAAACACCTAAAACAAAACACAATTTGATTAGGGAACAACATTATAACATGGTAGAAAGCTCAAAATTCACTTCACTAATGTGAACAAACCCAAATGAAATATAGGCTTGATGGTGATTTTTACAAATCTGCATTTTAGTTTTGTTTAAAACTTTATGAAGAAATGTGTTGCCAAAGAGAATCACAAGTGTACTTCTCTTCCCGTGCTCAGTTTGTCTGCTCTGGGCAGTGGAATAATTTGACACCTTTAACTGAGTTTTATAGAGCTTTGAATGTGTATCTCCCTGACAGAGAAATTACACTCTACTGAGAACTTTATTCAGTTTGTTCAACTGCACATTTTACACCTTGTCCTTTCCTTTTGGCTTTTCCCTCCAATTGTGGCCCCAGCAAATCATCTGCCTCCTTGCCTGAAGTGATTTGCATATTGTTTTGGCATTGGTTTTACACTGGATGCCCTTCCTGAAGCAACCCTCTCCATTTATCTGGACTTGGGACTGCCACAAAGAGCACATTGGCTTATAGCAACCCAGTGGCTGGATTCTGTCAATTTTACACAATGTACAATTCAAATTTTTCATCTTATCCTTTCATTAAGACAAAAATGGGATAAGATGGACAACTTAAAAAGTACAGTAAACCAAAAACCCCCAGTGTCGTAGTTGAGCCCTAAAGCCTGCTTCCGTTTGTGTCCCTGAGCTGTCTCTTCAGGACGGCCTCATAACACTGTATATATTAGCAGTGACAGACATGAATCATGCCAAATAGGCGTCTAGCTGTAGGGCCAACTCGACAATGAGGGTGAAGTGTTTGAGTAAATCCTGCAGGCGGACTGTTGGCCCCCATGGCAGGGCCCCTCTCCCTCATATTGAGCGTGTATATATGTGTATGTGTGTGTGTGTGTGTGTGTGTGTATGTGTGTGCGGTTGTTGAGAAGCCCCCAGGATGACAGGTGCTTTCCGTAATGCCTAACTGATGAGAGCCAATCAGTGCGGCCCATTCTACTGGTGTGTGTCTCTTCTCCTGTTGTTGTCATCTGGCCCGCTAAAGTAAAGAAGAGCTTGACTGACAGATGCATCCGGGGTTCACAGTTTATTGGTTTCTACGAGAGAGCCAGATATGCCAATTTAGACAGGGTAGTGACAAAAAAGTTCCCATCTAAATGGAATAATTTTACCACTGGGAATTCTCAGCTGGGAGAAGAGAAGGTTTTGCTGGTGTCTATGTGCGATTGTAGATTTTTTTTTTTTTATCTTTTAACAAGGCCTGAATGACAAACACATAGGACAGTTAGGGGGCTGACAGAAACAGCAGCTTTTGATGCTTCACAGGGGATCCATGAAATAAACAATAGGCAGAGGAAGCAGAGAAATTGAATTACAACTCGGTGGGATTGTGTGCACAGAGAGTCGGGGGGCAGAGGCGCTAGAGTGGTGTAGCAGGATGAAACCAATGCATCATTAAATATACTGGAGTCAGAAGCCGGGGCAACGCTCCCCTGGTTTCCAATACTTTTCTTATTCCCCTCTGTCCTGCTTTGAAAACAAGTGCACCAATACAGCTGCAATTATCTTAGGATAGATTTGTACTTAAACAGTGTCATTGTACAGCATAGGGCAGACCAGCAAGACCCATTTACTTTCTATGTTAGCAAAGTGAAGTGGACCAGCAACCCATCACATTCAGAAGGTCCAAAAACTAATTATGAGACTTTATTTAAATAGGAATGTGCTTTATGTGATTCTTTTTCTGCATTGGTTTGTTCTGCATATGTTTGTACTGCCCCCGTTTTCTGATTGGTTAAATGTCTGTTCAGCAGGTCTGATGATGTGATGATGTCAAAATCTCAGGGGGCAGGAGCCAGTATTTCATCTATGGGTGTGGCAATAATATAAAAAAATATATATATCCAAACAGAAAACCAACAAATGTTTAACCTGATCATTGTTTTTTAGTGATTGGGTACACAACCTCACTATATCTTGTGGCTTAAAGGTTCCATATTATGCTAAATTGACCTTTTTTCAGCTTTTAACCATGTTGCACCTCAAAAACATACCTGAATTGGTGTTTAGTTTTATACATGCATGTTTGAGTAATCCTGTATGCTGAGGCTTAAAACGCTCAGTCTCACAGCTCTACATTGAAACTTGAAACCAGGAAGTGCTCTGTACACTGTCACCGGATTCGGATCATTTCAGCGATTAAATTGCCGTCACTATGTCAGCTAGTCAGCTCATTTTTCTATCTGTTAGCGTCATGTTGCTAATAGCTGTGCTAATTGGCCATTTTATGCTCTGTCCAATCCCCACCATTGCCAGTAGGGGGCGATAGACACCTAATCCAACCATTCTCTGCTGTGCTGACAGAGAGGACAGTGAATTTTGTGCCAGTTTTTGTTTCATGTAGACAGGCCCAGTACTTGCAGAGATATTAACCATAAACCAGGTCAAAACATTTGAATACTGACACTTTAGCAATATATTCTATCACAGAGTTTTACCCTGCCCTGGATCTCAGTCTCACACTTTTGGTTGTGTTCACATGATTCTACAGGGCCATGTTGTGAGCCTGATATGGAGGCAGCTCAGAATTGTGTAGTAGAATTTGCTGTGTCAGTATGCAGATTTATTGACCTGGTTTATGGTTAGTATCTCCACAGTTATTGGGTCTATCCACAAGAAACAAGTTCAAAGTCTCCTCTGGCAGCACACCTTACCTATGGTTAAATAACAGTTTCATTGATACAGGTGTAATTGTTGTCAGTAGGTAGGGTTAAGCCACAATAATAATGTAGTGAGCTTGTGGAACCAATCGCTGACAAACAATAATCAGGTTTGTGACTTTTTTATTGATATATTTCTTTTAAAAATAGTGTCAAGCCCATACAGTAACACTGGCCTTCCATAATCTGATGAAGTCAAAATCTCAGATGAGGGCAGGAGCCATTAGTTAGATACAATTTCCGTTACAAATATCCAAAAAGAAAATACCCAAATGTTAAACCTGATCATTTACATTAGTGACAAGACCCGTGATCTTGCTTTATTTATGTTACCACACCAAAAATCTAAATATTAGCAAAAGAATTTCTGCCTGCCCCCATCTCAGTTTAACACTACAGACCTATAGGATGTTGTGATGTCACGTGAAAACAACCTATTGTGTTTAATCTGCGCTCATTTGGTCTGCCCGCTTGAACTCAAACTCAAATCGACTGGGAACAGACCCAAAAGTGGGTCGCAGAACCATTTTCAGTGGGTCGCGGGCCTTTGTCAGGGCACAAAAGGGCAGACATAGTAAGAGTAAAAAATGTCACTGTTACAACTTAGCTGTTTAATTTTCTTCAAAGCACAGAGTCTTTCAGTATTTCCACTGAAAAGTTAATTTTATACTTGGATACTTAGATAATTAAACTTTTAATTTCTCAGTTGCACTTTTTTATTTCATGTCTTTTTGATAAAAACATGACCTGAGTCTGTTAAAATAGCCTGATCAGCCTGCCTAACTTTTTTTCAGTGAAATGTCAGGGGAGTTTTAACAGGACACTGAGACTTTTTATTTTGTGTTTGTGCATGAAAGCACAGCTGAGTCTGTTGAAAAGGTTAAAGGTACTGAGTTGTGGTTTAAATTGAATGTAGGAGGCTATGCTCTGTAGCATCGCCTGGTTTTATCTTTAAATGTGGAAAGCGCACACTTCCACCAAGGCATTACAAATCTTGTTTGTAAAATGTTTAAGAATCATGCCCATTACAAACCTTTACTGAAATTTCCATCAAAATCAAACCCCAACTTTCTGAGTTATGTGGCAGTAACAGAAAAACCATCGCCTCTTTGGCAGTAATTTGGATGGCTGGCCAGGCTGTCATCACATAACACTTTCTATACTGTTATGTGTGCTCCATATTTGAAAGCCATAACTTGCACATCTTGTTCATAAAACAAAGCATCAATATTCTATATCCATCTCACTCCCAAGATCCTTGAACCTTCTAAATCATTTTGTTATGGGGTTAATAATGAGAGGACACAAAGTCAACGGCTGACATATAAAAGATTTTATTTCTCATGTGCACAAAAAAAATTGGAACAGAAAAGAGAACAATGATTGAGGCCATGAGGCTTTCCGTACAGATTTTCATCAGAAATCCTTTTTACGTCCGTGACACATCTCCTGTATCATCTTTACAACCGCCGGATTCCTTCGGAGGTGCTCCACTTTCTTCCATCTGAATGACGGCCACTCGCTCTCCTCGCCGTGAGGAGCGCTTCATTTTCCACATGTCGAGCTACGTGTAAGACAGAAATAGGCAAATCCCAAGTGCAATTCAGAGAGGATGGAATTTCTTGGGGCGACTGCGGACGGATAAGGTTAACCCTGGAATCGCGGGTGAGTGGAATGGGGGGCTTGGACTTGCTTATGCTAATTGTTTTAGCTAATGGGAGAAAACTGAGAAGAGAAGTGGGCTTTAACAGGGGAAGTGTTCATTTACATGGAAGCACAGATGACCGTTCATTCAGTTAAAGCTGGAGTAGGCAATTTTTGTTGTTACTATGAAAAAATGGCATAAAAAAACTGACAGGTGCTTTGTTGAAAAATGTGGCATACAGCAAAGTAGAATTATTTCTGTTCCTACTGGTGCCCAGAGCAGACAAATTTAGGAGAACTGTAGGTTTGATTATTAAGATATTTTTGTAAATGCTATAAATAATTGGATTTCTTGCTCATTTGACCTTATGTGACTTACTTAGTGTGTCCCTGCAGGGTTACCATAGGTGTTCACATGTTAAAGATCAGCAATTCAAAAACTACACAATGCGTTTTAAATCATGTAGTTTGATTGACCTTTAACTGTTGTGCAGGCCTGTTGACAGTGGGGGGGGCAAGGGGTCTGTTGTCCCGGGCCTCAAGGTCAGAGGGGCCCCAGAAATGGTCCCTCTTCTTATATTTTTTTTATTATAATGGGCCCATGTGAAGCCTTCTTGCCCCGGGCCCCATGCAACCCTGTCAGCGGGCCTGGTTATGTGTATTTTCAAACATTGCCTACTGAATCTTTAACTTGCAAGTCAACTTAAAGTTTATTATTGAATGTTGCCGGAGGTGTGTTCGATTTGACTTCAGGGACAAACCAAAGCAGAGAGAAGACCTTTTGTACATTGTGCCTTTTATAAACTCCTCCACAAAAAGAAAAAAAAAAAAAAAACTTTCAGAGGGGGGTTATTTCTTCTGAGCCCAACCACAAACAATGATACAGAAAGCCATTAAACTCATTGCATAGTGACATAAAAACATCATCATGACATTCAAATCAAATGGACAACAATGGACAACCCATGCGCGCGCACACGGGCCGCACCGCAGAACATTGAGACACAAATGTTAATGCGTGGTTTTTTTTCAGTGTGTTTTTTTATCTACAAAGGGAGCCAGTACATTGTGTGTGTGTGTGTGATACTGTAGTGGTGGAATTATTTACACAGAAAAAAAAAATTGTCTTCACATTATTCACAAAATCAATCTACAAAGCAGCATCGGATGGAACGGTTAAGTGACGCTAGCATTACGGTCAAAAAGTGGTGTTTGTGCCTGTTTCGGAGTTGACGCGACGCACAGGTTCAGTTTTCAGTGTTGACTACGCATTTTTAAAAGATAATACTGCTTTATTTATGCATACATATACTGTAAATAAAATATTAAATATCAAACTAAGTCTTTGGCAAATGTAGTAATAGTACATTCACAAAAAATAAACAGAAGAGAAGTGGTGTAAATTGAAGGGAGGTGGCGAATACAGGAATTAGTATTATTATTAAACAGGCAAGAAATTGGGTTTGTAAGGCAATTGTTGAAGCTAAATCACAGTTGGTTCGCTCAACTGTGTACAGCTTGTTTAACTGTGTAGGCATCTAGTGGTATGACTAAGTAGCTGAAGGAATTGGATTTATATTTGCCACAGAGCTAAGAAATTTATCAAAAAAAGAAAGGTCCAGTTGTATTCAAGCCTGATTCAACTTTCCAAATGAGCTAAATATGTGAATGTACTTAAAATGAACAAAAACAGAAGGTATAGTGCAAACAAATCATGAATGGATGAAATGAGAAGAAACGGTTCGAACATTTTTTTTTTTTACATGACAAAAATAATTTAAACTCTGGGAAAACTACAGTGGTTTTCGACAAATGATTTACATTTTTTACATGTGATTGTTTGCCACAGGGAGTTCGCTGCTGCTGCTACTGTTGGTCGGTCAGTGTGGTGGGACGTGCCGAGAGTGGGATGAGAGCAGATGGAGTCAAAGCACCAGGTAATAGCCAGCCCTACAGTGTGGACTCATGTTATCATTATATTATTATTATTATTATTATTATTGGGAATCCACAACACTGGTTCAGGTTCAAGCTAAGGAACCATCTCCCTTGGACTTTGCTTTCTCTTTAGAGCAAAACATTACTGTGGCTGTATCCAAAACCACTCCGCTGTCACTCACATGTTGTACATTTAGGCTAAATTATAGAAGGGACTCAATTGTGAACGCTTTTGCAGACCAGGCAAATGTTGTTTGTTTTGATCATGTCATGACAATCATATGTAAGCTAACGTTAATCCGTTTGCAACATTTCCAATTCTGTTTCAAAGTGGACTTCGGGACAAATTCAAGCTGTAATCGGTAAAGTGAAGCTAACGGTGAAGTGAAGCTAACGGTGAAGTGAAGCTAACGGTAAAGTGACGCTAACGGTAAAGTGAAGCTAACGGTGAAGTGAAGCTAATGGTGAAGTGAAGCTAACGGTAAAGTGAAGCTAACGGTAAAGTGAAGCTAACGGTGAAGTGAAACCCACGTTAGATTTTCTGAGTTAACTTTTCAGATAAACCGCAGCTAGACTTTGAAGTAAGAAATACAGAAGCTAAGAAAGTTTAACACCAGCATTTTGTCAATTTAATCAGTTATAATTGCTTCTGTTTCCAGCTTTATTATTTTTTATTACAAATGAGCTTAAAAGACTTTAACCTGTTGCCCTTTGAGGAACCACTTAACCCAACATGACCCTTGCTATTGCTATCATATTTTATGAACATTAGCCTTTCCTAAATTTGAGTCCACTAGACATTTGTACATCACTACAAAGTGGCATAACCATTATATAGAGCCACGGTCATACACATGTATGAGGTCCTGACCTTGGTATTTTTTCCTGCATATTTTTATTATTATCCTTGGTTAGTGTTGGCATAATCCTAAGACGTGTGCTACAAGGTGTTTGTTTTTCTTTTATTGTAGGCCCTATTTCTAGTTTCATTCATTAGGTCTGTTTTTTAAGCAATAAGGCAAATGCGTTCTGTGCGTAAAAACTGTCCAATGACTCATCTGCACTTCTTTTTTCTCGTGTCAGACAAACACTGGTGTAACTTTGCTCCTCTGCCATGGGGTAAGCAGCTCTGTTGGACCTCGGTATTTTGAAAATCCTGCATACTGCCCTTTTCAAAAGAGCATCATGTAGTGACTAGGAAGCGGTTTCAGATACAGCCTGTGCTTAGTTGTGTACAGGAATGTGAAGATCTATGAATAAAATAACAACAACAACAACAACAGCAACAAAGAAACAAAAATAAAAACCCACAACATTTTTCCACATGGTATTCTTCACACTGTTTTTCTTCAATTTATATTTTATAATATATATATTTATATAATCTCTTAAAGTCATTCTTGGAAATGTCCGGGCCTGTGAGATAGTGATGAAGTCTGATCACTTGCAGTTCACCTTTTATTTTGACCCAAAGTGTGAATTAGGTGCCGCTGCTCCATTTCTCCATCCTTTCTTCCTTATCCCACGTCCTGTGACCTCTGCGTCCGTCCGTCTGTGTGAATGCGTCCCGCTCGCTCCTCCGCTTCCCTTTGACCTCAAGTGTTGCTCAGACGGGGACAATGTGGAGGCCCCAGCCCTGGCCCTGCAGTTTGAGCTGGTCGCAGTGGTGACTAGTGGCGGTCGTAGGCAGTGGCAGCAGTGGGAGGGGCGGAGCCACGGGATGCGGCACTATAATAATAAGGGGAACCTGAAAGTTAACAGAAGAACGAGCCGTTGGAATCCATGAGGTCAGACACAGCATCAACACAGCTCATGCTCCGGATAAGACACTCTTTTTTTTTATCCTATCTTTGCATTGTTATTTTAATATGTGAATAGTTTTGGTGAATCGATGACATGTGCTCTCTAAAGACAGTAACATGTCCAAAATCACATGCACCTATTCAAGGGTGACCAAATTTTTAGACCCAAAAATTGGGGCACATATTTTTTTTCACTAATCACAGTGCATTTGAACTCACCAAGTGACAAAAAAGCTTCCAAAATCCATACAAATTTCTGTCATGTAATTAAAGTAAATGCTAGGGCTTAACTTTTGACTTTTAATGGTAATTTATCAATAAAAATAATGACATGGTAAATCATTTTAGTGACAAAAGCCTTTAAAGGTACTGTAAGCAGCATGCACTCCTACTGGTTTGAAAATGCTACTGCAGTCACAGTGGTCTGTGGGTTGCCAGTTTTTCCACTTTTCAGATTGGATGATCGGCAATGTAGTTTTAGAACCAAAGCAAAAAATGTAAACAAAAACATTGACCATTATGTGTTTTTTTAATTGTACCATTATCAGTAAAATTTTGATGTATATACTATAGAGCTATATAATATGTTGGGACACGTGGGTCATTTTTGTGAAATATAAAAAAATATATACTGCTCACAGCACCTTTAAATAAATGTTTTTGAGTTTCCTGTGAGGTATGTCTTGGGACATGAGACAAGGCGCCTAAAACTGGGACTGTCCCAGTTAAATAGGGGCGTCTGCGCACCCTAGCCTTTTCACGTTAGAGAACCATGAGGGTAACATACTAGCATTAGCTTAGCATTATGACCCAGTAATGGAGTAATACAGGGCTTACACAGAGTTACACAGAAGTTTATCTTCACTTACTTAGTAATGCTGGATTGCTGAACCGCCATGCTTCGTTGTAAGTAGTGTATTGTGGATGAGAGTAAGGATTTCCAGAAAAATCTCCTCCTAAATACAAACAAGAAAGAGACATTGTAAGTAAAATATATGAAAAGAAATGCATTACACCTTATCAATTCTAATCCCATCATCCTTTCATGCCCCGTCTTCAAACTGATTGTTTTATTAATCCCATGTTAGACTTAAGGCTGTCCTCTATTCTTCCTTAAATGAACACTTGAACACCTTTAAGCTTCAAAACATCCTAATGATTTCTCTCCCCCTCTCTTATCCTCCTCTCTTTGTCCACTGCTGTGTGCACTGAGAGACGGGACTGGACGGCGCACCGCTGTGGGTCCACACGTTTCCTTCATTTACGAGACTATAAAGGCCAGGTTTTATATGGGGGCCGCTGAAGAATGGCCTTTGCTTTAACAGTGTTTGGGGGGCCACTCGGTAAATCGAAGTCATTGGACAGGAGATGAAAAGGGAATCCAGCAGGAGGAGATAAGAGCTGCTTAGCTGCGTTATGCCTTTGTGCTGTTTGTGTTGTTAGCTCTGTCCTCATAATTAGCTGGTGTTAAATATATGAGACTCTATCGTAAAACCTCAAGAAGTCTAACAATACATAATGGCCTATAATGCAAAAAATATATGTCCATTATATAAAATATCGCAGATTGTCATCTAAACCTATGCTCACATATCAGGATACAGTATGTAGACTATCATATAAGAAAGAATGACTATTTATATTGATATGTGAGCACACTGTATGCACAACAATGTCATTTTTTAAAAAGTTTTAATAAAAAAGTGATATTGACAATTTACAATGTCCCCATATAAAAATGTAAAGTGATGTTTAGAGGTTAGAAAGACATACCAGGACTGTGTGTAATACGTAAAGAACCTTTTAGTGTTTGTAAACATAACATTGTAAACACAAACTATAATATATTTTTTAATGCAGGAATTAGCGCTAGCCACCAAAATTTGTGAGGGAGGTTTGGCAGCGGACAACCACTCTACCCCATGTAAGTAATATCAGAGCCTGGTTTGATAACATTAGAGAATGTGTCAACGTTTAGCCGTTTTATTTAACAGAGATTAGTGTCTATAATTTGCATATAAGCTAAAGGATAAATACAGTAATTCACATTTCTGAATTTTGATGTTACACAGGACAAATAGTAACAGAAATGTGTCTACAGTAGTTTGACATTGTTTGCTCAGATTTAACTCACGAATCACTACAAATCCTTTTAATAAGTTAACTTTAGGAACTGGTACTGACTCAGATCTAGGTCATATCAATTCAGAGTAACTTTTAATAAATATATCAGCAACAACCATTTGTTCCTGCTCCAAAAACGTACATTTTGCTCCCTATAGAAATGAATGGGACAATATCTGGTACTAGGCTGCGTGCGTAACTTTTCTGAATATGTCACTCCTGGAAGGGTCTATAGAAGTTCAAGCAACACTGCTGCAGACTGTTACTTGTGAATATGTATCTTTTGTATAGCCAATATGGAAAGTTGCATTTATTCAGTGAGATATGTGTTCTCACAAGATAGGGGCCACGTCACTCAGAATGACAAGTCACACATTGTTTAGATCAAAGAGTTTTTTTTTTTGCTTAGTGATTTTAAGTTTGCAAAAATATAATTTAGACAAGACACTAGTAGTTATGTTTGGAGCAACCTTGCTAGCCACTATCCTCCAAATATTGTGACCTTGCACTGATTTCTGTGGCCTAGATTTATTACACAGTAGAGTAATCTGTGCCACAAACATTTGGCTAAACCTTTTGTAGGCACTGTTACTCTCAGGCCAAAGCGTACTCAAACTTGTAATCCTTGTCATTTTGATTACAGGTCAGCGTGCAGTGTCTCTGAGTGTTTTAGACAATTGCGTTTTGAGTGTTTTTCGTGGGTGAAATCTCCTCGCGCTGGCAGCTGTAGCATCCTCGCTGCCTGCTGGTGTAACTGGAGCTCATCCCTGAGAGAGATAGTGATTTAAATATTTACAGGCCCTCCACGCCTCTGTGTTTTGACCCTTAACTGTTTGCTGTGAACCTGAACTGCAGGTTAAGTAGAGGGGAAAGAGATACGCTCGGCAGCCCTGGGTGTCCGGGGAGAGGCCGAGCGGACGAGCGAAAAAGCCAGTGTTTATTGACGGAGCTTGTGCGAAGCGCGCTGTGTGTGGACACGGGGAGGGTAATGAGCGCTGGGAGCTGGAGTGTAACTGAGAGGAACTGTCCTATCTCACGGCCACTGATTGCGGTGATCGCCTTATCGAGTTCGTCTAATGTCCGCCAAACCGCGCGCTAACCACAGCCTAACGAAGCCACAACGGTCCTGTGCTTAAAACGCTGCTTCACATTATGCATCAGCAGCAGCATCAGCAGCAGGTGCGTCTCTCTCTCATCAGCGCGGGGGAAGTTATTTAGCACACAGTTGACCTTAAGATTTTTAACTGAAGGGGACTTTCTGCTGACAATAAAAGTTGTAAAGCTATAATTAATAGCGTCATAAAAAAGCAGAGCCACCTACCAGGGACCATTCCGGCGAGTGTGGAGGTGGGGTAGCTGCCTTGTCCTGTGGGGGGCACATGAGGGGGGTATCCAGGTAAAGTGGTGCTGGCCATGTCACGACCTGAGGAGAAACACAGAGAGGAATGCACAACTTAGAAAAGCGCTTTTTACTCTCATGCATGACCATAAGTGGACTCTAGCACACGAGTACATTTTCTATGGGATTTTTAAAAATACATCATATAAGGCTTGTGTCACAATCCCCGTCCCATCCTTAAATCCTGACAGGAACATCAGGACTATGAGAGCCCTCTTTGCCCCTGCGCTCCTCATTCAGCTCTCCTAATTAACAGTGACAGCTCTGGCCCAGCTCAGACCGAGGGGGCACCCAGGACGGAGAGGCATCAGCAACGCCCTATATGGTCCCCGTGTGTGGAGCCAACTGCGCCCCCACACCTCAGGCCTGTCACGAGGCTGGACTGACTCACAGGACCACACCACTATTGTTGCCCCGTGTTCCCATGTGCTCTGGAAAACCTGGAATGCAGTTTTCCAGTGATGAAGATGTAAATGGAAAATGGTAAAACAAGTAAATAGTTTGTAGTAATTGGACATTTGGAAGAGTGAGAGCTGCCTTCAGTTATTTTAACATTTAGTTTTGTCCCATTTAGTTTATTTTGAGTGACAGTTTGATCCCTACTGTAGCCTAGCTGGGACACTCTTTTCAGTTCAATTCAGTTTTATTTATAGAGCCCAATAACACAACAGAAAGGACTTTACAAATAAATAGTCACACAACCAAACATAAACAATAACTACACTAAACAAAACTGTCATAGGACATCCCCTGTACTTAGACCCTCCCTCTCAGTAAGGCAAAACTCCTAAAAAACCCAGCTGTGGGAAAAAAAAGAAGAAACCATTCTTTTGTGCAGCAAACAAATTTTGTAGACAAAGTTGAAACTAATAGCAGGCTACAAATGAAGTCATTATAAAAAAAGTACACATTTTGTGTGTTGGCACAGCCTACAGCTAGTGAGCACCTACAGTAACCCAGGAAGGACACTGTGAATTATGAAGTATTATGAAAGTGGGTCAGATAAATTCTCTTTGAAAAATTGAGAATATAAATCAATTTAGCCTGAAAAAGCCCTACACTTTCAGCCAATAACATCTTTAAAAATGCTAAAAAGCAAAGCAGTTTTTCAAAAGCTGTGCTCAGTTTGTCCATTCTGGGCATTTATAAGCAAACACTAATCTAGATTAGATTAGATTAGATAGATACTTTATTGAGTATCTACCGAAGGAAATTCAAGAAAGATCTATGAAGCCTAAAAATGCAAGTTTCTGTATTATGACATATTTCTGGTTACATTTCATATCCAGCAACATTAAGTAAGGGGCCTAATTTGGGGTAGTACCTGCTATAAAGGGCTGGCTGGCATACTGGCTGTAGCAGGGGCCATGGGCATGGTAGCTGGGAGCACAGGCATCTACACAGAGGCTGGACTGCTGGGGCAAGATGTCAGCTAGGGTCGAGTCCCCCAGTGAGGAGGGGGTGTAGGGGGCAAAGGACGCCTCGTGGGGCTCGCGCTTTACACACAAGGAGGACGGGCGGGATGGGTGAGGGTCTGGAAGTCCACAGAAAAGGAAAAAAACAAAAAAAACAAAAGGAAAAGTGATGTAGACATGCACTCAATCATGGCCGCTCAGTCATTTACTCAGATGTGATGAGATGAACTGAGAGCAAATGGTCAAGAGGGAAAAGACTGCGTGCTGACAAATCTCCAGCAGTAGCAGCGAAAGAAAAAGAAAGTTTGCACATTCATCAGACACATAGCTGAGTTTTCACTACGACGCAATAAATCAGTCTGAGACGGGCACCAAATGCTTTGCAGATTTGTGACATGAATTAGAGCTCGCCTCAGGCCTTTGGTGTAAATTAAAGGGAAAGCTGTGAACTCTCTCTCAAAGAGTTTTAAAACTTCTGCAGTGTACAATTACGCTCTTAACCATATCTAGTGTTGACATTGTATAGGAATGTTAAATAGATACACAGCTGATTTGTTCATTTACATAGCTTATAATAATAATTTCATATGCAAGCAGCAGTAACTCATTCGAATAAGTGGAAACATACACCAGTGAAATGTTGCAGCAACACATCGCGCCTGATCAATCAAGCTCAAACGCATAAAGAATTTCCCCAAGGTTTTGGAAAACAAACAACATAATCTCACGGCTGCTTTCTCACAACAAGATCACTCCCGCAAATAGGCAAACAATTGTCCCACAGACACTTCAGAACTACGCACTTTGATCTAATTTTGCTGATGAGCGCTGGCATCTTTCATTTTAGCGGCTCTGAATCTCTAAACCCGTGCGATCAATGGCAGCTCTGTGAGCGGCCTGTGCACGTCGGGTCGCTGGGGCCTGTGGGGAGAGATGGCTCTTTCCCGACACCATGATAGCCTCATTAGCTGCTTCCCACATCATTGTTTTACAACAGCACTGTGTGTTGCGATTCCTCATTAAGATAAGGCCTGCTCTATAGAAGGGGGTGCACTCCTGTCAGCCCTATGAACCTCCTGCCACAGCACATGAAGCTGACTGCTTTCCCATAAATACCTCCGCCTCTGCTGTTCTCGTGGAATGCTTCCTTCCTGTCACTGAGAGCTGTTAATGTAGATTTAGACAGAGATAGTGCAATTACACAAATACTTTTCTTTCTTTGAGGCCCAGAGCTTTGAGTAAACACACAAGGCTGAACAATGTAAGTGTTAAATTGTAGTCACAAATCATTAAGGCTTGGCTGAATGAATGTCGCTCTGACTGAATAATTTAATGGATTTTCAGTTTAATTTTGGAGGGACCAAAATGCACATGCAAAACTGTAGTAACCTGGTATTAAAAATATATATATTAGCAGTAAACCAGAAGTTGGAGTCCAGCATCACTCATTTAGCTATCAATCCTATGTAAACTATGCATTTTCCTCCTTTGTTTTCTCACACTCATTCACAAAATAAACTGTTGTTGCTTAGCTTTGAGCATTTTGACTGAATAAAACAATGAAAAAAGTTTGGCTACAGAACAGATGAATAAAACAAAACAAATAAATGTTTTGAATGTGTTTGAAGAAGCTATGGGAGCTATTCAACCTATACTCTACAATTTGTACTGATGCGCTTACCATTTTGACGAATAAAACAGTCTGATTGCTGGTGAATAAAACAGAGCCATTGTATATTATACATGCATTGTAGAAGCTATTGACGTGGAATAAACTAGGCATTATTAACATGCTTTAATGCTGTTAGCTATTAAATAAAGCAACTTGGCTGCTGGTGAATAACACATGGCCCCACTTTTTGAACAAAAAGCATCATTATATTTGTTTATACTTGCATTGAAACACTTTTCCTATTGATATTTATTAAAACTACATATAACAAAACATCTCAATACGTCAGTCCTCAGCTCATAGTCGAAAACTCTACCTTTAACCTTTAAACCTTTAAACTTTCTTCAGACCAAGCTAGGCAGTGCTTCCTCGTACGTGCGCCTGCTCGGATACTGTACGCCTCTGTTTTCCCATTGCCTCAGCAACCGTTGTCAAATAGACAGGGGGGTTACGACGCAGCGGCGGCAGCAGCAACAACAACAACAACCGATACAAACGCCGCGTTCGAGCCCACTGAACTCTGAAACTAATCAGACATGGTGCTGCTTATTGTCCTGGAGACGGGGGCTAGAGCGCGGCTAAAGGGAGCCTGTCAGATCACCGGCTCTGATGATGGAGATGAAAGATAAACTCAAGGTCCTTGGGGACTCTCTTCCTCCGGCAAACACGTCTAGGAAGGAGTGGAAGACGCTATAGACTTCTCAAAACATCTGTCTCCACCGTGGATACCATGTCTACAGATCCCATCAAGCATAGAAATGGACTGTTAGCAACCTACAGCGTCCTCTGACTGATGCCGCCAGATATAGCTGCAACACTCTTTTCTCAAGTGAGCATTTTGCTTTTAAGCGTACACCAGAGAATCTTTTGTAAACTACTGTGTGCGCTGTCTTGTTTTGCCATTCAATTTACTGTGAACTTTTCTCTAGCTCTCTGCTATAGCTAGCGGTGTCATCAACAGAACTGATTTAACTTTGGCACAGTGGATAGTCATATCAACAGTTGACCAGCAGGGGGAGTCTTGAGCTCCTAAATCCTCCTTATTCTGCCTGCGGAAACAATGCATTCTACTGTTTTGTTCTGTTCCTTTATATTTTACTTTGGAAGGAACACATTGGACACACATATATACAACAGTTGCCCAGCAGGTGGAGTCACGAGCTCCTCTCTTACTAATTTTGCTGTAGGAGCTATGTAAACAGTTCTTTCTACACTTTTGTTTTGAGTGTTTGCCATGCACATTTTTGTTCTGCTGAATGAATATTTTGGTGAATAAAACAGAGTGAATGACTATTTTGAGATGCGCCATTGTCTCATAGTCTCATAATTCAATTTACATTACTGGCAAGCTTTTATTTATTTATTTTAATTATTTTTTTCACACTTTATATAAAAAAAAAGTGAATAAAACAGTTCGGTTGCTAGTGAATAAAACAGAGTGAATGATTGTTTTGAGATACCTCATAATCCCATAATTCAATTTATGGGCAATCTTTTTTTTTTTTTTACTTTAATAATTTAGTGAATAAACCAGTTCGGTTGCTAGTGAATAAAACAGAATGAATTGCTGCTTTCAATGAGACCATTACTGTCATAGTCCCATCATTTGTTTTACATTACTGGGAAACTCTTTAGAAATAATTACTGAATAAAACAGTTTGGCTGCAGGTGAATAAAACAGAGTGAATGACTATTTTGAGATACCCCATAGTCTCATAATCCCATAATTAAATTTACATTACTGGCAAGCTTATTTTTAAACTCTTTAGAAAGATTTTAGCAAAACAGAGTGAGTGACTGTTTTGAAGAGACCATTAGTATTGTAGTCCCATTTACACAAACAAAAAACATCATCAAAGAATTAAACAACTGTCTGTGCTGTCTTGTTTTGCGGTGTTGCCATTCAATTTACTGTGAACTTTTTCCCCGGCTTCTCTTGTGCAGCTAGGGCAAAGTCATCACCAGAATCTATCGGGAATTCATTTTACCTTGGCAGGGACACATTGGCGTTTGCTACAAGTGCAGCCGGTTAAATCTCTGTCTCTACCCCCCTTCTGCATTGTCGAAGTGGTAATTTATAACCACTTACAACGGAAAGGAACAAAAGAACAATCTCGCTGCATGGAATTGCGAGTCGGTAAAGAATATTTGCGGGGCCCAAATTGCTCAAATCTCACAACCCCGCCGCCACCCCCCATGTGCAGGTTTAAAGTCATTCATTATCAAATGTGTGCTCAAAGGTTAGTGTGCTATTGTGGGGGGTGATATAAACATTAATTTCCGAGCTGGAGGCTGCCGGCGTTAACAGAGCTGAGACAAGCCGTTTGTCACCGGGCCACACAGCGAGCCAGCACTGCGGGTTAGGAGGCTGCTGCTGCTGCTGCTGCTGGCTACCCAGGAGAGACTGTGAACACGGTGCTAATGTTATAAAATAAGCCGAGAATGAGGTGTATGTTAAACCTCTGATTAAAGTGAAAGGAGATAATGATGTGTAAGTGGGTTAGTTGGTCAGAAAGGGGGCAGTTTACACCCAGCCCCCCACCAGCTATAATATACGGCTAAAAATATAGCCCCGCTAGCCATCCTAAATCTTTTTCTGATCTATACAATTAGCTCAGTGTCAAGTTTGATTTCTAGATGGATTAAACTGAGACAGATTAAACCACTTCTGAATGCAGTGGGATAGACAAGGGGCTTGTGCTTACCTAAAAAGCATAAACTGCCTCTGGACCAAAGCAATTTAAAAAATACACTACCAAACACAAAACAAAGCTCGCCCCATTTTAGTTAAACTGTTGTGATTGGTCAAAATCAGTCATGGCATGGTCGAAACAGCAATAAATAACCTTTCACTCTTGGGTAAAGCTGGACGATTAAATGATACCTTTAATGTTCCTTTGCATGTGTGAATCAAATAAATGACAGAATAAATCATACAAACTACTAGTTTTAACTTAGAGCTAAGAATTTTGCTCCAAAAATTGGTCTTTTATTCAATCTTATTGTGTTTTATGATTGTAGAAGATGAATTAGCTCACCATAGTAATTAGAAGAAGTATTGCCCAGGTATCGGTATCGAAAACCAGGTATCATTTAAGTACTGGTATCGAATCTGAACAGTACCCAGCCCTACTCTTGGGTGCTTGCCACTTTCTATTAAACAAATAGAGAATTCTCATAGCATTTCCCCCTAGAGCTATCTGCAAATATTACACATTAATTGTACATAGCAAAAGTCTGTTAGGGGAGTGGTGTACTGTTATCCCACTAGGTCTAGTTTTTAGCTTTTAAATCCCAAAGCCATATTGTTGCAGCTTGCATGCAATGGATTTTCACTCCTTTTAAAAAATATACACTGAACAATTTACTATAATCAACACGTCGTTAGAAAGCTAAGTTTGTTGCGCTCCTCTTTAGGGGGTAAAATAAATGGCAACGCATAAAGAAATATTGCACATTGTCTTCTCGCTAAATGCCTTCATTACTGTATTTTTTATTGCTGTACTGTTATCGTCTTCTGTAGGGTGGAGGCCATTTGTAAATGCCAGGTTCTCCTACTAATCCCCATTGTTGTGTTTCAGTGCCAGCGTTGCCACCCCGGTTCCTAGGTAACGGTATCTTTCACACATTAGAGGACACGCAAACATGGCCGACATTGCTACTGCTATGGCGCCCTCGAAACGAAGCACTTCATTAATCATTCATCTTTAATAGATTATGCAAATCCAGCGGCATAAAAAATCAACAATATCAATAACTGTATGAATTTTAATTGGGAGCAGAAAACATTTAAAGAATGAATATAATCTCACTGCTCCATTCGATATGAGAGCATCATTTATTGATAATTGGATCCCAGCCTAAGTGGAGAAGATAATTTGGTGTTGTTTTTTTTTCTCGAACTTGGCATACAATCCTATTTACAGGGTTGGCTTAATGGCAGAAAAGTCCTATTATGTGCCACAATGAAATTCCTTATGAGTTATTCTACATCAAATGAGGTCATAAAAGTTTAGTGGTTAAATTATATCTGCTTAATTTATGATTCTTGGACACATTTTAAATGACTGCACAGAAGTGTGTTGTCGTAATCTAGCGAGAGGAAAGTTTCTTGGCACGTGCATGTATTACTATTATTTATCAAAAAGAAAATGGATTGTTGTGCTTTGAGCTAAACTAGTGTTTCCCAGATTTTTTTTTTTTTTTTTCAGTGGGCCCATATTTCAAAAGGCCAACCAATCTCAGGCTGAGGAACAGTTTTGTTTTGCCATTTTCCTATTTATCTATGTACTTCTTTTTAGACACTTCTATTATTGTTTATTTGATTGTTTGTTTTGTTTAGTGGCAATAAACTACCAAATGTATGCTGATTTTTGAGGCAATAGAATTTTGTAGTGACAAAAAATACATCTTAAAACCTTGGAGGTTTAACAGTGATTGAGACAAACAAAACCTATGTATCAGTAAAACAATTATTATTTTACATACTTTTTTGAACATTTGTTTCTTAAAATTAAAAATGTCAGAATAATGCAAAAATTTAAATTGTTTAAAAGGTGTAAAAATAAAATAAGACTAAAAAATGGGCTACATTAACTTTTCTGGAATTAGTTTTTTTTTTTTTATAGCATACTAATACTAAAAAGTGTTTGCATGTTATTCTTTTCACAGGTTTAGCTTAATAGCAGAAAAGTCCTTTTATGGCCTAGACTCAAGCTAATTTATGAATCCTGGACACATTTTAAATAGCTACACAAAAGTGTTGTCATAATCCAGTGAGAAAAAAGTTTTCCTGATCCACCTTCCTTTCCTCTGTGGCCCTTGCATGTATCACTTGAGGAGGGAGGGCGGCCCCCATGCTGGCCCCCAGGTGGCTGCGGAGGCCACCTGCTATGAGTGTGCTCCCTGGAGCGAGACCGCTTTCATAGGAGGAGCCCCGGCCCGGTAAAAGACAAAAACACACCTTTCTTCTCCTGAGGCCCAACTTTCTGGGGCAAATCTACCTCCCACATATTCCCCGCGGTTAAAAGGGCCTCTTTCTTTTCCCATAGCGCTCAACTATAGGGATCATTTGACCACTGCAGTTTTTCAATCACGCTCTCCTCCTCCTCCCCTCTCTCTCTCACACACATAGTGGACTCATTGACTTTGATACCTAGTGCATAATTATGGGAGTTTTTATTAAAAGCCTGGCATATTATTATTCTGTGACCACCAGTAAACCTAACCTCCCCTGGGAAAAAAAAAGACCTCATACCTACAATGAAGCAATATTTCAATTAACAAGCCAGCCATCAGCCCTGACAGCAGCGCACAAAAAGGAGCCACAGTCCAATACGGCGTGGGTTACGTGATACAGACACTACACGATATCCAATACACTGCACCTGCTATTACCTGTTGGCTCTCAGAGGAACGCCATTTCATAAGTTGGACCAAAAAGTCGAATTTCACTCACTTGTTTTGTTTTTTTCTCTCTTTCTCTCTCTCCCGATGTCTCCCCATGCAGCTCGAGGCAGCCAGCCAGCCACCGCAGTTATTCCAGTCTGTGTCAATCAACGGACTATCATAGGCTTTGATGACAACGCTGGTGTCACGGCGAGAACAGCAGCTGTCGCTTACGAGAAGTGCTCCCAGTCAATCTGTTAGCGGGCCAATTCGGACTAACACAATAGCCAGTTAGGAGCGCCGTGTGAAGGGGCCTGTTGGATTTAATGGGCTCAGATGATATATGGCCTCACCGGGTCCCCTCAGAAATAAACACAAAGTGCCTTGGAAGAGGTTTTCATTTGGTCCAGAGATGTTTTTTTTTTATATCTTTGGGAAGCCTTGTGTGGGTGGTATAGGGAAAAGTTCAAGAGTTGGTAATGAGGCAACAGCAGCCTCAATGTTGTGAAAGCCTTAAATACTGAATACCAAGAAGTTTCTGTATTTCTAACCACTCTTATTTTATAGAAAAGAGAAACTTGTACCAATTTACCACTGAAAAAATGCACTGCTGTCTGTTTGTATATTCTGAAACAGCAACTTTTCGGCCACCTTTGATTCAATGTTGACAAACTGTGTACACCATCCAGTCAATGGGAGCAGACCCCTTTGTATTCAAGCACGAGAAGCATGACCTCACAGTCTGAACATTTATCTATTCAAATCCTTCATAATCAAGTCTAAATAACAGCCCAAGATCTTGTCTTTTCACATTATTATAGCAACAAAATATAAAAACACATTGTTAAATAGATACATTACAAACAGCATTGTTCCAGAGGTCCATTTGTGTAGTTTAAGATGTTTTTCCAGTAATCTTTTTATGATAATACTGCATAGAAAACGTTTAAGAACTCACTCTTGTAAAATATATTCCATACAACCTTCTTTAACTTTCCAGACGTGTCCAAAGTGCAGTCCCAGGGCCATTTGTGGCACGGGTTGAGGTTTCATATGGGCTTCAGCTTCTATGACAAATTGCTTTAAGGCCCAACACAGCTTTTGTACAGTGTTTTTTGTAGCTTTGTCCGTACATTTGTGCATCTCATCTACTGCTCTGCTCATCTCTGCTGTATATTTTCAAATTAGTTAATCACAAAGTAATTGCAGTTGCAGTTTTTATGCTCAAACATGTTTTTTTGCTGGGACTTCCTACACGCTGTAGTAAAACATTGGAATTGCAGAAGAGAGCAGTGGGGATTATAAATGGGAGTGGATATATACAGTTAAATTTACTGAAATGTAATGAATTAGAAGACTTTAATATTTTGAAAACTACACCAGAAAGCACACCAGAAAGCCTTACCAACCAGCCTTCAAAACAGATTTATAAAAAGAGAAAGTATTTATAATTTAAAAGGAACTGAGTTTTTTAAAACATATTCAGAACAGTGACAATTGAAAGATAAGGCGTCTTGACAGTGAAATCATGAAATCTTAATCTATGAATGTATTTAAAAAAAAGTGTCAAATTTTGTATGATGAAAATGTATGAGACTGCAGGGTAGTAGCTTCTGTTACATTATATTATGTGTTATGTAATAAAATAAAAAAGTGGCTGTGTTATAGCTTATATGACTTGATCAGAAATGTTAAATTGTGAATAGGGGGCAGACACTATAAGTTTATACTTCTTTCAGCTCCTTTTCCTTCATGATATTTAAATTGAATGTTAATTGTTGTTTTTTAATGAATGAAATAAACAATGAAAATGAAATAAATGAAATTGGGTGAATAGGTATTCCGCTATTCTACTTTTTTAATAAGTGTAATGCATTAAAACTATATATTTTTATGAGTTATGTTATAGAAAAGCTGTTGTAAATGTGTGTTCAAAGCAGTGTGTCTATGAGCAGGTTGCAGCAGAGGTTCTAAGAGACACCTTTTTATAATCTAAAGATAAAAAAAAAAAAAAAACTGTCTTTGGAAGTGTGCCACAGCCAGTGCGAGCCCGAGCACATGTTTGCAGCCTCTCCACTCGGCTGCAGATGTCTTTGACCTGCTGTGTCCGTGTCTGTGTCGGATTGTACCTGTCACAACAGAGTAGCTCTGGGACACGCTGGAGGCGAGCTCGGAGCTGGCGCTGGTCGAGAGGTTGGGCTTTACATCCTCCAGTCCGGGGTTCAGAGACGGGAGCGAGTACTCGTTGGCCTGTGGACGAGCACACAACACGTGCAGATATGTGTGTCAGTGGGGTACGACAGGACTTTACACAGAAGAAGAGTCCTCTTTACAATATACAGTTAACCCAATACATTTTGCCAGCCGTTAAGAGTTAGACCTTTTTATATCATGCTTTTTCAGACTTAACCATGAACTAACACTTGAAATGTTCGTATAGTAATGCATTTGACACATTTTATATTGAGTACACTCTCTTTACTTCCACTATTGGGGTTTGATGATAATGTTTTTGAACCCCCAATTTACAAACAGTCCCTTTAACCTTAGAATTTTTTGAAACAAATAACTTTGACAATATATTTCCAATATTTTACATATCATCTCTTAGCTTTGTCACTGTTTTCCTACATTTAATATTAAAAAGTACCACTATAATCACAAGACACACTAATACTGTATTTTATGCATTGAGTAATGGCAACTTCTTCTACTGAAACCTGATAACATTTTTTCTCTCTATAGTCAACACTTTTTACTCCTCCTAGTGGTAAAGAGTATAAGTTTTTAATGTGCGAGTTATTGTTTTTCTGCATTTAATATTAAAATGTACCACTAAAATCACAAGATGCACTTACTAATACCGTATTTTATGCATTAAGTAATGGAAACATTGTCTACTGAAGCCTTATAGCATTGATTTTTTATATAGTTGACACTCTTTACTCCCCCAGTGGCAAATATTATAAGTTTTTAATGTGCAAATTACATACAATACCTTTAGCTAAATCTTGCATTGTATTAATTTGGTTTTAATGACTTCATTACACTCTTCATGCACTTTTTGCTTCAACTTTTTCATTTTGAATATCCATCCAAAAAAACGATTTACTATTTTCTTTGCCTTTAATCATTAATATGCAAAATGTGTGGAAAGATGGCTCCTTGTTGTGAATAAAACAGTACTTATTCAAGCATCTTTAACCATTTTAACCCATTCTCGGAGCAAGATTTTCTATATACAAGTGTGCATAAAAAAATATCTATAGGGCAGCCCCTGGTGAATCTACGAAAGCTGTTTATGATCCATTCAGTCTACAAAGTACTTCCTGCTGAATATTCTGGCCCTTGTCCCCGGCTTCCTGTGCTTTAGCGGGCCCTATGATGTATGCATGCATTAGGGTTTGTCTGCTGCGAAAAGGGTAAAGAAAAGCGGTGAGGATGAGAGAGGGATTGGGAGAGCAGTGAAAGGACGGGGTGTCAGCTGGCTCTTTGTGCTCCACTGCAGTCATCCCTGTGACCAGTCAAGGGAGGAGACATTCAGGGCTTTGTTACAGGAGAGACATGTGGTGGTGTGGCTTTTTTTTTTTTTTTTCAGAACCAAAGAACAACCTCAAAATCAACCTTTGTGCTGCCAGGAAAAATCCATAAACGTGGACTTATAATAGTGTTTTTTTTTTATTGTAATTCATTCAGTGGGAGATTCCATCATGGTGTGTTGTAGCAGTAAAGTTGAGTGCAGATTTCTGGGTGCACAATTTTGTCTTGGGTATGGCAGATAATGGTCTCTGTTGAAAAATGTTAAGCAATAAATAGAAACCTCTAATTCACTCATGGGCTATAGGCCTAAGCTTTTCAGTTTATAACCAGCTTAGGCCTGCACCACATAAAGAAACATTATTTATAGTGGATTATTGTACTGCTTTTATTTTATTTAGATGAACATAACTAAATATATAAATAATCCTCATATATATAGGTTATGATTTGGTTGCAGTTCTGTGGTAATTACTTGCGTGCATGTAGTGTGAATTTTTGTTGAATAATTGCAATTAATTGAAGATTATGGTGATATATGCATGTCTTTGCTTAATGGAAGCCATTACATCAAATGCAGTTGTTTTCTTGTTATAATTTCTTAGTATATTGTGCAGCCATGTGGTCAGTGGTTCCCAAATAGTGGGTTGGGATCCAAAAGTAGGTTGCAAGAGATTTAAATTTTTTTTTTAAATTTAATATATTTTCAGTGCTGAGCTCATTGAAAACCTAAATATTGTTTATGACATTAAATGAGGAAAAATATATTAAATACAAAGTCCATGTGCCTTTATGGTTGTAGTAAAATAATCAGCTGTTGCTCAAAACAGCTACATTTTTTAATTTTTAACTCACAAAGCAACACTTCCAAAATGATATTTAGTCTGTGTATTCTTTCCGATTTGGGACTTCATTGTATTACACTCAAAACTTGAACAGGGGTCAAGATGAGCCTCCTTTTGTGTCCTGCTCTTTCATCTCAGGTCAGCGCGGTGTTAGCAGATGTGATGAATCCTGTTTGTTAATGAGATGGGACTTCTTGACCCCTTCTAACTGCGCTTGTGTCGCTCAGTGTTTGTGCCAGGGTGCATCTGTTTGTCTCAATGGGCCAGGGCTGTCCCACAGGGGGCGAGCTGCTGACCCCGGCCTTGTCTGCCTCTATCCCAGATAAACTCTAATTGTCTGCTTACAACTGTTCCCTGGCACTAGGCTGGATGTTCTTCTCTATTCCGCTGGGCCTCCGCGGCACAAGGGCCATTTTGTCATGCAGATGGGCTTGTGGGCAGGGCCCGGGCCAGAGCGGGACGGGGACTGGGCGGGGGGCGAGTGGCGGAGCACACTGGGGCCTGAATGACCTGACCACATGGCTGCCAGAAGTGTGGGAGGGATGAGGCCTATTCAGCTTGGCCTCTTCAAAATGGCTTTTTAATGCCTTGATGCAGACACCAGACAAGCCCCTAATAGCCTAATATCCCACCTTTTCACCAGTTTAAGAAAAGGAGGGGGGGTGCTGGAAACGGGAAGAAAAAAGGCGGCGCACGGTGCAAAGCGGCCTGATTAATATTACATTAAATTAAAACTGATTTTTCTGGACCATTCGGACGCCATTTTTCTCCCCCTCCTCCACCTCCGTCTTGCCTTTTTAATACCTTCTCCTCCACTCTTTGTGATTGCAAGTCATTTCCAATTCGTTGTGGTATTGATCTTGCCGTAGAAATCACTTTGGTAATTAGCTGCATTAGGGGCTGTATAGCAGGCTGAGGGGCTGTCCCCCTGATTTATCGCCGCTGTAATTCGCCGCGATCGCGCAGAGATGAAAATGAACTCAATTAGGCCACAGCTAAGGCTCCAACAGCACCCACATAGAGTTTCAATGGGAGAATTAATAGTCTCTTGTTGTTTAACAGTCTAATGAATGTAAATAAAGGTTATCCGCTGCAGGAGCTTATAGGCTTTGAGCTGCTGCATGGGACCCAGGAGCTGCTCTTGCATGTGTTTATCTGTTTCTGATAAGTTGCTATCACCCATCAATCATTTAAAGTGTAGTCTTTTAACAAGATGCCAATGCTGATGGATGTTCGGCCATTTTTCTACTTTGCAGTAAGTCTACGCTTATCCAAAATCTATTGCATCATGTTTCACCTTAACGGTTTAACACTAGAACCACCAGGGGGGTCATTTTTACTGCTTATCCATTAATGGGCTTATAACTTTGTTTATATAAAACATTTTAACAAATCTAAGCTGTCTGGAATGAAGGATGGGAACACTTTTAGGAGTTAAACCCTAAACCACCAGTGGGTCATTTTTACTCCACTCCAAGTAAAGGTTGCCCCAACAAGGATGTCTCATTAGCTACAGATCCCATAGAGACACAGTACATTATGGAATAAAACTTTATAAACAAACAAATTTATAAACACTCTGCTGTCATATACCATTGCAGTTGTGGCCAGGTGTAAAAATGCCCCCCTTGAGGTTCTATGGGGTACTGCAGTAACAGTGGTTCTCATGTTAAACTGAACAAGCCGTGCCAGCCTGACCCATTTTCATTTTGTTTATTATACAGGCAGAATTAAAAGCAACACTTTCTTGGTGAAGTTATAAATTGGTCCATAACCACTGCCATTAAAATATGTTCCTGCCAAAATCAGTTAAGAACCAATGTTAGCAGTGTATAAAAAGGGGATAGGCTTAATGCAATGGTTTATTTTGCTGATTGGTTGCATGTTTTTCAGATTGTGTTGGTGCGATTTATCTTGCCTGTGTTGGTATTGTCCTCCTGAATTTGCTTGTATAACTATCAAATTTTATACAAAGGTTGTTGCCTGATCACCCTAGAGTCTATTAGTGGAAATCTAAACAAGCATCACCCCAAATACATGTAGCTTACCACTAGTTTATGAACTGGAATAGACTATTCATGTTATCATAATAGAGAAACTTGTCGTTTTACAAGAGATGACTGGGCAGGAGTTGTGTCTGACCTGCTCGGGCTTGATGTGCTCCGAAGTTGGGAAGACATCGGGGTAAGATGGCCGCTCGAAGACTCGGTCCAGAGCCTCCAGCTGCTGCTGAGTGAAGGCGTCCGCTCGCAAGTGCTTCCTTAGACTCTCCACGCTGCCCTGCGAGTCGCTGCCTGGACCTGAGCCATCCGAGCCATCTACAGAAGGAAGGAAGGAGGGAGGGAAGGAGACAAGGAAGGTAGGAGGGAAGGGAACGGAGGGGAGGTGACAACAGTAAGCATCAAGGCACGGGTCCAAATTGTTAAGTTGACATTGGACTTGCAGTTTACCAAATGTAAGGATTAAGAGGGAAACATGTTGCCTAGCACTTTACTATAAGGCGCCACTGTTCGTTTTTAAACTTATGAGACACTGACTATGTAGAAAATGGAGCCTTATGGTAATGTGTGACAAGGAAAGTAGATCAGAAAGGGAAAAAAAAAATATTAGCACAGACACGATTTAACAGTAAGATAACACTTTAGACTATGGACCACAAAAAACATGATAAATGTTCACCAGTTACTTGCAGAATAGTAATCTCACAAAAAATTGGAGAGCCATGCTATTCATACATTTTGTACAGATAACTGGGCTTGTTCCTTTTTGATTCAAAGAACAAATGAGATTAAACTCTAAACCAACAACCAACAACAAGCACCGACAAGAAACTCTGGACTGATGCAATTTGGTGAACATAGTCAGATACATTTAGGAGCTGCATAAAGCATTGATTTAGGTCACAATAGCTTTGAATAAGAAAAGTTGGTTGGTGAGGCTATCTAGGCTTTTGAAATCTACCATGACCATTATGTTTCAAGAGCTTATTCATGAGTTATTCCCTGTTTACAACGCCAAAATGTATTATAAATAACAACCAGCAGTAACTTCACCTTTCTAAAATGTGATACCAAATAGCCGATATCTTTATTGCCATTCATTAATTATCCTAAAATGACTTATCGTGTAATTAGCAGCAGACTTCCATAAAGGAGCCTTACTCTAAAGTGGCAGCCATTTCCGAGCTCAGCGGTGGAGAGAGTGATGGCGCAGGAGCCCGTAGTAAATTCACAGGGAACAAGCAGCTTCTCCGTCTTTTGATCTCAAGTGTCTCTCACCACCAAAAACACTCCCACCGTGCACCTCTTCCTCACGGCCCGCCATCAGCTCCCCTCATCATGCGAGAGGCCTATGGTAATTGATGGATTACCCGCGCCTGCAGATATATACTTGTAAGAGAAAAGAAGCGCGCGGCGTTTGGGTGAAAGGGAAGCGGGGCCCCGGCGATTACGTCCAGAAGCCTCTCATTCTGCCAGCGGAGAGCCATTATTTAACTGTACTATTTCCTCCTCCGTATTACCCTTCCCGCCGGCCCCTCCACCCTCCGCACCCCCCTCCCACATATTGCCTGTCTGCTGGAAAACAGAATGGAGTGTAGGGGACGCTACTCAGGGCCCGATGAGGACAGGGCGTCGGGGCCAAACGTATGCATTTCCTCACTCGCTCACACTCTATATAAACAAATGAGCCTCTGCCTCCTGTGTTCAGCTGATCTCTGACCCTATCAGCTCCAGCCTACACTGCCACTGCTGCTGCTGCTCCTTCTGGAAAACAGAGAAGGTAAAATCTCCAGCATCCCAGGGTATTTTCCAACTTCCGATTTTTTTAAGGATATGCACCAAGAAAGAACAAAATTATACTAAAAATGCACTAAGGGTGTGTTTGCAATTGCCACATTTGCTTTGGTAAAAAAATATCTAGA
This sequence comes from Bostrychus sinensis, assembly GCA_020698575.1. Lineage (NCBI taxonomy): Eukaryota > Metazoa > Chordata > Actinopteri > Gobiiformes > Eleotridae > Bostrychus > Bostrychus sinensis. The sequence continues at coordinate 9,830,261 of CM036254.1, read as the reverse complement.
AAGGTTCAACTGGAAATGTCAATGTTATACAAAATGGCAGTGTGCTTCCAATATGTTCACAACAAATGATTATTTAAAAAAAATCTATTAATTGGTCAATTTTTTTTTGTTTAATCAAATAATAATCTGATAGTGAAGTGCAAGTGAATGAGCGATGCTCTGGTGGCCCACCAAAGACGTGAGGTTTTATTGCTTTCATTCAAAATATTTAGATTTTTAACAAGACAAGGCTACTAGTTTTCCACTTGAGGACTTTTGGCTAGACATTTTTTTAGTAATAACACAAAATGTATTTTCTCTATTACTATTTTTGTGGCCTTAAAGCACTTTCTTGGTAATAAAACCTTCTCTTTCAGCACGTGGCATGTTTCAGAGTCTATGTTTACTCCAGAAAACGGTTGACGGTTATTTTAATTATTGATTATAATCTATTAATTCGATTAGCTGTTGCAGCCCTAAAAGACTCCTTAAAAATGTAGGTCTCGGTCCACTTCCAAGTGAACTATATTACAATCTGACTGAAACAACACCCTGAAAGTACACAAAGACATTTAACCAGATCAAAAAATATGAAATCATACAACACTAAAATGTAGAATTAACAATGCATTGCTATGATATGGATGGCCCAAATTGCTGTTGAAATCAATATGGCAATCTTGATGACCATTTCATTCCTGTTAAAACAGCATGAACTTCAGATTTTAGCCTCCTATTTCTTAGACAAAGACTGCATTGTTTTAAGCACCACTTTCTTTCAACTTTGCTTTGTTGTTTTTGGCTTTCTTATAGTGGATATCTCACATTTTGGTCATTGTGGGGTAACTTCCTTAACCCAATAACACTAACCACTCTTTCTTACATTGTTAGAACATTACCACTTACACTTGTCCTGCAAAAAGCTCTTCAGAAAACCACAGCGGGACCCTTGAAAGAGCCACCTTTAAAACCCACCTCCGGATCCCCTCCACCTCCAAGTCACCCACCGCCTCCCTCCCTTCTTCCCTTTTTTTCTCTCCTCCTTTTCCTCCCGTTAACCGCGCCAACAGCGGATGAGGGCTTTAGCTCGCCGTACAAATCTGTCATTCTAAATTTGCAGCAGATTATGTTCTCTCCTGGGCGAGCCGGCGGTGATATATGATATGCAAGGCCGCTATTGATTGCCTGATCCGCCGGCAGAGGAGGGAGGCGAAATGAACTTGGAATGAACATCATGCCTCAACTCATTGTGCGTATAATACTCTACTTAATCCCACATTTTTCTGTGCTATGGAATTCAATTGATCAATCATGTTCCACTGATGGTACCATTTCAGGGGCGTTATTGCCATTCTGCTAGGCTGCTTGACCTTTTTTCAATGGCTGAAGCCAGAGGATGAACCTGACTTGCACTGCGAAATAGATCCATGGAGAGAATGGAATAGAGGAGTGCAATTGGGTCTGGGGACGGGGGTGCGGTGCATAAAGGGAGGGGGGGTATGTGTCACTGCTAAAATATATTGACTTTAGCTACGAGGAACATTTACGGCGGAATGAGTTTTTTCTCACTTCTTACGATGTTTTTGTCACATGTTTTTTCCTACTAACAAAGATTTTATTATTATTTTTTTGGCACTGGGATTGGTGGGCCGTGCGTGCTTGTGTGGCATAGCAGTGTTGATGTATGAAAGTCAGTTGTGTGTGTGTGGTACGGAGCAAAATGGAGTCATTAATTATCAGGAATCAGCTGATCTGGGAACAGACACGCACAATCAATATGGTGCGTTTGTCATTCACTGTGGAGGGGTCTTCATAATCTGCAATGGCTGCAAGAATAGCAGAACATAACAGTGCAATCTTATCTTCTGGTGCAAGTATGACATTCAAACAATATATATATTTAAATGAATTTGGTGTATTAACTTGTCTATTAATGCACTCTTGTACAATTATAATACATTTTTACTACTGCGACCTATCTATATTCTATGTACCTTGCACTTGGATTAGTAAATGATAATGATACAGCACTTTTTAGGATCTGCACAGTAAGAAGGACAAAGCTGTGGGTTTTTGCTCCGGCTTCCCTGCACCGTCCAAAGACATGCATGCTTTATGGGGGAATTTGTGACTCTAAATTACCCCACGTGAATGAATGTGAGAGTGAATGGTCTGTCTGTGTATGTCTATGTGTCAGCCCTGTGACTAACCGGCCACTGTCCAGGGTGGTATGGCTCATAGTTATTGAGGGAAATGAATGAGTGAAAAAGGAAAGAGTCAAAATAGAATGTGTGTTAGTACAATGTTAATTCCACGTGACAACCTATTTCGACCTATGTCTGATCATTTTGTTGTTTGTTGGAACTAACTTCCCACTGTCCAGGGTGTAGCCTGCTTTAAGCCCACAGGTGCTGGGATTGGCTCCAGAAGCCAGACGAGAAAGTTTGGGAATCCCTGGGCTTAAATAAACATTTGTTAGGGTAACAAATGTTTATTTAAGCCCAGGGATGTCCAAACTTTTACAATAATAGCAAGTCCAATTCACCTGTCCCTTTCTTTCACACTGAAAGAAAAAAGTCTCTACAGTGAATTATTATGATGGGTACTTTGCAGCGCCGGTCCTGTCTACCGAGATACCTAAATTGGTATGGGGACCAAGTCTCTCAGTCATTTTGGAAATCAAGTAAAAATTAACACAGTATACCTTTATTTTTATAAATGCAAACATTCCTAACTCAATTAGTGGGGCTCATGTAAAAACAGTAAAAAGCCTTACTGCACTGATTCCCAGTTTCAGATGAACTTAATAAAAAAGAACAGGAAGTAGCAAGCTGAAAATTATGTAAACAGGTAACAAAAACATAAACAAAAACAAATTGTTGCAGAGTCAATCAAATATGTAAACAATGTGGGGGCCCTCTAATGCCAGCGGGCCCCTATGCAGTTGCTTACTTTGCCTATAGGCCTAGGTTTTACTCTGGATGCCCTTCCACAACCACACATTTAACCAGGCCTTTTTTTTTTATTATTATTCTTAGCACCACTGACCACTTTTGACAGTGAACAGTCAAATTATGCTTTTTACTGTGCAATTTGGACCATTTTGAAAAAGAAGCCCAATAGAAAATGGTCCATGGGCCGCATTTGGCCCCTGGGCCGTAGTATGAGCATCCCTGATTTAGCCTCTAATACATTTTGGTGAAGAGTTGGGGAAAATATTAAAAGTATTTTGTACATTTCCTAAAGCCTGCTTTTCCTTAAATTGCCTATCCCATCTTTAAATCCCTATTTTAATACAGTAACACTATGTAATTTGTCAGTGTTTGCATTAAATTTTACTTGCACGTAGAGTATCTTTTATCTGAAACCATTAAAACACATTTAGAGCTAAACTTGATTTATTTTGGTGTATTTTTCTGACAAAAAGTCACTGTGTTATTTTAATATTGGAAACAGAGATTTTACTAAAGCAGCACAATTTTCCCCATACTCTTCAATGTTGTGATTATAATGATCTGTATTATCCATATATAGATTTTTATGGTCAGACTCTACTGACTCAGGCTTTAAATGGAAATAACAGTAAATCACTTATTTTTGAAAATTCACCATTAGGACTTCATGTTTGACATATATCACGCGGCGGGCTGTAATAAATCAGAGTGGTCCTTTGACAGTGAGCGTGTCAGTGGAGTGTGAAGCCTCGCTGTCAGACAGATCTGTGTGTATATGGATGTGTATATGAATCTGTGTGTGTGTGTGTCTCATTGACTGGTTCCTTTCATTTCCTCACTCTTGCGGAGGGCCCTTTGGGTGGTGGGTCTCAGCAGGTATTCTCTTATCACCAGCTGACTGCGTCTCTGGGTTTTAACACCACAGTGTGAGAAGATAAAAACAACAAGATAATACGTATACTATTCTGGCGCCATGCACAAATCAGCCCGATACAAGAGAGCTGGATGCTACAGTAGGTTTTACTTCTTTATACCTGCTGCTCGTGTGATTTGACCTCATTATGTCCACAACTTATAGATTTTGTTGAACAATGTTTGTAGCTCCCAAGTTCTCAAGTGTGCTTAAAGGAGAAGTAAATTGCCTCTTGGTGTTAGAGCAAGACTAGGTAACTTTTTCAGGATTTTGAACCAATTTGAATCGAAGTGCAGCGTTATATGCAGTAGTCGGATAGTGCACTTAGAGTATTTTGTGTCCCTTTCAAACCTTGCATTTAAAACCAGAGTGATCTGTACAGTAAAGGAGGTTGACACACTGTAAAATGATCTTTCACTATAATTAACAGAATCAGAGGCAAAAAGTGCAAAAAGCACAGTTTTATTCAATTAGAAGCTACTATATGTACTCTGAGATTGAAAGCCAGGAAGTAAGTGATGAGCTAATGTGGACAAATGAGGATTATTATACTGCACATGTGTATCCCAGTGGTCTAAAACACTAAAACAAAAAAAATTCAAAGGCTGAATAGGGTCTTGTTCATATAAATACATGTTTTAACCCACTGTATGAAATCCACTTGTATATCTTTAAAGCAAGAGAAAACGTTTTTACTAGGTTCTGGCTAATAATGGATTAAGACAGGATGTCAAAAATAGTAAGTAAAAAGAGTCAAGCTGGTATAGTAATAGTGGTAGTAGTAGTAATATCAGGCTAGTAGTAATAGGTCTATTAGTAGTAGTATTAGCAGCCAGGGGAGTCGACAGAGGGGGGGGGGGGGTAACCAGGACATTTGTTTCGGGCCTCAGGGGGCCCACAATTAGCCTTTTCTGTAGTTCAATTATATATAGGGGGCCGGCACTCAAGAGGTTTTGTCCAGGGCCCCATTAAATCTATCAGTGGCCCTGTTAGCAGCAGTAGTAGTAGCAGTAGTATCAGTAGCAGTAGTAGTAGTAGTATTCCAGAGCATAATAATAAAGTGAATAAGCTGGAAAGTATAAAGACTTAGCTTAGGAATGGGACAGTTCTTCATATAAATGCATGATCTGAACCCTCTATATCAGCAAAATCTGTTTCAATATCGAGCCATTTAACCCTTGTTCTATTAAAAATTATCCTTTTACTCCCCCTCGTTCCTCCCCACTTCCACAATGGCCGCCTTATACCACATCAACTCTGCGCACACCGCGGCTACAGTGACCACAATGATATCAGAAGCTTGTTCTGTTTTGCTTTGTCTCCGAGGGGGATGTTAACGTCCTTTTGTGGCACTTCATGTCCTCCTTTCATCTCCCCTGTTCCTCTGATAAGATAACTGAGGACAAGACAGAGAGGAGCGGGACGGGGAGGGGTGAGGGGTGGAGGGGGGCTTGTTTGAAAGGCAAATCAACCTCTACCACCACCAGCGAATCAATGACATAAGGCTTTCTCAGATACAACAAGCTGGACCATCACCATCACCATCCTTCCACTGAAATGATCCTATCGCAAATTGCATATTATTTGCCTTTTTAAAAAATGCATCAGGGCTTAGAAGAAAAAAAAAATCATAAACAGACTGGTATATACCTCGAGGGTGAGCACTCCTTGGCTGTAAGCTAGCTATATTTATGAAAGCCGTGAAGCGGAAAGGAGAGAGGTGGAAGGGTGGGGGGGGTGAGAGGAAGAAGAAGAAGAGGAGGAGAGAGTGAGAGAGAGCCATGGCTGTTAAGATCCTGTTATGTTGTGGCGTGTTTAAGAGCTTTATTAATTCGATTTAGCGCTGCCGACCAGTGTACTGACTGTCAGGCGGCGAACTGATTTGATATCCCAGCCACCACCAAGGCCTTCCTCAACAGCGAGTATTTGAGTTGGTAATATCTTATTGGACCACGCTGTCGTTTAGTTGTGTCCCGTGTGTGTGTGTGCAAAGACTATTTGTGGAAATGCAATTAAATGGTCCCCTCGTTCGTTCGTTCCTTCTTTTTTTTTTTTTTCCACTCTCCTGTTTCTCTCCCTCCTTCTGGAGCTGAGTAATGCAGCGCTCCATTAATTCCCGCCATCAGAGCCATAATTGACTTTTCTCTGACATGATTCCTCTCCATTGAGTGAATTCCCGGCTCCTTATATTTTTTGGTGACGGATCTCATTGTGCACAGTTTACAAGCCAATGCATAAGGAGTGACGCTGCATGCGAATGGTTAAATGTAGAAGGAGACGACGGACAAGGAATGTAATGTTTATGTGGAGAGACAGAGCAGAGAGGTAAAAGGTGGGAGATGGGACCTTAAATTATCTTTGTGATTATGTGACTACCTTGATTAAAGCCTGGTTCAGAAAGAAATAAAGTGCTGAATATGAAAGGAGTGCAGCTACGATGGTATACTATACATTTATATATGATTAAGTATACGAGTCAATGAGATACTGAGACTGGCCACCAAAGTAAGCTAAAGCGTTGGTTCCCAAAAGATGGGTCAGGACTCTGAAGTGGGTTTTGAGAAAGTTAAAAACACTTTTCAGCTTATTTGCAAGTCTAAATATTATTTGAATCAGAGGTTGTTGCTAGACATGAAGCTTTACTGGGGCACAGGAACTTACTTTTATTGCTTTTTTCATGAAAGTTTGCACCGCTCAATGTATTATTCCATTTTTTTTTCTTGTTTATCCCTCTGTTCCTCCTCTATGACATAAATATGAAAGATAAACATGGTTCTGAAATGTTAAATGTTAAGTTTAATCTGCAACATGTCTCTAAGTACTGCAGGACCCCTGTGCAGCTGTCTTACACAGGCCTGTATAAAATATAATATTGCTGTGTTTTAACTGTGTGCACATGATGGAAAATGCTGCGCTGTTGAATCAAAGCCTCTCAGGGTCTGGATTTGAACCAGGGCCCGTCTGTTACAGGAGCATGTGGCAAATTATGTAAGATTATTAAGGATTTATTTTAGGGGTTAATTGATTAATCAGCATTATGGCCATAATCGAGAGAAATACTAACAATTCATGGTTATGCTGTATAGTAAAGTAAAGGTACAGTACCATTGGAGCGTAAGCGCAAATTAAACATAAAATACATGGGCCTATAACTTGTCTTTACATGATTTTGAATTTAATAAAGAGCTGTTTTTTATAAAACATAATGAAAGGTGATGTCAAGCCTGAGATTAACAGTTAATCAATAATCGTTTGTTAAGACTACCAATTAATCTATTAAAGAAAATTCACTGAGTGTGCATCCTCTAATTTATTTACACAGCTGATTTACACTGAGACACGTGCTCTCATAAAAGTGGTCTAGTGACGCCCCTGATTTTAATTACATGTAAATAAATGTGCCAGGAGTTGTAGTAAAATAACTTTGAAATATAATTGATTTTGTAAAAAGTGTGTCCTATTAAAGTAATCTGGGACAATAATGATAGGAACCACAGAGCTAAAGTACAGGTAAGAGATAAACAGGTGATGCTAATGCTAACAGATATGCAAGCAACTGAATGGGAATTGTTGTCAAACGCTTGTCAAAACATTTTTAATACATGATTCTTTTGACCAGGATAGTTTAAAAATGACCTGGCCAAAGGTTACACAAACATTTAAATACTGTAAAATATATCCAGCTACTTATATGAGGTTAAAATGAAATACTATATCTTGCATCCATGTAGAACTAAGTCATAGGATAGAACCAAAAAAAAAAAAAAAAAAAAAACTGCGTCTGGACAAAAAGTACGACTTAATTAACAAAATATAATGTAAAATTGTAAAAATGACTATAAAAGAAAGGGATTCCAGACCCATTTCTTTCTGCAAAGTGAATGGTTGTCCAGGCTGCACAGATGACTTATTGCTGAACCAAATGACCACAAAAAAGCCTGGAGATCAAGGTAAGGGAAGAGTATTGGAGGAGGGGGGATGAGGTTCTCTGTGGGCCCCATTGTCCGGACCCTAACAGGTTCTTGTCTCCATGTTCCGCTCTGTGGCCCCTCTCAAACCCGGGCTTTTTCTCCCGCACACCCCATCACAGCCATCATTAGCACTCATCATTACATTTCTCTCTCTGGATGCATTTATTTTCTAAAGTGATCCTCTATTGACTCATTGTCCCGGACCGGCTTGACTAGTCAACCGGGGCGAGGCGCGGGTTCAAATCCATACACTCAGCTCAAGAGATACGCGGCGGAGTATCAGTAAAGGGGCCAAATATCAAAATGGAACAAATGAAAACAGCAGCGTATTCATTTTACACAAGCTACTGAACATGAGCCAATATCTTCTTCTTCTTCTTCATCTTCTTCTTCTTCTCCTCCTCCAGCGCTCATCCCACGCCCACGCTACAATCACAACTCATGACCTTTGCTTTCCGCTGGCTAATTTATCACCAGAGCGCCGCGTTCGGGCCTGTCCTCCCCAGAGAACCTCCACAAACTCACGGTTAGGTCACATCAACCTGCCGGAGGTCAGGAGCAGAGCTGTCCCAATCAGGAAAACCACTGCAAAGTATGTCCGACCGACGGCAAATTTAACGTCTACATGTACCTCAATGATTTTACTACACAGTTTTGATGAGTTTTCACTGATCGTCGTGAACGAATGCTGCATTCGTGTGCACTTTAACAACTAAGAACTATGATTTAAAAGTGTATGACGTCATTATGCATCATCAACATGGCAGAGAGTGTTTAAAAAGCTATTGATTACCCATGTTTCTTTTCAATATTTGACTACAGATAGCTAAAGCTACTTAAAGCTATATTGTAGAGCTAGGCTGAAAGTGTTAGCATTTAGCTTTAAATTAAAAAGAACTTGGTAGCCATAAACATATAAAGATCCTTAAACTACAAATGAAATATTGTCAATATTTCAAACCTTGATTGGTTGTTTTGTTAGTTTGTTAGCCAAGTTTATTCTTACCTGATTTGTTAAATGCTAAATGCAGGTTATAATACTCAGATATTGCTAAGGCTAACAAATCTTACACTTTGCTGCCATGTTGATGATGCATACAATGAAAGTTGAAGGCTAAATGCTAACCTAGATTGCAGAATTGTTCTGGAACGTTGGCTTTTTCATCTTCCAAAATTAGTTTTTGAGCTAATTTTTTGATTTGGTGGGACGTAGAAAGATTTAGGTCTACCAGACATTCGCTTTTAGACTGCCTGATTAGCTAAAACGCTGTACTAAATGCAGGTTATAATACTCAGATATTGCTAAAGCTAATAACACATATACTTTGCTGCCATGTTGATGATGCATATTGAAAGTTGAAGGCTAAATGCTAACCTAGATTGTAGAATTGGCAGGGCAAGTTTTTCATCTTCCAAAAATGTGTCCAAGTTACATTTTTTTATTTAACCAGACAGACACTCGCTCTCGCTTTTGCATTTCTTATGCTAGGGTGATGATATTTGACAAAGATGCTCATTAATAAATTAATTTTAGAATTTCAGCATCACAACTGATAAAAAAAAGTCTGTCTAGACTGTCTAGATAAAAAAAACTCACATTCATCTTCCTAAAGTCCTTTTTGGTCTCAATGACTTACATTAAAATCACTTATTTTCACTCTGCTGCCATTGCAATCCAGAAATGTTAAATCAAATCAAACCAAAACCAAATCTACCATTTTCTTTGAGAGGAAGAACCTGAGTTTTAGTCCTTTTTGTGTGATTTTTCCTTTTTTTTTTTTTTTTTTTTTGTAATGACACAAAAAGTATAAATGTATCTAAATCAGTGTTAGCACTAATCATTGACCTATCCGGTAATCCAGGCCGGTAATCCCTGCACAAACAAAAAAGTACTTTGCATCTTTAAATAGTAAATAATACGTGTATGTGTAACATACCGGCTTTTAGAGGGTTACAAATGAATTATCTTTTGTTATGTGCAATGAGGACAGGGGTTAATGATCAAAAAACAAAAACAAGCTTTTTCTTCATGTTTTCCATTTTTAAATGTGGCCCAGTGACCTAAAAGGGCTTTAAGAGGAAGAACGGGATTAAAGACGCTCTAAGCAGCTCTTCTCATGAAATATCTGCTCTTGCCCAAACCTAAACGCACGGACCTCCATCTCCACGCAGCACCTGGCCCTCTCTGTCTCTGTCTTTTTTCCTGGCTTGTACTCCTTCACATATATAGGTATAAACTGACTGACTGACTGTGCCCGCTGTACAACAGGCTAATTTCCCCCTACTCCACTATTAATGCATTTGGCAGGGACAACATTCCATTTCCTGTAATGAGATACACAAATAAATCTGGCTATGGATAGACTCAGGGCGGCGGTGGTGGAGGAGGAGAGGAAGGGGGGGCCCGGGACGACGAGGTGGGGGTGTGCACTGAGACACATTCTCCCAGCGCTGGTGTAATTGCTATGGGTGCTCGCAGACATGCAAACCAATCTCTGCGCAGATAGGGCCCAGTCTCTCTCTCTCTTTCTCTCTCTTCCTTTCTTTTTCCCCTCCTTAAGGCTATTTCTTTTGTCTTTTCCATGGCTCGCACATTCAGGATGGAATATACTATGTATGGGTATGGGGGGGCTCTTAATTTGTGAATTAATAGCTTTCCCCTGTAGAGTTGTAAATGCTTTGAAATGTCACTTTAGGAGCATTTGAAGCCTCAGATTAGGCCTGGTAACATTAAGAAAACAATATATAATAACAATAATCCGAAAAGATTAATTTGATCTTCTACTAATATTAATATGTGGATTTCTTATAGACTGACCAATATTTTTGTATTGTACCTTGACACGTTTGGGTGACTTAACTCCCACAAATATTGATCAGTCTATAAGAAATCTACATATTAATATTATTCAAAGACCAAATGAACCTTTTCGGATTATTGTTATTATATATTGCATGTTTTCTTAATATTGTCAGGCCTAATCTGGGGCTTTAAATGCTTATAACAATAAAATATTTAGTCAAGAATGTCATGGCCCCCTTAAATATCCAAAAATCTCACATGGACCCCCAACAGTAAAACTTCACCATATTCAAAAGACTGTGCCATGTTTTTCTCCATCAGGCGTCAAAAAACACATATAACATATTTTTAAAGACATATATAACTATACTTCATTTCAAACTCAATTTTTTTAATGTACTTAATATAGAAAAACCTCTGGGGGCCCCCCTGCTGCACCTGCACGAACCCCCAGGGGGCCCCGGACCCCATTTTGGGAACCAATAATTTAGATAATGATATGACTTACATTATCTCAAACTTGACATAAGCTGAACTGCCTTGTACGATATAAGAAATGCAAGACACGTGACTTCTTTTGGCTTTTCCCTGTCCATTTGTCCGGGCTTTGGACACACATGAATACACTCGTATGTGACTCCTTATGGCCAAGTATTTATGTATATTTCTTTGTACCTAAAATACATAAACTGGCCAACAGATCTCGGTAAATTGATGCACTCTTGGACCTCCAGCGCTAGCAGTTGTTACCCAGTTACACAGACATGCACAGCGTTAGGGAAACATGCAATATGCAATGTTAAATACAGCAACCACAGCTTTTGATATTTGAATAATACTAATATAACCAGACATATATGATTATAGCAAACAAATCAAATTAATACAATTGCTTTGAGTCCATGATGCTAACACTACACACATTTAACAAGGTCAGAAAGGCAACATTTTTAATCATGTTTTAGAAGAAGCTTTGCAAGACAGCGCTGTTATCTCATAAAATACATTTCCCAGAGTTCCAAGCTCAACTTTTGCTTGTAACTTTAAGATACAGTGCTAGCGTAGACAAACCATAACAATAATAACATGCAATAACAATCACATCTACAATATGTTAACAATATACTGTGCAGCCTAGGACTATCTACCAAAAACCCCATAGTCCCTCCCCTCCTCTGCCTTTGCCCCGCCTCCGTCCAGTGTGTAACATGCTACTTTTTAATTTGCAGTAAGACATGACAAGGACAGATGAATGGCTCTTATGGCACCTCTGTCCCTGGAGCCGGTCTAAACGCAGACCTGGTGTACATAACGCACGTCACACTACATTATCTCTACAGCCCCACGGTAATGGGCCCCTCTCCCTCCGCAAAGGGCAACCACACTGACTCCAGACAAACCAGCAACAGCACCAGCAACAGCAGCACCAGCAGTGACAGAAGGAGCCAGTACATAGTCAGGGTTCATTAACAGACAGTGTGAGCAGAAGAGATAGCCATGCATTTAGAAAAGTGTGTGAAAAATATGTGTTTGAATACTTTAATTAACGCAAATAGTCTAAAATTCACTAAAGGGAAAGTACATAAGTAACATATTCCCTACAGTAGTTAGAAATACTGAGGTCTATCATGTTGACGGCCAATTTAGTCCTTGTTTAGACCTGGTTTAATCCTGATGTAGTCCTTGTTTAGTCTTTATTTAGTCCTGGTTTGGTCCATGTTTAGACCTCATTTAATCCTGGTTTAGTGCTTGTTTAGTCTTGGTTTGATCCTCATTTAGTCCTTGTTTAATCCTTGTTTAGTCCTTGTTTAGTCTTGGTTTAGTCCTGTCTTTTCCCTAAGTAAGTTTTGGTTTAGAATATTTTAATCCTGGTTTAGTCCTGGTTTAGTCCTGTCTTTTCCATAAATAAGTTTAGGTTTAGAGTATTTTAATTCTGGTTTAGTCCTGGTTTAGCCCTGTCTTTTCCATAAATAAGTTTAGGTTTAGAGTATTTTAATCCTGGTTTAGTCCTGGTTTAGCCCTGTCTTTTCCATAAATAAGTTTAGGTTTAGAGTATTTTAATCCTGGTTTAGTCCTGGTTTAGCCCTGTCTTTTCCATAAATAAGTTTAGGTTTAGAGTATTTTAATCCTGGTTTAGTCCTGGTTTAGCCCTGTCTTTTCCATAAATAAGTTTAGGTTTAGAGTATTTTAATCCTGGTTTAGTCCTGGTTTAGCCCTGTCTTTTCCATAAATAAGTTTAGGTTTAGAGTATTTTAATCCTGGTTTAGTCCTGGTTTAGCCCTGTCTTTTCCATAAATAAGTTTAGGTTTAGAGTATTTTAATCCTGGTTTAGTCCTGGTTTAGCCCTGTCTTTTCCATAAATAAGTTTAGGTTTAGAGTATTTTAATCCTGGTTTAGTCCTGGTTTAGCCCTGTCTTTTCCATAAATAAGTTTAGGTTTAGAGTATTTTAATCCTGGTTTAGTCCTGGTTTAGCCCTGTCTTTTCCATAAATAAGTTTAGGTTTAGAGTATTTTAATCCTGGTTTAGTCCTGGTTTAGCCCTGTCTTTTCCATAAATAAGTTTAGGTTTAGAGTATTTTAATCCTGGTTTAGTCCTGGTTTAGCCCTGTCTTTTCCATAAATAAGTTTAGGTTTAGAGTATTTTAATCCTGGTTTAGTCCTGATTTAGCCCTGTCTTTTCCATAAATAAGTTTAGGTTTAGAGTATTTTAATGCTGGTTTAGTCCTGGTTTAGTCCTGTTTTTTGCCTGGTTTAGATCTGGTTTAATCTAGTAATAGAAAAATACCGAGGACCGAGTTTGGAGAAGCAGCCAGGAGCAATGACACAGGCTTTATGTTGTGTAATAGACATTTTATAACTACTCAGGCATCTTATAACTGTGTTTTGTACAATGTATGCTTTTGTAAAATTTACGGTAATTAATTGGTAGCACAGATTGCCGTTTTTCCACCGTAAAAAGTATGGGACGTTACAACAAATATTACAGTAAGTACACATTGTAAACATTTTTTGTAAATGATTGTTTTTACAGCACAATAATAAAATGCTACAGCTATTACATTTTTTTACTGTTACTTTTTACTTTTAGAATAATGTTAAATTATAAAGTGTGGATTTTGGCTTATTTATGGTAATAAATTGTATTTTGTGGTGAAGCTGTCTAAATCTAAAAGTTTTTCTCAACCAATTTTGTTTAATATGTGTAAACCACATAATTAATATTAATGTTAAGTCTTTAAAATCCTACAGCATGGGTTAGCCTCTGTTCCCTTGCTCCTGTCTACCTTTCTAAACTCCTTTACTCCTTTATCTACTGGCAATAAAGTAGCTAAACAGAAGTAATCAAACGAACCACGTTTACAGATTACTGAACTATCACTTTGAGTTTTCAGCCAAAGAGTTGTGAATTTTCTATTATTCCAAGTAAATCTGGTTAGAAATACATTAAACTGAGGATAACCTTTTCATAAACTGGCCTCACAGCTTTCTGCCTTACTCTAAATTGAATACTCTGAGCATGACTGTATATTGACCTGCATGCCATTACATGAAAAACATGATTTTCCAGTCATTTTATCGTTGTGTATTTTAATTTCTCTGGAGAAGATTGATTGGAAATGTCCCCCCCTCCTCTCCCCTGCAATAACAGCATGGACACAGCAGCAGCAGCAGCAGCAGCAGCAGCAGCAGACAGAAGAAAGATGTGACAGTGACCAGAGCAAAAGAGAAGGGTGTCTAACTGGAACTTACAATGTCCTATTTTCCTCCCATCCAAGTGGTTGCCACTCCAGAGAACTACAGAGACAGAAACATAAAAGAGGAAGTGGCCTGTTTTGATGAATGCTCTTTGAGATCATTTTCAACCACAACATCCCATCATCAGCACACACACACACACACACACGCACACACATAGACACACACACAAATAGACACACATGTTATAGCCCCTCCCTGCCTGCTCCGGTCTGTTCCTACACCTGTTCAGCCCTCCACCAGGGACATGTTAATTCAGAGGCATTAAAAAAGCCAATTGTTTGCACAACCGATAATCTATTAGGCCCCAGGCAGTGTGTGTCCACTCTCGCTCGCCTCGCCTCCAAATGAGAAATCCAGGCTCGGACCGGACATAATCTGTGACTGGAGATACTGTCATTTGTTTGCCAATGCTCTGGCCTATTATCGTATATATGATGTGTAATAAAAATGATTTAGACTTGCTTTTGGATGTTTATCTTTGGGAGATTTTATGTAAACTGACCCTAACCTTAAAGGGGAAGGCTTTTTTGTTTAGATACTTAGGGAGAGGTCAGGGCGCAGCATTAGGCAGTGCAGCCCGGGCAACAGTATGGGGGCCCAGGAGGATTAGGGGCCCCTGAGAGTGGTCCTCGTCCTTTTATGGTCCGTTTATATATTTATAATAAACAAGAACAACACTTCATTGCAAACACTTTTCCCCCCAACTAATTAATAGAAATGTGAAACTAAGACACACCTGTATATTTTTTGAGTTTGTATTTCATTTATTTTTCTGTAATGTTTTTATAAGATTAATAATAATAAAATGTGAAAAATGAAAAGGAATTAAAAAAATATATATATTTTTTTTATTACACAATTTTTTAATTTTATTTTATTTTATTTTCATGATGAATCTGAGGCTTAAGCATGAAGCCAATAGAAGTTTAGGGGCCCCTGAGAGTGGTCCTTGTCCTTTTATGGTCTGTTTATATATTTATAATAAACAAGAACAGCACTTCCTTGCGAATACACTTTTTTTTTTTTTTAAAGTAATCAATATAAATGTGAAACTAGAACACATCTGTATCATTTTTGAATTCGTATTTAATTTTTTAAATGTTTTTATAAGATGACTAATAATACTAATATTAATAATATGAAAAATGAAAATAATTGAAAGAAATGTTTAAAATATTTTTGATTAGCTTTTTTTTTTTAATTTCTTATTACACTATTTTATTTTCTTTCTTTTCATGATAAATCTTAAGCTTAAGCGTGAAGCTAATAAAAGGGACAAATGTGCTTCAGGACTTCGGGGCCCAGAGTGAAAACCTGCTCTGGGGCCCCTCATCACCAAGTTACGCCACTGGGTAAAGAACTTTATTTCTTACTGCACAATCCCAGTTTGGAGAAGCAGACAGGAGCAACACCGCAGTGACTTGTGCTGCTGCTGTCAGTGAAAGGTTAACTTTAAGATTGCTTTTTTAGAAACCTTGTGAGCAACATTAGCAGCCCTATGTCACTGCTCCTGTCTGCTTCTCCAAACTGAACATGTGCTAACCATTGCAATAAATGATCTTTCCCTAAACAGCTTGCAAATGCCTGAATTTCAAGTTACGGGACAGATAAACCCTAAAAAGTACCTGGTTATGGTTCTTTAAGGTCAACAAAATGATAATTATCTAAGTGCATTTTTGGACAGGGGCGTAACATCAGGCAGTGGGGCCCAGGACATGACAGGGCCCCACTGAGAGTCAATTTTAGTGGATTATTTTCATACTGGGCTATAAATCACACTGCAAGCATGACTCATTTAAGAACATTGATTAAAAAAATATAAAAATTGTATGATATGCATAATAACTTTACAATATTTACTTAATGCTTATAAAGTTAAATTATGAACAAAAATGCACATTACATTTTTTGTGGGACTGACATGTTTGATTTGTTTGAACTATTAGTAGACTTTTAGAAATAATTTAGATTTTTTAAAACTTAAAGTATGATGTGTGGATGTATAAACTTAAAAATATATATGCATAGACTGAATGTGCTTCATAATTTAGGGGGCCATTCTGAAAACCTGCACTGGGGCCCCTAATTACCGCCTTACGCCACTGTTTTACGCAACTTTTATCTTTCTAACTTTAACCGGACATGAAAACTTAACCCTGGTTGTCAAAAAGGTCTCTAGTGGAAAAGGCATTGATTTTATGCATTTATGTACATATTATTAATTTATTTGGCTTGGTAATATGAATTTTGCATGTAGTTTTTTGCTTGTTTTATCTAGTTGGGCAAAAATATCTATACTACTATATCTATACTTGATGGAGTCATATAAGGATGGGAAAAGCTGTTTGTTGTTGTGTTACAGAAATAAACTTCCCCCCGCCAAAGCTCTCCACGTGGGATTATGCTCCATGACAGCTATATGGGATATGTTTTGGTACGTCTGGGCTCAAATTGAGATGCTGTTCTGTGTAGGCGTATGTTAAAAAAAACGTTAGGGCATCGGGAAAAAAAAAAAAAAAAAAAGCTGATTGAATCGCAACACACTCCCCAGCGCTCGGCCTGCCTGCTATACAACATAACAAGTCACCGGAGACACAGCGGCGGGGAAAAAAACACACACACACTTGGCCGCGGCGCTGTCATAAACGCCATCCTCCTCCGCCTCACGCACAGAAAAGTAGGAGACGAGTGACGGGGGAGAATTAAAAAAAAAAAAAAACACAAAAACAAAGGGGGTGTTGTGTGTGAATGCCTTACCATCGTCCCGTTTCCTCTTCTCGCCGTTGGAGCGGGGGATGCCCAGGATGCCGTTGATGGAGTAGGAGCCCACGGGATCGTTGGAGGCGCTGGTCACAGGGGGCGAGGCGGTGCTGGGGACTGGTGGGACAGGAGCAGAGATAGTGAGAGGAGGTTAGGATATTGTTTGGGTCAGGATTGTAAAGCTCTTGTGTCCAGCGAGCGGTACAGTTTTGGTTTGGGACAGTAATGGCAGCGGTGGAAGAAGTACTCAGTTTCTTTACTTAAGTCAGGGGTGTCCAGACTATTTTTGAAGAGGGCCAGCTTTGAAGATGTGCAAAGATCCAAGTCCCTCCTGATTTTGAATGGAACTCACGTACAATGTTTTCTTTCCAAAGCCAAATAATTATTAAATCTCTTCTTTGACGACAAAATCTAAAACTAAACCCAACAAAATAACATCTTAGAACATTAAAACAACATCCCCTAGGTAATTTCTTTTTTTTTCTTTTTTTTTTAGCTTTTTTAGCCTGATTTTAATGTTTCTAATAGTTCAAAACTTAGAAAACTTGCAGAAACACAGAAACAGAAACACTGTATCAAACTGCTGGTGAGCCATTAGTCATATATTTTGTCACTGAAGCTGAGGGCCTTATGAAATCTTGACCTGTGCCACAAATGGACCTTGGGCCGCGCTTTGGACACGTCTGACTTCAGTAAAAGTACAGAAAAAGGAGCAAAAATTCTACTCAAGTAAAAGTATAAAAGTACTTTCAAATATACTTGTGTGTAAAAAAGTAAAAGTATTTTGACAACTCTTGAATGTGTTAAATATGAAAGATTTTACTGAAATATTTTGCTGATTCCAGATGAAATGAACAAACTGGTGCAGTAGAAGAGACTGAACTTCTGTCTTTATTATTCTGATGTTTCTAAAGCAGTACTACTTTACTGCATCTGTTATATTTAAGTACTGTGCGTCTACAATGAGGCCATGACAAAAACACATGATTTTAAGCAAAAACTCAAAATACGTTTTACTTCAAACCAACAAGTAGTGGAGTAAAAAGTACAGATACTTGCTCTAAAATGTAGTGGAGTAAAAGTAAAAGTACCCCTTGTAAAATGTACTCAAGTAAAGTACAGATACATGAAAATTATACTTAAGTGAAGTAACAAAGCACTTTTACTTTACTTCCACCACTGGTAATGGCTCTTTTTCACCAGCACTGATTAGTTTTACTTTACTTTACTCGGTTTTACTCAGTTTGGGTTGTTTTCCATTTCTTTGTAGTACCAGTTTATTGTGGGTGGGGACAGTGGCGAGCTCACTGATGGGACGTCCTGTAAACCTGACATAAACAACAACATTGGAGGATGCAGAGGCAATGTTTTACTTTATGCTCTGGTTTTGTTTTTTGTTTTTGATTTGTCACCTGCAAAGCCAAAGAAATCTGTAATCTGTCAATGTCAAATTTTGGCACTGGTTTGGCTCGGCTGGAAGTGGGTAGAACCGAGCAGAGTAAAACCAAGTAGTGCTGTTTGAAAAGCGCCATAAGTCTTGGCCTTGCTTGTTAGTATGGTCCGCTCTATGGATAGCATAATATGGACAAATTTGACTACTTTTGGTGAAATATACAGGATTTTCTTGAGGTTCTTTCATATCACAAATAAATAAAATATGGGGCACAAGATGGTGGCATAATCTGTAACCCAAAATGTGCCGTCCGGTTATGACGTATACAAGCAGACATAGGTTTTGCTGAGACAAATATTGTATGTAATGGCTTCTGGGGTCATAGGTCGTACAGTATGAGAAGTCAAAGCTAACCCTGTTATGACTGTAGTGGTAAAGTATTGGTTATGCAAACAAATGTATGGCTTAGACTTGGCCTTAAATTAGGGTGACCAGACGTCCCTATTTAGCCGGGACAGTCCCAGTTTTAGGCTCCTTGTCAGTTGTTCCCATTCCAACCAACAGAAAAGCATAGGAAACCAAAAACACATTTATCTAAAGACTTTTGTCACTAAAATGATTTACAATGTCATTATTTTTATTAATAAATTGCCATTAAAATTAAATACTTACGCTCTATGGCGTCACAAACTTTGAATTACATGGCAGAAAATTGTATGGAAGCTTTTTTGTAACTTGGTGAGTTCAAATGCACCGTGATAAGTGAAATAAATATGTATCCCAGTTTCTGGCTCTAAAAATCTTGTCACTCCACCTTAAAAAGTGCAGAAAGACTTTAAAGAGAGTATAGTAAAGGACGCAAAATGTCAAAAATCTACCATAATTTCAATATGAACATGTATATTTTCCTTGAACAGCAAAATGAGTATGTGCAAGGTATTTTTTGTGTATTTTGCAAATCTATAACCAATTCCAAATAGGTCTAAAGCAGCTATTTTTCTAATTCAAAAACTTATATTATCTCTATGCAAACATTCAAGTTTTACAAGTTGTGTATATCATCATTGCGATATTAAACTGCCATTAGTGTTTTTTCATTCCAAGTGACATTTTCCTGCAGACCAATCACAATTCTGCAGTGCATCTAGCTCCGCCCTTTAGTCACAGGATCATTTTGTACCACATTTTAACACTGAAACCCAATTAAAACCATTCTGGACACTTTATTTGAATGTGTGTGCTGTGTGCCTCTCACCTATAGTGTGTCCCGGCGTGGACAGCGGTGTGACCGATCCATCCGGCGACGGGTGGAACTGCTGCTGGACTTTGGTGCGGATAATCCTGGCAAAGTGAACAACACACACGGATCAATCAATACTGCTTTTTACCCCCGCTCCTCTCCAATCCTGTTTTGGGACTCTTAAACACACACAGTAAGGAGCATTGACCACTTATTGCCTTATGTGCATGTACAGGTGCTCCCCCGTTCTATATCGTCATACTGAGGGGGGGCTCTTGTTGCCAAATAGCCAATCTCGAGGCTTTAGGGCCAATCTCTGTGCTTCTCTAGGACGGCTGAATAGGAGCTGCCCCCACGAGAGACGGTGGATTCAATCTAGCTGGATTCTGGGGGGTTAGAAAATATGATAAAGTCGGCCCACAGCAGTAAGATGTGATGTGGCGGGGAAAGTCTTCATTGCACTTTGGTCTGAATGATCTTGCAAACAAAGCATGAAATCACATCAATTCACCTCAATGATCGGCTTCACTGGCTCTACCTGGCCAAGTCTAATAATCTTCTCCCTCTACACCTCCCCTTGAGCCCCCCCCCTCCCTCCTCTCTCTTTCTCTCCACACTGTCCACTCCACTCCACAATAAAACTCTTTCACAGAGTCTCATCTCAGGCTTTCCTTCACTTCATTTTTTTCCCCCCTCCTCTCCTCACTCTGTCGGTGGTGCTAGGTTTTCGCTTGTTGGTGGTGTTCTGCTCGCTTTAGCCCTCCCTGAGCCTCCTCCTCCTCCTCTGGGCTCAGGGAGGATCACAGATTATCGATCAGGACTCCGGGAGAGAAAAGTTGGAGGATGAATTGCAGCGGATAAATGCAAAAAACTGTGATGTATGAGTTTAAGGTGACAGGAAAGTAACATGGTGTGTTTTGGGACAGCTTTAAAAACACGCTATGAGGGTTCACACATCTATTTTCCACATGACATACATTACAAAGGTGCACAAATGTTAAAAAATGTAACTGTTATAATAATAATAATAATATGCACTGCAGGTTACATTTTGTATGTCATTATTTTTGGCCAATATGAAGAAAACTTATTTTAACTTCTACTTCTGGTAAGCACCTGGAATAAAAGTCATAATAAACCATCATTATTATAAAAAGGGGGATTAATAATAATAATTTAAAAAAATCTGGGATACAAAGGGTGTTCAACTGATGAATTATTTTTGTTTGTGTTTTGTATATTTATTTTGTTATTGTTATTACTTTTGTGTTATTGGTTGATCGAACTATTGAATTTGCAGGAAGCTGCTAATTTGTAAATCTTGAACTGGAAGGGGGTGGGATTATATAAGGTTACACTTCAACCCAGTCCTTTTCGAACATTGGTTATGTTTACTGGATGTACATTTATTTCTTTTAAAATTGTTTGAAATAAACTTCACTGAATACTGAATATTTTGTGAATGATTGTGAAAAGAAAGCAATGCTGTCTTACTGGGTTTGGCTAACACACTGACCTTATATATAGTAAAAGATTGTTGTAAATTGTATATTTTATGATTGAACAAGTGTACAAACATGCTATACATGTGCATTACATTTAAGCATATTTTTAATTGTGATATTAGTGTAAGCAGTACACTCATCTCAAGTCACTGATATCAATTAATCCTATGGCTTTGCTGATGTCAGGCCCTCACAGCATCTCAGTGTATAATCCAATACAAACCCAAAAGACATTTTCTAATCACAAAACATATTTGTAATTATTTTAATTGCAGTATGGAAAGACAAACATGCATTTGTTCCTCTTATTGGGCATTTTTACTCTACAAAACATAGAAGTGTCCTTAACTATTGTACTTTTGGGGAGGCCGCTCATTATAAATTCATAAACCTTCAGCAAATTGCAGTTTACAGGAATGATAAATTATGATGACATGAAAGCAATAATATCTTATCTATAGAGCCATTGCAAACACTTCTACACATAATGATGGTTGTTTTTTTCTGAAATCTTCTGAAAGTATCCTCACAGTGCCTTGCTTTCACTTTATAATACACAAAAAATGTCCTATTTGAGATATCAGCAGAGGATATTCAGTGTCAGTGTGATATTCCTTGTGCCAAGCATCGCACTTTTTATATCAAAATAAAATGAAAATATGACTCTAATCCAAGACATCAGCTCCATCAAGCATTAATTTGAATTCAAAATAACATTATCACTGCAAATTCTATAACAATATTGCATGTTTTACTACTGTTACTAATGATTTTTACTATACACAGCATAGATATGATTCATCTTAAAGCTAGAAGAGGTAGCTGGAGATAAAAGTGGTCACTGTTTATCAGAAAATCATAATAATCCTTCAGCAGATTGCAGTTTGTGTGATATAAAAATGATAAAAACAGGAAAGCAACACTAACTCAAGCTGACATCTTGAATTTTTTTACACGCCAAAGTAATTCTTCAGTGAGATTCACACTGCTTTGACCCTTGTAGCATTGCATTTACAGCATCTTTCTTTTTTTTTTTTTTTTTTTTTGACTGACGGGCCGACGCGAGATAGTTTGAATAACAGGTATCAGGAATCCCACACGGGACGACGCTGGAGAGGCGCGACACCAAAGCACCAGCCCCACTCTTCCGGCTCAGGCTGCAGAGAAGCACCGGGCAGCCACGGGTTAACTTCCCTGAGGCCAAATGTACATCCCAGTGTTTTCATTCCCTCCCGTCATGATCTCGTGTGTCCTGTACGGTCTCCTCCAGGACGGCAGCCTCCTCCGCCTCCGCCTCCGCCTCCGCCACAAAAACACCCATCAATATTTTATTTGAATTTCTTACATCGCTCCACCACAGTTATCTGACCTCATGACTCGAGGGAGGCGCATAAATCCAAGGACTTTGTTACCAAGTGTATGTTGTTGATATTGAATAAGCAATAGTGGACGGCTGAATTAACGACTTTGGTGTACAGAGGGAAAAAAAATACCCCCAAAAGAAATATTAAAATGTGGATCGATATGATTGAGAGGCGCTTAGGAGAGTCGCTGCACAGACGCAGGAAGGGGGGAGCTGGTGGAAACTCCAGCTCTGGCCGGGCCACAAACAAAACAACCGTGCAATCCAGTCTGTGTGTAATCTTTAATAATTCATGCAGGAAAAATGTGTTTAAGGCCAGGACATCCTCTTTAGTCCATGAGAGCAGAGGTCACAAAGCTCTAACCGCAAAGACCACTGGGAGTCCGACTGGAGCAGGCTGTGGCTTCTACACTTCTGTTTTATCCTTACACTGGACATTTCTGCTGTTCTGATATATGAACGTCAAGTAAAAAAAAACAAGAAAAAAACAGGCCTGCTATAATATTCTTATAGAGCTATTTTAAGTTATCTCTGAGTTAAAATCACAAAAAGGTGCAGGAAATGTTGACTTGTTATCCAGTTAAAAAATGTAAAAATGTCTATATACAGCAGAAAGGAAAAATAGCATTTCTTTAAAATGTATAAACTTTTGATCTGAATATTAATAATGACAAGTGCATAATAATGACAATACAATAATATTCAACAGAGTGCAATCTATACGGTGGATAATATTGCTTTACATGGTTCCATGACTGGATTTCAATAGGAAAAATAATTAATTTTAGTTAATGACTGGTAAAGCTGGAGTACAGCCAGTACTTTTGGTACATTGCTTTTAACGTAATAAATTCACATAAAAATAATTACATTTTAACAAGTTATTAATTATATGAAGCTATAAAAGGTATTTTGTAGTTCAAGTGACCTAAGAGAAAAGTTACATATTGCTTACTAAAAATTTAGAAGATGAAATTTAAAGCAAAATGTATTTTAATGCAAAAACATAAACATTTGTCACTATTTGTATTTATCCCACAACTCACTAAACAAGCTTAAAATACTGTTAAATTGACAGTAGACTATAAAATATGTCCAGATGTAAAGCCTTACAGTACTTTAATATTATAATGCTGTATACATTATATTTAACAATAATGATCACACTAACAAAAGCATGTTGGTGGAAGTAAAAAGCAGCTGATGTCCTTTAACAGTGTGATCTGTTGCAGTGATGAGTGATTAGCTCACGCACAACAGGTGAGGCCAGAGACAGCGCCACAAATCCATTATAAAAGCCTCATTCTCATAATAACGTGTCAAATCTGTGTCTTTCCCTCACAATTCTCGCTCTGCGTTTAGCTGGACGTGTTATGAGACTCTGTTGGGCTCATTAAAATGTAATGCCGATGACCAGCTCTCTGGAACAGTGCCTCCTAAGCAAAGTTCATCACTCGCACTGTGCACTATGGGGCTTTTTTTTTTTTTTTTTTTTTTTTTTTTTTTTTTTTTTTTTCCTCCTCCCTTACGCTCTCTCCTCTCCACTCGTTCCACTCATGCTCCGGGCTTTTTTACTGTCCTCTGTTCTGGGGTCTACTGTGTGGCTTCTAGAGGGACTAAACTCTGTCTACTTATCAACTCTAAATCGTACAAACCAACACGTTAATTTTCACAATTAAAACTATATAAATATTTAGAATATATGTTAATTTTTGTTGCGTAAAAAGCGAAAGGAGCCTTTACGCGCCACGTTTTGGTGTTGGCGGTGAAAGGCAGGGCAGTAAAGAGGCTGCTGGTGGCTGGAGCGTGTGTTGTGTCGCAGTGTGGTCCGCGTATTGAACGACTTTGTTGGGTATTTCCCTCTGCCTCTGGATCTGGTTACGAGCTATCGATCGGTTTTTATCGAGACAGATGTGATCTCTCCTCGGCGCTCGGCGTGCGCGCTGCGTTCGTGGAGGGCCGCAGTGGGGATTGAATTGCACTTGGGGGAGACCACCCCAGCTTCTTGGCACCATTATAACTCCACCGGTATTATCAGTAAATAAAAGATACGCGTATATGTGAGAGCCAACAGAAAAGTATCCTCTATATCCTCTTAACATTTTTTACAATTTAATATAATGGCACTTAGGACCTACCTGTTGATGGATGAAACGCTGGGCACAGTGTCGTTGTCGCACACTCCTTCTGCCAATAGCCGGTCTCGAATCTCCCACGCGAACATAGTTGGATTTTGTCGTTTGTATTCGGCTATTTTATCCACGACTTTGGGAGTTGCGACCTTTGGTTTGGAGCCACCAATGACCCCAGGTTTAATACTGCCAGTTTCGTAGTACCTGCGTGAAAACGGAGAGACAGTTTTCCAGAGTGAGGAACGAGAAATAGGAGAATTAGTCTGTACACTTTAACCTAATTGTGCTGTTAAGGCTGGTTTACTTATTTATTAAAACAGTGAGACGCACAGAACAAAGGGCACAAAGTTGTTTTGACTTTTGAAGCAGCATGCACCACATGCCACCGTGATCCTAAAGTGTGGCTACAGTAAGTGTTGGTGAGAAACATTTAGTGTGTGTGAAATGAAGTACCTCTGAAATGACTTCTGATAGCTAGGGAAAAATATATTTGAGAAATTACTCTCAACATTTTGGTTCATTAATAGCGTCCTGGACTAGCAGTGTTTCTCATGGCAAGTGCAAGTCTCTCTTGTAAATGGTGCGTTATTGTTGTCAATTTAATTTAGGTTGGTGTCTAATTATAGCTGATAATATACAAATTGTGTTGTTTAATTTTGTCTGCCTCTCGTTACATTTTCTGCAAAATGTATGCGTAAGAAAAAATGAAATACACACCTTATTGCAGTAACCAAATAATTTCGCGAGAAAATTCAGCAAAACAATAATATTATTTTTCTGTTTTTTAGCAGTCATGGCACTCTGTCCATACACCCAAAAGTGACTTTAGTTTTATTCAGCTATTAATACAGCTCATTTTACACTTAATGTTTTGCTGTAAAATTTTATCTCATTTTTTTCCTCAAAGGCGTTTTGTGATGGGAAGAAAATGGAAGGCAAGGAAAGGGGTAAAAATGTGCCTCGTGTAACCGATGACTGAGGCAGTAACAGAGGGAGGCGTGCGCGCTAAGATTGATGTTTGACACGTTCACTCTCTCGCACACATTTGGACTATAACCCTTTTTTTTACCTGCCGAGGATTTTGCTGACGCAGCCGTGGCTGACCCGGAGCTGTCTGGAGATGTCGCAGGGCCGGACGCCTTGATGGGCCAGCTCCACTATCCGCTGCCTCACCACGTCCGGGAGGGGTCTGCCGTTCACAAACACCCCGCCGAGCTGGTTCACACCGCCGTGCCCTGCGTGGGATACAACAGCAGCACAGGGGAGCATAACATTACATACCTGCAGAGGCGGCACGCACGGGACAAGTACGCGTTTGACCATTGTTCCAATAATGAGACAGACACCCATTGTATTTAAAAATAAGCTCTGGAAACTTGCTAAAAAAATACACAGCTACATATTGTAGCGTAGGCTATATTTAAATTCACTAACACACACTTTTACGCGCGACTAATTTTGTTTAATTCATTATTTCTCATGGATGCCTTACAGTTAGCCGTAAAATATTTAGGAAATAATTATAATGTTTATTACATGAGCTAATATTGTAACATAAAATAATAGTAATTGTAAAATATATAATAGTAGCTTAATTAATAAAAATCACAGTGGCTCAAAATACAGAAACGAGGCAGCATTAACACACATTAGCTTTGTGTTTTTTCCACATTATATAGATATAAATATAAATAAATAAAGAAGCATATCATACTAAAAATAAATACATTTCTATTAATTGTATGTATAATAAAATGGTGTTGTTTCTGTGGCTGGTTTGTGCAGTGAGCCAGGCTCCTCTCTGTGTGTTTTCCAGGCTTCTCTCGCCAGTGCTCTATTGCAGCCTAACACATGTCGCTCATATTACGTTTCAACCTGTTTAATTTTCCTCGCACAATTATTGTAAATAATTAAAATGAGCTTTGATAACTCATATTACAAACGCGAATGGTGCGAATGAGGCACGAATCAATAATGTATAAGGCGCCCGGGTCTTCTTCTTCACCCATATCGTATGCAGCAAAACATGGGCATAATAAAGACGTAGAGGGAAGGCTCGACTTTATTTTTAATTTCAGTTTAGGTTTATTTTACCACATATCAGCTATTTGAATATAGTGAGGTTCATTTACACACAGCGTGCTCCTGTGTCCCCTCAGACACTGTCACCGAGGAGGTGACAAAGCTCTTAATAAAAAACAAAAAACAAAAACATAAACACACGCTTCACGTTTGTATTAAACACGTAAAAAAGGGTGCCCATTTTTAACTTAGAAGAAAATAAAATTCAGTCATTGAGAATAAAGCCGTGGTAAAAAGATAAACAACTCTCCAAAAGACACGTGCCTCAGAGTGAGGTCAATTTCAAAATAAAATAAAGCCTATTATTTTGTTGCTTTTTTTACGCATGAGTTTATTTACTGACATTACTAAAAATATCGTTTTTTAATAATTCCTGGCTTGAAGAGGGCTATATTTTAGCGCATTAAGTAAGTTAATTAAACTAAAATTTATTTTCGTTAGAATTAAAAGAAATAGCTTTGATCACGTGTACAAATGCAGTCCAGTTTAAACAGGACTTCTTGTTGTTTAAGACGTGGGCTCGATGTATGCGAATATTTTACAGTAAACTACTTCAGAATACTCACGGTGCATCGCCGAGAAGGGGTCTGCTTTGCAGTGAATATCCATTGGATAGCAGAGGAAAGAAAGGTAATCGACTGAGGTCGCCGTCTCGCCTCGATGGTGCAGCTTGAAATCGCGTAAAAAACGAGCCTCGCGGTGAAACAGTCCGAGTGGAAGAGTCCACAACTTCTCAGCGCAGAAGCGAAGTTTGTTCTCTTTCCTCCTGGTCAAAAGTCTAAGAGTCAAGAGTGAGCAGCAGTGTCAGGTGCAGAGCATGACCCACGCGTGTGCACAGCGCACCGGCAGCGACAACAACATTGGCTCAAAGCGGCTCACAGTTTGTCTTTAAAGCACATCGTGAGGAAAAAACAGGCTGAATCCTGGAGGCTGAGATATCCGGAGTTGCGCTGGAGACGCTGCGGCGTGGAGCAGTAAGCAGACAGACAGGGGCGGGATGACAACACGGAGCATACGCGATCCCCCTCTCCTCCACAGTGGGCTGTGCCTGAGCGGAGCTTTGGGCTGAGAATGAAAGCCCTCTGCTTGTGTGTCTGTTTCTAAAAGCTGCAGTCCCACAGATCACCCCCTCCCCAGCCCCCTCCACCTCCAGCCCACAGATCCCCTCGCATAGAGATGGATGACTTGTCAGACAAAGGCAATAGATTCCAACACTTTGTGATTCGCCCACGTAAAAAAAAAACTGCAGCTCAAATGAGGAGGTCCCTGCATCCGACAGCCAGGAAGGGGAGGGAGACGAAATGGGAAATGATGAGACTTTAGGGTGAAGAATCAAGGAAATTAAAGGCAGGGGGTAGAAGTGAGGGAAGCCACTGTCAGCGCGGCGTGTTGTTTAAGGAAGAGGCGCTTTGGAAAATGTTTTCATTGGACTCTTCAGTGAAGAGACTGGGGCTCAGATGTTATTCCCCTTATAGTATTACAACAAAGTCAGCTTTAAGAATATAGAACACGACATGAAAAGACAAAAAAGAAAGAAAAACACATTCATTTTAAAGAAATTAAATAACTGTGCGTAAAAATGGTGGCCTTAAGGGACGCTCGGGCCTGCCACTATGCTTTAATTTGAATTCATTAGGATTTAAATATATTCTTCACATCTCTTAGAACAAAATAAAGTAATGGGTCTGTTTTTGAATAAAATACACTTTATTTATATTTATACATTTGCTTGCAACGCTGCATTTTTAAGTTCAGGTCTTAATGATAATTCTTCAAAGAGAAGAAACACTTGTCACCCACTGAAAAGCCTCGGTGCTGTGTGTGCGTTAGCGCGCGGTCAGATGGCAGGTGTGTAAGGTGCAGTCTGCGGAGGGCACTCATCATCATCCTCCTCATCATCACTACTGCCTGCGCGCGCTCTGTAGATGGCGCTCACACAGAGGCTTACGCACAGCGGGGCCACGTACAATGCTCTTTCATCCACTCCTGTGTCTCCAAAACTGCCTCCACTCTGCCTCTGCCGCTGGTCCGGCCGGGTCAAAGGTCTGCCCATAAGCCTACTGTAGCTGAATTATAGAGGCTTAATCTCTTCCGGTGGGACTCAATCCAAAAGGAAACAAAGAGAGAAAAGCTTTGGTCTAACAGGATTTTTGAAAGTTAATTCTTTGTGTCTAAGAAAAGGGAAAGTGTTTGCCTTTTGGAAGTGTTGGCTCTGACTTATAAATTGGGCTTTTATTTATTTATTTATTTATTTATTTATTTTTTTTACTTGAGCAAAACCAACTTCATTTAATTGCAATTATTATTAATCAGTTATAATTTTAGCTGACGAATTTTAGAAAATGAACGGAAAAAAAACAAAACAAACTGTGACAATAATAACGCGCGTAATGATAAAAGAAATAAAGACTTACCGGACAATTTAAATAACTTCAAATAATAATAATAATAATAATAATAATAATAATAATAATAATAATAATAATAATAATATTGGCAATTGGAGGCCGTGGTGTTGTTGGTCCACTTGCCTCTGGACAACTTTGAGGACGATCCCTCTTTTTTGTGGTGAGTTTTTTTGGGGCTGGGAGCTTCTGGTACAATATGTAGCACCATGGGCAGTAATTTCACACGTCAGTGCACTTTTGCCCTAAAGCTGCTGCTATTTCCCCCACACAACAGCCCGATCTGCCCCCCGTGCACCTCCTCGGAGCGCGCGCTCTGCTGTGCTGTGTGGCGCTGGTGACGTCCCCGTGTCACAGAACAGCAACAACAAAACGCGTGATGATTAACAAATTGGATGGGGTTAGTCTTGACCAGCACGTCCGAGAGCTGACGCTAGATTTGTACTTTACTTTCACAGAGCCACACTGGATTTTTTTTTCACAATATTTTATTTTGAGCTTTGATCATAATAAATGCGTTTTGCCATGCGTTTTGTTAAATATTATTTATTCTTGTCTAATAAACATGAACCAAAATTATTTATCTACATTTTCTGGCATGTCAAGCTGTACCAATATGAAACTATAAAACACATTACCTCGAATAAAACCAAGCATTAAATGTAATTCTACAGTTACTAATAATAACAACCATGACTGCAACATCAACAATTGAATTATTAAAAAAAAAATAAATAAATAAATAAAAAAATCAGGGAATAATAATAACACTAATAGTAATATGATCAATATTACTTCTACTAATACTACTAACAGCAATAATAGTAATAATAATAAAAGGCTAATAATAATTAATTCGTGGGGTGAAGTGATAAATGGCTGGAGAAGTGAAAGTGTTCTGCTCTTGTTTGAGACATATGGGCTGTTACGCGCGTTCACGTCAGCTATTGATTTTTTCCTTGTTCCTTGTGTCTCTTGTTCTTGGCTCCACTGCCTTGCTTGTACCTTTATGTATTTTAGAATAATATTAAATAATCCAAACACGTATATCATTTATTGTGCTGTACTTGGCACCACACAATTTGCTTTTACAAATGTAATGCGTAATAATTACAGTTTACGTGCCCAGTACATACTTGATACAAAGTGTATATTGGTCATAGAAGGCCTCTGCTTCATAAATAAATTGAGTATTTTGTTCCCTCTGCTTATTTCACCTAATTTGCCACATTTAACACTCACACAATAATAATTCCCTATCTGTCCCCCTTGGATCCGCTCCATCCCTATTAGTCCACTTATGATCTGCTGCACGTGAACCCCTCTGCCGCCCGCGCCCCTCCGTGACGCTGTGGGGGCCTCGTGACACCCGCAGCCATATGCGCAGTGCTGTGTCAAACTGCGGGACATCAGCTGCGCCCCTCAGACGCGCATTGTGCCTCTTCATTCTGCCCAGATGGATATCAATTTGACTCGATATCCCCGACACTGGCGCGCAGATTGATTTTGTACTTGCTTTTAATTTTGCCATAATTAATTAGATCATTACAACTGTTTCCCATTGATCTTCCCATCTACGCCCAAAATGGAGGTGAATTACTCTGCGAGCTGTGTTTTCAATTAGGCACGAGCGAGGACTGGGATAATATTAGGAATAATAATAATAAGAGGCCTAATTGTGATAATTCGAAGTGGGATTTGTGGAGGAAAGCGCTGCGTAAAAATAAAAAGCTGGCGTTTTTTTCTGTGGAGATGGCTGTGGTGTTCTCAGTTTTGTCTCGTGCAAACAAACATTGACATTTCGGAGTTTGAGGCGGGGGGTCCTTACCTGGCGGAGCAGCGCTGTGAGCCATGTCCTAAGCGTCCTGGCTAATGGTGCGTCTTCCTCTCCCCCTCCACCCCGATGCAGCCCACTAGATGTGTCCGGCCTCCTGCGCGCACCTCCCCGGCTGGCCGTCCCCCCGATTCCTCCTCGCCCGCTCCGCTGCTGCTGCTGCTGCAGCCACAACTCTCCGCGTCTCCAGCGCGCGGCACCGTCTCTGAGCGCCCATCCACAACTAAACGGTTTAGGGCGACAACAAAAAGAGGAAGCAAGTGTGCTCCAATGAACTATAGGGATTGATAAAGAGTAAAAAAAAAAAGGAAAAAAGTAAAAATCAAAGGAGAGAAGCGTGGTGCGTGAGAGAAAGAAGAGAGGGGAAGTTGCTTAAGTTTTGGATTCTGACTGACAAAATTAAATCTAAAAAAGCTATGTGTTGTTGTGTTGTCAGAGGCCTTACAACTACGATTTAAAACTTTTACGCAGATGCTTATTTTGCATTTATTGATCCTAGAGGCTGAGATATTTGGAGTATTGTGCTGGACAGGCAGTTACTTAAGTATAAGTAGAGAAATACAATATGCCACGTTTTGGGAACTTTCAAAGATTGTGCCATTTATGTCAGCTGTGAGAGGTTAATACGGTTTTTGCTGACCTTTACAGATTAAAGTCTCGAAAACTGACACACCAATGACTTTTGTAACCCTTTAGATGCTTTATGAAGACATTGTATTGGCTATTCATGGTTTTAGCCTGGATCTAGTATTGTTTCCATGTCTAAAAGTATTTATAAGAACAACAAAATCCAAGAAATCATAAACAATAGTAATAATAATGTTAAAAAAGCATTAACATTTACCGCCATGTTAGAAATGTACCCACAACTTAGGAAATAGATGGGAGGAATTTTCGCAGACCACTAATGTCTCACCATAACTTTTCTAAAGTTTCTATAAAAAAATTGTAAATAGACCAGATTTGCTTAATACTTGCTCCATTTATTAATCGATTGGTTTTGTCTGCCTTTTTAAAAACAGGTCCAGATTCCCCACAAACCATTATATTTGGTATTTGGATGGTATATTTTCAAGTTATTATCTCCTTGTTTGCCTAAGTGTGATTGTAAAATTTTCAATAAAACATCCCAGCTTTAATGACCTTCTCCTACAACACATCACATAAAATATTGCAGAAAATACACTGTTAATAGTGCAATTCAAACAGAGAAAAACATATAGATTCAGTGCACAGACAGTGAAATATTTAAAACAATTCATTTATTTTAATTTAGATGGTTATAGCTTGATAAAAATAAACAAAAAACAAAGTCAGTTTGTCATAAAAGTTACAGAAGATAAGATAAAAAGGGATTTTTGGTTACATTTTATAATAACTTACCACTATTCAGCAGTAATAACACATTAATAAATATGTAATTAACAATATTTTAATGGTAAATAGTGTGTAGATGCTTTATTACCACAGATTTTTATAACTGTGTAAGTAATGAGCTTATTACTCAAGAATTAAACAATAATAACAACTCAGTGGTTTATTCTAAAGTGTTACTAGTATTTTTAATGTAGAAATGTTGGCCTTCTGAAAAGTAGTGTACAGTTTTTTAGCATCTCTGCCATTTCTGAAAAAAAAAAAAAAGTTTTATATTTAATATTAATGGAGATTTGAGGGTGTCCGAATAAAATGTATTATTTGGCTAACCCTCGAGTAGCAATAAATGGTCTAACAGTGTTTAACCACACCATAAAATTAACCAATTCCTGTCATTTTTGCCCAATTATCTTCTCTTTTAAGCATGCATGATTACGATTCAATAATTTTCCATACAACTTGTCTTATATGGCAATAACTTTATTCCCAGCTCGCTGTATGAGAGACCTGCTTCTGAACTTCTTTGAACCAACTTTGAGTGTGTGTTTAACTGAGTGGGCGAACACAAAAAACCCTCAGAGAGTATAAAAGTTAGTAACTGGAACATTAACAGATGAATAACCAGTAAAAAATGCAATATTACAATATCCACAAGAGCGTGCCCGAGCCATAAAGTTCAACATTAAAAGATTATAGCTTCTCTATCGGCTATTTAACAAACATTTTGCATTATACATCTCTTTACAGTGTGGCAAGTTCGGCTATAAGACCATCACTGGACCAAAGACCAGTAATGGATATTATTCTGAAAAAATGTCTCAAGATAGACTTTTCTATTGGTGGACACTATATTAAAATACAGTTTTTTATGATATGGCCTTTGTAGTTTTATGCCGCATGGTTTGACGTCTGAAGTTTAGCAGCAGTTGTGAGGAAAAAAAGGAAATAAATGTTGATTTTAATAAATGGTTTACATATGGGGCCCATACTAAAGGTTTCTTACAATGTTAATTTATGGAAACTACTCTGACAGTGATGAACAGCCAGTGAAAATTAGGTTTGTTTTGGTGCTGTACATTTTCCTCATTCTCACTATTTTTGGATGTTTTTTTTATTTTTTATTTTTTTTAGGTCTCCCATTAAATGACAAAGAACCCTATGCATGTATGTATTTTAATGGTAGGAGAAAATGGACGAACATATCTGAAAATGAAATAAAAACATGAACTGTATTTTATTTTTAATTTTTTTTTTGTTTAACTGCCACCATACCATTGCACTACACCAATGTCCCATATACTTAAAAATATGACACAACCTTAATAACTTAGACTTAAACTGTTGCTATATTTATATATAAAAAAAGCTTCAAACTCATTTTAAACCTCCACATATTAAACCAAAACCAGCAAAGGTCACTGGTTTCATAGGACGTATTCTTGTGGTATTTTTTCTATTTTGTATATTATTCCTAAACACAAACAAAACAGTAAAAAACAAACAAACAACCAAAGAAACAAACAAAACAATAACAAACTAAAACAGGACAGCCAACAGACATTAAACGCATTCAAAAACAAAATGTGGCACTCCCCTCGACACTACAGGCAGGTGATCCAGCAGAGGCTGCCACACCCTCGCAAAAGCACTGCAGGCGTCTCCATGGAGACAACATATTGTGGTATTTCATAAAATTTTGAACCTGTTTTTTTTTGTTATCCTTGTATGAGTTGGTCTAAGGCTGAGCTTGTAGTATCTAGATTTCATATTATTTCACTTTACTGTATTTTAATCTTGGCTAGACCCTGCTGGTGCCACTGGCTACTGCTACTAGTGCTAATGATAATAATAATAATAATAATAATAATAATAATAATAAACAATCAAGCAGAACGTAAACCTCGCCAAATGAAACACTTCTGTAACGCAGTGTGTTGTCTCACTGACCATCATTTTGTTTTTTATTTTGCTTCTCTTTAATCAAAATAACCATGTATTTGTGGCTACTTCATCTATGAATTAAAATGTGTCTTTAGATTTTGCACCACTCTCTTTCAAACTCTAACAAACCTGTACTGTAAAAAATTCAGTAAAATTTACAATAATATTGGTGACAACATATAAATGTACCTTCATTTTTTCATTACAACATTGTTTATGCAGATCAGAGACAGTGAGTCAGAAAAAATGCTTAGTTTAATGTAAAAGTGTCACCAGATTTTTTTACAGTAAAATATGAGCAGCTGTTGTTGACAGAATTTTACTGTAAAAAAACAGATTACAGATTATTTATTTATTTTTTCATTTACTTTTTTTACACTGCATCATAATAACTATAGATTTGCGACTTTATGAAATTACATTTACATTTTTCCCACTGTGGGAAAAATGTAAAATTTAATAAATTTTTTAATTTTGGGAGAACTTGTAGAACTTGTTTCCTAAACCTGGTGTAGAGCTCCCAATGTTTCTCATTTTGCTTTCTGAGTGAATCAGTCATAATCATAATAAAAATACATTTGCGTTAATAAGAATAAAAATGTGTCTGTGGTCCAAACAATAATGAAATCAAATGTTTTAGGAGAACTTGTGTTGGTTTTCTCCGCCTCCTTTAAGTGACTGACTGCCCCGAGCGTCTGCCCCCACGCCCGAACGGGAGGAGGACCCCAAATGGAGCGGCTTAAACGGCCATAAAGCCGTGTGGGCTGTCGGTAATGGAGGCTAAGCTCTGCGCCGCGCGTTTATGAGGAGAAGGAAAATTGAAGGTAGAGGAGTGATTCCAGCAGACGGGGGAGAGAGATCTTATGGCGTAGTCCATTAGAGTGGTCAGTGGTATCAGGACTGGCCCAGATTGCCAGGGGGGCTCACTGGGACGTGTGCGAAGGGGGGTTGAGGTTAATGTTGAGGGGTCTGAACTAACCCCCCTCCTCCTCGCTGATGCACCAACTTCTCACCTGCACTCACAGCCCTCAGCCTGCATGGGCCCCTTTTTTAAAAATAGTGTCCCACTTGCTCATGGGCTGAACATTAAGTACACCTCCCCCTGTCCCTCTGAGTGTCCCTGGCACCCACCCCACCTCCTCCTCCTCCTCCTCCTCCTCCTTCTCCTCCCCGTCCCGTCCCGCTCTGTCCTGCTCTCACTCCGAGGCAGGCCACTGTATGCAGCCGGCTGTGGTCGTCATTTATCACAGCAGCACTCAGCAGGACAAAGCTCGTGAGTCTAAAAACTACAAACACTACATGTAAAAAATGAGCTCTGCCTTTTAGGAGTTACCCTTTCATTTTTGGCTACAAATAGTACAGAGCTTGTGTTTCT
Organism: Bostrychus sinensis; assembly: GCA_020698575.1. Classification (NCBI taxonomy): domain Eukaryota; kingdom Metazoa; phylum Chordata; class Actinopteri; order Gobiiformes; family Eleotridae; genus Bostrychus; species Bostrychus sinensis. The sequence goes on along the minus strand of CM036254.1, from coordinate 9,794,478 downwards.
AAACTGTTGTTCTGTGCCTTTTATCCTTTTGTAATGCACTTTCTTATGTCAGACTACCTCAAATATGTAACCTATCGCTAACTTTTTATTTATAGTTTTCTTCTAATTCACTTTTTACAGCTGTATATTTATTATTGTTGAACTTTTTTAAATTTATAATGATGTGTGCTGTTGACCTCTGGCCAGGTCGCCTTTGTAAATGAGATTTTGATCTCAGTTTTGTTTATATATTTATTCACCTTCATCTGGTTAAATAAAGGTGAATAAATATATAAACAAATGTGTCTGAAAATAAATTATACTGCTTTATTATACTGCTAGTCTGCACTAATATTCTGTATATTGTGTGAATTAGCTCATTTTCACATGTGCATACAAAATTCATTCAAGTTCTTAAAAATAAAGAAAGTTATGTGTAGATTTTACATTATTATTATTATTATTATTATTATTATTATTATTATTATTATTATTAGCACTAGTAGCAGTAGCGGTGGCACCAGCAGGGTCTACCCAAGAGTTTAAAAGTTTAAGAAGGTGCTTATATTAATCAATAGGACCTGCATTATGGAAATATTGTTGCATGTCTTTACCGTAGTACTTATAAATCAATTGCAAAAAAATCAAAAACAATGTTATTTGTGTCAATAATATTTTACTGTGTTTTACAGATGAACAAAGGTCACCAGCCCAAATAAGAACAACACACAAGTTGAAAATGGAGTACATTTTTTTGGTTGTTAAGTCTTAAGTTCTTGTGTCACTTTAGATCAAAAGCTCCTCCTCAAATCTGGAAACACAACTCCTTCTCACTGCCAACATTTTGTTTCACTGAAGGTCACTGGATTTAGGTAAAAATAAATAAATACACGTTTATTAATAATCATTGCTTTGAGCTTTGACATACTTTCTTCTGCTGAAGCTATGTGTGCCTGAGTTTTTCCCAGTTTGAGTGAGTTTCTAAAAGCAGCGTCTGTCCAAACTAAGAGCAGAAGTGAACAATATGCTTGGTGCCTGGTGTCTGTGGGTTTGTTGGAAATCTGGGCTGAGCGACAGCCAGTATCATCATCATCAGCTCGTGCCAGCTTTTCATATTTAAAGCCAGCAAGGGTTTAATTACCAAATGATGACAGTGTCATATGGTGGCATGATGGCACAGAACGGCAGTGTGTAGTGCGCTGTGCCGCGTGCCGTTTGTTTGTTGGAGGAGAGAGAGAGGGCGAGTGAGGAGAGAGCGGAGAGAGAGAGAGAGAGCATGGCTTTGTGTGAGCAGAGCAGGTAGCTGAAGGGCCTGAACGGAGACAGACAGCGGGCAGGAGGTGCACACAAAAACACACTAAAACATCTGTAATTTGTAATTCCCTCGTATTCAATGGCTGCTCATGGATTAAAGATTCAGATCTATTGTCTTGACAGATGGGAGGAAAGGAGAGAGGGTAAGGAGAGGGGGACACTCATGCACATCCCATTTCCATTTGTATATGAGCGCCGCACAGTTCGGCTAATCACAGAGGAAAAATCAGCTGTCTCTGCTCACTCTGGGCAGAGCACCACCAGCCCGACTCCAGCCTGGTCCCTGCCTGGTCCCTGCCTGGTCCCAGCCTGGTCCCTGCCTGGTCCCTGCCTGGTCCCAGCCTGGTCCCAGCCTGGTCCCTGCCTGGTCCCAGCCTGGTCCCTGCCTGGTCCCAGCCTGGTTCTCCAGCGGTGGAGACATTAGAGCGGCGCTGGTGTGGGCATGTGACTGCGTCAGTCTGTTTGTTTATTAATATTCCTCTGTGCTGTGATCAGCAGACAGGAATGACGCCTCCCACTCCCCACATCAAACCACTGAGAACAAATGAGCTTGTTCTGCTAAAAGAATAAAAATAGCTGTGAAACACCGCTGTCAAAGTCTTCACTCTGTTAATAACAGCTGTTCTTTTGAGTAGAGGCAGAGCTGCATAGTGTGAATGCACTTTTCTGAAACAGTGTGACAAATGGCTTCAAAGAGCTTAATAGATATGTGTCTTGTTAAGTGTGAGTTACTCTTTGGGGTGTAGTATAATAAAGTACAATGAAGTTCAATAATTATCTGTTAATTAATGCATCAGTCCTACAGTACACACAGAGAAGTTTCTAGAAGATATTCATTACTTTGGCTGTACATATCATATCATGATATAAAAGACACACAATACGATATACAATATATCACGATACTGAAACAAAGATGATATGTCACAATTTTTAAACAAATTTGTGAAAAAAACTGTACACCATGAACAAATATGTATTAAATACATTTTATTCACAAAATCAAAACAGTGGTTACTACATTTGCATTTCACAAACAAGCTGCTTTTTTTTCCAAATAAACAACATAAAGATGTTTCTGATATAGTATTTTTGATACAGTTTCGCTCAATAAAATATTGCTATATTTTGCAGAACCAGTATTTCCCACACCTGTAGTAATTACCAATACTCTCTACAGAGCCAGTGACAACAAAAACCAACAGCCTCTGTTTAAAGGTGTAGTAGACAGAAAAATCTCTCATTTCTTTCTTAAGACAGTACATAGATGTCTGCATTGCTTCTCTAATACACTTTGATTGATTGATTGATTGATTGGTTTATTTTGGTCACATATATTACTGCAGTTACCACAAATCACAATGAAATAAATACATAAAGAACCAAAAAAGGAATAAGCTGAAGCAAATCCTTATTTTAGCCTATCCTATTCAAGCCATGTAAATATAAACAGCTAAGACAGTGGCTTTGTAGACATGGAGCAGTAGGTCATTGTAGCAGCCAACAATAGGCCCATAATGGCAGATATAATATAACTAATATAAAAAAAAACACATTTATTACTACACACACATCTTTTACCATAATAGACACATCTGAAATCACAGAGAGCAGAATGGAGCCAAATGGCAGCGTGAGTCTGTAGTCGTACCCTGTGTGGTCTGAGAGAAGCCCTGTGAGTGTGTAGGGGGTAATGGTGTGGTCAGTGGACTGGAGCGGACCACCTGAGAGTTGTTTTTGGGCATTAGTGTGCAGCCCTCTCTCTCTCTCTCTGTATGTGTCTGATATATGACACTGGCCATCTCGGCTGTTCTCCCCTCGCCGCATGAAAGGGACCCGAGCAGGCCGCTGAATTAAAGCCTCTCTTCAATAAAACATCAGAGTCTTTGAGTAACGCACGCTTGAGATGCCCCAGTAATTGACTTTTGGACTCTGGGATTTACATGAGCCCTCCAAAAGCAGCTTACCTGTGCAGTGATGCCCCTTGAGAAGGCAGCCCGGTCCCCGCTGACGTGGATTTCCATAAACTCCAGCAATCTCTCTTCCATTTTTTTTTTTATCACCGGTTAGAAATGCAAAAACTAGCCACTGTAGATAATTTGAAGGGATTTAGGGAAGTGTTTTGGAAATTGTTTATCTCGAAAGAGAAATCTCACCACATAATTTTAATCCGTCAACATTTGGCACAGAGTTAGTCTGATGTAGTCAGCCTCACTAAATGAATCTTTTTGTCCTCTACAGTTTTAAAATTAAGCCCTATTTCACTTAAATCTGGAGTCAGATGAATTTGCATATCGTCCTGAGTCAACAAATGTGTTACTAATTTTAAATTAAAATATTCAGTTTTTTACATCATTGAGCTCACCTCCAGCCAGTTCCAGATTAACTTCTGACCACAACACAACCTGACAATAAAAACAATAGTAATAAAGCAGTAGTTTTATACAGCTCTTTTCTGGAAAGTCACTTTACAATAAGGTGCATTATTCCTTCACTCCTCAGTCACACTCACCCTGGGGCAGACTGACAGAAGCGTGGCTGCCAATCTGTGCCTAGGCCACCATGCCCAAGGACACAACAACAGTATGCAGTGCTGGTAGCAGTGTTTAAACCACCAACCTTCAAGATGGTGGGCGAACGGCTCTACCAACTGAGCTACTGCCACCCTAATCATAAGATATCCAGCAGCTGATTAGCCTCTGTCAAGTCTTTATATTATAAATATACATGCTTTTTTCCACATTGCCTGAAGTTTCAATACGTGACACACATCCAGTCTCATTAACTTTCTAAGTGAAGTGGTTCTGGGACACTTTTTTTTTCCCTTTTCTTTTTTTTTTAACTGACCTCCTAAAACATAATAAATCAAAGTCAAATTTATTTATAAAGCACATTTAAAAACAACCTCAGTTCATACAGGCAAAAGTAGCAATAAATAATACAAATGTCAAATACAATCAACGCGACTTAATAAATCCAAATAAAACAGATAGAAACATCATAAATGGCACACAATAAAAGATGCAGTGAGGCCTCTGCACCTCTGCACCTCTGTGTTGATCTCTGAAGTCTGATTGCTTGCATAACCATCAAATTGCATTCAGAGGTTTTTTTGTACAGAATATAACAAAGAACAAAGGTTACAGTAGACTTTATCGTCAGGAAAACCAAGCTGGAGGATTAGTCTACTGTGCAGTTTTATTCTGGGAAACAGGAGCACCAGGAGAAAACTTAGCCAGACACAGGGAGAACATGCAAACTCTACACAGAGAGGTCAGGAACTGAACCCAGGAGCTTTATGCAGCGAGACAACAGTGCTAACCACTTTGCCACCAAATCCTGCCACACTTTTTTATAATGACTTAAAAGTATCTGTGAAATGCTACATGTCCAAAAATGGTTTCATAAAACATTCTCCCATATGAGTTTTGGTTCCGCTTTTGTGGCTGTGAATAAAATTAGTTTGAGGGCTTGAACTATGATCCTATAGATGAGCTAATGGAATTTATTTAACAGTCCTCGACACATTTATAGTCTGTCCGTCCTGGGAGTGGATCTTTCCTTCAATGTAGTTTTCCATAAGGTTTCTTCTTTTTTGTTTTTCCCCACAGCTGGGTTTTTAGGAGTTTTTTCTGAAAGAGGGCGGGCCTAAGGACAGAGGATGTCCTGGGACTGTTTAGTGTAGTTATTGTTTATGTTTGATTGTCTGAGTATTTGTTTGTGAAGATGATTTCTGTTGTGCTATATTAGTAAAACTGATTTTAATTGAAATTTAATAAAATCAAAATAGTGGTGGGAGGAGTGCCTCATTAAACAGTAAAATAATTTTATGAAGCTACTTTTTTATTTTATTCCTCAACCTTTACTTTTCTTAGCTTCTAAAACTAAAACCCTAAATACAACTTCCAGGAAACACATTGTGGGGTCCAGAAATAAGACACACACAGAGTGAGGGAGGACAAGTACAGTATATTGGATGTCAAAAACACACATTGCTGACTATCTGTCAGAGCAAACATTATTCATTGCAGTTGCTCATAGGCGCCCAGGAGGCCCGGGTCCCTTTTTGTTCTCTCGCAGCCACAACCCAGAAGCTATTAAAGGGGGCAGGACTGGTGCAATGTAAGATTTATTGGTCCATTCCTCACAAGTGCCAAGTAACATTTGCTCCTTACATCTTTCACCGTATCTGAGATGTGAATTCAGAGTGCTGTCATGCTTCTTGTCTTGTCAAAAAGGGAGCTACAAGGATTATAATATGACACAGCAGAGCATAGAGAAGTGTGGGCTTTAAGAGCTGCATTACCTGAAAACTCCTGTCCATTATAGAGATGGTGTAGGTCCTGAAAGCACTTCTCGTCTCACCGGGTGCACAGACTAAAAAAAAACTGACAAATAACTTTAATCCATACATGACTCAGTTGGTTTAATGAGTTTTCTTGTGTATAATAACTTAAACTTGTGAATTTTCCATTCCAGCTGCTCCTTTTCTTTCACAATCACCACAGCAGCATTGGCATGAGCATAGGTTTTTACACCAGATGCCCTTCCTGATGGACCATCTCAATTTTCCCGGGCTTGGGAGTGCAAATTGTAGCTAGAATTATTTTTGGGGATGCATACTGGAAACTCAAACCCTGGGTAACTACCGGTAAAAGATAAGCAGTAGATATACAACTACAATTTTTGTTGCCATTGTCTGGGTTTAACCTGCCCAAAGACTCTGGGACAGGTTCCAGCCCTCACTCCCATAGAAGAGGATAGGATTGGATTAAATGATAGACAACTGAGCCCTAAAAAAGGAGCCAGGGTCTACCTTGATAGTGTGATGCAGAGATGGAAAAAATAGAGACAGAATGACAGAGAGCTTGGAAAAAGGAAATGTATTTTAAAAACTTTAAAAAACTTGAGAAATATATGGCTGAAACAAAACATGAAAATTTAAAATGTAACAAGAGACGGGACATTTTTAGTAAATGTTTGGGTAATGTCTGGACGGATCCTACCAGAACTCTGACTGCTGACGGGATGGAATATGTTTGGTCTGTGTTGTTTGTTTGTTATATGTGATGTTTTGTTTGTGTGTAGTGTCACTTGGGATTTTTCGTTTTTTTGTTTTTGTAAATGTGCTGTTGTTGTGTTCCTGTTGTTTAAAATAAACATAAGGAAAAAAAAGTAGTACTGTGATTGTCTGACATTATCCCACCTCAGACCCAGAGGAATATAACGAGGCCATCTTCAGTGACAAACAGGAATAAGTGGTCAAATTAAATGACTGGATATTACAATGCTGTAGGCCAGTGCTTCCCAAACTTGTCAGAGACCCGTACCCCTTCAGACATTTGACCCCCAGCCGTGTACCCCTGACTCCCACACACGTAAACAAGTATCTGTTAGCTCTGCACACATCTAATAAAATCTCTGACAGTGAAATACTCCTCACCAATATAATCTATTTATTAATAATTTACCAACATTTTTGGTGAACTTTTAACTTAAAAGAAAGAAACGTATCAAACATTTAACCTTCAGTATATGTAACGAATAAATTACCAAACACTGACATAATGAACAATAAACGGTATGTGTATTTTTGGCAATGTAAGAAAACACATTTAGACACCTCAGTCTGTTTTATTTCAGTTTTAAAGTGTAACCAGACTTTTTGCAAGTCATTATTTTATTTTTTTCTGCATACCCCCTACATCTTTTGCATACCCCTAGAGGTACCTGCACCACAGTTTGGGAACCACTGCTATAGGCTATTATTGAATCAGAAAGGTAGTATTAGAAAGTAACTGTTCTCCACTGCTTGGCTAAAGTAAGCTCCGCCTCCTTATTTGATCTATTCTGGCTCCATTTACCTGAACATTTGGGGCCCCTAAGCACAATAGGGTTAGGAGCAAAGCCATTTAGTCATTTCTTAAAATTTGACTATATAAAATTTTATATTTCTTTGAAACCCTGACAGACTATTTTCTTATGGGGAGGAATGCTCTGAGACATTGTTTAATTAAGCAAGGAGGGCCCAGGTAAAACACATTCTACTGCATTGGACCCCACTTTCACATAGACCCTCTTAAAAATGCCTGGCAATAGCAAACAAACTATTATAACCAGAATATTCATCAAGTAAAGTTAACAAATTAATCAAATTAGCAAAACAGATAAACCTCGGGGCCCTCTAATGTCTGTGGGGCCCTATGCAGCTGCCACTGAAGAGGGGAAAAACATAAAGTATAGTAAGCAGGACATCTTTCTTCCTCAAAAAAGTTAAGATATTGTTCTTGGCAGTGTGAACCTGCTCACAACAAGCCGAACAAAACCATGTAAAGCCTCCTCATATTATCTCATGTACAGTAATAAACTCTTTAACAAGACGCCCAAAGTAAGAGTGAAGGAAGATCTATGGGAGGGGCCGAGTCGCTTGGCAGATTGAATTAATTACTGCATATTAAAATGTTTGTTTACAGAAGTGAGCAGCTACAAGAGGTCCGATGTTAATTAATTTAAGGCGTACTTCCCCCAGCCTCAGCCATGTGTCACGAGCGGGGGAACGCGGCGCAGAAACTCGCCGCCGTCTCATTGGATATCCATCAACGGCTCTGAGGTGTGTGAGGAACAAAGATGCACGCCGCACAAATTAGAGCCAATGTTAACATGATTGCATATTAGGATTTCTAATTAGCAAGGCAGACGCAAAAAAAGGTGAAGGAGTTTGGTGGAAGAGATGGGGCATGGATGGTCACGAGGAAAACCAATGGTGTTTGTTAGTTTCATGGCTTTAGACAAAATAACGAATAAACAAAAAAAGATATCTATACATTACAGTTAAGCATTTTCAGGATGTGGCATTAATAGAGCAACATTTATGGTTTTGACAAATTTCCAGAGCCTTGTGTTTCTTATTTCATCAACATTATCTCCACTGTCTCTAAATAAAAAACAGGGGTGTCCAAACTATGGCCCAGGAGCCAAATGCGGCCCTCAGACCATTTTTTATCGTCCCTTTCATTCTCAATCAGCCCAAATTGCCACAGGTAATACTTCTTACTGCAAGGTTTGAAGCGCAGGTAAAAATGTTCATATTTGTGTGAAATGGACCTTGCATTAACTCTTAGGAGTTCATGATTACGCCGCTGTGATTGAACGATGTCGCATCTTTGCAGAGCTGTAGTTAAAAAAAAGTTTCACTTAGAGAGATGCTTACAATTACCACTGACAGAGAAGGCTTTATCAGTTTTTATTTCACGGCGATAGACCCAGAAATCACAATTAAGACATTAAATATGATAAATACATAGACGTGCATATAATTAACACTTTATCAGAAAGTTCTCACGGTGATTTCAGATTGTATCCCTGATGTTTTACTCAAAAAACGGTCAGAAAAGAGACATTTACCTTGTTTTCATGTAAATCACTGATTCTTTTATATGTTGTTTATAAGAACATGTTTTCACTTTTGAAGCACTCAGAAACCTTTGTTAAGCATGTCTAATTTTCTCATGTCAAAAAATTTGAAAAATTTTTTTGTTTTGATTTTGTGTTTTTTGTGTATCTAGGCTGTGGCGTGCTCAAATAGTGCAGCAAACAAAAGTAAAAAGCATCTGTTCAAATCGATAAACTTGTCCTGAATAAAATGATGTATAATATTCCTGTTTTTTTTATTCCAAAGGTGATATATGAGGGTAGATTCAAAACACTGAAAAACTGCAAAAATAGGCTTACACTCCTAAGAGTTAAGGACAAAATCACAGAAACTATAGTGGTTGATGGTGCCAAAACAAAAGTTCAGCCACTATGTACTGATCTCAAGTGTATAATGAATCATAAAACAATCAGGTAACGCTTTCCTCCATGTTATACAGTCAGTATAAGCACACACTTTGACAAACTTTTAATTTAGTTACATTTAACAGAACTGTTTATATTTTAGTGCTTTCAGTTTTCATCTTTACTGTCTGCTGCTCACTAATGTGGAGGATGAGGCTGGAGGCCAGACTTGTTTGCAAAGATTCCTGGGGGAACACTTCATTTTGCTGTTTTAAGGCGAGACACTGCAGGTGAATAGGGATTTTTTTTTAAACTAACATTAATGTGAAACTTTTCTTGTAAATTACTGACATACAGAAAAATTGTATTGCAAGTTGTGAGTAATTTAATGTTTTCAAAAGTAGGCATTATACAGTATGCTTTAAAACACACAAATTTGGATATATTTCTAAAAATTTTATTTGACTGTTGGAAAGAGCCAGCTTTAAAATTCATTTTGTCAACATCTGACAAAAAGGCTTTTACAGAGGAGATTATGGAGATCTGGTTTTGTCTTTCAGTAAATTAGAAAATTCTAATAATTAAAAATGGAGTAAAATGTCCAATAAATCAGGCTAGGAATTACATATCAACAAATTTTGTGGTGAAAGCCTTCAAGTTTTCAACAAGACTGGACATTTTGGTGTTTACATGTGGAGATATCTGACTCATGGCTCTTGAAATGATTTTTTTCAATAGAAATCTATGAACACAAGTGACTAAATGTATTAAACTAAACAGCTTAATGTGTAATTTGGACATTTTCTTTATTTCATTGGTAAAGTTTATATGTTAAGGGGACAAAAATGTGTCTCCCCTTAAATACACATTTTTTTCTGGCATGGAAATGTTGAAAAACTGCAGAAGTCAGAAGTTCAGATGGGGACTCACTGCTGCACACTTCACATGTTTTGTGTAAATCAAAGTAATTTCCCTCAGTAACTGGAACTTTACAGAGATTCAGTCATTTAGTTTTTCCATTGAAGCACTGATTGTCCCGCACACACACACCAGCTGAAGCCCACTTGTGCGTGTGTAGTCTGTCTCCTGTTGGGACCCTGTCGGTGTATGCTAATCAGCCTGGTGCAGTGTCCATGAGCTTGTTGACAGATGTGGCTGTTGGACTAAGTCAGACTGTTTAACTCCTGCCCGCTCTCCAGAGGTTCCTCTCTGGACAATGATGCATCTCGCTCCCCGCCGAGGTCAGCTGGACTCACTCCAGAACATCACCTGCAATCAATAGTGTGGGTAAAGCAGGCCCAACTGGACGCCCGCAGGAGCCCGCAGTGGGACCAGAGGCCTGCATGGCCCATTGGCTTACTAAAACCAGACAGGACCAGGCTGGACCCCGACACAGCGCTGCCTGCAGGAGGGGAGCACAGAGCAAATACACAGACAGTCCCATAGAAGTACTAACCTGTGTACACAATCAAACGACTGTATGTGGAAGATACACCAGTTTGTGGAAATAAAAGCTGAATCTGAATTTTTAGGCAGTGGCTCTCAAACTGGAGGTACATGTGCTTTTTCTGGTGGTCTTTTTCCAGTTTAAGTCCTGATTTTGTTTAATTTAGAGCCAGTTTAATTCCAGTCTTAGTCCTGTTCTGGTTAAGATCTGGTTCATTCTTGGATCTGTCTCTGTCAAACCCAGGTTTAAGTCTGGTTTACTCCTGGTTTACATCTGGATTAGACCAATCCAACCAGGTTCAGTCCTGGTTCAGGCTTAGTTTAGTCAAGGTTTAGGCAAGTTTTAGTCTTTTAATGATGGTACTTGGTAAGCCAAATATTTTCTGAGGTGGTACATAGTGTGAAAAGTTTGAGAATCATTGGTTTATGGATGCATAACTCAGAGTAATCAATGTAGCAAAATGTTTTTTTATTATGCCTAAAACATTCAAGGCTGCAGCCATCCACTCAACTGTGTAACCTGCTTTATTTTATTTAAAAAGAGTATAACTGACCAACTTTACCACCTAATACATTGCATCAAATTACAAGTACAAAGCTAATCTTCTAGTCCTGAGTTCAACTTTAAGCCAATGCAATCTTAAACTTAAACTCCACCTCATTCAGCAGTTTGCAAACTAATTACATTTTCTTTCCTTCTGTTTTCTTTAGTTCTGTCTTTTGCTGGGGAAGCAGACATAAACACTTTCCTTCTTTTATTTGCCACTGCCATTGATTCAACGTTGACAGGATGTGTGGACTAACCAGCCATTGGGAACCTTTATCCTCAATAGGAGCATTTTCCACTTAATGCAAGCATGTCATTAGCCAAAACTTGCCTTCACTGGGTAACATCATGACGAAACACTTGCTAAGAATTGCTTTTAGGTGAGTGTTTTCTTCAGCTTTACGTCACTGTCCCGCCAGAGACAGACGCGGAGAGGCCTGATCAGTGAGGTGCAGAATGTTCACGCTGGAGGGATGCGTGCAATTATTTCACTTCTACACTCATTATTGGCCCTGTTTGTGCACTGTCAGTGTAAAAGAGCGAGAGAGGAGAGTGTTCCAGTGCGCTCGGCTGACATGTGTTTCCTCAGAGCGGGCTGGGATTCTCCACATCAGGGCAGAGACCTGATCCATCTCACCGGCACATCCAACATCAGCATCATAAAGCAGCTATATGAATATGATTTACACATGCACTCAGATTAACTGTGTAGATATTGTTCAATACATGGACATGCAATTCTTTCCACTTTAGGGAGCATTTTGGCATTAATTAACATAACTTGGATAAATGCATTTCAACCAGTAGAGACTTGAAACAAACACAGACAAATGAGTGAAGTGTAATGGATGATTTATTGAAGGAATAAACTTTGGTGCTTAGACCGCGGCAGGTAGAGAGGACAGTAATGAGATGAAGAGAGAGTTTGATAGATTAGTTTAGGGGAATTTTGTACCCAGGGGCCTAGATACTGGAGGTAGTGAAGAGAAGGAGGAGAGGCTGAGGTGGCTGATGGTTCTGCTGCTGCGGAGGTGGAGTTGGATTTAATAGGTCCTTTAAATACCAAGGGAAGAATTATTTTGATTGTACTTTTCAAAGATGGTCTCATTGTCTTTGTTTTTCAGCAGCTTTGGGCATGAAGTGGGGTAGACACTGCACAATGCTCAATTAATAACAAGGGAACAATTCACTCTCACATTTATTCACTTAGGATGGCACAGTGCACAGTGGTTAGCAATCTTGCCTCACTGCAAGGTCTTGAGTTTGATTTCCGAACTGGATGGGACCCTTCACTTTGGAGTTTGCATGTTCTCCCTGTGTCTGTGTCAGTTTTCTCCACTACATACACCAGGTTACCCACAGTAGCACAAAGAGGCCTTGCAAAAAAACAGCAAAAAAAAGGCCTTGCAAGAATGGGAGCACTGGTCCAATGTCTGTGAAGTCTTGGATCTTGCTAGAAAGCGACAACAAGCCAAGTTTTCTTCCTTGCAGAGCTGCTAAAAGGCAGAGGAAACCTTTGTACATATAAGAGGAGAAATGTGAATCTCATCAACAACACTGCATGTGTCTGTTGTGACTCACAGTTCAATTGACAAAGGTCAGTAACACTTCAGTAGCTGACGAAATGTTGCTTTGTCAAATGATTGGACACACACCTGCACACTCTCTCACAGGGCGAACGTGACACTGAAAAACTGATCCATTTATCCAATCTCCACTCGCTGCTTCTGCCCAAACAGCCGCGGTGTATTTTTTATTCTTAACTCAGCACCGCCGACAGAGCTTCCTCAATCAAGAGCTCTCCCCGCGCCGACTCCACCTCCGAAACGCACACCGCACCGAGGCCGGGCAAAGTGGCAGATGCTCGGCTCGTACTGTAAGTGGGATTTGAAGAATTGGCACAGTCATCTAAGCAGCGCTCGGCAGCTCTCACAAACAAATGACGGCCCGCAGCCTCAAAGTGAGATTGATATCTTTTTCTGAACTTCACTGGGAATATTGTGAATATGAAGAGGGCTTCCTCACTCCCAGGGGACCCGCGGGGCGCCTGCTGTCTCCCCACCTCCATACAAGAATAACGGGAAAAATGGCCCATCTTCATCTTTTGGTGTTCATCAATATTCACTCATTTATCGTACGTCAGCTCAAATCTACACAGCAACGAATGGGGCCCAGCGTGCACTTTGTCGCAGCCAGGAGGTTGTCTGGAATTGGAATTAAAATAGAACAATGTGCAATTTTTTTTTTCTCCCAAGACCGGAGGCAGAGCCATACATTTCACTTAGCGACTGAAAACTTTTCAATTTGTGCGGCTTGTCCTCAACAAACCCAGCCATTAAATAGGTCAAGGATGGATGTGCCCAGGCTACAGTGAGTTAGACAAAGAAGGTCTTGTAATCAAAAAACATAATTGTTTTTAAGAAGAAGAAAATGGAAAGAGACCATAAAATAAGATGTTTTTAGATGACAGAAAAGGTTGTACAATGTAGAAATAGTTGTACAAAACTACTTTCAAATAGAGGCATATAGATCTGGTGATAGTCAGTTCTATTCTTAAAAGTAGGATGGTTCTGTACCTGTTTAGCATACAAACTGAGAAACTTTTAGCATGTAGTCTTAAGCTTTTGTGGGGTAATGGCTGCATCCAAAATCATCATATTGCCTAGGATCTAGCCTTATGCTATAACCGGATGTACGTCATTGTCCGCCGCAATAAGGACTCAAGGTCTCAATTGTCTGTGAAGATTCTCACTAATCCAGGCTAATTAAATTGCAACAAAAGGTTTAAAAAAGCAGTCATCTGGACTTGGTTTTTAAAGTTGAGGACATTTCAATTCTTATCCAAGAAGCTTTCTCACTTCTTCTTTATATGCTCCTTAACCAACTCTCTTACCAGTTCAATTTCAGAATGACTGCATGATGACTGCTCTTTAAACCTTTTGTTGTGTCTTAATTATCTTTTAAATGAGGAAGGAGGTGGGGAAAGGAGCTTCACTGCTTCCTTTAATAGCTCTTTTAGCATAGGAAGCTCAGAACGTTCCTTACCAAGCTGTAAGAGCAAGGTGATGTCCCACAATTCATAGTGCAGTCCCCAAACATGCCTGGTTAAAGCTCCCATATTATGTTTTTTCAGGTTTTTGAAATAGTTTTGGACACCTTTGCATAATATTTCACATTTTATTATTTAAAATAATATGTATGGAGCCTTCGTGCTGGTAAGTATGGGGACTGCACAGTGAACAAAATGTTTTTTTTAACTAGGAGCGACAGGAGCAACAAAAGATAGATAAATGAGCTGACTGCTTTGTAGTGATTGCAATTTAAGCACTGAAATCATCAGAATGAGTCCGGTGACGGTGTATGGGCTTTAGAAACATGCAGGAGCATTTCCTGGTTTCAAGAGTCTACGTAGAGAGCGGTGAGACCGAGTGTTTTCCAGCTCTTGAGAGGAGACAGCCTCAGCAAACAGGATTAAAACAGACCTGTTTTCGAAGTGGAAACAACATTACAGCTCAAAAAGGTTGATTTAGCATAATAGAATTCCTTTAAGGACGATCTCCATGTTTTCCGTTTGAATGAGTTAAAAGTTGCACAGCCATTATTCCATAAAATTATCCTCATAAACCCTACATTATAAAAACTAACGCTCCAAAGCCACCATAACGTCTAACGGAAAAAATAGTATTGACGTCTGAGCAAAAATAAACATGCAATGACAGCAAATAAATGATTAGGTCTTCAAGCATCTTCTAAAGGAGACAAGTGTTTCATCCCATGGAGCAAACACCTTGGTTGGATGCGTCCTGACCAAACCGAGCGATCACCGCCACTGTGTGACTGTGACAGAGCTGGCCCTAAAATGAATCAGTGACCTGGTGCTGCATGGGTCACAAACTAGACTAAAGTTTATGACAGAGATGCAGCAGACCCTTGAACACCTCTTTGTTAACCCCACTCTCATGGTAAATATAGTGATATGTTCAGGATCAATAGGACATGCTCATATATGTTTGATCATGCACGATTGATGCAGAGACTGGTGTTTTTCAAAGTGGATGCACACAAGTGATCATAATGATTTGTGGAAGTTTAGAAATGGGCTAGGAATGTATGACTAAAGCCTACTTGTTACTATTTATGGGCTTATAATACAATGCCAAGAATTAAAAAATGTAAAAATATTAGCATAAAAACAATAGTATTTTATGTGTATTTTATGTGTAAAAATGAACTTGTCCCCTGCAGTGTTTTTGCATTCAAATTGTGTGTCAATCTAAACACTGGATGATATAAACATTTGTGTAGCTTTAGCTGAGATAGATCTAGTTTGATTGCTTCAAAATATGCATGCACTGCCACTACATAGTAATCCTTGTGTGTCTCCAAAATGCTGTTGGACATCTTCAGCTTCAGAAGTGACCCATCCAGCCGTCCTAAATACAAAGTTAGTCTGGTGTCTGAGGATTTCCAGCTGGCAGCACTCGTCAACCAAAAAACTGTTTAAAGCCTACAGTTAGATTTAGATATACAGATTAGGCAGGGCATAAATGTGTTAGAGTCTGAATGGTTTTGAAAGGAAGTAATTCAAGACCCATTTCACAGAATATCTGTAAAGTAATGGGTACTTCAATAAAGGTCAGCGTGGATCAGTAACTGTATGTCAGTACTCTGTGGGAACAGAATCCAAAAATGCATGACACTCAATGAATGAATGTCGTGTCCTGGCGAACTTCCAGGGTCCCAGGGTCTCCTCCTCCTCCTCCTTACAGAGTTTCGTACAGTCATGGAAAACCTGGAAAAGTCATGGTGTTTTAAAATGCAATTTCGAGGCCCTGGAAACGTTTTGGAATTTTAAACAGCCTGAGTAACATTAAAATAAATATAAGTGTTCAGAAGAAATGCTGTCTTCTTCACCTCTTCTTGTTCTCACTGCAGGAAAAAGTGCCAAATATCTATTTTTTGTCTGAATATTAGAACTAAATTATTTTTTTTGCTGGTCTTTGGCTCTAATATAGCGTAATTATCTCTTAATCACCGGTTTTTAGGCTTTAAGTCAGTAAAAGTGGAATAATATATTTCTGGGGAAAGAAGCCCCAACAGTTTTTTTTCAACTGATTAATTTCCAAATTAACAAATGAAAATGCAGCAAAAGTATGTTTCTAATGCACCACATTGGACATTTTGAATACTATTTAAACATATGTAAGTTATTTTTCAAAGTGTTTTGGAAAAGTCATGGAAAATTCTTAGTAAAAAAAAAAAATGTATGAACCCAGTCCTAAGCTTCAAGGGAATGTTTGGAGATGGTTTTCTTATGTAAAATTTGTGGAAACTCATTAGCAAATTTTGCTATAACTCAAAAGTAAGTTCTGACAGATGGAATGATTATAATTGCATTTGTAGAAAACACTACTAACTCTTGACCTCCAGAGATCCATACTTACTTATAGTGCCCTGGTGAGACAAAATCCGTATTTATATAACAGTGTAACCAAATAAGCATTGAGGATTACCATTAATGTTCTCTGCTGTGATATTTTTAGACCTGCTATTACCTCCCCGAGCACATGTACAAGTGAAACTGATCCCTTTAGCCCCCTTTTAATCCCAGTCTCCCTGAGCCACTTCATAATGATCTCCCCCTGAAAGGTAAATCAATTATATAACGACGACAAAAGCGGCGTTTTGTCATAAAATGGTAATTAGTTTGGGTCCTGACCTCCCCTCTTGGCACCTCTGCTCCCCCAGCTGAGGACCGGCACACTTACCCACACACGGCCCATGCGTCGTGAGGGCTTTTGTCTTCATTCTGGGGTGGGATGGGGTTGGCGGTGGGGGTGTGTGAAGTTCTCCTCGGCGCGTTTATCAATCATAGGGGGTGGCTCCAGCTGTTCCGCGAGCTTCGGCTTGGATTTAACAGCCGGCCTTACAAATTGTCTGTGAATAGCAAGAAGAAGAACCCCCCACGTGCGGCACAAACAGCATGCAAAGCAACATAGATGCGCCCCGCGAAGGCTATTGACTCCATTTACAAAGACCGGCATATGTGCGCCAAAGGTGTTTGCACCCAAATACATTATGCCTCCCATTGTTCACGGTGACTAATGTTTTTTGCACATCTTTTTTTCCCCCCTTCATAGCAGACACGGGCCACCCTGCCGTCTGCTCCTTGAAATTACAAGAACGATTAACGGCTTGCTTCCAAACACTGTCATCATCACCTTGGATGCCTTGGAGGAATTTGAGGTTGCCACATTTCCTCGATGAGAATTATGTCCAATTACGGCTTAATGAATGAAGGAGAAGTGCATACAACATGGAAGAGTTGACTAGAGGGGAGTTTTCTCTGTGCGCTAAATGTGGTATAAAGGGAAAAAAAATCAAAATAGGTGGATTTCAATTAAATGATGAAATGCGAACACACTTTAGTAGTTTTAAAAGAGCTTAAATGATAATGCCCATGGGAAAAAAGGTACGGAAAGTTTCAAGGTTCAAAGTTTTGTCTTTAAAGGGGTTATATTCTGCTAAATCAACATTTCTGAGCCTTCTACCATGTTATAATGTTGTTCCCTCATCAAAAACATACCTGGAGTTGTGCTTTGCTTCATTCACACCTGTTTGAGTAATCCTCTATACTCTGGCATGACCATTCTGAAGCCTCAAAATGCTTGGTTGCCTGAAACTTCGCCTGCATTCCAGTCTGCTCTCATTCATTTATTCAAAAACACAGTGTACAGCTCTGCTTCCACTGATTCCTCACAGCTATTTTTCATTTTGCAGTAAAATGGCATCATACAGAAAGTTTAAGGAAGTGAAGTGCTCTTTTTTTTTTCTTTGATTATGTTAAAAAGACCGCAACACTCTGCACTCTCTTTGCTGGTCTTTCACTTGTTTCTTTATGGCACCAGCAACATACTTCTTTTTTAGTCAGATAATGTTTTTAAAGGCTGTAAAACTGCTAGAGGTGACCAAGATTGGTTTAAAAATATGAAAAAAGCAAAATATATCCCCTTTAACTGCTTTTGGCAAATTGTTTTTTACCCCAATGGTAATGCAATCCCACGTTACACAGAGTACGCTGTTCGATATTGGATACGTTGGATGCTTTTGTCTTGATGTGTCTATACGCTGCATGATTTTGTGAGGTTTACTGCAACAAAACAATCAAACGTCTGATCCAATATTTCAATCTGCAAATAAATAAATACCTGTTTGTGAATGTCAGCAGCTTTTCATGTGTTGGAGGAGAACGGTGTTGCCCCATCCTTTTGATCAGAACTATACTGTGGCTTAATGAATGAAGGAAAAGTGTAGATAACAAAGTGCCACAAATATCAGGATAGTTACTTTTTCTGCTTTTGCAAAACTGGACTGATTTATAATCCCCTAAAAAGGAAAAGTTTCTTTGGCTTCAACGTCAGAACAACCAAAGCAACCTTACAATTATTGCTAATTTTGTTACTTATCTGCATGTCTTTTATATTTTGCGAGGTTTCCCTTAATCCAATGAGAGGCCCTCCTTCAAATCCTTAACAATAAAGCCTTGACGATGTCTGAACATGTAATTTTCTTTGGAAGATCGCTGTTACAAAATGCTATGAAGCCATTAGACAGTTCTCAAAGCGATAATTTCCACACCTCCTGCTAAAAACACCTCTGTATGTCAAGGATCGCAATGGATCGAACGTCTTGAGTAAAGAATTATCATTGTCTGTTTGTACGAATGATTTGTAGGCCTCCAAAGCGCCGAATGAAAAGTTACACATGTCAAAAATATAGATAGATGAACATATAAATTAGCCGTTTCTCCAAGGTCAAGTGGTGATTGCGTTGTTACTCTCGCACGGCGTGGTGTCAAAGTGACCCGCGCACTCACTTTTTCATCATATTCTGCACATCAACAAAACAGCGGCGGGAATGAAGCGCGGTCCAAAAGAGAGGGGGGGGGGGCGGAGAGAGACAAAGAAGAATGGAGAGGGGAAGGAGAGAGAGATCCAAATTGATCGTTTGCTGCTCAGATCAGTCATAGTCATCCCGGGCCGATGGATGAATGTCTGTGATGGCCACTGCAGGTTCAGCCACAGAGAGCGTCTCAAAACAAGAGAAATTGGTTTGGGCCCTCGGGATGGGAATCAATGTGTGAGGGGCATGGAAGTGCACCGCTGTTGTTGTTTTGAAGAGGGCTCTGGGAGTTGTCTAAAAGTTGAGGCGCCACAATTTGACAGCTGAATTCATGTCTTTTTTTTTTTGAGAAATAAAACATGATGCTTTGAAAGACTTCATCACCAACTAGCTTTATGATCCATAACTTGTCATTTAACGTTACTCTGCCTATAACACCAACCCTTCTGGAGTATGGACTTTGAATGGTTTGGTCTTGATGCATTTTGACTCTACCCATAACACAACTTAAAGGTTTTGCTCAAATTGAATACTATAATTGCGAAATACGTGGAAATTGAAGTAGTTCTACATTTCACGTTGGACCAAAATTACTTTAACTTAATAAATAACATACAGTATAAGCACAGTTGTCCCTGACTTTGGCCTGCATTGACACAACCAGAAGCCTGACCTGGGCCTCAGTTCTTGTAGTTGACTCATCTTTATATTGTTATATAAAGCTTTTTTTAAGCATGGTGTCCTGCAGGGGCTGTTCTAGGGAGTGACCACAGCTGAGCCTGGACCCCCACAGTTGCTCCCCTCTGAGGTGTCCTAAATGTCTTGTTAAACTCACACATTTTAATGTAATTTTGTTTCATTTGTTTTCAAAAATATGTTTATTGTTAAGGGTTTAGTAACACAAAGCACAAAGAAGATCTCAGAGCCATTTTGAACTGTTATTTTTTAAATCTGTCCCAGTCAGTTTTACATCAAAATGTCAGCTGTACCCCCGGTAAAAAGGCTGTCCCTCTTCTTAAAAGTGGTCTAGAGCCATCACTGGTGTCCTGCTGTACAATTAAGAGGACAACAGACAATGCAGAAAATAAATAATTGATGTATAAAATAATAAATTACATGCTTACAACAACTCCTTGTCCCATGTCCAAACAAAAAAATACCTGTTTAAAAGCACTAACAGTCCTAGTTTTTATAAGAGCATGTCCAAAGTGTCTCACCAATCCAAAAAGCATAGGAAATTAAACCCATCTATCTAAAGCTGGGGTGTCCAAACTATGGTCCGGGAGCCAAATGCGGCTCACAAGTAATTTTGTGTGACATGGACCTGGAAGTAACAATGCAGAAAAACTGAAAATTAGTGGTTAATGGCACCCAAAAAAATCAGTCATACTATGTGGCGTTGTGGAAGGACATCTGGAGTAAAACTTATGCCAAAGTATGATTCACAGTGAAGACCCCTCAACAAAACGCAGGGACCTCCTTTTATGGCAAGGCAAAAAATATGATTGGCCCACCACTTCATGTAAAAAAAAAAAAAAAAAAAGTTTGGGCACCCCTGATCTAAAAGCTTTTGTCCCTCAATTTATTTACCATGTTATTTTTTATTATTAAATCATTATCAAGTCAAATGAATGAGTGAATTGAGTGAAAGAAAATGTCAGGATTTTCCTTAAAAAGTTGTTGCTATTTGGGAGTTCAAATGCCCCACTATTTGTTATAAAAAACCCATGTCCCAGTTTTAGGATATTGAAATATGGTCACCCTAAGCCTGTTTGTACCCGTCCCAAGGTCCACATCTACCACCCATCCTGACCTACACCGACTTACAAAAGTACACCTGTTGTCTCTGCTTAATTTATTGTTCCACAAAACCCTGCAATGTCATTGATCTGAAATAATTTGGGGGCTCGACCAGGATATGAACCGTCATCTATTTTCATGCAAACAAAAATTATAACCCTAATCTGTTTAAAGTCTCTCGAAACCAGTCATGGTCCGAGATGCACCACTTTAGGAGCCACTCGTCCATGTTTAAACTAGACACAGTATTATTTTATGAATTAACACCTTCACTCATTTATTTATTTGTCCTTATAGCTTTTTTGTTCCATATTCTGCACTTTGTAAAAAAAAACAAAAAAACAATTTGCTGCAGTCCATAGTCTTTGAGCAGGACTGATGCTTAGACACAGGAGTCAAATTCCTCTAAGTAATCCATCTTTCTTTGTATTTTGGCTTCCCATTAAAAATGCTTTGATATTTTTCCAACCCGTATCATTTTCTCACTAATGGCTGCCACAATCTCCTTCACAGTGGTGCTAATAGACTTTATTAACTGATTAGCCTCTATTTTCGGGGAAGAAACAAGAATCAAAATCTCATGCCAGTTTAATGGGACCATTGTGGCTTGAATAGTCCTGTGCTCGGGATTATAATTTTTTTTTCTTTTCTTTTTTTTGTCAGACAGTTTTTGAACGATGATGCAACCAAGTGGAGTGTGCTCTGGTAATGAGTCATATGACAACTCCTGGGGTTTCTCCTAACTATCCAGGCGAATGTCAGCAGTCTACCCCCCATTCCCTTTGATGACCTATTAAATATTATGAGGGCCCCCTCCTGCGTGCACTGTAGTCTGGCTCATATCAAGATGGTGTTTAATGCCCATGAGACAAACAACAGACAGATTAAAGCGATTACGGCCCGCTGCACTCCCACATCCAGCCTCTGCAAAGTGGAGTTCTGATGACTTTGGCTAATAGTTTTGTGGCTTAAAACCTGTTTATGCAGTGAAGAAGAATGTGGAGAAAACGGCAGCTGGGAGTTTATTGTACAGTAAGGTCTGGGACTCACTGTTTTATAAGACAAATATTTTTTTTCTTGATTGTAAGCTTGTGGTCAGAAGTAAATTATTGTCATAATTCAACAAGCTGCTCTCTGCTTTCATTATTCCACTTCTAAATATTTTACCTAACTGTGGGTCAGGAGCTGCAGGATACACATAATAACAACAACAGTAAATATGAGATTAGGGCCCTCAAACTTTTGTACTTGAGCACTTCCTTCAGTTTGGATAAAGGACATCATGCAATGTTGGAAAGTTAATAATTACTTTTTGAGACATATTTTCTCAAACATTGTAGTTTTATTAAGGATGTTTTCAGTATAATTTTGCTATATTGTCTAAATGTGTCTAGTATTTTTTGACCATGGTGGCAAAGTGGTTAGCACACTTGCTTCACAACCACAGTTACCATGTTCCAGTAGCAGTAGCAGTACTCAGTGGTGGCATAAGGGGGAAAGGTTAGGCCCAGGAAAATCTTACATTAATATTATGAGGTTAGCTTAGTTTGCAGTGATGAGGCCCAATGTTATATCTTTTCAGAGGGCTCACAAAACCTGGCAGTACCCCTGGTAGTACTAGTAGTAACAGTAGTACTACTAGTTGTTGTGGTAATAAAGGGATTTGGGATTTTGCTGTGCAATTATGAAAAGATACAACCAAAGAGTAAACCTTACATTCAATACATTTTTACTTACTCATGTAATTGTTGAAGATTACTTGAAATTTTGTGTTTTGTAAGTATATAAGTTTTTTTAAACATATATTTTAGTCTTTATTTCAAAGATATTTATACAAACAGGAAATCAAGAACAAATATGGGAGACTAACATGGAGCAAACCAAACCCAGGTTACTGTGGTTTATGGTCCCTGCTGTACCAGCTGAGCCTGCACCAGGAGTTTTCTTGATTACAGAGCACTTACGTACTTATTCTACACAACGACTTATGTAATTAATATACATTTAGACCAGATCTATCTACTGATCTACTGTTATTTATTAGCAAGATGATTTTTTTTTTTTTTTTTTTTTATTTTCTACTTGGTGGATTTTGCGTTGTTCTGTTGTGTGTTTTATGTGATTCTCTTAAATCTATTGTATTTCTTGCTGTGATGTTTTGCAGCTGCAGTGCACTTTAGCCCAAGACAGATTTCCCTCTGGGACAATAAAGTTGTTTCTTCTGATCATATCAACAGTTGTTACAAACATTTCTGATACTATCAAATAAAAACTGCAACCAAAGTCATGACTAAATCATTGTAACACTGTCAGATTGTGCTCAACTCACTGAACTGTGGCCACACTAACATCTACAAACAGAACACCTTATTTACAGTAAAAAAAAAATCTTAAAATAGTTATATTTATGAGGTGCAAAGATCCCAGTGGCTTGGCTGCAGTGACAGTCTCTGCGCTGACCACTGCCACCTGCTCCTGATGTAAAGCACTCACAGCACCAGCTCTAATGTACCAATTGTTATTAATAAAGCCACTGAAACCTAATCAACTTCAAATACGGCTTGTCACCGAGGAAACCTATTAAGACAAATGATGATTTTTACTCTCCGCCAAATGACAGAGCTCACATTGTTCTGTAGCGATTTTCTGGCCCGTGAGTCAAGTGTAAGGAGCTAATTATGTGACGATCTGAGCAAAAATAACTTCTCATTCTCGGGAATAATGGCAGCGAAATGTTATAGATTAATGGCACTATTTATCTTTTTTAACTTTCTGTCTTTCTCCGCTGATGGCTGCGCTCCCCAAGGAAAATATTCATAAAAGGAAATTGAAGTCATAACTTAATAGGTTATTAAAATTTTTGAATGCATATCACTTCTCCTTTTGCGGCGCAGTAAATTTAAATTGAAGTTCGCGGCGCCGGGGAGTTTTTTATGGGGGCACGAGAGAGGGAGGACATGCATCTCTGTCAGTGGGGTATTTGCTATTCTAATTTTATGGCAGGCCAGATTATCAGCAGGAATGTCGACCGCTGACAACGCCTCAGACACGGGTTTCTATTAGACACCGCTGACGTCCAGGGGTGTGTTCTCTCCATTAGGGTCTAAGTCTGCTTTTTATTGTGACTTTTAGTTTTTTTTTTACAGTGGCCTTGGTTTATTTATTGAAACAGTTTTATGTTTGTCATGCGTAGCTTTAGCACAGAGAGTAGTTTTTTTCACCCAAACAATTTTTTTCAGCCACAATGTACAGAAGGGGAAACTGAAACTACAACAACACATACTACAACACAAAAACATAATCAACAAATGCATTAAATACACAAAACAAATCTAAAACAAAAGAAAAGACAGAATTGGAAAGCGCTTTTCATTGGACAGAACAGACATTTTCTGTTTATGTTGCATTGCATTTCCATTTGCGATTTTTTATTGTTTTATGTAAAAGGTAGCTGAGAGAAAACCAAATCACAGAGGATAAAAACAAAAACATGTAAAACACAGTAAGTAAAACTAACAAAAACACATGTAATAATAATAATAATAATAAGTGAAATAAATGGTGGACATAAAAACAAATAAAGATGACACAAAAAGAAAATGTTGAATGAAAATCACAAAAAAATAGCCTTGTTTTCTTGTGCTTTGCTTGTGATTGGACAGAACAGATCCACCTTTTGGGAAATGGGACACGACTTTAGAGTCAGAAAAATAAATATGTTTTGTGTAATCATGAATCTGATACAAGCACAAAACAGTAACAAGTAAGCGCTAACTGCATTTGTCAATTTCCTTTTGCATTTCTTAAATTGGATGTATGTTTTGTTTTTGTTTTGTTTATATGTACGTTTTTTAAAAATCTGTTAATAGGTTTTGCAATTCACATTTTTTAAAATATATATACAGTATTCAGATGTGTATGATTTATTAAAAAGAGACAATTAGACAGACAGGAAAACAGAGAGATCAGGAATGAAATATGAAATGGAAACAATCAGCCTAAGCCTGGAATCAAACCCAGATTATGTGTTATGTGCTCTACCAGGTGAGCCACCGAGTCCTCCCCTTTACCTTTTTTCATTCTGCCGTTTGTTTTTGTGCTGCATGTTTTATCATTGCACAAAAGTCACAAAACAAAGAAAACTATTATCATCACATGCTAACTGTTCACAAATTTGAGCTCAATATTTGGGAAACCCTTTCCTTATTTATTAGTTTTTCATTCAGCTTATTTGGAAAAAACTTTCTGCACTTCCCTCTTCTGTCATTTCCAGTTGTTTCCAGTCTCCTCAGAGGCCCCAGAGTCTCAGTCAACTCAGAAAGAAGCACAAATCACAGTGGCACAGAGCGACTGAAGGTAGGACACCTATCTTTAGCTGTCTATGGCGGGACACAGGAGATGTATGGAGGTGATGGGACATGAGAGGAGCGGGAGGGGACTTTCACTCAAGGTCAGGGGCCAAATTTATTTATTTCTCCGGAAGTTACAATGAAATTTTACTGAGTACTTTGCCGCGATGATGAGGGGGATCAGTGCCATAAATTCGCCTTGCCATTTGGTTTCACCGTGATGAACCATTTATTATGCCGCCTTCAAGGACACGGCCTGGTATTTGTATGATAGTGCTATTCTATGTAATGATATCCATTTCATTGTGCCGTATAACGCAAATGAGAAAATTAAGGATAAAAGCGCTGCGGCGGCGTGCAGGTCGAGCCGTGTTCAGAGTGATCTAATGGAATATGTACAGTAAATGTCAGATGATATTTGTGATGCCCTTGTCCTGGTTTTACACGAGCGCTTAAAATGTTGATGTTGTCGCTCCTGAATCCCAAAGTACAAGGGTCTGAGAGAGGCGAAGACACGGGACAGGGCTGGTTTTGTAAGGGATAGGTTTAAAATCCAATATACAACTATGGAGTCAGGAGCTAAAGTCATGAGTTTGCTAAATCTACTAAGAGGCAACATGACCTAGCAATCCCGGTTCCTGTTGATGATGATTACTTATAATAAAACAAGAATAAATAATGGAATTTACCTTGCAATAAGATGACAGGTCAGTGTTATTAAATACTACAGCCTACTACAATTTCTACTTGTTATCTAAGTACATGTTGTACAGGACAGTGGCTCCCAAACACTGGGTTGGAAATGTAATGTAAACATACAGATACTCAGGTAAATGTGATGCAATCTAAACTACATCATTACAACATACTGCACTTATATTAAAGCTCATATTTTTCATTCATTTTAAAGCAGTGTTTGAAGTAAGCACTCCTGTTCAGTGAAAGGTGCTGTACATAAAAAGCCTATATTCTTGCTTTATATTTATTACTATAAACATTTTTTATGTTGATCAGTGTGTTCATTGCTTTGAAACATTATGATAAAAGTTCACTAATAACTATTTCCTAAAAACGTGACTAAATGCACTTATGTCTCTTGACTCTAAATCCCCGCATTGTTCAGTGACAAATGCCATAATAAAAGGCACAACATGTCAGCTTATGTTTGTGCTCTCACATTCATTATGCAGAGAATCAGGTCTGTGGCCCTTTGTCCTCTGCCTCTGAATACACAGAGCAGACACCTCGGGGTCCCTCAGAGGCCATGATGAACTAATGCTCTTTATTGATTGGCCATTTCAAAGCCTCTTGTAGCCTTGGGACTATGTTAATGCCATGAGGCCCCTGGTCCCCGGGGCCCCTCGTGTGAATTCCTCAGTGGGCCATTATGGCCACTTCATTAATGGTCAATTACTAATATCTGATGGAGCTCATTTTGTTCCAAAGTCACCGTAAATAGGCATCTGTCTCTCCAGCTTTGGAAAGACGGCAAACAAACGTCTCCAAACACGTCTGTGGAGAATCACATGCTAATGTAGTCTTTTGTGGCGCTAACATCGGAGATCTCTCTATATTTTACAAACCAGTTCTGGAAAAGTTGGAACAATCTGAAAAATCTACAAAACATGTAAATGTATAAAACAAAATGCATGTGCAATGGAAATCTCATAAACATATATTTTATTTACAATAAACCATAAATATAATATCAGGCGGGGAAACTGAGATGTTTAACCACTTTATGAACAGTAATATAACTTTTTGATTTAGATGGCAGCAACACATCTCAAACAAGTTTGGAAGACACAACAAATAGAGTGGGGAAAAAAGTGCCTTCATCTATTTAATGGGCCACATTTCAGATAAGGTAAGACATTAAGACATTTTTAGAAAGGCAGACTTTATTATTACTATTGGATGTGGTGGATGCTTATGATCTTCAGGCCATCAAGCAGCACAGCATTAAACTGATTGTGTACTGGAAAACACTGCATCAAAAGTCAGTGTTTGAGCAGAGCCTGCACAGAACAGTGTTATAACTGTGTGACACAGAGAGGAAGTCAAATGTAAACAACAGCGTTTATAAAAAACAAACCCTGTTGGCCCAGAGAGGACAGCTGTGTTCCTGGATCATGTTCACATATGATATTGTGAATAAAATATAGATTTACACATTGGCCCAATTTTTTCAGAATTGAGTTTGTAAATTTGAACCATTCCCGCCCCAATACCACCGGGATGTTTTTCTCCAGTAATTTTCGATTTGTGTTTAGAGATTGTGCACTGTGGAAAAGGACGGTCTGATCCTAACCTGTTTATGCGGAGCTGACTTGATAGGCTGTCAGGGTCCCCAGAGCGCTGCCTCCCTTTTGACTGCCGCGCCCAAATTTGTACATAATAAAAAGAATAAATCAGACAATAGGGCTTGAATATTTCATTTGTTATCTATATTCCTTGTGGGAGAACGACACAGAAATGTAAAAACAGCAATTTCCGAGCGGGCCCTGCTGGGAATGGGCAGAGCAGAGGGGCTGTCTGAAGATAAAGTGCATCTTTACAAGCCCAGTCTCTGTGGTATAAATCTAACAGGCAGCTTATACATTATCTGCTCCGGAGAAACATATTGTACTTGTGCATAAATGTTGTTGTAATGTGGCATTATTTTACACATGCACTGATGTCTGTTGCAGTGGCGCCTGTTGGTCGGCAGCTTTTCATGACAGCACCGCATGTTTTCTTGGTGTCATACATTTACTGTTTGAGTGTTTTTCTCTGGTACTAAGATGTTTTTTCTTACTTCTGTGCTGTTGGCTAGGTTCATCACTGCAGCTGTGGTCGTACAGTGGCTAAGACATTCCCAGGGAGCTAGAATGGAGGAGAATATAGACACCACATTTCACTGTGGTGCTGTTTGGTTGTTTATTTGGAGCATGAATATTAACACTGGCCTAACATTTCAGAGGAGCCATGGTGGAGGTAGAAAAGGTGATTTTTCTCTTCTTGGTGAGATCTCACTTGAGCAGCCTGGACTAGAGGAGCTAAATCCAGACTCTAATGTGTTACTGGACCGTTTCCACCTGGTCAAGAGGATAGAAGTTTTATAATACATTAGTCTTATATATAGCACTTTACAATTTTGATAATTTTGTGTTCACTCCTCAGTCACACCCAGTGTGCTCCTTCTGTAGCTGCAGACTGACAGAAGTGTCAAGCAAACACAGTCACACTGACACCTTCATACAACACCTTCAACAACAGTATGTAATTCCAGTAGTGGGGATCGAACCGCCAACCTTTGAGTTAGTGGGCGAACATCTCTATCAACTGAGCCAATGCCGCTCCTTTTATAGTCGAATCTAAAGCAAAGTATCAATAGTATATAGATTAAAATTTTGACAACAATAGCTGACTTAGTATCTAGGGATGATAATACTTTTGATCGCATCTCCAGATGATAATATTTTACAAATAAACTTTGTCCACGCAATGTGGCAAATACAATAAAAATTATATTTACTGCTGTTGGACAGGTACTTACTGCTTAAGTATAATACTCCTTACAGGTGTCGGTTAGATGAGCAATATGCAGTGTTACTTTTTGTTTAATGAAATGATTGCTCTTCATGTTGTGATATAAAGTGCTATTATTGTTACAGGTCAATGATCTATCAACCCATTTATGGTACTGGGCCAGTTTTTGCATTTTTGCACAACTGCTAATTAGCATTAGCTTTTAAGCCAACTTTTGGTCAAACACTTGTTCAGACAGGTATTTACATTTCCTGCCAAAGCGACATTTAATAGTTGAAAATTTCAAGCGTTACCATTGCTATTGAAGTCCTCCATATCTACATGTGAAGTTACATTATTCACAAAATAATTACTAATCTCACTGTCTCTTAAAGCTGCCATTGACTTCACTGCTTCAGTAGGAAACACTCAGCAGTGCAGACTTTATGAACATTAGAGAAAACTGGCAAAGCTTCCAGAGAAGGTTTTTCATTTCACTTGCACATGACCATGTTATTTCTGTGTATTTAGGTAAACACTGTTGTCATTATACATCTCTGACATTTGTTCTGCTTACATTTTATGTGCATCAAGAAATCAACAAGCTATAATTAATTGTTTTCTTGCATCAAGTGAGAAAAATCTGCCCTGCATATTGGCCCCGAGAATTGCTCATCGGGCATCAGCCAACCTTTCACTATTTTAGAAATTGAATAAAAATGAAATATACGACTATCTAATTTCACTGATATAAAAATAGAAAGTAATATTTTCACTCCTTACTTCCTGTCTGTCAACATTCCTCCCTTCGCTCTCTCTCAGGTCTCACTGAGGTCAGCGGGCGAACTCCTGATGACATTATAATGACCTTCACTTCCCCGTACCCTCGCGTTGATAGATCCCTGGAGCTGTCTCTCATTCTGCTCAGAGGCCCCAGATTACCTCAATGAAATGAGACTGTCAAGTGATAACCACTCTGCTACATTACAAATGGCTCCAGGAATCACAACTTAGCACACCTGCGGCTGGCTCTGGTCCCGGGACTTGGAATGTGTGTCTTTGAATGGAGCCCAAAGCTGATAAGCAGGAGCTGTAATCACGGGGCAGAATAAACAGGAGGGAGTAGTTTCAGAGTCCATGACCTGAAGTTGAATCATGAACAACAGAACTTCTGCCAGTGCAAGTTACCTCAGAGTCTTCAAAATGATACATGTAACTCTTATTATTATGAGCTCATAGCAGCATGAGACCAGTAGCTTTCCTGTTATCTTCTGTTTTTACCGGACAAATGTATCTAAGTCTTGTTTCAACTAAAGAGGTTCTATTTCCAAAGCTTTCTACCATGTTATAATGTTGTTTCCTCATCAAAAACATACCTGGACTTGTGTTTTGTTTCATTCACGAATGTTTAAGGAATCCTGTAGTCTCCGATTATGACTTTCTGAGGCCTCAAAACGTTCCAGTCCATGAAACTCTGCCTCTCCCACAAATCAACGCCCACTCCAGGAAGTACTGACCAATCAACAAGCCATTCAGTCTGCTCTCATTCATTTATCCAAAAAGCTCTGTTTCCAATGATTCCTCACAGATATTTTTCATTTTGTAGTGAAATTCATCATACAAAAAGGAAGTTTAAGGAAGTGAAGTGCTCTTTTTCTTTGATTATAGTTCCAAAAGACCACAATATTATGCTCTCTACAGTACTTTCTATTGACCCCAGTGACCAACTCATGTATTGCTTTGTTATATCAACAGATTGATCGCAAAACACAGATAACGCTTTGCTCATATTGAAATGTGTGAGTCTTTAGTCTTACCTAGTAAACCTAGTTAATGCAAACATGGAAAATAACATGTGCTTAAAAATACAAGCTATGTTTATTATTATTATCAACAGTTTCTGAGTATAGAAAGATTCAACTTTGCATCCCCATCAAATTATTTTTAATTATTTTTTCTGGTCCCAACTCCACAATGCACCCTCAGCATCAGAATTGCTTTTGTTGTGCTTTTATTTAATTAAACTGTACAGGTTTGCTTCTGCACAATACTACACCTACCATAAAACTGGTTAATTTAATATTTTTTGTCATTATTTATTTATTTTATTTTATTTTTACCACTTGTTTGTAAGCAGACATTGCCAGCACTGGAATAGACACTTATTAACACAACCACTGGGAACATCCATTGTGATTTAGCACAGTAAAGTCCTTGTTAAAAAAGCTTAGATTATGTTTAAAGATCATTATTTTGATGAGAATATGCTGCACAGGCCTTCTCGGGGGTTACCTGTATCAAACAGTGCCTAAGTGATCCAACCCATGCCATAAAACCAGAGAGAAACCAGCCTCTCCAGACCGTCCCAGGCTGCAGTATGAAGGGGGAGTCAGAAGTCTATTTGGTGGTTGTTTTGCGCCAGCTCAGCAGCGTCCCGTCTGTCAGTGGATCCTTTAGTGGTGGCCAGCGCCGGGGTGGCAGGAGCTGAAAGCAGGGCAATTGGGATCAGTCCGTGTCCCAGCGCCATTATCAGTTTGGCCTGACAACACATCGACTTTTCACTTTTGTCCCAGCGGTGAGGGGCAGGAGGAGGAGGAGGCTGGGGCCTTCAGAGAGCTGCAAAGATGATAGACATGAAAATGAGCTGCTTTTCTCTCCTTTCACTGAGAGCTCACTGGTAATGTGGCGTCACTGTCACTGTCAATGCGGGACCAGGCCAAGAGGATACAACTCTAACCATAGGGCCATGCACTTTATACTGATTTAGTTCTACAGTGTTAAAAAACAAACAAACAAACAAACAAAAAAACGCTAGAAATGTGTATAGAAATGTTATTACATGTGTTTATTTATCATCACTTACACATACAGTAGTCGCTCGGTAGGTAGAGAGGCCACTGACTACATAGTTGCTGGTCCGATGCCTCTACTGACATTGCATACTGTCATTGTGTCCTTGAGCAAGACATTTCACCCACTTTGCCTGTATGACTGTGTCAGTGTATGTGTTTGGTGGTAGTTGGAGGGGCCATAGGCGCAGATTGGCAGCCACACGTCCCTCAGTCTGTCCCAGGGCAGTGGTGGCTTCAGAAGTTGCTCACCGAGTGTGACTGAGGAGAGAATAATGCCTAGTCTAGATGTCTAGAAAAGCGCTTTATAAGGCTAATGGATTATTATTATTATTATTATTATTATTATTATTATTATTATTATTATTATTATTATTATTATTATTCATTATAAAGTCAGGGTCTACAGGAGATATGTGAAACGTTTTGACCATAGGATCACAAAAAAAAAAAAAAAACACAAAAAAGAAACATTTTGGTCCACTCTTTTGCCTCTGTGTTTCCTTCAGTCCCCTTCTCTCCTCATATTGATAATACACTTTAGTAACTTTTAGCCAAAGTTGCCATGGGACAGACTGACAGAGACTTGGCTGCCAATTTGCACCTATGGTCTCTCCGACCGTCACCAAACACACAATCACAACAACACATTCATACAGAGCCAAGGTGGGTGAAGTGTCTTGCCCAAGGACACAATGACAGTGGGACAGCTGGGGAGAGCGGGATCCGAATCACCAACCATCCTGCTATAAGACGATGACTCTACCTCCTGAGCCCCATTCTTGCTGCCCCCACAGAGGAGACGTGGAGACGGGGAGGACAGAGGACGTAGAGGACGTCTTTTTCTCAAGAACGTCTGACAAATGACTCGGAGATACTCAGAGTCTGAGAACTGTCATCTGCAAAAACACATCCAGTGTCCTGTACAGACTTGTATTTTTTATAAAGCTGTAGGTAGTGGTTTAATGTGGCACTTAATTAAATTTATAGGCTTTTTAACACAGAATTTGGCCTCCTTACACTGCCATAAACAAGTTCATTATAGGCCATAGTTTAAAGAAGAAATAGTCCTGATTTTACTAATTTCTTCACTCTGCCTTTGACCCTCTTTGATAGTAAAATTTTGGTGAAATATTGGCAGATTGGCTTGCTTCTGTGCTCTGTGCTGACCGTTGATGTCCCGGGCCTGTGGTGATGTGTGGGCCCGGTGAGCTCCAGCCCTGCCACACCACACCCTTGGGTGCAACAAATATCAGCATTGTAATTTCACGCCTGTGATTATTATCGCGAGCTCCATCTCTGAGAGGGAATCCTCCACCCATCCTCTTTAGTCGTCCCAGCTGAGCGTGTGTTAACAGCCGCTCCTCTGGACCTCACACACACACACACACACACACACACGCACGCACACACACAGACACACACAGATCAGTGTGTGCCCTCCATGGGCCCGTTTCAGGCTTTCTCATTTCTTCTTCTCCATCTTCTGTTAATTCACCGCCATCTGCCTCAGCATCTGTTTGAAGAGGCGCAAAAACAGACAAACTCCAGCGTCTTCTCCGGTTTTATTTTTGCGGTTCCTCGGACAGGGGACAGAGTAAACGCCAGTAGCAGTCTCCTCTTCAGTCTTTGTCTGACCTCAGTCCACCCCCGCCTCCCCCTGACCCGGCGTTTGCATAATCTGTCTTTAAGCAGCTCAGGCTCTTTCAGAAACACATCCTCTGTACTAACAATGTGAGGTGATGAGGAAGGTTACAATGCTTAATGTGTACCTAATGTAGAGAAAGCGATTAGGACATATTTGCCATGTCACTGGTCTTATCCATGGAAAGATGTGCCGTAATTTATGGTAAAAATACAGCCACGGATCATTATAGTAGTAGTGTTGTAAGTTTATGCGTGATGAAATGTTCTGCAATCAGGTTAAACTGGAGCTGCACACAGAAAGAAAAAAGAAAAACTCCTTTGTAGACTAGAAATCTTCTGCTTTATCTGCTTTCATTTCATTTTTGTTTGTCATTATCTCACCTTTATTTTTTGCAAATGTTTTTTTTTTCCCCCAAGAGGTTTTTCTGTGTGATTGAGTTACTGTCACATAGAAGTAGTTTAAATGTGGTTTAATAAAGTCTACATGCTGAAGTAAAGACACAATTAGACAATGAATGGATGCTTTTATTGACGATTAGGCTTATATAAGTAAAGAAAGATTATATAAGTAACCATCCTGGGTGATTGTATCAAATGTATTTCCGTTCGTGTGGCTCTAATAGTCATGGGTTTGCTTTCCATTGGGGCAGGATGTGAACATTAAGAAAATTGTATGTGTTCTGATACAATATCAAGATTTTAACCTCGAGAATTATATCTTTTCTTAGTATTTCTTATGACTTGGTCTTAGTTTGTGAGGCCTTGAGTACAACAAGACATGTAGAGTCTAACTAAACATTCATTATTAGCTAAATAGATTGAATTGTCATGAGAGACAACATACTGGCATGTTAAACAATTCATATTTTTAAACCAGTTTGAGTTTTAAACGGATTATGGGAAGGTAATCCATCCCTGCATTTACTCCTACTGTATATTTAACTTCTGTAAAACTCATTTCCTCCATGTTTCTTCTGTTGTGTCCTTTGAGGTCTGATCCAACAATAGTCCAGTCCAGTCCAGTCCAGTCCAGATGACAGGGATTCTTGGACCAGGCCTTGGTTTCTATGGAAACCTGGGAGGCAAGAAGCAGGCGGGACACGCACAACATGTCTGCCCCAATACCTGCAATATTTTAAAGGCAGCAAATTAGGTCACAATAATACAATAAATAATGAAAGATTGGATTTGTTGTTGCACCTCTCATGTATGCATTTAAGTGCTTAAAGTAAAAAAAAAAAGACAATTTCTCTGATTTTCCCTAATATGCAACATCTAATCTTGTTAAATATAATTACTGTTTTGGAGTTAAGCATATATTATACAATAAAGAAGCTTGCACTTTAAAATAAGCATGAATGAGAGGCTTGTTATGTGATATAATACTTTAACTACATCACTTTATAGATAAACTGTATATATTCTATTCATAATAAAATAATTTAACTGACTATTAGCACCAGAATCACCATCGGGTCATTTTTATCGCTTTTCATTTTAAATTAATTTCCTTTGTTCATATAATATTTACTTATTTATTAAGGACAGCGCATATTAAGGCCATGCAAATAACATAGCAGCTTCAGAGTCATTACAATTGCGGGAATTTCTGTCAATATAAAATACATTACCCACAATGCATTGGTGGGGCTGTGTGATATTAAATCCACGAGGACAGAAATATGCCTTGGTACATTTTTCATTTTACATTTTTAAACAACTGAAACAAATAAATAAATATGGTTTACTCTTAAAACTAAGTCTGGGGAAGACATTTTTTCTTTAACAACTAGATCACTGCAGTCACTGCTCGCTAGCACCAAAAACACAACTATTTTATGAATATACAGTATGTTGTAGTTATATCTAATGTATTGTTTATATTATTAACGAGAATAAGCAACTTACACTTAAATGTAAATGTGTTGTGGGCAAAAATGACCCCACTGTTGTTCTAGTGTCAGTTTCCTCTCAACAAGTATTTGATTTCCTCCCCTCTCCTTTGTTGTCCTGTGTTGTGTTTACGTCCTGACACACATCCACTCATGACGCAGGGTCCACTGGGAGCTGCTGCGGTGCTTATTTAGCAGCTCGGGGAGACAGCAGTAAACCACTCTCACTCTGTCTCCGGGCCTATAGCCACAGGCCGGGAGTGCGTTAGAGAGTCATTTAATTAAATAGAGGTATGCCGCTGGACGTCCCGTGTCCCTGTGTGTCCCCCTCGGGCTAACACGCCAGAGACAGCTTTGTGCAATATGCTAAAACATATGGGCCGACACTTTGGACTCAATAGGCTGGTGATCTTTGACACGGCAGCCACACATAATAGTGATTACAATACAGTTGCCTCCTTTCATCATATTATTGGGTAATTCAGTGAGGGCCGTGATAGCGCCCCCTCCCTTCGGCTCATTTTCTCATTCTCAGCAGGGAGCTTTTGTCTGATAACTTGTCACATTAAGGGCTAACTTTTGGGTGATCGCCGGGCTTTTCTTTCCCTGTCTTTATGGCCAGAGCGGCTAATAGCTGTCCCGCGGCACAGCCTGGGGCGCCAGTGTCACAAATAAACAGGCTGACACAGTCATTTACTCAAATTGTCCCTACACTATTCACGGGCGTCCCCTGGTGATGATTCTCCCGACAACAATTATTTCAAATGTCAAAGATCCCAAGCTCGGGGGCATAGACAAATGAACATTAAAAATCTATTACCAAACACTTTAAAATATATATAGGGTTTCTTTGTTTTTCCAACAAAGTGGCTATATAATAAAACTAAAGAGCAAGCTGTGTTACTGAAAGCTCAGTCCAACAACAACATTACACATTTTCTGCATTTATACAATCTGCAACCACAAAATTGTTATAATCTTTTTTCTAGCTTCCCCAATAATTGTCTGGTGCCTTTAGGTTTTAGTAAAATGGGATATATTATGTTTTTATTCATATTCTCAAACCAATCTTGGTTGCCTCTAGAACAGCTCTGTGCATTTTACAACCTTTAAAAGCATTATCTGACAAAAAAATAATGTTTTACATAAGTGTGATGGTCTTTTGAACAAAGTCAAAAAAAAAAAAAAAAAAAAGAGCACTTCACTTCCTTGAACTTTTTGTTTGATGCCATTTTACTACAAAATTGAAAAGTAGCTCTGAGGAATCAGTGGGAACAGAGTGGTACACTGTTTTTTTGGATAAATGAAATAAATGAATAAGAGCAGAGCGTTCTGAGGCCTCAGAAACTCAGCGCCAGAGCCTACAGGAATACTTAAACAGGCATGAATGAAGCAAAACACATCCAGGTATGTTTGTGATGTGGGAACACCATTATAACATAGCAAAAAGCTCAGAAGTCGATTTTGCACGATATAGTCCTTTTTAAATTTTTAGCCAGTCACAAGTCAGCACTGACATTTGCAGAACTGCTTCGAAAGTGGTGTAATTTGACAAAACATAACAATAAAACACAACAAAACAATAAAAATACATGTTTATGTTTGATCCATAAAGAAGAAAGATTTTGGTGGACATAGTTCCAGGTTCCAGACACAGAAAGAGAAAGTAAAGTAAGCTTTACTCTGTTGTCGCCAGAAATTTATCTGCATTTGACTCATTCTGCAGTGTCGCTGGGGCAGGAACCCTTCTCCAGATCTAGAGCTATAGGATCACGGTCAGGAGAACCTAGCTGGAGGAGAAGTTGATATCAAAACCCAGAGAAAACCCACAAGAAGAACACGCAAACTCCACACTCCATCTGCTCCCCAGTCTGGGAATCAAACCCAGGACCTTTGTGCTATGAGGCGACAGTGTTAAATTTCATTTTCTGAGTTCAGGACCTCATTGAGCATTGTGTAAAAGCATTCCCAAAACTTATATACGTACATTTTACTTCAGTGCCTCTACCAACAACCAATGGGCTTCAGATTTGTAGTGAATATTCTTGAACATAGAGTGGTTAACTTTGCTCACAGAAAAGGCGTCTCTTCGCTTTTACAGCAGCCAATCCAGGGGCAGAGAAACCTTAATCATGAAGGACTGACCCCACTGAGCACACAAAGAACTCTTTCCCATTGTCCCCACTACTGTCGGACATAAGCACTAAAATTATGTTCACTTGTGTCTTCTTTTTCCATATTAAATGACAATAATTTTGATTATTTACATTCTATCTATTAAAATGAATAAGAATGTGGTTTCTATAATGTTGATAATGGTTAGCATAAGGTATTTTTTCCCACAGATGATTACAGTTACAGTATGCTTTGAGCTGATTACACTTAAATACAAAAAATATCATACGTCTTTACAATTATAGAACAGAGCCATGATTCACTGGTGTCAGAAGGGGACAGCGCAGATTCTGTATTTGCGTTTCATCTCTTGTGTTTTCCTTTTGTTTTATGTGACTCCGGTCCAGAGAGGTGGCCCCTGATTGGCTGTCACGCCGAGCTGTTCTACACGACCTCTCACAACCCCATCCCGGCTCTCCGCGGACTCCCGGGGAACCTCCGGCCGACCCCGTTGATGAGATGAAGATATTTCCACTTCAGTCGACCCCGACCCCCAATGGCTTTTTCCGAGCAAACCCAGACGCGCAGCTGATTTTACCGTCGTTAACTCTTTGATTCCCGGCCATAAACAACAACTTATGATAACATTATCTTATCTGCGACCACTTCCTGTTTAGCCCTCGGTGTTAAGATATACACCGCTAATATAAAGCTATGGCTCACAGTATCAATCTATTCCATGTGGTTGCCCCCCGTGATGGGCACAAAATCCATCCAGTGATAATGGCATCCATCTCCTGCCTTATATTGCATGTATTTGTTACCTTTGGCCCAGTAGCAATAAATCCAATCTAGTCCGGTGGATGTGGCCCGCTGACCACTGCGAACTGGTCAAGGAGAGTGGCCACACTTCATTTCACATCAACGCCTGTCATGATTACAGAGAGATTAAACTCCGACTCGTCCTTCTCTGCAGCGCCTCTGTCCACCTACAAGCATTTAAATATACTGTGTTTACAAAATGTAGTTGGAGGTTAAAGGTGGGGTAGGCAGTATTTCAGGAGACTGTGTTTTGACGTGATGGGAGTGGGGGGTGTAACAAGATCAGTTCTTGGTTTGAGTCTTCTGATGTGGCTGTAGGTCTTGTGAGATAAAGGCTACTACTAAATTTTTGGTTTTAGATAATATCAAGTCAACTAAAAGAAGAGAAATATGAAAAGGTTGCTCAGATTTGATTCTTTTAATCAAACTAAAGCCATTGTCTCTGCTTCAATGCGCTTCTTCATAAGATTTCTTCTTTTATTCCCCCCACAATTAGTTTTTTTTAGGAGTTTTTCCTTATCGAGAGTGAGGGTCTAAGGACAGGGAAATGAATGAATAAGTGAATTAATTTTTTATCATTGCGTCTTGCATACAGACAGGCCCAGCCCTTACTTGAGCTTATAAGACAATATCACTAAACAGAAGACCAGTTTCCAGACTGTAGGTACATAGATATACACAAAAATATACCATCTAAGCAACTTTGGGGGATGTCCTGGGACTGTTTAGTTTAGTATAGTTATTGTTTATGTTTGTTGTGTGACTAATTGTTTGTGTGCCTCATTTCTGTAAAGTCCTTTGAGGCGACTGCTGTTGTGATATTGGGATATATAAATAAAACTGAACTGAACAAGAATATTTGAATATGTAAAGAAATGTCTCTACTGTCTTAAGGCCTTGCAAGAAAGATAAACAAACCAAGCAATTGCCAAGAGAGCCTCTCAAAAAGGTGACAGAAATCAACATGTTATTTGAAAAAAAAAAAAAACCCAAACAAACAAACAATAATATGAATTATGAGAAAAGCCCCAATTTAAACTACTGTAAGTAGCATACTGGTTTGAAAACTGCAGTCTAAATCAAAACAATGTTCTGTGGGTTGCCAGTGTTTCCGCTTTTCTGATTAGACGATCTGCAATGCTGGGTTTTAGAACCAAAACAAACAATGTAAACATAAACAACTTGGCCATTATGCAAAATATGTTTTTTTAATTGTGAATGAATCAGCTGTACCTCTGTTAGTAGTAAAACTAATATTTGATTTGAACACGTTTACCTCATATCTGGAGACACATGAGTCATTTTTATGAAGTATTAAAAAATATACTTTTTATTAGCCTGGCGAGCCAGACTGTCCTACTTGCTTTTCATAAGCGGGACAGTCTGGTTCCCCTCTCAGGGCGGTGCATTTCTCAGGTTTAATTTGGAACTGGCCCATCACAGACGTTTATCTGCAGCCGTCTTATGAACACAGAAGAGTTAACTAAGGTACCACTAGCTACCGAGTTAATTTATTAACTTCTCTGACCTAATTATCAGCGTTTAGTGCTTTCCTTCGTCACCCGTTGGTTCTGCTGACGTCCTCGTTATTGTACAGTCCTCTGTGAGATTTTTTTTTCTTCGTGTTCTTGGCATTTTAACAACTGTTAAGTCTTGTTGCCATCTGAGGTAATGAACGCATTAAAAGAAATGACTTTTTCCACAAATCTGTGTACAACTGGCTTCTGCTGCTGTCCCCATTCAGAAATAAGTACAGAGCTGCTCATACTTATACGTATACATATTCTGGTGTTTTATGAAAAAAAAAATAAAAAAATGGTAGGAATCCATGTTTGTTTGGGTCAGCAGTGCACAGCTTATATCCCGCCCTTCATTTCTCTGATTGGTTACTCCGCCTGTCATTGTTCTGCCACATAAATGAAATGTTACTGAAGAGGTACCAGACTAACTTCTTTGTATAGAATAGGAAAAAGAGTTTGTCTGGCAGGCCAGGCTAACTGTTTATAGTACCTTTAACAAAAACTTTTTTTCTCATCATATATTGACAGACAGTACAATTTTCAATGTGCATAAAAACATAATTAAAACTACTTATATGCTTTAAGTTTAGTGTTTATACATACAGACAGCTCTGACAAAATGCTGCTTGTAATAAACTGAAAACAATGCATTCATCTGCTGTTACTCAAACATTATCCTGCTGGTGGCAAAGGGGTTAGCACTGTCGAAGGTCCTAGATTTAATTACCTGCAAGGCCTTTCTGTGTGAGGTTTGCATGTTCTCCCTGTGCTCTGGTAGGTTTTTACTGGCAGCTCCATCAACCTAAAACATGCACAACAGGCTAATCCTTCAGCTATAGGTACTTCTGACCATGATCCTGCTCAAGATCTGGAGAAGGGTCCCTTGGTGCTGCACATTGGTCACCCACTGCTCCTCACCAGTTGTCCAAGTCTCCAAATTCAATCTGCAGCTTAACTCGTGTAATAATTTTTCATGTAAATACTGTATGACAGCTTCTTTGTTACTTAAGAGTGGGAAGTCTCCTCTGGACTCTCCTGAGCAGTGATTCCACCCTATCACGACTGTCCCCAGGGGAGCCCTAAGTGGAGCAGATGGTAGATAAATAGCATGCAAGGGGGGAAAAATTAAGGAGTTTTACAGGGTTTTCATCAATTACCTGGACTAATGTATCAATATAAAGAAGAAACTCTTATTATTAATATTTCTGACAGCACCATCAATATATTATTAACTGCAGTGTGAGGCATCCATCTTCATTCCTAAGTTACCCATTGCGTTGCAGATGACAGTAAAAGTTCTCGACAAGGCCCTGGGTGCATTTGCATGTTTCATAGGAGCATTTCTGTCATGTATAGGTCCCATAATAGAAGGCAATGAGCGAGTCATTGTCCTGCATTAGCATGTTCCGGTACAGGGAGTTAAAGAGATGCCCCGTATCCCGCTGATGGGATGGGCTCTGATGGGCCCGGGCTGGTTGGCTTCATAAAGGATGAGAGGAGGGGGGGGGGGGGGTCCGGTGTAGCTTCATAGAGCAGTAAGACATGCTTCAAGATAATGGTTGATTTCCAAGGCAGATTATAACAGAGTTTCTTTGATTTGGCCTTTAACCAATTTGACACAACAGAGGATGTGATAGTTAGGATGAGGCCTGGTTCAAATAATGATATAATGATGCTAACACCAGCTAAAGTATGCTAGGAAGAAGTGGTTTACCATATTTGAAAGTATGAGGGATTTTTATTTAAACTACAATTAAAGCTCAGACAGCGGAAAGCCAATTTTAGTTAGTTTTAGTTCACACCTGTGGCCTCTGGTAACATGATAAGTGTATGCTGTGGTTCTCATATGTAGTATTTGACTTCTGGAAGTGTTCCCTGATGCAGAGCAGTGATGTCCAGGACAGATTCATGCCTGTTTTTGATGCATTGCCACTTGGGGACCTGAAGTTCACATTTGACCTTTGGCCTTGCCCCTTGTCCGTATTTCTCCAGATTCTTCAAATATTTACAAGATATATTGCCAAGTAGTAGTTATCCAAATGTCTGACATGGTTCCACAATTTTTAACAGATTTTTGGCAGATTGATGAATCTTCGCTGATCTTTACTTTTGAGAGACTGCCTAAAATGTTTTTGTACACAGTCATGTTACTAACCTGTTGCCAAAATTGTCCTCCAGTGTTTTTTAGGATTTAATAAGCTTTTAAATTTCCAGCATTTTGTTGCACCTGAGCTAATTTTTTGAGGTGTTGCTGCCATCAAATTCCAGTGAACTTTTATTTTTCATTAAATGGTACTGTCTTAGTTTCAAGACTTGATAGTCAGTTGTTGTTGTTGTTGTTGTTGTACTTTGCATAATTTGCATAATTTCTGTACACAAGCCCCTTTGGCTGCTCCTTTTCTTTCGAGACTTGCCACATAAATGGTGTAATTTCATACTTTTTA
This sequence comes from Bostrychus sinensis, assembly GCA_020698575.1. Taxonomy (NCBI): domain Eukaryota; kingdom Metazoa; phylum Chordata; class Actinopteri; order Gobiiformes; family Eleotridae; genus Bostrychus; species Bostrychus sinensis. Next base: position 9,752,566 of record CM036254.1, on the reverse strand, counting down.
TACTGGATGCTTAGTACTGGCACATATTGTAGGTGGAGTTTTTAGCTTGAATTATCCAACGTAGCCTCCTTCTGTTATGTGATACATGATTATTATCTTCTAAATAGCATTTTTCACCCCAACTATCAAGTATTAGGCCTAAATTCATTGCTGTGTTTACTGTAAATAGTCAGATTTTCCCAAAAGCCTTTCTGTATTTGTAAATGGGACAGATTTCACTCTGGAGCGCCCTCCCTCCAACTTTGCAGATATTTAATTTAAGGTTAAGAGCGTGGACCATGAACCGCAACATCCCTGTGCAGGTGAGATATGAAAAATAAATCAAAAAAAGGTATTAAAATAACAACCAAGTCAAGTCAAAGGGAAAAAAAGAAGTCTCTGGAAGCCCAAAAGTTCCCTTTGATTGTCTTACTATAAGTGCTCCTTCCTAATTAATATGTTAAGACTTGTGTAATTAAAATGCTCCTGGTGTAAATGCAATATTCAACAGTTCCTCTGACAGTGATATATTCTACACGGATTATCCCCAGTGATTTTGACTTGCTAATTAATCAACATTATTTATGATGATAAAAGAGGAGGGGGGATAGTTGGTGATGAACAGACTGCCTCAGCAATCACCACACGCTCAGCCAAGTAAACTTCGAGGGGAAATTATTCAGAGGAACTTCTGCAGCACTTAAAGACACGCGTTTATAATTTCATTTTACAAGTTCGATTTAAAATAAAGTAGGGACACTGTTTAAAGCCAAAATAAAATACATGGCATAGTAATAATGCACTGGATTCATATTGTTCTCGATACTCACAGTGTGCTATACTGCATTATTCATTCACTCCTCAGTCACACTCGGTCACGTTTATACACAGGCAAGGTGAGTGAAGTGTCTTGCCCAAGGAAACAACGACAGTATGCAATGCTGGTAGTGGGGATCGAACTGCCAACCTACAGGTAAGTGGGTGAATGTCTCTACCAACTGAGCTACTATAGGTATAAGTATAAAAAGTGCTTTTGTTTAAGTCAAATGTGGCACACACAAGACCAAACAAAAAGCAACATTGATGGCAGCGATTAGAAAAAAAATAAAAATGTTTGAAAGTAACATAAAAAGGGGGAAACTCTTAAAAGTAATCTTTAAAAAAATCAGTGTCTAGAAACAGCAAAAAGAAAAAACAAAAACATTTGGTGTGAAATTGCAAAGATTTTGATAATACTTAAAGGTTCAGAGAGTGTGAAGAAATCTCTGGGACTGCATTGAAAACATGTTGTATTCTGTACTGGAAATCACTGCATGGATCAGGAACACTTCCAGAAACCATGGCTTTTGAACACAGTTTGCACAAATGAAAGTTACAGCTGCTTTATGTAAAAAAGAACATTCTGAAATATTACCGTCTTATCTGGACCAGAGTTCATAAAAAATAAAAACTGGTCAATTGAATCAAAAGTGGAATTACATGTCTCAAAGGAAGAAAAATCACTAGGTGGTCTTTTACAAAGCGCTCTGAGAAACTTCAAACATAATTTCAGAGCTGAATTAGTTGGGATTGCAACATCTAGTCCTGTTATTAAATCTTTCATCAATGGCAAAAAATCTCAGCTTCAACACCTGATATGTTATTTATTGCATTTATATACAGTAGCCTGCTGTAGCCTTGTTACAGCCTTCAATCAGAGTGGAATGACACTGAGTAAAAATCAACCAAATCAACCCAAGTCAGATTTCAACCTGGGCATTGTAATGAGAGACAGTATTTGGAAGATTTCCTTGTCTCCAGCTTTAGTGCCACTGTGCAGTTTTTTTCTGAATTTGTAAAGTTCTACCTCATTATCTTTAACGCTCCCACTAAAACAAAGGCTAATCTGCAATTGGAGGTTGTTCTTGTTGAAATAGAGAAATATGCACACCCACTTCCCAAGGCTTCAGGCCCAGGCCGGCCCATTCTGTTTCTCACCACTTTGTCTCTATTCATTTGCATTTTTATGCAAGGTTAGTGGTGGGGGACTTGTATTACAGCCGTGAATACATTAAGAAAACCATTAATCACGTTTGGAGGAATATGAAGTGAATCAGCTGCACCTGTCCCGAACACTGAGAGGCCTTGTGCCTTATCACTCACACTGAGTGGGACAGGGACGTGGACCTGATGGCGACAAGTCTGGACCTGCCCCCAGAGGAGAGATGGATGAACTTTAGACACTAGCAACAAACTTTCAATAATAAAAATACAGCATTAGTCTTGTACAGCGCTTTTCTAGACACTCAAAGTCACTTTACAGTTGAGTGCATTATTCATTCCCTCCTCAGTCACACTCAGTGGTGGTGAGCTCCTTCTGTAGCCACAGCTGCCCTGGGACAGATTGATGTAAGCATGGCTGCCATTCAGCACCAAACACAGTCACATTTAAACATTCATCCAGGCAACGTGGGAGAAGTGTCCTGTCCAAAGAGACATCGGCAGAATGTGATACAGATAGCGTGATCGAACCGGCAACCTCACAGTTAGTGTCTCTACTGACTGAGCTACTGCCAACCCTTTTACCTAAAATATTCTGCAATAATTACTTCACATACATTTTTCCCCATTGTGTTTCTTGAGAAAAACGACTTTTATTAGAGCAGAATTTTTCAATATAGCCACTATTTCTTTTTTTTTCCAAGTAAACATTAAAATTCAGCTTCTCTTTCCTGAACCTAACATGACCTGACACTGAAGGTTCAGATAGTATTTCCAAATAGTTTTTTTATCTGTTGTCCTGCTGTTTAAAAGCTTGTGTACAGTGCACATACATGATACTTCATATTAGAAGATAGTCAACTTTTTTACTCATGTTGTAATGAAAAAATAATCCATTTTGTCCGACTCTTACTGATTTGCTTGGGTCGATGGTGTGGCGAGACCCATGTTTAATACTCTGGGTCAGCAGCATGTTTAAAGCCTATTAAAGATTTCTCACACAGTGGCACATAACATGGCCACTATCATGCACTGACAGCAGGGATTAGTGAACTATCACAGGAAAAAGCAAACAAACAGTCTCCTGCTCCTCAGGTTGATGTCCCACCTGCCTCTGTGTTTTTTTGGAGGGAACATTAATCTGACGCACCACTGAAGCTCCGTCTAATGTGAAAACGTAGAGTGCTGTTTTATGTTCTCCCTCTCAGCTGCTGCAGGAAGAGGCTTCTATCATGCTAATGATAATAAATGGCAACTAATGGGATGGCCAAACATAACAAATGGAAAGTTTTAAAGGTACGGGGGCCACATTAAATATGCAATGACATCCTCAAGTCAGAGCTGGGGCTGCGCTAAACAAGAAAAATTGATTACTATTATGAGTAAGGTTTACTAATATCATTGTGTTTAATGGCCACCCATACAGAGTTTCATCTGCACTCAACAGAGGGAGCTGGATTTTATTATCATATTTTGTAAACACTGTGAGTTCAGTGTTTTTTGATTCATATGTTTTGCACAATATTATGAATAACATTTTTGTCCCTCAAGTGCTAGATGATTACTCAAAGGCTAGAGTTCATTACACAAAGGTTAGAGGTCAACAAAATTAAGGCTGCAGCATATTAATATATTCATTAGGCTAAAACTGAACATCAAATGCATATACAATACACAATAAACGGTCATGGTCATTTATTTTTCCTCTTGTTCATTTAGACTAGCAGAGATTTTCATGTATTTCTGGTTGGTACAATAGTTACATTGGATGTTTTGGAAGACAATACCACTGGTTACCATAAGGCAAAATTCTCACTCAAGTGAAAATGAGAAACAAGAGACCAGAAATAAAAGGGAAAATGTTATTTTGATCAGACATGCCTTGTTCTTTTGATAAACACTCTTATTTAAAGAAAGGATGTACAAAATGTTGTACTGACTTTTAAAAAAACAAAGCTTGTGTATATTCCAGGTGTTTCCAGTTTAGCGAAGTACGGCTTTGTGAGTCAAATCAATGCATTTATAATTCAGCTTCAAACACATTTTTTATCTAATTTAGAACAGACACCGGTCTCCTGGACCTGGAGAAATGGAAACACAAGCCTGTTTTAGGGTTACCTGTACCTGTCCTGAGCTGACACAACCTGTGCCGTATCGTCAGTGGAAATGTGATTATATGGTACTCTCGTTGAGTTTTATCCCAAATTAGTGCATTTTATACCTATTTGAACAACAGGCTGCAGGTAAAAAAAGAATGAATTTATGTCGTGTTTCTTGTCAGTGATGAAAGTAAAGTGGTACTCTATGCAGCATTCATTGTTATGGAATATATTTTTTTGGCCCAAGTCTGTTTTTGATTCTTTCCAAAATTTGTATTCACCATAATATATCTCTTATTAATTCTGTGTATTTCATGTATTCATTTTTTTGTTCAGGACAACCTAAATCTTTTTCTTTTGGGAGGGGCCCTCAAAAGCCTGGGATATGAAGGAGCGATATTGATCAAGTCAGCACTAAGATGGTTTAAACAAACATTTGTGCTTCACCCCTGTTTAGTTTGAACACAGTAAAGCCCAGACGACACAAAAAACACTAAATTGGAGGACACTTTTTGACAAAATCAGTTCTTCCAAAACAATCTTGCAAATTACATCAAACCCTATTTTATTACCAACAGAACACAAACAACATATCACATTAACAAGTTGCACCAGGAAAAGGCTTGAAACGTTAAATGGTTCAAATAGAAAATGACTACAGCGGTGTTGGTAGAGAAGCAGCACATAAATAAAGTGACCACAGATGTAATTCTCTGTCACTTTTCTAAAAATATACAACAAAAACGCAACAGAAAGAGCTTTTTGCATCTACTTGGGTTTGCTGGCAACAGTTTAGTAAAATAACTGTGCATAAAAAACATATATTAATCTTTGGTAGAGTGATTGGAGCATCTTGACTATGGGGCTTTTCCAGGGAGCACTGAGAAAGTTGTGCAGCCTCCAAAACTGAGAAAATCTGTCGCAGAGGATTTGGGCTCTTTGTGGCATTGAGTGGAAGTACATTCGTCTTAATGATTGTGCTCCTTCAGCTGATTTTTTTTTTCTTTCACAATAATCAATATCCAAGTCGCCAATGGCAGCAATGCCCAGGAAAGCGGGCGTAAACACAGGCGAGGCATTCTTTCTGCGCTCCGGCCTTGTCAATGTAACAGCGCTTTTAGAGTTTGGCCCTGAGCATCTAAACACACTCTCAATCACTCCTGAAATCCTAGTAGGCCACACTTGGCTGCTATTGTAACTTAGATACAGTCTCAATTTGTATGTTGTCTCTCGGTAGACGTGGGGGAAAATAAATGGATTGATCTACCGTCCCAGTCCAGCAGTTAGAGCACATCTGTTCTCAGGCGGGATTCATAAAAAATGTCAACGCTGACAAATAAACAGGTAGCTCACAACTTTGGGATTATATTTTTATCATACTTCTTCTTGGTGCTGGTCAGCCGTATCATGAAGACACATTTTCTCCACTTTGAGGCCAATGTATAAAAATAAATGTCTTTTAGTCACAAGGGGAGCCGCAGATGTTAAACAATGAACTGTAATGGTGGGTCAAAAACACTTCTGTCACTGTGGAAAAGCCTAATCTACTGGAAATCCCTGCAATTCCTCATTTGCAAACAGAGATCGTTACAAGTTAATGATTAGGTTGGACAAAGGGAAGGGAGGTACTGCTTCTCTCACAGACTTTTGAAAAATAGACTCATGAGCAGTTTGTGCTATTAGTTTAAAATTGTGTGTATACTCTCACATTGAATTGGTTTAGGAGAAGGCATCTGGACATTTTTAATCTATCTTAAAAAGTATATGAAGAAATGAATGATTGAGGACCACCACAGACAAACTCATTATTGCTGCTGCTGTAGTGGAAACAAAAAAATGGCAGCTTTGCATAGAAAGTCCTCTCACAACTTCAGTGTACTTCAAACTTTCAACAATTCTCCATACGGTATTTTAATTATAACAGTTAACTAAATCTGCTTTATTCACTTTTATGGTTATAAATTTTCCTATGTTGATATAAATAAATTTCTATTTAAATTACATTTTATTCCATATCTCCAGGAAATAAAATCTCTCCTTCTGTATAGTGGTAAAAAGATTTTTTTCCATCTAGCCTACCATGTGATTTAAAAGGGATGGTCCATTATTTAGTAAAAAATGGTCTATAAGATAAGTACTTTATTTATAACAGTAGGTAAATGTAAGCGCACTTCCAGTTTGGAGAAGGAAACAGGAGCAATGCCATGGACTTTATACGTCCCACTGATGGATTTGTTATTTGTGTCTTCTAAAACACATTAAACAACTGGTGTGTTACAAAAAAAAGTGTATTTACTAATAATTTGTGGAATACTTTGGACATTTTCTCATCAACATATATGGTCGAAATGTTTTAGGTGTTTCAAATCAAATTTCTAGTGTGTAATGGACAGATATACATAAGTACTTGTATTTAATAGAAGCCAATGGACTAAACATTTGACTATGCACAAAGTTTTCAAAAATATTTAACATCGTCTCTGTCCTAAAACACATTTTAACACAGAAAAGGGTATGGCATATGCATTTTTCTGATCTTCACCGACAGGGGTTGAACGTATAATTGTGGCAATTCATCACCATTCACATTCACTTCCTGACGGTGACCAGACTTATTTAAATGTCCCGACGAAGCCGAGGGGAGAGTGTGGACGCCGCCCCAGCCCCATGTGGCCTCTCGGTGACCAGCGAGGAGGTGATAAATGACTAGCACACTCGTCCCTGTCAGCAGTGGGAGGGGTCCTGCCAAGGCAGCATCACCCCTCCCACGGTGAGCTACATCATCCTAACAACATTATTCTTTTCATGTGGCTTGTCGATAGGAGCCCCGCGTGATTGGCATGGGGATCCGCTCAGGTTAATTGGAAGCCTGAACTGTGTAACGGCACGGGAAGCTGAGCAGACATTGTCCCTCTTGTAATAACACGGGAGGCCTGTGTGTCTGTGTATCGATTACATCTTAGGTTCACGGCACCCATATGGGAATGAAATATCAGAGGACAGGTTATGGATGTCGCCATCAGCGGCCGCCGAGCGCTGTGGAGATGGCCCACTCTCACACTGACGGGAAATGCTTTACAATTTTGCATCATAATCGACATCGGCGCCCCCCAAACTAAAACCAGTAGCAAAGTTGAAAATCAATGCGAGGGAAGTGTGAGATGTATGCATTTGCAGCGTGGGTGTGACAGGTGTAGTTGCCCTCAAATCTGAACTCTGCGGTCCAAGATCCCATATATGCCGTCTTTCCTTTTCATTCTGACCTCCCACTCTCTCGGGCCGCTTTTGATCAGGGGTCCATGGCCTGCGTTAGACACACGAGGACACACGAGAGCTCATATAGCAGGTAACCCAACACAGCTCTTTACTCTGTTTGGGCCGGCGCTGGGAGTCCCGCACAGAGAGGGCCACCTTGTCGTGTGCCTGGATCGGGGACAGGCTGAATGACAGTGCTAATATGCAGAACAAGGGCGGACCACAGGACTTTTTGTGGCGCGCAGATCAATTGATAATCTGTAATCTGCCTGCAGCTTTGTGGCCTTTGAAAGCACCTGTCTCCATGCCATTTTGAATTCATTTCTTATAAGAATTTCAGCAATTTTCTGCCGTTTTTTTGTGAGTTAGTTATTACTGAAGCAGTTGAACAGCTCTGTGATGTTCGTGGTTTCATACTGGTAAAAAAAAAGGTAGGAATCATTAAAAAGTAAAGCAATGTGATGCAATATCCAGGTCTTAATGGGGAATTGGATTTTTCTCAATGTTTGTTTATTGCAGTGTGTTTTATATATACTGTATGTGGATTTCTTATAGATAGACTAATATTTTTGTATCGCACCTTGACATGTTTTGGCTGCTTCCTTAAACGTGTCACACAAACATGTCAAGGTACGATACAGATATATATTTTTATATTCGTCGATCTTGATTTTTTATTCGATTCTATGTTTAAAATTAAAAACCTAATCATAACTTTGATTCATCCTTAGATTTAGATTTTATTGTAATGGAAAATTGGATGATTTAATGTGTAATATTTTAATGCAAGTTTTAGTTTTATACAACAATAACTCTAATAATTTAAACAAATAAAGATTGAATAAAACTGTGAGAGAGAACTGTGCCAGACTGTTAACAGTAAAAAACTCTGCGCTTGATCACAAACCTTGCGGCATTGATGCATGTCACATGATGCACTGCAGCTGTGCGCTCCTTCAGCTTTACTGCAAACCACAACATGCACGCCCGGTTTTCAAAGCTCTGGGTGCGTTTCCAGGGAATTAGGTTGGTGAAATAAATATGGACAGTTTTGCCCGTTTGCCCTATGGATTAATTGCAGGAAAAAAACAGTGTATGTGACAGATGGCGGAGCAAATGCTAACGTTAGCTTAGCTTCTCTATCGGTAAATGCCAGGCGTTGTTACTACAGACGGCATTTCTGCAGTTGTTGTGTGCTTTTTATGCTTTTTTTGTATTTAAATACATACCTTTTAGGTGGTTATTCCTCTAAACTCCACTCTTGTTCTCTCTGGCTCTGACTGTAACAGGAGGGCGGTAACTGTAAACATGAGTGCAGCTCCTGAATCGCTCTGTTATCTGCCTTTGCACTGTCTAACAGACTTGTTCATTATCGAATTACAGGGCTCTAGGCTTATCATCGAGATCGACCCTATACTTTATCGCACTTCAACTTTGAATTTGATTTTTGGCACAGCCCTAGGCCGGTTTATAAGAAAGCCATATAAATATTAGCAGAAGACCACATTAACCTTTTTGGATTGTTAAAAGTATTTGTTTAGCACATCAGACTTATCACGTATGTATTTTTCTCAGGGTTGCCAGATCTCACTGACAGTTTACAGAACTTTAAATCCACCCAATAAAAAAAAAAAACAGCCCAAATTACAACCAATCTAAATGTTAAAACCGTTATACGTATAAAAGAACACAAAACCTAACAACAGCACTAAAAAAGTAACACAAACAACTAAAAAACTTACACCAAAATGTAAGCAACCAAACACATGAATCAGTCATTTTAAAACAAATGAACTGAGATATGATTGGTAGGACACACTAGTTTATTAAAATTAGTATTTTTACATTTGTTGGCATAAAATGATAACTATTTTGTTGCTATTTTCTCCAGAATATTGTCCAGGGTGTACCCTGCCTATGGCCCAAAGTTACTGAGATAGGCTCCTTTCACCCGCGACCCCTAACGGGAATAAGCGGTAGAAAATGAATGAATGAATGTATAAAAAAATAAAATAAAATAAAAAATGCCAAATGTTGTGAAAAGCAGCCCAAATTTTATAAACCAGCCCAATGCTATTTTTCTCAACCCAAGGTGTTCAAAAGAAGCTCAACTGAGTGGAAACAAACCCAATCTGGCAACACAAATTTGTCTATGAATTGTATTTTACACCTTGTTCACATGACTTTATATCATGCACCAGGTGACTGTGCCAACCCACACTGTGCATGTGACCATTGCCAACAGGTTCACCCACAGCTTCCTGGCAGCCATCTCCAGTTTGCCCTGAGCTGAAACACAGCACAGTTTTAACCAAAATCAATGATAAAAGCTTTTTAATAACTCCTACCTTTTTGAGTGCCTCAGTTTCTGTCTTTTTCCCCCAGTTTGAGACCAATCCCTGTACACTGAAGGATCATTTTCAACAAACTTAGCACATCCAAGTAGCACTCCTGCATGCCATGCTTTGATTGAATCCATTGTTTCATGTATTTGTGTAATAATTTGTGTTAAGACTTGACTTTGAGTTAACAGGTTGTATTATCATTTAAGCCTTCAGAGCTATTAGACTTTGTAATCTGTAGCTTTGTAGCACAGTCCTCTTTAAAAGCCTGTTTTTATTCCAATTTTGCCGTTTACTTTCCTCTGAGATTTTTTTCATAAGTTAAGCAGAAGAAAATGACTCAATAACTTTATCATACTTGGTACCCAACAGTTCACAGGTGTTCTCCACTATTTGTGTATTATTCAGTTCTTCAGCCAGTTCTTATTGTCCACAAGCCTTTATGTGGCGCACAGATCTGTTGATAATCTGTGTGCAGCTTTGAGGACTTTGAAAGCACCAGTTTTTATCTCATTTGCCAAATTATTTCTCATGAAAATATATGCAATTTGAAACAAATCATGTTTTTCTCACCAGTCAGTAACTTCATTATACTTCTACAATTCACTCAGCATTTCAGCTGTTCATGTATTCAGTGTTTCACAATTTTTTTCATAATCTCATATTCTGCCTGTAGAGTTGTGGTCTTTTCAGAGCATTTTTTGGTTTTTTGTTATTCATTTCTGCACTTTTTTCAGCAAATGTTTTCAGTTCATAACTTCACAATACTTCAGCAATTCAGCATCATTCAAACCCTCAACAAGTCACTGTTCACATGTCAACTTTTAAAATATTCTAGACCATTTTTTAAGTATCAATGTATTTTTCAAGCCGTTATGTGGTTCACAGAGGTCTGGTCACTGCTGGTGGCGTGGCTCTTCTGAAAACACCAGATTTCAAGCTAATTTTGCCAATTAATTCACTCTGAGTCATATTATCATTATCATAAATTCTTCTTCTTCAGAGGTGCACAGATCTATTGACAATGTGGGATTTGCCTGTAGATTAATAGCTTTACTCTTCTTTAAAAGCACATATCAGGATCCCAAAGTGCCCACCCCCTCCTTAAGTCTTATTATGGCCTCCACCTTTCTAGGTGATGCATTGTCAAGCCACCAAGGTTTCTTAACAAGTCCGATGCCATAACTCAAGAGATTTTTGCTTATTAATTTAGAAATTAATTACAAACACAAAGTGACATTTTACAAGAAATGTTTAGCATAGCATGAATTATTGCTGCTGTAAATTGGATGCAAGCGACGGAGTGCAAAGCCTTGACTTGAGCTCTTTGTGATTAATAAAAGAAGCTTTCACTTCAGTTTTAAAGGCACTCATGATGAACGATATGAAGGGATAAAGCCCGCTCCTCCTCCAGCTGAAGGACGGGCCACTTAAAGGCATGTACATGGAAAAGACACATTATTAGGAAGAATCAGGATATCATTTATTGTATTTGTTGTCCTGTCAGACGGTGCGGTGACTAATAGCCAGTAAAGGACATAACTTAAGATGGAGGTCACCCACTTATTCACGGTGTTTTCTTCCTTTTTAATATGCTAAACAAGTCAGAGTGTGTCACCAAGTTTTCTTTTCTTTTTGCTGATGATCACATTACGGCGTGACATCTTGTCATAGATAAAATGTCCGCATTAGCGACTGCACAGGCAGGCAATGACTTGGACACCCTCACTCTGTTGTGTTGAGTACAAACAGGAGGTCCGGCTCTGTCTCCTGTGGCGCCGAGGGTCTGGATTCTTCCATGACTGAGTGAGACGCAGCATCCCGCTCTCCCCTGCCATCCTGCCATTGCCGAGCCCCCTCATTGAGAACCACAAGGTCCAACACGTGGCACTCAAGGCGCACCGTGGTCCAGATTGTGCCACTGGGCCGGTACCGGGACTGGAGGTGGCCGACGGAGCCCCAATCCATCTCCCGCAGGAGCCCGGTGACGGGAGCAGCGCTTGCCCACTCCGCGGCTCCGAGCACACTCAGGAAGATGGATTGGTTGGCCAACTCACCAAAGGAGGCAAAGCATGCCGTTAAGAGCCTGTGCATCACTTGGCTGCTCATATGCAAAGTTTGATGAAAGAGGTTTTTCTGGGAGCGATGAATTAGGGCTCCGCTGTGAAATTAGATTTCTGGTGAAAAGCTCGCAAGGTTTAGGAGGAGCATTGTTTCCACGCACTCCCCATGGTAATTATAGATGAAGTGAAATTATGTTGGTGATGATGAAAATGAATGGCAGCACTAAATATGGACGATCATAATGACATTTCTTTGAGGTATTTTTAGGTATGGTTAGGAAAATCTGTGCTGCCATTAGAAAGAAGGGTCTCACTAAAAACTAGCTGGAAACATATCTTTTTTTATCATCAACATGGGAGCCAGAGACAGCTGAACACTCAAGGCTCAAGTTTAGGTAGCTGTATTGACAATTTAAGTCTTCCACTGTATGACTCATTATATCATAAAAGAATGCCATTAGTATATTTCAACAACTAAAAAATGTGTCACCATTTGAGTCTAACTATACCTCTGTGGTAAACTTTCAGCAAGACTTTCATGTAATAATTAGCTTTTAAATGTCATATTAAAACATAGAGCTTGTCTATGTTCCTACATCCCCCACATTTTAAGATTATTTTCTGGTAAACGGCGCATGTTTAACCAGAACCCTAATCCTAAATGTTGGAAATGTGGCAACATAGGACCTAATTTTGGAAAATATCATAGACATGTGGGAACATAGGGGTGACCATGGAGAGAGATAAAACACTAGAGAGGTGGCAATTCCAGCGGCCATCTTGTGACTGTAAGATAAAGCTAATGCTAATGGAAAGTAACATAAAACAGTGACGTAACTTCAAAAAATAAATGTTGGAAATTGAGAAACAGTGATTTTTTGAACTCGTAATACGTCTGGCAGTCTCAGTCAGTACATTTTTCACTGAAATACAAAAATAAATATTAGCATCATTAATATTGCAGTGGCTTCTACTTTTATCCAGGACCACTGTATGTTTGTATTTGTAAAGGTATTAGAACAGATAACCATTGCACCTAGAATGTAAGCACGATGAATTAAAATATGCCATTATATCAAGTTGAAAACTGATAATTGTCCAAAATATCTCTGTGCTGAAGCAAGTACATTAAGTAAGATGAAAATTAATATGCTATTTCATATGAGTTAGCATTTTTGAGGCAATTGGATTATGCAGAAGTAGACCTTATCATCAGTGGAAGGTGTGCTTATCTTTTCCCCCTTAGTTCTTGTTAATAAACTAAGAATGATCAAAATTAAGAATTCAAATTGTAATTTAATGTTTAGTTTGGTTGTTTTTGGACTATACTCTCTAAAAGCCTTTTATCAGTAATGTCCTAATTGTAAAGGATTGACAAAAAGTAAGGATGGCTAAAGGATAAACGATAGCTTGATCCATCATGCTTAAAAACAAAATCCACAATTGTCCGTCTTTGTTAGCATAGCATAGTGCTCCTGGAGTGAAAAATGTATGGCTGGAGACTATCAGACATGCAACAAACAAATGGGCAGAAAAAAAACCTCAGTGATGAAATAAATCTTGTGGAAAAATAGTCTCATCTTCCAGAAACGGTCCAAATTGGTGGGTACTTTGAGCCCGATACACTAAGGATCCCGCCTCCTCCTCCTCTCTGTGACCCAAACCTTAAACGGCGGCATGAACACTGACAAATTTGACAAAGGGAATTTGCTCAAAAAACACAGCCTCTATTTGGTCAGCCAAGCGGCAAATATGTCGGATGATATGGTTTATTAGGCAATCCATTTCTCCACAATAGTGAGGCCATCTGCAAAGGTTAGCGTGCATAAGGTTGGTATGGCAAATTCTATCTAATCCGCCTTCGAAAAGGGGGGCCCGCCGCGAAAAACTCAGTGGCACATTTTTCATGTACGTACGATTTGGAATGCAAATAGAATAGCTGATGAAAGAGGTGACCTTCTAAGTGCGGAGCAGCGGGGGCTTTGTGGAATATGCAGAGGCAGAATAGAAGAGAAAAGAATGAGTTACTGCCACTGCCACCTCAGCTGCATTGTAATATACGACTGTGGCGCTGATACAAGTGAACCTGGCCTCAAGAACATCTAGGTTAATCTGCGAGGATGGCACATCATGTACTCAGTGTGGAAAAAAAAAAAAAAAAAAATAGCTGGCGTGCAAACTTATATGCCTTTATGCACCGAGATGGGCTCCAATGTCAAACAAAATACAATGCAAACAAAGGTTTTTCCCACAATACTATGAGGATTACTGGACACATAGCTTTACATGAAAACTTCTATTTGCATAACTTGAAGCTGACAGCCACAATATCCTCACATCATCCACTTTCTGAGGCAATAACCCCAAAACATGCACTTTATTTGCTGAATAACTGTCATTTTAATAAGTTTGATGTATTTTTTATAAAGAACCCAAAGTTAATTTGAAATATGCTCAAACCCGAAGAAGCCACCCAGCTGCATTTCTGCTTTCAGGCACAGTAGGATTTATGCGACTGTACATATAATCAGCCTGTGATAAAAAAAGAACAGAAGCTAATGTTAAGGCTGACATGTTTGTTGTCTTAAACTCCAATAATCTAGGCTATTGTTTTGCATTAAAAATATACAGTATATTCTCCATGAATTTATGAAAAGCAACACAAACTTTGAGATTTTACCTGATAATGGTGCATAAATATAACTAAGCCTTTATAAAGAAGAACAATGTAACTTTGCTTGTTTCTTTGTGCTTTTTTTTTTTTTTTTTTTGTGCTAATTTTTCTCTGTGGAGCTTCCCAACATTTGGGAGTTAAGTACTCTGGCAAATAGAATAGATATTATTTATCCCCCTCAGGAGAACTTTAAGGTCAAATACTCACAAGTCTGGTGAGACGCTTGGCTTGGCTTTGTTTTCCCTCTGCGTAAGTTTTTTCTGTCTTTTGGCCGCCCTGACATCATGAAAAACCAAACATAAAGCCATCACTAGCTTGTTGTTTGGCTAACTGCTATGTGCTGCTTTCTCGCGAGACCCAAGGCTTCATGGACAACTGTGTCAGCAGAACTCATTCTTGCAAGGCCAGTTTTTCACACAGACTCTGTTTTTGTAAGGTAAACAAGTTGCTTTGTTCAGCTTTAAGTTTGTATGGAAATGTGCAGCCTTGTGCAGCACATTAGCCTGATTAGCTTCTTCCTTCTACTACAAGTTTAAGACTCACCTAAAAAAAGATGTGGCTTCACTGGTTTAGAAATACATAAATATTACTCAAAACACTGCTGTGCTATGTTGTGCTAGTCGACTTCAGCCTGACTAGGACAGTATTTGTTACAATTGCCTAACTATGAATTACAATAGGGGTTATGCGCTAACTACTTCCGCATTCGGCTAAACGGAATGATCCACTTCCAGGTCACAGCTTGTAAGCGAGCAGCCGGACAAGGGCAGCTTCAAAAAACATATTTATGTCTTACACATCGCAAAATAAAATCACCAAACTAACGCTGCTATGGACTAACGCAGTTTTATCCTTCAAACAAGGGTTTTAGCATTTGTGTGTTAAATATTTAACTAATCGCTGAGCGCGGAGGCGGGATATCGTTGTGTCAATTAACTAAAGCCGTCACCCGGCGCACTTTATTTCAGCGGATATAAAACACACAAATTTATTTATGTGATATACAATCACACACAACGCACTCTGTCCATTTTAATTAAGCTGTTAAAATCTCTTTAAAATGAACTATTAAACACGCGGCTAGGGCGCATGCTGCAGTTTAACCTCCCGCACTAGTTAAATAAACTATATGCAACGATATCCCGCCGCCTCGCTCATCGATTAGTTAAATATTTAACTCACAAATGCTAAAACCCTTGTTTGAAGGATTAAACTGCGTTACTACATAGCAGCGTTAGTTTGGTGATTTTATTTTGCAATGTGTAAGACATAAATATGTTTTTTGAACAACAAAATTAAAATTCTATTGCCATTTTAAAGTCAGAAATTACGTCAGAAGTCAAAAGAGCACAAAGTCTAACATAAAATAAACAAACTTATTCAAAGTAACTTGAACGATGCCAAACAAATCCTGGAATTGGTTCAGGAATTCTATGGTCTATTGGAAAATGGGTCCTCTAAGAAAAAGTTCACTAACACTTCATGTAAATCTTAATACTCCAAAACACTGCTAATGAATACATGTGGTTTCTATAGAGAGTCACACTAACATCAATATAATTCCTGTACATATGCTCTGTCACTCAAAGCTTCATAGTATAATAAGAAAAGGTAGTATTGTTTGTTTTTGCACGTGCGAGACCATCACAAAGACCTCAGAGAGAGCCGCATATCTGAATGACTGTGAGGATATGCATTTCATTGTAAAAAGTTACGTCGTGTTGCTTCAAATGTCAACAATACAAGCCAGAACAAGATATTTTTAGACGCCACTGGAAGAACGATATGTCAATACGGAGTCTGTTGTCATGCGTGGAGCGAAAACTTGAACACATAGACAAATGAGTGAGGTGTAGCATGCTCATTGGGCCGTGCATGTCTCATCTGTAGCCAGCTTTGGCAGAGTAGTCATCTTCATTCCCTTTGTCCTTAGCGCGCCGGGTAATCTGTCAGACTGCAGACGTGCTGGAGAGTCCTGCTGGCCTGCGCTCGGTCTCCCATTTGAATTGAGAACCCAGTTTCGGTCCCAGTTACACCGCGGCCGCAATTGAGAGTGAGTGAGCTGTCCTTGATACATATTACTGTCCCGCTATGATTGAGCTTCTGTGGTATCGCCGGAGAATGGGGAGAAAATTGAGCACTTGACTTTGCGAAAAGGGGGTTGAAATCCCCACTACTGCATGTATGCATTTTTTTCCTCTCTGGTTTTTCAATGGGACACGCTCCAAGTGCATTCTTTATGTCGTGCTCAACCATACGTACAGCGGTGATTAGGGTGGTATTTGAAAGTTAGTGCAATCCACTTTTGTTGTTTCACTTGGTAAGAAATTACTCATTGAGACCAGCTTTATTCAAATTGAATGAGAGGTATAAGCAGTGATTTAGAAGGTGCTCGGTAGCTGGCGGGCATTCAGTGCATTTAACCACAGTCCAAAATGTGTTTAACGGTGTAAATACTTAAGTAAACATGCAAATTATTATATACCTGCATATGATTCAATAGACAAAAGCATATTTATATGGTAAATGCCGATATAGTCAATGATAATGTAATGTGACCGGATTAAACGCAACAAAGTAACACAGGCAACTCAACACTGCTCTAAAACATTTTATCAACAGTTATTTATAAAAGCATGTATTCCCAACTTTGAGGTCATGATGCTACCATTTAACTACAAGAACGCTGCAGGTCTTGACCTTGGAAATACACTGAAATACCCTTTCATCTACACAGTATATCACTGTACATTAATCTGTACTCTGAGAAAGCACATAGGTCACAAACATCAAAAAGTAATTCCCAGTGCCCTTCGGTGTCTCAAATTATTTCATTAATGGCAGAGAAAATACAGAGTGAGCTTTAGGGACCAGGGGAGAATGAAGTAGCACAACAAGCTGAAAAGTCTTCAGAATATGTCAAGCTATCATCTGAATTTATTTAAAGTACACATGATTATTAATAGGCCGGGATCCCACACAATGTTTTTTGCTACCTTTTTTTAATCACTATTATTTTTATTAATCTATACCTTGGGCCATTATGAGTTCGTAATTGTTTGTTCCAACTCAGGACCCCAAAAAACACTTTTTTGGGACAAGCCTCAGACAGAATTTTGTCAGTGTGTAAAGTTAGCGTATACAGAGTCACAGAGTAATGAAATTTGTAACCCAGAGATGCTGAGATGAAGATAAATACAGCAAAAATAATGTTATAGGACTTTATATTTTTCTGTTTCCAAATATTAAACAATGTATTGGCAAAAATATCCAAAAATGGCCATCTTGATGATGAATTCTCTTTATAAACTGTTACATCATGACACTGTGTTATTTTAATTACTGTCTCAGATGTAATTAGAAATCTATGAACTTGTAATGGCTCAAAGTATAGACTAATCAAAAATAACTAAAAAAATGTAGCAAAAAACATTGTGTGGGGTGGGTCTGGCTCCTGTCCTACAAGTTCTCTGGCTGTAGTCTCCTCATCCAAGGGACTTGTAAATTTTTTGTTAGTGATGTGTTTAGTGCTCCTGTCTGTGCTGTGGAAGACTGGGGGTTTGATTCCTTGATGTGGAGCCAAAAAGTAGTCCAAAGCCTGGATAAATAGTGAATGTTGCATCAGAAATGGCATGCAATGTAAAAATCTGTGTCAAATTACAAAGATATGCTTTAGTGACACAGAGAGAAGCAGAAAAGTAGCTGTCTTTTGGTTGGCTTTTTTTGACTTTATCAATCAGGGATAGACTTTGGGGATTAATATTGAGCCAGTCCACCTGAGACTAGAACTGAACCTGGTTTATGTGGCACGCTCGCTACCATGTGAGCCACAGAGGTGCCTTAAGAAGTACAGTATTTCTGATTTGTGGGGAGAAATGTAGAATCAGCATAAAGCCTTTAGCTGTAAAGTTATTTTGCTAAGGAGAGCACATACAAATGAATTTGATAAGTTTCCTGTACAGCTTTTTTATTTTTTAAAAAGGGACTGATTGAAAAATGTAAAAAAAAAAAATGTCCCTGGGGTAAAAGGGGCCATTAAATTACTTTTTTTTTTTTCCAAGCTATTTTTGTAGGCCATATTTTTGGCTTTATTGATAAGACAGAGTATAGTAGGAAATTGGGGAGTGAGTGGGGAGAGATATTCAGCAAACTGTCAGAGTCTGGACTCAAACTCATGATGCCAAGGCAGGCTGTAGTTGCCCTGTATTTGCGCTGCAGCTCTACCACTGAGCCATAGTGCAGCGCTAAATTAATTTTAATTCTGAATAAGGAATACAGTGTTTTTTTTTTACTTTTTTGATTTCCTGATGTACTAAATAATATGAAGTGAATCATAATCAGACGTGATCCTTTTCCAAATGTCTTGCACAAACACAAATGGATTTGAAAGTCCCATGGATCAAGTTTCTCACTTCACACGGGCGACCTTACGCTGTGTAAGTTAAGAGAGAGTCTTATTGCTGATGATTAAATCAATAGAGATATGACACAGAGCTGTGGGAACATGCCTGTCCTATCTCAGGCAGTTCCTCCCCTCCTGGTCCGGTCTACACCTGAGTGTGTATTGGCGGTGTATTCATCACCACACGGGTCTCTGTCAGCGGTGGAGATGGGCCTTTAGCCATGGTCTGATAGAGGGAGCCGATTATGATGCATGTCGATCACTGCGGCAAATATTGACATGGAAACTGTGAGAGAACAACCCCACGGCTCATAGCTCCCTGCTCCCCATACGGCCTGCTTTACTCCGCGTGACAACACATCCACTCGCAACATAAAACTCACGGCATGGAGGTTCAAACAGGCATGGAGGAGGAGGCAGGTACAGGCCCATTCTCTGCTCGCCGGGACGTTCTGCAGGCCCCTTCCCAGTTAACAAGCTCGATAGCCAAGTCTCTGTCTATGTCCAAACTCCAGGCTTCAATGGACAAAGTTTTGTAGTTTTTCAGATTATTCCTGTTATTTGTAATGCTGTTGCTGTACCTTATGTCCCTATTTAATGGGGGCTGTACTAGTTTTCAAAAACAAATATCTGTAAAAACACTAATTATCATGTCCCAGTTGTCTCCATTTTGATTAATATAAGAAGCATTCAAACATTTGTCTAAGGACATTTCCCAGTAAATGTATTTATCATTGTCTTATCAATAAATTGCCATCATATTAACAACACAGACCTTAGTTTATTTACTTAAAATTGAAATATTGTGAAATATGTTAGGGTTTTCTGAGGCTTGTTTTTGTTATCTGTATTTTTATTTGTAAACAAAAACTGTCCCCATTTTTAGTTTTAGGAATATGGTCACCATTTTTTGCTGTCTTTGTCGTTCTTCTCAATGCGGTATGTCTTAATTTAAGATGTAAATAGCTAAGTGCATGCTGAATTTGTTGCCGATCCAAAATGATCAGAAGTGGCCCGTTTGTATCTGGGTCACTGTGGAGGTATCGGGACAGAGGCAAGACACCAAGGTCAAAGAACTTCTGATTCATTGCTTTTATCATATTTGGTGATGGGACAGAGTGGTGTTGTCCCAAGGCAGACCAGGAATTCCCCAGGAGCTAAGGTGGCGGAGATATGCAGATGTGGATTCTTATTAATGCTTAAAGTCTCATATAAGATAATATATAATTGCTCATTTTATCTGAGGTAGTTGCTGAAGGGGCACTGGACTTTATTTAACAGTTTTAGACACATTTAGAGCCTGGATCTCTCCTTTAATGTGGTTTTCCGTGAGTTTTTTTCCTTATGGATGTCCTGGGACATCCATGGGTTTAGTTATTATGTTTGATTGTGTGTTTATGTGTGACTAATTATTTGTGAAGCCCTTTGAGGTGACTCTTGTTGCGACTGGGCTTTATAAATAAAATTGAATTGAAATAACATGTCAAAACAATGCCAGTGTCAGGAATAACCTAAAAAACAAAAACAAAACAAGGACAAACTAAAGTCCAAATGAGACAATCCAGAGCACAACAATCCCAAAAGGTCAAAAAACAAGGAATCACTAAATCAAAATCCAAAACCAAAGGGGCAGAGCAAAAATACTAAATAAAATTTACACGGAACAAGACACAAAAGACTCAGGAAACTCAGGAGATCATACAAAGAACTGAGGAAGTAAATACACGAGGGGAACGAGGCACAGGTGAAACACATTGGGGCGGGGCAGGCAATCACAAAGCCAGGAAACACAGGAGAGCAGGAAGTAAAATAAAAAAACAAAACAAGAGCTGACTAGAAATCAAAATAAAACACAAAACGGCAACTAAAGCTACAAAATAAAACACAGGGAAAACAAGACAAGGACACAGACAGGATCATGGATCATGGATCAGATTTTCAAGTTATATTTAATGCTTGCCACATCTCCATTGACACTACAACTTAGCAACTACCATTTTTCGCAATATCTGAACCACTATAGAGACATTTTCACCAACTCCCATAAAGCTTTTGCAATTAACCTAAAATAATATTTGAACTTTGCCACAACGAGAATGAAGGGAGAGCCATATTTTGACCTCCAGCTGTTGGTCTCACTCGTCGGTCACTGCACACTTCCATATTTTCTAATGCAACTGAAGTTTATCATGTAGCATACCTCACAGTTGTACATTTAAAAGGCCCACAGGAAGTTGTCCAGAACAAACCGTCCCGATCAATTGTTTCTTATTAGCCCAGTGGAGTGAAACCTGGCCCACTTCCTCCAGTCCACTGAGGTGTGGGTATGTGTGTGTGTTTGTCTGCACGGGGCTGATTGGTTAGCTGTGTTTATTTACTTAAGGCTGGAAGAAGAGGCTATTTCCCTCGCTGCCACGCTGTTCTAATAGTGCGTCTTAACCACCTCACTGGCTCGTGTCTGGTCCGCACCTCTGCACCTCGCGTGTCCCTAGGAAACAATCATGATGAAACAGTGTTTGCTTTCAGAGAGGAAAGTGTTCTGTCAGACATTACACAGAGAAGAGAGAATGGGAGGAGGACATGGTGGTGGTGGTGGTGGTGGTGGTGGGGGGGGGGGTTGCTAATGACAGGTGTGTCTGTAAATTCTTCATCCCGCATAGACTGCTAGGAGAACTGCCTGCCGGCCCGCTCAGCCGTGACTTTACAACTAATCCTGTTTGTAAGTTATTATTTATCTTCTGCAAACTTTGTCAAACTCAGGCTTTGATTTCTCCCCTTGAGTTCCCTCTCGTGGCCCGCTCCCGCACATGCTCCCCACATAATTTATGACTGCCTCTGGTCCTGATGACAGATTATTAAAAGTAGAATTAGTTTTTTGCTGGGGATTTTTCCTTTGGGAATTGGGAAGGCAGGGCTCTGAGAGGAAGGTCTCTGACGAGGTCTCCATTACTAATAGAGGCAGATTTTTTTCCTTCCCCGTGTGATGGCGAGGCGAGAAGACTAATGATTTGAATTTACTGTGGCAGTTGTCACGTGGTGTGGAAGCCAGCGTCGAGGAGAGGAGAGGTTAAGTTCTTCCCTGTGGAGAGGTTTATTGGATTGTTTAGCACCAGAAGGATAATGTTTTTGTCATAGACTGCTGCTGCCTCTGCTGCTAGGCTGGAGGGAGGCTGCTTGCTACTGTGGTGTGTGAAGCTGTGCTACACGAGTGAAGGCAGGGACATGTATCTTTCATTTGAATGTGCTGTAAGATAGGAAGGAGTGCTTTCTCCTTATGAAGTGTCTGCACTTGATAAAAGGTGTGGACAGAGCTGCAGATATTCGCTGCTAACGACTGATACAAACAACTTATGTTTCTGTGAAGTTTCTGCCAGCTCTCACATCCTCCTTATCAGCAACTCTGGAGCACCAACTGCAGCCTTTCAGCTTGTTTGCTGACACACAAAGAGGCTGGAGCTTTCACCTGATGGCCGTTTGGAGCCTGTTCCCCAGCGTGTGTCTGCAGCCTGGGAAGCAGAGGGGAGTCTCAGCACAGCTGAGAGGCTCGGCTTAATCTTATGCATCATTAAGCACTCAGCGGCACGCCGCAGCTCCTCATATACATCATCCACGCTTAATAAACATAATGATGACATAAGATGTAATTCCAGATGAATTTTCATTTTATAGGGAAATGGAGAATTCCTGTAGAAAGGAGGGGAGAAAGAAAAGAGCAACGAAAGAGGAGAGAAAAAGTAAATTATCGGGGAAGTACAGAATAAATGATGTTTTTGCTCTCCAAGATGGATTGTGGGGTTGCGAGGGCAGTAGAAGTGGGAGAGTAGTGTTGAGGGAGGGCCTGGAAGGTGAGGGGCAGAGGGCCGCAGTAGTGGTGGCCCCTGAGTGGAGGGGTGGCACGGGGGACAGGGGCTTTGAGGGGGAGAGAGAGAAAAATGTTGGTCATTCCAAGTGTTTTAATCGCACCGCTTGATGGACAGGCTGAGAGGACCTAAGGTGCGGCCATCCATCATAGAGCGGCTAGAATGGAGGAGAGAGGGCTCGAGTTTCAGAGGGGGCTCGCAGGCTTTGGGGGGAAATGGGATTCTGATGAAAGTGTGAGAGAAAGACGGCCCTACACAGTAAAGGCCAATGAGGGCAAGAGGAGCACAGATTAGCACCACACTTCTACATCATGTTGGGAATGAGGTTTTAGTGTTCCTCCTAATAACCATACAGCCACGCTTCACCTCCAGAGCTGTCATTGTTTCAAATGGGACCTTGAATCTAAGAGGAACAAAGTCAAATTTCTGGTGCCCTTTTATTTACTCAAAAAATAAATTCAAACAGTGGTTAATCTGTGTGTGGTGCAAAAAAACACTACTTTGACAAACACTGAAATGCCAAATGTAAACCAGACCTTTGTAAAACACCTCATAAAGCACTTGTCATTCCTCGAACGCGAGCAGAGGAGTATATATGCATCTGCTGTTTTTCTCCTTTTGACATACATGTTGTCTGTGGATGGCTGCCGTGTTGAAAATGACATACTCACTGGGAGCCCATGAGCGCACATCCAGCCCAGTGCACTATTCCTGAACTCAGCCCTCAGACAATTCCTCCTGCAGACACGAGGGCCCAGACAGGCATCCGACAAACCAGCAGCCAGCCAGCCAGCCTGAAAGAGTCAACAAGGAGGGAGGCAGCGATGAGCAGTCAAACACGCGCTGGACGTTATCGTGTCTAATGCATTCCAATGAGAGTAAACCATGTGACCTCCTCGTTCTTATCTGGCACAGGTGAGATAAAAGCTACAAATCATGAGCTGTGTAGAAAACCGCTCCGTATGGTGCACTGTGTAATGATTATGCTCTTTTGGAAGTGGTGTTCAAATGTCTAGTGAATGTATTTGCAGGCTTTGTGAAAATAGTAAGCATTAATTGTCACTTGCAACACAGTACATTATAGGATTTATTGTAGGAGAGCAGTGCAATCAATTTGTCTGAATAAAATAAAAAACAAAAAAACAAATTCCAGCTATAGATTTGACCAATTCTGTAGCCTACACCATGTTACCAAAGTTGCATGAAAAATAATGGCTTTCTTGAAGTTAGAGTTATAATAATCCAGCCGCTGTTTCCTTTATCTGATATCTGATCTGATAAAGGCAGTTGAGCAGAAACGTGATCACATAAAAATATCTTTGACATATGGAATGGCAGAGTGTGCATTGCTGTTTTTGAGTTTTTGAATTGTTTTCATACATCTGCACCTCAGGCAAGATTTTTTTGATGTGTGTTATCTCTCTACTTTCCCTTTATTACCCAATGTTGAGGTCCACTCACATTTACTGTACATATTCAACATTATTGTGATTATTGGCCGCCACAAAAAAAAAAAAAAAAAAAAAACAGCATGAATGATAGCATGAATTTCTCCCACCTGACTTGTATGTAGCAACCATTACCATATGTGGCCCGTTGATGGTTATTAACATGTGTTTACTGTCTAGCACTGTCTCATACAGATATGAAATGTTAACCATAACCAGTTTAACATAGTCCCTGTCCCTGTTACTTCTTCTGTACCAAATGTAACCTGTTGGAAATCTCCGTTCTTTACTCAGATGCTCAGATCTCTGCCATCTCTGTCTGCTACGTCTGTTCCAGTAACCTGTTAAATCTGTTAAATCTGTTAAAGCAACCTCACTGAACACTAGCACCATGCAACGTGATCTCATAGAATGGCCTTGGTTTTCCCTGTTTCTCTATTTTCCTGATTACAGTAATAGCGTTGTCACATAACTTGTACAAATATAGGGTTCTTGAAGAGAAAGTTGCTTCACACAGTACACGCTTTCTGCAGAGTCTAGCTAACACTGGTTTATGCTACATATAATCCAGTAACATGTGGTTCATAAGAAAAGCTTGTTTACCGGGGAACAGTCAATGATTTTGAATGTAACATAATAATGCTAAAAAAATGTGAATTTGTTAAAAGTTGGTATGCAATATTGTTAGCTTACCTTTGCTTGTAGAAATATTTTTTGAAATGATTTAAAAGAATTGTGTCATGTAACTACAGTGTAGATTTGCAAATGCTACCTTATACCTCATGTGACACAGTATATGATACATAGGCCTTATTAGTAGTCATCAGAATCAGAAAATAATAATAATGCGTAGGGAAAAGTAGGCACTTAAATCTCAAAATATAATAATATAATATATGTTGCCAGAAAGCAACTGAGCTATTTGTTTGAACTATTAACTTTGGCTAATTGGTACTATATTTTTAAATTTCTAACATTAATTAGCTTATAAAGATATATTTAGTAATAACCCTCATCAATCTGCAAGGAGACAGTTAATTACATTGCCTTATTTTCTGAAGTAGCTGATGTTTGTTTAGCGTCACATAGTAAGAAAAAAGTAGAAAGAAACCATAAGCCAAACCCTTAACTGCTGTAACTCATTTGATACCACATAATAACTTTGCTAATGCCACATTATTTAATTGCTAATGTTTTTTTTTATCCTTTATCTGCTTTTATGGATGTTGTTATTTGTCTTTATCTTTTTATATTGACTGTATTTATGGTGTTTGAACTGTGTAATCTATCTATCTCTGCAAGTTGCAACAAGACACAGTTACTTAACTCTCTAAAGTAACCAGTGTTTGTTTATTGTCACATGAGAAGACAAAAATAAAATAAAATGAAATAAATTGAAAATAAAATAACATTAACAACATAGATTCCTAAAGCTAATATAATGCTACTAATACTACTACTAATACTAATTGATGGGTCAGGGATGAGGGAGTGCTTTAAACATGTTGAAGTAATAGTAACTAATAGTAAATTCACTATTTAATTCTTGAATTAGCCCTACTTCCACTTTTTTCTTACCATTTGGAGACGAGAAACTATTTAGCTTCTGCCAGTGCAGCCAGTTCTGTCTGCAGGGAAAAGCAGCATCCCATGTACGCTTCCAGCTGGACCTCGTCCCAGACTGCCATGCCTGGTTAATGTGGCCATTCTGTGCTGCCAAAATTAGAATTCATGGTTTACATTAAACAAACAAACAAGAAAACACGAAAAACAATGGCATGGGTTGACCTTGCGTTAACTGGATTTGCCCCGAACTGATTCTCCAAAACTGCTTTAATATATGCTAACCGGTTATGGACTTTTAACATCATGTCCACTCATTCTGGGACATAAATCTCATTTTGAGGTGCATGTGTTCCTCCCCGCGTTCCCGTTACAGTACAAACACTGGGAATCTTATCTGCTGCGAGCTGAGCGGACTCCTGAGTGATACAGTTGGGGATATTAACGGAGCCTCCTCCCCGTCTCTCCTCTGGTGGCCTGCGCTGCACAAAGGCATTTCTGGATTCCAACCTCAGCATGTTCGGGGCCACTGGAGCATGCCCAGCAGTATGCCAAGGTTAGATGGGTGCCAAGGGTGCTACTAAACAGAAGCCCGTACCCGAACTCTGTCCATTAATGCCCAACACAAACTGCAGCCGATATAAAACAAAGCCATAGAAATAGAAAGCTGGTCCAGTCTCCAAGAAGTGTTGTTAACATGTCAGTAATGTTTATGGCACAGGGTTATATGAACGTGCACACCACATAGTAGGCTTTTTTTGTTTTAACAATTGGTGAAACATAAACAAGAGGACTGTTAAGGAGGTGGATGGGATGTAAAGCTACAGTTGTCAAGATATGGATCATAGTCAAAGACTTAATACACCTCATGAAAGACTTCAGTGTGAGTTGTTTAGTTTTTTTCTCTCTCTAAAGGAATAGTATTAAATGATGTTCTGTTGAGGCTGAAAATAACAAAACTAGAACCTGCATATGGTGAATTTTTTGTGCCTGTATTTGGTATGTTGTGCACAATAGCAGAGTGGTTAGCAGCACAATGTTCCCTGCATGGCCTGGAAGTCCAGTTTCCTCGTTCTAAGACTTGCATGTACAGGTGAGTATGTGTAGCTAAACTGTTAACAGTAGTGATGGGTCGTTTGTGAGCGAGCCGGCGCTAAGAGCTGATTCTTTCGAGCGAATCAGAAGAGCCGACTCCTGTAGATGAGAGCTGAATATTTAGCTGCTCTGCTAAAAATCAGAGCAAGCAAAACGTAATTTTATTTTGATGGGCACCATGCAGCCAACCACATGTTTTTTGTTGGTGAAAAGAG
The DNA here is from genome assembly GCA_020698575.1 of Bostrychus sinensis. Lineage (NCBI taxonomy): Eukaryota > Metazoa > Chordata > Actinopteri > Gobiiformes > Eleotridae > Bostrychus > Bostrychus sinensis. The sequence goes on along the minus strand of CM036254.1, from coordinate 9,725,591 downwards.
AAGAAATTAGCAAAAACCAAAAAGAAGCAGCATTTGATTGCTTTTTTGATAGACAGCAAACATGAGGACAGAATTTTGTATCTATTTTGAGCTTGCAAACTGCATAAAAATAAAGTTTTTATGAAAACACAGATTAAACAAATTGTTCACCAGCACACAAACTTTTCCTAATTGCTGAATTAAGCCTAAATAAAATGTTCTGAGTGATACTACATGAAGAGCCATGTGGGAGCCATAGGAGCCGGCTCTTCTAAGGGAGCCGAGCCAAAAGAGCCGAATCTTTGGAAAGAGCCGGACTGCCCATCACTAGTCAACAGTGAGTCAATGTGAGAGTGATTAGTTGTCACTGACATCTACAACCTGAAATGTTGTGTCATTAACTTAGTTAGTTACTAGATGTTCTCCAATCGTTTTAAAATGTCTTGCTTTTTCAGCCGTTTCTTGGCCCTGTCCCAGCTACTGTATTTTGAGACCTGTAGCAAATGTGAAATGAGCTCATTCTGTGCATTAAAGTCTAACATTTCTTAGTGTAAACATTTGTTATGTTATCTATGTCCTGTTGTAAATAAAATATTGGCTCATGTGATTTAAATGTCTTTTAGTTTTCATTTAGTTCCAATTTTTTAAAAATCCCAACATTTCTTCAATTTTGGGTGTATCCTGGCCATAGTTCATAGCATTTCTAGAGTAGTTTATTTGTTTTCTTTACAAAGCCCTTCATCACTGGACACTATGTACATAACTCGGTCTACTTAACCACATGTCTGTAAACATTACATTACATTGAATTATTTGCTTCAGGAGCCATAGCTAAACACAAAACTACACAATAAGTTTGAGTGAAAAACACCACAATAGTTATTATATGTGATGAAATTCCAGTTTCATTTATAGCGCTCAGGCTTCTGAAAGACTAATAATGCACAGATGAGTGAGTACTTGTGGCAACAGCAGATGCCCATTTGTTCTGTCACTTGGTGCTCTCGTGTTTCCAGACACTTCTGCCTTCTGTTGTCTTTGCGAGTATAACTCACAGATAACGTCTTCATCAGTGATGTACTCGCGGTGCTGTGTTTGCGTTGACTTACAGGCCACACTCCCTCTTCCCTGTGTCTCACAGAGCAGGCCGCTCCTGGCACCAAACGCAGATTACATCTTGTTTCCCAAACTACTAAAAGTGTCAGGGCCTGTCTGGCTGTGCTTTTATATCGTGTTATTAATGGCAGCCAGCACCGCCGCCCGGCCGCTGTGTATGTGTGCTCGCGTGCTTGTGTCTAATTAAACCATCGCTGCTTACAGAAGCAGAGAATGGCTTTGCAAGATAGGAAATAATAATTGCAAATATTATCATTATTATTTTCACGGCCTATAGAGAAGTGACGTGTGGTTAGGAGACCATATTTGAACTGTGAATTGAGAATGCACTGATAAAACCATAAGGACCAACACAAACAATTACATAACTCCTGACCAGAAGCTGAGAGCGTCCTCTGCGCTGAAGAAGATGCAGTTCTTCTGTGTGGTGTTTATGGTGAGGCTTAAGTACTCAGTGTTTAGTTCAACTTAGGTTCTTTCAATACAATAACTATTTTCAGAGCAACTGGACATACGTCTTTCATTACAGAAGAATAAGAAGTCAATTTAGCACCATGTTTTTTTCTTTGGTCACCCATTTCCAGACTCACATGGCAAGTGTCTGGTCATGTTGTTGGAATTTGTGAGCTAGATACCATTTGTGCATTTTGAGACATCTTATTTACATAAATACCACACACACACGACACATCCAACCTTTCAGGAAACGAGAACACACTTAAAATACGATACAATAACATATGACTGTAACCTGTCTCTTGCTTAATAACCAAACTAAGCATTAGTTGTGCATGGATTCTTGACATTGAGCTGTATTGCAAGCTCAGTGCGCCAACAAATTTTACAGCATATATAAGCAACACTAAAGGACAATCCATCCAATCGGCCGAACACTGCTGATGTTAGGCAATGTTTAGTTTGGTATAGCTGATGTAAACAACTTGTCCCCAAAGCAAGAGACCAATACAGCGTTTGTTCACCTTCATGACATACGGTAAAGTTCGCGGGCCACAGATTAATTCAAGTCTTGCTCTCTCTGTCTAAACACATTTATTGACAGGTTGCATGAATCTACATTTCTATTTGGATTTATTCTTGACCAAGGTCTTGCACTGTGGCTCTATTGTGTATCCAAGCCCGCTCTCAGACAGCCGTGGCTTGGCTGGCTCTCCGCTCCCCCCCCCTGTCTTAACCTGAAGAATTATGTGCTCAGATAATTAGCTCTTATAGGTACACTCTCCATTTCTCCACTCCACTGGGCACATCATCTTCCTCGCCTCTTTATTGTTTGGTTTGCTTTGTCAGATCGATGTCTTGCTACTGCGTAACCAGCACTCATATCTCAGGCTGCATAAATCACAACAAGGTTTCTGTCGCTCGGGAGAGTGCTGTGGCTTTTGCTGCACACGCGCACGCTCACGGGCACGCACGCACATAAACAAGTGGGTGGACCAACAAACTCCATTCACCTCGGCTGTGTCCTTCCTCTCTCCCCGGTACCGCTGAGTGACCACTGAAGAGGAACCCATCAGATTATCCTCTGCCCGCCGGCCCAGGGTACGGGTCTGGTGCCACACAATGGAGACAGTGTGGGGCTGCAGGAGGGCTGCGAGGAACAATACAGCGTTTATAACAGCAACAGTCTAACACGGACTATCCACTGATTTATCTGTGTGATCAGAAGAAGATCAGAAGTATTGGACAGATGTGAAATAACAGTGCCTTTATCAATTTATCTGTTTACAAAATCAGGGTTCCTGTGGGGCATTAAAAAGCAAAAGTCATTACATTGATTTTGCATTTGGAATTAAAAGAATTAAATTTGATTCCAAGAGGCATTAAAAATGTAAAATAGTTTTGAAGTAAAATTGTTGACATTATTAGATTTTTTTGTGAATATAAAGTTGTATATATAAATCATATTTGATCATTTTTGTAGCCTACACTGTGTGATAGACGGGAACACGTTTGCCTCCAGCAGGACCAAGTTACCCTAACATCAGATGTTTGACTTTCAACATTATTGGTGCTTTATAACCTGTACTTACAAATAAATTTTGACAATTAAAGCTGCTGCTTGTGTTTGTGGCATTAAAAATGTTAAAAATGGCATTAAAAAAGCATTAAATTAGACTTGCTGATACCTGCAGGAACCCTGACAATGCAGTGACTCCAGTCATACAGCTACTGTTCTGAGAAACTGTTAAGGTAGGGCCACTACAGAGCCCTAATGTCAACATCATGTAGTCTACCTGTGAAGAAACAAGAGCAGAAACCTACATCAACAAACGTCTGAAGTAACATACTACTACCACTATTACTGCTATTACTACTTCTACTAACCAAAACTAGAAATATTGCTATTTGGAGGCAAAGTTTACACTATTTTATTTAAAATTTTGATCTTTTTGTTGCTATCTTTGACATTTGTGAAAAAGCACTTCATTACTTAAGTCCATTGCATTTTGCAACTTACCAATTCTGCGAAGAGCAAAATGTTTGTCCATTTGTGTGACACAGTTTTCCATGTCTTCTATTGCTAATAGCTTTAACCACATTTCCAAACAGTTTGTTATTAAATAGCTTTTTGCTCCAAATTAGCAAAATTCTAAGGTGACACTGTGTTACCTCTTTGTGTAACACAAAGAGTTAATTGTTCCCTGTAATAACAACAACATCAACCTACTCCGCTGAGATTACACTCCACTATCTTTAAGTAACTTGAGAAAACCCCTATGGGCAAATCAAACAGACCTTTTTATAAAACACAGTGAGACAAAACAGTCCCATAGAGAGGAGAGGATTTAGTGCAAATCCTTAGAAAGTTCAATATTGAGAGCATTATTCTTGAAATACTTTTATTTATTTAAACTTAAAGGTACTGTAAGCAGCATGCGCTCATACTGGTTTGAAAAAGGTACTGCAGTCTAAATCAAAATAATGGTCTGTGGGTTGCCGGTCTTTCCACTTTTCTGATCGACAAGAACCAAAACAAAACAAAAAACGTAAACATAAACAACTTGGGCATTATGTAAAATTATTTTTAATTGACAATAAATCAACTGTACCCTTGTTATCAGTAAAACTGATATTTGATTTAAACATTTTTACCTTATATCTTGGCACACGTGGGTCATTTTTATGAAATATATAAAAAATATACTGCTCATAGCACCTTTAATTATATCCATTTTCATCTATAGTGCCACTAACAAAGGAATGGAAGTGTCTATACTTAAATAAAAGAATACGCCACTATGATAAATACTGTATTGAATTCACATATTTATATTTTTCCCCACTCCCGCTGTGTGTCATGGCTCATGCTCTCTGTGCCCTCCCTTGTAATGAATGCAGAAAATGCAAATGGCTCTCCCCATGTAAAAGTTGACATTGTCTCCTGCGATAAATTTTCCGCTGAGGTAGGAGACAATTTAGTGGCGAATTACAAGCAGCCTCTTTGTCACTTCTCAATTCCATTTACATCCTTAATTAGCCTGGCTCGCATTAAGGGACAGACCGACCGACAAAAGCCAAGGCAACGCGCATCCATACATCCAAACAGACTGACACAGAGACGGACAGACAGACAGGCAGCCTTTTATAGGAAGCGCCATCTCTTCTTCACACAAAGGTGCATAAGCCTTGATTATGGTGCAGGAAATGAGCCAGAAACGCCATCCCATGTGTTAGGACCTCGGGGTTGATCAGCATCCCTGGGCCTGGTGTCTCCGCTAATGTCATCCTTAACAGCATACTAAACACCGCCGCTTTGTCCACATTAGCTATGCCTGCTAAAATACTCATTTGTCGGAGCTCCTCGTCGCACACAACTCTTCTCTCGTCTCCCTCTGTTTTTTGAATGACAGGACTAAACATGGAGCAGAGAGCGAAATCAAATCAGAAAATATGGTTTTAAAGGACGGAAAAAAGATTGTGGATATGGATGTGGAAATAGATGTTCAAAAATGTGCGCAGTCAACCAACGTTAGCTGGTTGGTTATTATTAAGTGTGTTTTATGATCCTATGCATGTATTAACAAACTATCGTGCTCTGCCATGGTTTTGTAACTACATAAGAGTAGTAGTAAGTAGTAAGAGTAGCACTATTTTCTGTATAAGCTAAATTTTTAGCCAGTTGCTAATGTTATCCACCCAGGCTCTGACATTACACGCATCTATTGTTGTTTGTCATTTGCCAAAATTATTTATTTTTCATGCACAATTAGTCTTTTTCGGTGGCTAATGCTAATTCTATCTTTAAATATTTATGATGTATGCTTAACTAATTGCACATATAGCCATAATGTATTGAAAAACTAAAAGAGTCAATGCTATTCAAATATCGCTAAGTGATCACAAACTCAATTTACCCATCATATTTTGCAATGACTTGGATTTTGTGCAGCACTAATACAATTGACTTGTTTTTCCTAAAGATACTAGCACGAGTTGTGTTACTAGTAATCCTTTTGAGGAGTTTAAAGTGACTCATTAGCTGTCAGACTTTACCAGAAGCTTTTTTCTGCCTCTACAAATTGTGCACTACTGATATTACTGCAGTGATTGCCAACTGTAGCCAAAAGTAGCTTGGGATTAGATATACATAGATTCAGTGTTCAATAGTGAGTCAGTTCAGTTTGTGGGAAAACATTTAGCAGTATGTTCTGCAACTGCATACAATTCAAATAACAGAAGTAAGTACCATTCATTACAAGTTGACTTTAAAAATGCACCTAAATAGTTTTGCATTTCATGACTTTTCAGGTGACTAAATTACATTTTTCATTTGTGTAAACATATTTCAGTAGTGTAAAAATCTCATTAACCCAGTCTCGTGTCTCGTCTCGTGGGATTTGTGTCTTGTCACACCTTTAATGTTCAACTTCTAACAGTCTAAATATTGTTTTAATTGTGTTACATATTGAAACTGATTTTTGAAAACAAATGTTGTGAAAAAGGTTGTAAAAAAATAAATTTGGTTTTATTAAAAAGTGGGTCACAACAAAATGATCAAGGAAAAATGTGTCTCCCATAATCAGAGCAGCTGACAATCACATTTTATGGGGATTAAATTCCCTTTTTTTTCTGTGTTTTATCAGGGTAGCTCCAGGTTTTGTCTTGTGAAATTTAGGACCTTTTTAAAAGTTTTTAGTGCCACTTAGACTGGAATTTAATGGCAGCACTGTCAACAACAGAACAATAATCTGTATGAATCTTACACTGAAGAATTATCCGTACTACTCGCTGAAACTCAAGGGTTTTATTTTAAAGTCTAACACAGATGGATGTTGTTCTCTTTTTCTCCCACAGAGTCAGTCCTTACAGGCACCCATACTTCTGACTTTATTCTCAGAATTCAACCATTCATTTTTCTTTTCCTCACAGTGGCTCTAATCCTCTTCTGTAGCATTTCAGTGATAACATTTCTTCACTAAATATATTTTTGTTATTGCGGAGACTCTACTTGTTTCTAATATTAACATAATGTTCAGACTTAGATGAACAAAATTGAATACCTACTTATAATATTCAATACTTTTAAGGTCTTGATTTGGACAAGCTCAAATTTAATACCTATTTAAAACCTTGGCATACCCTGTTTATAGATCTTTTTTCCCTACAAAATACTGCACTAGCTCTTTAAACCACACACTGCAGATAAATGCAATAAAAAAATATGATTCTATCTGTCCAATATCTGCTGTTTATCTCATCCTTAACATTGGACTAAACATTGCTGCTCTGTCGACATTAGCCATGCCTGCTAAAACACTCATTTGCTCCTCATCACGCCGTACCCTCCTCTTCACTGAATGACAGGCCTAAACATGGCACTTCTATTAGACGGCAATAGAGCAATGTTCAGCGAGTCGTGTCCCCTTTCGGAGTGCGCGGCTTGTCGGCGAGACCCCACAAAGAACCACGCGGGGTCATATATTACGGTTTACAATATGCGCTTGGCCGCCGTGACAGCCCGGAGTCACTGGAAGAGTCGGTGATTGGCACACGCTACGGCGCCTAATGATGTCGGGGGCAGAGGCGTGGTGTGAATATTCATGTCGAGTTGTGATTTCATGGCGCAGAGTATGGCGGGGTCTTGCTGTCTTGATTTTGTTCTGCTATCTTTTAATGTATACATTGGAAACAGTGGGGACTAATAGAGCATGTGGCAGCTTTACAATGCAAGGGATCTGTGGGTGGCCAATTCATTCTGCCAGCTGACTCTTCCTAAATATGCTCTGCCAAACACAGTGTGGGCTGGGTAAATGAATTTGCACGACTTAGGCTTACATTTGATTTAGCTGTTGATTTATTGTAAACTGACGCCGCCTATGATTGTCAGATTTATATTTCTGAGTGTATTTGTAGGTGAGATATTCTGACTTTCAAAATGAAGTTTATTCTTGTAGCATTAGAATATATGATTATGTGTCTCAGTGTGTATTTCCATGAGACACCTTTCATGGTAGTGGTAGAAGTTGTTAGGACACTCCAGGTTTGAAGAAGCAAACATGAGCAAAACCATAGAGAATAAACTAGTTACTACTGCAATAAGGCCAGGGGAAACTGTAATCTAAATATTGCAACTGTATATTTGTAGAATATACTGTCTGTGGATGAGAAATGACAAAAATGTAGAGTTCAGGTGGCTACACTGAGGCGCTTGTGCATATCAACAGGAAGTTATTGTGTTGTATAAAAACATAATCATGCCTATGAATGAATAAACAATGAATGAATACATTTAGTTCAACAAATACAATATACATTTATAAAAAAAATCCACAAAATTAGAGTCATTGGTGTAAGGTGTACAGTTAAAGGAACTGTGAGCAGCATGTGCTCGTGCTGGTTTGAAACAGTCTAAATCAAAACAATGGTCTCTTTCCTGATTGGACGAGAGGCGATGCAGTTTTAGAACCAAAACAAAAACTTGGGCATTATGTAAACCCTATTTGTAATTGTTAATAAATCAGCTGTCCCATTGTTATCAGTGAAACTAATATTTGATTTAAACACATTTACCTCATATCTTGGCACATGTGTGGGTAATTTTGTATGAAATATAAAAATTATATACTGCTCATAGCACCTTTAACAGATTTACAATAATTTCATATTAAGAAAGAAAAAAATCACAGTCAGCAACATGTATACACAAGATCTACTCAAACTGCCTAGAGTCAAAACTCAAAATGACTTTATCAATCTCCAGGGGGAAGTTCAGGTGTTAGGTCTCTTAAGGTTTGTTGATTTAGTTGATTCAAAAATCTTCATCTGCCATAAACTGACTGACTGTACAGTCTTATGGCAGTCAGGAAGAAGGAGTTCTTGTGACGTTCTGTCCTGCAGCTCACTGATCTCCTCTGTCTTCTCTTTGTTGTTCAAAAGCTGAATTCGGGGGATGATCCATGTTGTTCAGTGTAGCATCCATCCTGCTGAGTGTGTGTTGCTCCTCTACCTCAACCAGAGTCACTAAACTACTTCCTATAGAGTCAGACGCTTTTCAAACAAAGCATGCTGTAACAATGAAATAAAAGGACTCAACACCCCTCTTCACTCAGATATTTCTCTAAAAATGATTTTTCGTCATCATTCTAAATTGATATATGTATATAAATTCTATATAAATTAGGGTTTCATGTTATTGCAGTGTTACAAAAATGCCATATAAATATATCGTATTTTTCAACAGTGAAAGTTGCTCCTAAATTTGAGTTTAATTAAACTCCTGTGGTTTCCAAAGTGGTATTCACATAAAACAGTGCTAAGATGCTGTGATAAGATCTGAATTTCCCCCTGGGGATTAATAAAGTATTTTTGAATTTGAAATACATATATAAATTAGAAATACAATAACAATGCATTTTATCTGATATAATCCAGTCACAAAGTAGCAATCACAAGCCATAGTACAAGACCTAAACCTGGTTAAACTGAAAATGTTGCATCCAGAAGGGCATCCGGCATAAAACTTTCAAATTAATATAATATAATAACGCATTAGTCTTATACAGCGCTTTTCTAGACACTCAAAGTTGCTTTACAACTTGGAGCATTCAGTCACACTCAGTAATAAAACATGGCTGCCAGTCTGTGACTAGAGGACAAACCAACAGAATGCAACGCCAGCAGCAGGGAATTGAACCGCCAACTTTCAGGTAAGTGGGCAAATGTCTCCACCAACTGAGCTACTGCTGCCTCATACACAAATCCTTAAACGCTAGGAGGCACACAATCCGTTTTGGTGACTCTGGATGGGAAAAGCCTAAAGAAAAGAAGTTGTGTGTGATTATGTGAAACACTAATAGTAACCGCAGAGTAGTCAAAAGTTTCGTTACCGTTTCTTTAAGGCCCATTAGCAGCCACACATAACATAACATAACACAAAGCCTTTTCTCGGTCTTCCAGAGTTTCAGAGGTCATTAAGTTTGTCTGGAATGTCCGGACGCCCTTTGTGCAGAGCTACATGAAAAGCGTTTGTTTACTATTTGCCGCACAGCCAACCGATGACACAACGAACCACCTTTTGACCCTGTCCCACCACAAGGCTCAATGTTTTACTTAAACAGTCCATGAATGTGTCTTTCTCTCCTAATAGGGTTGCACACTGGAACATTCTGTTTATGCTCTTTTTGTACTGCTCTAATTGATTTTAATAATGACCATTGTTGCATATTTGGATGTTTTCGTCGGCCTGCCTCTCTGTCTGACCCCCATATATTTCCCCGTTTTGTTTGTCGCAGAAGTACGGACGTTTTAAATGCGGAGTGCGACGTACATATGACTTTCACACTAGAAAAACACTGTCATTACCCGCATCAATCATGTACAGTGTTTTCCGACATGTTGCTTTAATGTACCATTTTAAATGCAAAGTCTAGAGGGGGGACACGTGGCTGCCGGCCTCTGCTGGAGTAGGTACGCCAGCTTCAGCCGCTTGTGAAATGTGTACGGACGGGAAGAGGAAAGGGATGCATTGTCTGTCTTTGGCTGTCATTAGGCGGCGTCGGGAGGATGATGTGAAAGCAGTATGGGGTCCGGAGGAAGTATTTATGACCCTGTAGGAAACTCGTTGGACTGCGGTGATCGCCGGGAGATAATGGGAGCGAATGGGACGCAGCGAGGTGTTCCCACTGCACCAACCAGACGAGAGAACAGCTAGGATAAATCAATGTTGGTCATTTTCTCTTCCGTCTCTGCTAACACACCGCTAGCTCCCCAACACACAGCCATTTACACCTTATTAAAAGCTGCATTACCCAAAAATGTTATTCCCTCGCGCTCCCCAACCCCCACCACACGCAACAACATATGGAGCTGCCTGCTTTAATTAGACTTAAAAAAGTAAAACTGGATCATTTTGCCAAATACTGCAGCGGCAATTTACCAAATACTCCTTAACAAAATATACCAAATTAAAGTGTAGACCTTGATTTCGAGCAGTGAAGTTAGTTTTAGACCAGTCCAGTCCAGGAATTAGCTCTGACTCCAACAATATGTGTAAAGGTATTTAGTATTGATACTTTATGAGAAACAGTGTTATTAGTATAATACAAATTCCCCTGGATCCTTCATGTGTCCTCTTCAACTCTCCAACTGATTTTTACAGTGTGCAAGTGAACAAAAAAAAAAAAAAAAAAAATGATGGCTTGTTATTAGCTAACCAAGGTTTGGTGCTTTGCAGGGCCACAGTTCCTGTTAGTTCCAGGTGTGGTTTTACTGAATAATAATGTAAATATAAAGGTGCTATGAGCAGTAAACATTTTTTTTTTACATTTCATCAAAATTACCCACATGTGTGCCAAGATATGAGGTAAACATGTTTAAATCTAATATTAGTTTTACTGATAACAATGGTACAGCTGATTTATTCACAAAAAAAACAATATTGAACATAATATCCAAGTTGTTTTTGTTTACATTTTTTGTTTGGTCCTAAAACTGCATTGCCGATCATAATGGTAGTGCCCCTCCCTGTCAGCAAGGAAGTTGTAGGTTTGATCCCTGCTCCTGACAAAGCGCTAGCTGCGTAGGTAGCAACAAATCGCTATGATAGTAAAACAACACAATAGTAATGTTATTAGAAGATTTTTTTGCTGTTTTTGTAAATGTAGAGCAGCATACATTTTCCGCGTCACCCTGTTGATAACAAGTATTGCTAAAAGTGGTTGTTTCTGTCACCAAACCAAAAACATGCCCACTCGTGGCAATACTGCCACACCATTAGCCCGGGCCGGCACTGCACCCAAATGAATCTGTGAGAGCCTGAGAAGATAAATTTGTGAGTTTGTGAACTCAAATTTATCTTATAAAGCCAAAAAAGGTCTAAAAAAAAAAAAAACTCTTGAAAAAAAAAAACAGAAACCATGCATGTGTAAAGGAAAATTTGTTGAATTATTGAACAGTGAAAGAATGTGAAAAGTCTGTCAGTGTTTGTTTCTTCGTGGGCTCTGTGTGTGGGTGCAGTGTCAGCCTTGTGACTATTTGTCCATTGTTCAGTGTGTGCCCCGCCTGAAGCCCATAGTGGCTGGGACAGGCTCTAACAGCGAGTAAAAGTAAAATCTGTTACTGTTTATGTGATCTAAAACCACACTGGTAAAATCCCAAACAAATTGGATGTAAATCCAGAGCAGAAATGACAAACGGTTTGATGGGAAATGACAGCACAGTAGCGCTAATTTGATTGAATTCTGACACCGCCGCTTGAACGACTCTTCTGGTGACATTGGGAGGCATGCAAACAAGACTTCACCTCATTAAACAGGAACAAACTGAGGGGAAATTGCACTTAGTTATGGAAATGGATTTTAAGCATGCAAAGCATTACTTGGGCTGACTTTACGCCAGAATATGACAAACAGCGGCGTCAGGGTCAGGCTGGCTGCGACGCCATTAAAAGGGAGTGAGGCTGGAGGTACAATCTAACCTCTGATGATCAAAAGAGACAACTCATTATAGAAGTATATTGACCTTAAAGATGGCTTAATTTAATAAAGGAGCGGCGCAGAGGTAGGAGTGCGTTTATGGTTGCTCAAGTACAATGCACACTGCGTATTACAAGCACAACTAAAGCAGATAAATGAAGTACTGCTGTAAATGAACAGGCAAACTAGCTTTTATTAGAGAAGGTGAAAATTATTTCCTAAAATAAAACACAGGCCTGAGTAAAAATGGTGATGAGCAAAAGTATTGTTAAGCTGCATAAGCTTTGAAGGACAAGTTGAAGGATGATTGTTAAGTACCCATATGATTTTTGTCATTCATTCGTCTTCTTCCACTTATTCCCAAAAGGGGTCACAGGTACTGGAGCTTATCCCATCAACTGTGGGCCTTAGGCGGGGTGCACCCTGGTCAGTGGCCAGGTAGTTGCAGGGCTGACACAGAGATGCATGCATGTCTTTGGACGGTGGGAGGAAGCCGGAGCTGGAGAGAGCCTACGGTAACATGGCCGGTCATGGAGACTCCACTCAGAGAGATCCTGTGAGCCCAAGGATCGATTTCACAACCTCCTTGCTGGGAGGAAGGAGCACTAACCGCTCTGAGTGACATATTTTAATGACTAAATTGTGACCATGTTTTGTTTGAGGCTTAAAAGGGCATCTGAGTCAGTTCTGATTTTTTTTTTTGTCATTTTCACATTTGTCTCCTATTATTTTTCACTATTAATGTTTGAATTTTGCTAATAAATGTTATGTAATTTATAAAAATATTAGAAAGTCTCTCATTGCCTCCATGAATAAATTAATAAAGTTTAGTTTATTTGTTTTTGAAATATCATTAAAGTGGAGCTCAGTAACTCGCTTGTTTCTTGTTTTTTTGTTTTTTTTTTTGCCTTATTTTCCTCTATAAAGCTCCCCCTACAGTTCAGAGTAAAGCACTACTGTAAATACTAAAAACTAAACAACTCATTTAACCATCACACAGACTCCGAAACTGTTTATTTAAGGTAAAAAAAAGTTACTGAGTTGGCTTTAAAGTCTTTGACATTATGGTTTTCTATGAGTATATATCGTGCACTGAATTAAACCCCTATAGCACACACCAGAAGAAGAAAGGCATCTGCTTTACTGCTTTTATCATGTAAACACCAGGCTAACTGTAGATAATGGGAAGCTCTAGCCATTTGTTTACATTCACTGTTGGCATTTACTTTGCAGTGGCCTGATGCTCACATAACTCATCTATGGCGAGACGATGGCTAGGTGGTTAGCACTCTCATTTCAATCCCGGACCGTGTGGAGCCTTTCTTTGCATGTTATCCCTGTAACTGCATGGGTTTCCTTTGGGTGCTCCTGTTTCCCCCATCGACCTAAAACATGTACAATAAGCTAATGCTCCAGCTGGGTACTCCTGACCAGGATCCTGGCTCAGATCTGGAGAAGGGTGCTGCACTGCACTCGCCCACTGTTCCCGACAGGTCGCCCCAACAGAACAAATTTCCCAGGGACAGTAACGTCTACCTTACCTAGGCTGTTGCTAGTGACAATTTCACTACAATGTATTTTGTTAGATTCTAAGATATGAAAAAGGTGCTGTCCAATGAGTGAGCATTTTATCTTTAATGAAAATGTTCTATGTTAAATGTATAAAGGAAATGAAAAACCCAGACACAAAATAGCTCCTTAAATGGCCTTAGACATGATGGAGCTCTCAGCAGAGGAAATGCATTCATTCATCAAAACATATGTAGTGTATAGTATTATGTAGCCTATCCTCCATCTTGCTTTTGTTTTCCAAGGTTCTTAAAGGTGACATTGAACAGGACGTGTTTATCTGTTGTCTACAAACTAATCTGTTTGCATTACTGCTTGTATTCCAATGGTCCCATTATGTATTAGAAAAGCAATTAACAGTTCATTAAACTTCGAAGGTGTTAATACAAGTCATAAGACTAAGCCATCTGTCGGATTCTCTCCCAAGCCCGACTTTGATACTATCCACTAAACAACATTTCTAACCAATTAAGGTTAGCCTAGGTAATTGAAATCTGAAAATAGGACATCTTCTGGTGGTGGTCTAATAATAGGGATACATATGGTGAGGGTTTGGAGAGCGATAATGAGAGAGATAGCCTCCTTAATTTGTCTTATAAATATGAGGGAGGGAGGCAGATTGAGGCCTCAGGACATAACATATGTCTGCTTTCATCCGCCATACTTCCACACACAGCAAGGAGAATGGAAAATACAGTGATGGAAACATGCTTGGGACCAGATAAGACATGGTTTACTTTTCCAATTCCATAGAATAGCAAAAGTTATTGCTGAAGAAGGAACTGCTAAATGTGCAGTACTGTTTGTACAATGGGAGGTCCATAGGCTGTAGATTCCAACAGCAGCAAGTTATCTGACAACTGTCCAGTAAAATATTAGCGTCAGGTGAAAAACATTAGCTAGAAAAACAGTAAGCCTCTGGAAATAATCTGTTAATATCAGCATTATATTAGGCAAAACCCTTTTATAAAATGAGGGGTGGTGGCAGAGCGGTCAGTACTCTTGAATCCCAGAAAGGAAGTCGTGACATGAGTATGATCCTTTCTCCTACCGTCCAAAGTCATGCATGTGTTAGGGGAACTTGTGATTCTAAATTGGCCCTTTAGTGAATGAATGTGAGTGACTGGTTGTCTGTCTGACTATGCCCTGTGAAAAACAGGCCACTGTCCAGGGCCCAAACCAATGAGAGTATTCAGTAACTGCAGTTAAATTAAATGTTAGCTGATCAATTTTAGCTTATGTTGTGTCCAGTAAAATATTACCATGTTAAGTAAAAAGTAGGTAGAAACAACCAGCTTAATTTTAGCATCATATTACAGTGTTGAAGCAGAAATTAGTAACTTTTTTAAAATCTTAAATAAACTGTTTTGGAGTCTATGTGATAGTTAAATGAGCTGCTATGGGGTGACTGAAGCCTGTCACTGGGTCGAAAACGATACTTGCAAGTATGAAATCCAGAGTGTCACAAGAAAGCAGCACATTGTGGTTAGCAAAACAACAAGCTAGCGATGGCTTTTTTTTCTCAGTTTTCATGATGGCAGAGTGGCAAAATAGCAGAAAAAACTTTGTACGGATACGCATGTGGGAAAACAAAAGGAAAGCTGAGTGCAGAACCATATAGGAGTTAATGGAACTGGTGAGTGTTTACAATAGTGTATTACTCCAAACTGTAGGGGGCGCTCCGTACAGAAAGAAAACAAGCAAAGCAAGCAAAAACAGCAAAGAAACAAGCTAAATTATTGAGTTCTGCAAACAACACTTTAGCTAACAATATGGTAAACATCCAGTTAAAGGTAACAACTGCCTTGTAACACCACACAAGATAAGAAGTCCCATTTTAGCATCATGATACAATGACCAGCAGCACTGACCAGAGTATGAAAAAACAACATGCACAGTAAAATGTTAGCGTCAGGTACAAAAAATGTTATTACAACTTTAAACATTAGCATCAGACCAGACCTTTGGCACATGTTCTTGTCTTACTGTTAAGTAAAATGACTGGCATCATGTTACAGAGGCTGTAACACATGAGCACCAGGTGGAAAACAGTAAGACTTTCACTTGGAAGTGGAAAACGTCCAGTGAAAACAGTGGCATCAAGTAACTTTTTTCTGGTAGCCTAAATGTTAGCCTCATGTTACAGCAGCCAGTGAAACATTATCCTCAAGAAACAGATGTCTAGTCAAATGTTAGCATCAGAGGAACCATTTTCAAATCCTCCTCCTTAGCTCCTGGACAATGTGAGCTCCATTTAAAAGCATTACGCCCATTTCACACTGAATGCATTTCTATTAGGTGTCCTGTATGACCTCCGTAACAAATAGATGCCATTCAAGTCAATGCGTGCATACCGGCTGCATTTCAGTACGTCTCTGTGTCTCTGGCAGAAATACGTGAGTTTATTTTTGACGGATGCTGCAGTTCCTCTGGCTAAAGTTAAACAGAGCAGATTGAGCCAGACAAGAAGTCAGACAAAGAGCCAGTGCAGAGGAACGAGTAATTTTCAATATAAAACATCTTATACAGACTTTCAACAACATAGCTATGTTAACATTACATCTTAACTCATGACACAGGGACACAAACATGATCAGACACCATGACACGTGAGTAAAAAGAAATATTTATATATATACGTAGCATGCTTAGGTACTGTAAACCCACCATTCTCAAACTGGTTGGTGGTCCCCGAAAAAGTGTTTTGTTATTTACTGATAATTTAAAATCATTGAATTAGTTGTGGTCTATAATTTTGACCATTCATAAATGTTAATTAGATTCAATACGGCAATATTTTAAATGTTCTGCGCAAATAACTCTCACTTGCATTTGGTTTTAGGACATTTTAAACTCCTGATAATTGTGATGCACTGCGCAAGTCACATTGATCGGGAGTGGAGGTGGCTGTAAGGGGTTCCTTGGAATTTTTTCTCTCTTGTAAGGGGTCCCTGGCTCCAAAAAGTTTTAGAACCCCTGCCGTAAACAGTATGCACTTGTACTCAAAAACAGTACTGCAGTCTAAATCAAAACAGTGGTCTGTGGGTTGCCAGTCATTCCGCTTTTCTGATTGGAACCTTTAACTATGGTAGAAGTAGGAACTAAGGAAATAATAATGTCCGGTCGTGATTGGACAGGTAAACAAGGCTTTTGTTTACATGTAGCTTCTCTGTATGTGTGTTGGCGTTACCAAAGTGTTACTACTTATGTTCTGGAAATGTAAAACAAAAGCCATACAAATTAACTAATTTAGCGTCAGATCAGTTGTCAAAGGTTCCCACACAACAGCAGCGCCATATTTTTTTTAATATTATGCCCAAAAGCCAGACCCTGCATGAACAATGACAGGCCCACCTAGTCATTTGCTATTTGTTGACTAGATAAATGTTGTGTTTTGTCTCATCTGCGAAACACGACAAATGAACAGGGCCAACACGATTCAATTCATCATGTTTCTTGAGGATTTAGCGAGATTTGCTCTCATTAGCGGCTCATCTGTCAGGGAGACACTCTGATCCTGGAGAGAGCAAGAGAGTGAGTGTGTGTGGGGAAGAGAAGAGGAGAAAAAAAAACTGCCTCTCCTCACTTAATTGGGAGCCACACACGCAGTGAAAGAGACACAGCAGCTATGTCAACCTTTTACATCCCGAATTTATCTTCCAAAATCAATCCGTCAACATCCTAATTGGTGCTCAGTTTATGATTGCCGTGCTGGCTCACTCTCAGAGGATCTGCGGCTAAATGGAGTCATAAGCTGTACAGATAAAATGTTGAAATATGTGACGCTTGGCAATCATCTGTTTATATAAATCTTAAACTGAAAGATGCAGATTAGATGAATGTGTCTGCTTATGGTTTAGATTGAAATCCTCCCACAGTATCAGAATTATCCTTTAGGCTTCAAATGCACAGATTTTATTAGCAGCTAACAAGATTCTGGTGTACCAAAGAATTACATACATTTAAAGTACATTCGTAAATGCAAGCATCAAGTTTCTAGTATAGCGTTACAATGTTCAGTGAAATCTTAGCGGTTAATTAGATGACACTGAGCCAAAATACCAAAAATCCATGTTTGTTAAAATGATCACATTAAGTAATCTTTAATTTAGCAGGCCTAAAGTGTCCAGTACAATGTTAACATTGCGTAAATGTTCCTGACTTAAATTTTAGCATGACATTGTAAACATATGATAAAACCTTAGCATTTCAGAGGAGCATTCACCTTAATTTTAATGTCAATCTTCACAAACAGTACTTCAGTATAAAACATTAGCATAAAATGGTAAATGTCTGCACAGATTATTTCAAGGTAAGTAGAGGTAGAAGTTACAGCACTCAACAAAAATATACTCCAGTAAATAAAATTGTCTACTTTGTTTTTGTTATATTACAAAAAATCAGTGGTAGTAGGTAGGCTTCGTTATTATTTACTGCTACTGCCACTACTACTACTTTCTGTCAGCACAACTAATATGTACGCAAACTTGTACTGAAATGTCAGGAGTAAAATGTCTGGTGACACATATCAGTAACAGCTGTATGGCAAATGTTAGCATCATTTTACAGTGTCCAGAAATGTGTTAGCATCATGTGAAAAGTCCAGTAAAATGTTAGCATCATGTGAAAAGTCCAGTAAAACATTAGCATCATGTGAAAAGTTCAGTAAAACGTTAGCATCATGTGAAAAGTCCAGTAAAACGTTAGCATCATGTGAAAAGTCCAGTAAAACGTTAGCATCATGTGAAAAGTCCAGTAAAACGTTGGCATTGGGGAGAAAGATTTTAGTTTAGCAGCATTAAATTGGCCAGTACAATGTTAGGTAATATTCAAAATATTAGCAAGACAAGTGGGATGTGCCCAATTAAATGTTAGCATCACAGAATAAATTTGCAGGTTTCTTCACTGTTTTGGTTGCATTTTTCTCTACAAAGCCTCCCCTGCATTTTGGAGTAAAGTTGTCTATTAACTATCGTAATTACATAAATGAGTGTGGTGGTTTCCTTCTCCTCGTATTTTAACCAAGTTTGTTCCACGTTTTGACTTCTCTGTCATGACGAACATGTAAGAAATAAAGCCATGGCTTGTTGTCATGACTAACCAAGGCGCAGTGACATAAGGTCCCTAAAGTTATAAAGCACATTCAGTGACAGCACATCCTTATATAATACTTTTAAATTAATAAAAAGTGCACTGTATTTTTATTTTTTTTTAAATTGGCTAATCATTTCATTAAAATGTAAAGACCATGCGTATCGATTTCTCACAAGACCCAAGATTTCAGGGACATTGGGTTGGTGATCCCATTCTTGCAAGGCTGTCTTTTTTGCCAAGATAAGCCAGGGGGAGGTGCAGGAGGCTTTATTCATCCTGTAAAAGCGTCTTTAGTCATCACACTGACTCCAAAAACTGTTTAATTAAAGCTGCATAGTTCAGTTTAACATTGGTTTAAAACTGATCAGAACAATAGTATTATCATGTATTATCTCTCCTTCCATAAAATTGTATAGTAAACGTCCAGTACTCAGTTTATGATCACTGCGCTGGCTCGCTCTCAAAGGATCTCAAAGTACAAGTAAATGGAGTCATAAACCGCGCAGATAAAATGTTGAAATATGTGATTCAGACTGAAATCCTCCCTCAGTACCAGACTTATCCTTTGGGCTTCAAATGATTTTATTAACAGTTAATTAGATGTCAGTGAGCCAAAAATGCTCTCAAAAAAAGATCTATCAGTATTGCAGCTGCATCAAGCGAAGGTAAAACCATTTACAACAGGTAGCGCGAGGAGCAGAATGACTATTGACATATAATTCAAGGTGCTGGCAACAGAATGGCTCTCATTAGTCTTGTGTGAGCCGGTAATGGCAGATCACCTCTTAGGGCCACAGAATTGACAGGCTGCGCTCCCCCTCAGCAGATATCTAAGAGCTTTTTATTGGCTTCCCCTCCAAACACCCTCCTCCTAATGCTGCCCGATGGCCTGGTTAACCTTGATGATGCCTTTTGAAGCTGGAAAGGTATCACACAAAGTTCACTCAATCATTAGCAGTGCAGCAGAGCTCAATTCTACATGCTCTGAGGGTTTTTTTTACCCAAAGATGTATTGATATTTTATTTAGGGAAATGTGTTGCTGGGAGCAGGAGTGAGTCTGTGTGAGCTACAGCTAGGCTAGGCAGTTTTATATGCAGCTTTAGCTTGGTTGGATTCATTAGGTACTTGCTTTGAGTTTACATGCAGCGGAAAGTATTAGTACCAGTTATTTTTCAACTTTACATGCCTAAAGAAAATATTTGGCTTTTAAAAAGGACCATCTTCAACAAAACAAGGACTAAAACTGGACTAAGCCAGGACTAAACGAGAACTAATCTAGGACAAAACAAGGTCTACCCAAGATGAAAAACCAGGTTTAAACCAGCACATAAGCAGGACTCAACCAGGTCTTAACCAGGGCTACTCTACTAGAACTAAACCAGGTCTATACCAGGACTGAACCAGGACTAATTTAGAACTAATCTAGTACAAAACAAGGGATACCAAAAGCCTAAGCCTGGTCAAAACCAGCACATAACCAGGACTACACTACCAAAACTAAACCAGGCCTAAACCGGGACTGAACCAGGACTAATTTAGAACTATACAAGGCCAAAAGCAGGTCTAAACTTTGCCAAAACCAGGATTAATCAGTGGTCTAACCCTACAATGTAACCTATTCTCCTATCCCCCCTGTAGCCTATTTAAATTAAACTAGATCAGCACTTAAACTGCAAAAGACTCCTGAGTACCATCAGTGGTACCAGTACCACAGTTTGAGAACCACTGACTTAGGCTACAGCTGCATTCATGTGGTTGCAGCTTTTGTGAAGAAAAAAAAGCTCTTTGTTGCTGTAAATGCTAATAATCTCATAAAAGATGGGTTCCCTCTGACTTTACACAATACATTTGAAAATCATGTACCAACTTTTTTAAAGCTTTTACAACACATGAGACCAAAACAATAAAACCCATTGAGAAAAGCGCCAAAATGACCCATAAAATGTTGTTGTCTACAAATCAGTATGTATCCTTTAGTGGAAATGAAAGAAGTATTCAAAGTCGGAAGTGGAAATTTGAAGAAACTGCTTGAAAGTAAAAAATACTAAATAAATAAAGTAACAAGTGATGATGGGATGTTCTTGCTGTGAGGCGAGAACACTAGAACTAGCTTGAGCAAAGTAGCATTATTTTCCTTACCTTTCTAGGCCATGTTAACATATACGGTAGCTCTGTAAATGGTAAATGGTCATGGTCACATTTTTATATAGCGCTTTTCCACCTTCATGGGCACTCAAAGCGCTTTACATCAAGGAACCGTTCACCCATTCACACTCACATTCATACACCAGTGTGCGCAGACACCGGAGGCAAGGTGGGTTAAGTGTCTTGCCCAAGGACACAACAACAGTATGCAAAAGTGGGAGTGGGGTTTGAACCGCCAACCTTCGGGTTATTGGACAAGCGGCTCTACCAACTGAGCTACTGCCGCTGTAGGGACATGCTGACTGGAAGTAGGTCTAATGATGAGTTTAATACAAAAAATAGGAATCAAAATCCATTTATCTATCATCAATTTAAATTAAGTCTTCATGAAATTGTGTGCACTCATAAACAACCATCAATAAATGTGCTTCTCTTAATATACATAATATACATAATAAAGGTAAGTTGATAAGAAGGTCCTATAAGCTTATAGGTACTTCCCACATTTTCACTTGTCTAACAGTGACTCCCATTATCTTTGTGTCTAACTCCGTTTCTAAGAGGAATGTGTTTACGTGCAGTTTAAATCGTTATAATCTGACTACAGCAATCATTTGTCTCCTTCCATACAAAGGTAGTGAGTGTGAGTGTATCGGATAATCTTTTGAGGGAAACTTTTCTTTCTCCCACTTAATGAACAGGTGTCTACATAACACAGCCCACCCCACAGATGGCGGTGTAATTAGCAGTCATTATGGTGGTCCTGAAGAAGGCCAGGATGTGTGCGGCCTAACCTCTTCACCCCCTGACAGGGCCCGCGGGGGGCGCTGACACGTGTTGTGCTCCCAGAGAAGCCAAAGGTGGAGTTCCCCTTTCATGAGGTGTCATCCTGATGTGCTGCAAAGCCACAGACATGTGTACAAGGATCAGGATGTCAAGGGCCTCTCTCTGGTCACAGCTCCAGATCCACAATGAGGAGAGACAATGGGTAAGAGTATGTGGTAAATTAAAAACTAGAGGTATTTGTACAAAAACAACTTTTACTTTTTATAATAATGAACATACAGAGATGAAAATACAGTAACAAGATATCTTCTTATGTACATTCACACAAGATGTTATGAGTGCATTTTGTAAAGTATCCATTTTACATGAGTGGATTTTGGAGAGCCGTTTTTTCTGAAGAAGCATTTTTTGACCCTAGTGGCTCAGTAGAACCTGGTTCTCATCAAACCAGAAGGTCTTGGGTTCAATCCCAGGTAAAATCACAAAACTACTTAAAGGTACACTGTGGAAATGTCCATCCCAACAACAGCAGCTACATTTCATGTTATTATTTTATTTAAAATGTAAATGACCATGCCATTACACCATCACCCAATTCTTTGACAATCATTTTCAAGGTTTCTCTTAATCTCCATCTATCCATCTTCTTCCGCTTTATCCGGGGCCGGGTTGTGGGGGCAGCAGTCTAAGCAGGGATGCCCAGACTTCCCTCTCTGCAGACACTTCCTCCAGCTCTACCGGGGGGACCCCAAGGTGTTCCCAGGCCAGCGGGCCTGGGACATGCCCGGAACACCTCCCCAGGAAGGCGACCAGGAGGCATCCGGAACAGATGCCCGAGCCACCTCAACTGGCTCCTCTCAATGTGGAGGAGCAGCGGCTCTACTTCAAGCTCCTCCCGTGTAACTGAGCTCCTCCTCCTATCTCTAAGGGAGCGCCCAGCCACCCTGCGGAGGAAACTCATTTCAGCTGCTTGTATCCAGAATCTTGTCCTTTCGGTCATGACCCAAAGCTCATGACCATAGGTGAGAGTAGGAACGTAGATCGACCGGTATATCGAGAGCTTTGCCTTTCGGCTCAGCTCCTTCTTTACCACAACAGACCGATACAACGACCGCATTACTGCAGACGCTGCACCGATCCTACTGTCAATCTCACGCTCCATCCTTCCCTCACTCGTGAACAAGACCCCAAGATACTTAAACTCCTCCACTTGAGGCAGGAGCTCCCCTCCAACCTGGAGAGGGCAAACCACCCTTCTCCGGTCGAGAACCATGGCCTCGGACTTGGAGGTGCTGATTCTCATCCCAGCCGCTTCACACTTGGCTGCAAACCGCCCCAGCACATGCTGAAGAAGCCTTGATGAAGCCAACAGGACAACATCATCTGCAAAAAGCAGAGATGAAATCCTGTGGTCCCCAAACCTGACACTCTCTGGCCCCTGGCTGCTCCTAGAAATTGTGTCCATAAAAATTATGAACAGAACCGGTGATAGAGGGCAGCCCTGCCGGAGTCCAACATGCACCGGAAACAGGTCCGACTTACAACCGGCAATGCGAACCAAACTCCTGCTCCGGTTGTACAGGGACCGGACAGCCCTTAGCAAAGGGCCTCGGACCCCATACTCCCAGAGCACCCCCCACAGGACACTACGAGGGACATGGCCGAACGCCTTCTCCAAATCCACAAAGCACATGTGGACAGGTTGGGTGAACTCCCATGAACCCTCGAGCACCCGATAGAGGGTATAGAGCTGGTCCACTGTTCCACGACCGGGGCGAAAACCCGCCCGAATTCTCCTCTCCAGTACCCCGGAATAGACTTTCCCGGGGAGGCTGAGAAGTGTGATCCCCCTGTAGTTGGAACACACCCTCCGGTCCCCCTTCTTAAAAAGAGGGACCACCACCCCGGTCTGCCAGTCCAGAGGTACTGTCCTCGACCGCCACGCGATGTTGCAGAGACGTGTCAGCCACGACAGCCCCACAACATCCAGAGACTTGAGGTACTCGGGTTCTCTTAACCTTGCCTTTTCTATTTAGGCTTTCATTTTATTTATTTGTTCATTTTTTGGTTGCTTCTCTGTTTAACTACACATAATAATGCCATGTGTTGGATTTATATAACACTTTCCAAGATCATCAAAGCATTTTTCCGTCACTCTTCAGTCACACTCAGTGGTGGTAAGCTTCTTCTGTAGACACAGCTGCCCTGGAGCAGACAGACATTCTGCAGCTTTTTCCGACCACCACTAAACACGCAATCACACAAACACATTTATACATTGGCAATGTGGCTGAAGTGTCTTGGCCAAGGACACAATGCCAGTATGCAATGCCGTTAGCTGGAATCAAACTGCCAACCTCTGGGTTAGTAGGCAAAGATCTCTACTGTCACTACTGCTGCCCACATAGAAGGCACTGAACTAGCCACTTTTGACAGCCATTTAATCAGTGTTGATAAAGTAGACCAGCCAGTGTGAACTATATAATATAGACTAGATCAGTGGTTCCCAAAGTGGGGCACGGGGCTCCCTGGGGGTCTGCGAAGGTCCTGCGGGGGGGCGCAGAGGCTGTCTATATTAAGTACATTAAAAAAAATTTAGTTTGACATGAATTACAGTTATGTACAGGGTTTCTGCGGGCTTCAATATGTTTCATTTAAGACTTTTTTTGGACTTTTTTAAGATCATAGTTTAAGAAAAATAAGATCTCTTTCGTAAGCATGCAGTGTACAAAAAACTGAGACTATATTGAGAGCGAGTGCCGCAAAGCATTTTTTGTCTTAGTAAGAAAAGGTCTAAGCTCTTGTAATGGTTGCAACTAATGTACACGACTTATTTGAGACCTGTTTAAATGCATTTAAGACCTAACAGTCTACATCTCAGCAAATTTAAGAGTTTTTAAGGCCTTAAATTCAGATTTTACAATTTAAGACTTACACTTTTTAAGACCCTGCAGAAACCTTGTATGTACTTGTTTAAACATATCACTTTAAAACAATTTTTAACCAATAGTCAGTGTTTTTTGTTATGTTTTTAAAGAAATATATTATTAAGAAAAATATGACACAATCTTTTGAATAGTGGTAAGTTGTATAGATGGGGTCCATGTGGAAATTTTGAAAATTTAAGAGGGCAACTCTCTTAACTTTGGGAATAGCTGGGCTAGATGTTTTTTTTTTTTTTTCCATGGATGATTTTTATCACAATATGCTATTAGACTCAAATGTAAAAAATGTATACTTTCACTTTAACACTTAATCACGATTAGTTAAATTAGTTACAAGACATCTATTTAATTTCTTCTTTTCTTGTGCACCATAAATCTGCTTAGTTCCAGTCTGACGCTGTGGCCCTTGTAGAGACACATGCTTGTGCGACCCCAGACACAGCTGACCTTTAAAACAACACTGCTTCCTCTTGCCCATTGAAGGCGGCACAGATTTGGTGCTGGGGTCATTCCCTGTTCATGTCAGCGTTCATGGCCCACTAACCCTACTGTTGTGGGGGCCTTTTGTGGACTGTGTGCATGTGTGTGTGCGTGTGTGTGTGTGTGTGTGTGTGTGTGTGCGTGTGTGTGTGTGTATGCCAATAGGCCTGTAATTTCCCCTCACTTAGAAATGAGTTCCATCTAATCTCATTGCACCATGTCAAATAGCAACGTGCCATGCTGTTTTATGCTGTAACATTTGGTTATAGTGGAGCACCTGAGCGCCTCCAGACTGACAGCCTCTGGATATTCAAACTATGGATAATACTTCACTCAAATATGATTGGGTAAGAACATTTTGTGTGTGTGTGTGTTTAATGGGCCCAGAGGTTGTCTACATTAAGTATATAAAAAGAAATGGAGGTTAAAATGAAATGCAGTTATATACTTGTTTAAAAAGTTTACAATTTTTAGCCAACAGTCAATGTTTTTTACAATGTTTTTATAGAAATCTATGGCGAAAAACATGAGATAGTCTTTTGAATAGAGTGAAGTTTTATTGTTGGGGGTCCATGTGGGATTTATGAAAATTTAAGGGGGGCACTCTTGACTTTGGGAATTGCTGGAATATTAGAAAAGATTTAAAGGCCAAAAAGTAAAACCAACCTTCCATTGGCTGAGAAGGTAAAGCCCACTCACAGACCTTGAAGTGGGCAAAAACTAGTGAGAATCTCTAAAATTTGCCCCACAACATAAAGTGCACTAAAGTGCACATCGTCATGCAGTTACAGCTGCAGTAGCAACATTTTTAATTTTTAATTTTCCACTACTTATTACCTCTGTTATAACCACCATTTCACCTGCTTGGAAACACTACTTTTTCATTCCTTTCACACATTTTCAGGTGTATTATTTACATATTAAGCAATCTTAAAACAAGTCTAACATAGCGTGTTCACCGGTAAACAACACTAGAAATTAAATGGACTGTTGTTTGTACATTTAACAAATTTATGTTTACAATAAATATGAAGTGATGTTATGATGTTGAGTAAATTAGCATGTTTAAGCCAGTGATGATAATTTATGCATACATTTGGACCCATGGACCACTACGTCCTACGATGTGTCTCTGTGTCTTTATTAAGTAAAATATATAACTTAAATTCAGCATTTGTTCATGTATTTGTTGAACCAAAGGCAACTGAGCAACTGTTTTTTATTATTGCGAATGGTTTGTTTTCCTTCATGGGGCAACAGGAAGTGATGTTTTGTTTCTTCCGTTGCCAATTCAATCTATTGCTATCTATTATCTATTTTTTTTCTCTCTGTAAGCAATCAAGTTCAGGGCAGGAATAGACACTTTTGCAGTAGGTTTTCTAATCACCATTGTTTTATTGTTGATAAGCTTTATAGACTGACAGCCAATAGGAATTTACCTTATCTGAATGAGAGAGGATTCTTATATGCATGTAACTGGTCAAAGTTACAGACATTCACACCTGAAATTTCGTGAACCTCAGAGCAGACAAACTGAACACGGCTCAAGGAGAAGCACATTCACTGAGATTTCTTTCTGAGCACGCGCAATTTCATGACAACTTAACGAATTGATAGATAAAAAGATGGATTTTGATTCCTATTAAACTTATCATCAGACCTATTTCCACTGGTTGCTTTTTAAGTCAACAGCATGTCCCTATAGGGCTACCGTAGATGTTAACTTGACCTAGAAAGTTATTTTATGAGGTGTGGAATTACAAACATCAAACTTTGCTGCCAGATACTTTCCCAAAACCCGATGTTGATAGATGTACTGCCTCTCACTCTTGTCTTTTGCAGGAGCTAGTTAAGATTCTGTTCCTGTTTGCAGTAATCATTTGTCCAGTTAAAGTCATAATCAGGCGTCAGAGGAATGCCGGGGTTCAGCTCCATTGCTGCCTCCTCATCAGTGAGTCATTATGACAATAGCTGCTCTTAAGTGTCTCAGTGACTGGCTGACCAGCTCTGGAGTACACACTAAAACCACTCGCCACTCGGCACAAAATGGCCCCCTGGCTCATTGCTTTTGGCCATAAAATGAAGAAACTCACAACAAGGAGAACACTGACACCTGCAAAGTTGTTTGGGATATTTATGGACTTTTTAACTCTTTCAGTTCAGTTTTTTATATATATTTCTTTGTATTTCCTCTGAAGCAAGTTGTGAGTTTGGTTCTAAATAAAAACAACGTTGTATGTGATGTTTCAGAAAGTAAAGTCACTCAAGAGAAGAGAGAAGTGGTGCTGCAAATGCAAATAGGGCTGATGTTGTGGTGTGAATGCAAGACAACACCACAAAACACCACGAGACGAGACATGAGACAGGGTTAACAAGGACGAGGTGAGATTTATTCACCTGAAAATCATAAAATGCAGAACTATTTAGGTCCATTTTTAAAATCAACTTGTAATGAATGGTATTTACTTAGAACATATATACTGACAGCTTCTCCTCTGTAAAAAGCACAAACAGAACCTGATCCTGAGCTCATGAGACCTTACCTTCAGGAGAATCTTGTGACATTTTGATCTTGCAACATCACAAGATTGTGAGATCTTGTCACACCAGACACAATTTAATTTTGATAAACTATTGAACTGGAGGCTATTACTGCACATTCTGAGGTACTGTGGCACATATGTTGCTTTAAGAGATTCTTGTAATATACTATGAGGTGTAGCAAATACTGCAAAATAATGTAAAATGTATGTTAATTAAAGGCCAAATGTGAGGTTACCTTTTTTTTTTTTTTGGTCCACCTGGTCCAGCAGGATCTCAGCTTTGTGCTGACACAGACAGTGACTTTTGGAAGTGTCTCTGTCTGATCTATGCAGGGATTTCAGTAGAGAATAATGTTTTTATTGCAGTGCTGCATGAGGCTACATATAACCAGTTGCCAAACACACACAAAACGTTCTTTTACAGCCATTTTTCCTCCCCCCAATGTTCCTGAGAAACGTTTCTGCCAAAATGAGCAATGATTTGTAATGAAACAATAAAGTGTATATTTCAACAGCTGATTTGTTGTTTATGTTTTGTAGTTAATAAAATATTGTTTTAAGATACATTTTAGCCATATTTGTAGCATGACTGATTATTACAAGCTTACAGAGTGATGTCAGCTGCTTAAGATAACATTTATTGGTGGAAAACATCAAACTGCCAAACATGTAAACATGACAAATATAGTTGTTCCAAGTTTAACCAGTATTTTTAAAGCATTTAAATATTCCTGTTTGGCTAAAGTAAGTCTAAGCCATCAAATCAATAGGGCATGCAAACACGCACAGTAAGAGTTCCCACATATAGATATTCATTTGTCCGGTCTAAGCTGATTTCTCAAGTGTTTTTTATTCGTCCCTTTCACTTTCTGATGGGATTTAGAAGCATGTAAGTGATTCTCCCATTGTCCTCTCCACTAGACCCCGGGCCCTAAGATCCTCTGCCACATGCGGAGCGAGCTTAAGGCGCACTGAGCCCCGGGAACAATGGCCCTGTGAGGAAACAAAATGGCTGCCGTGTTTCATCTGTTGTTATGGTAAAAGGTGGTGACTTGAAATGATCACTTCTATGCATATGTGGACAGTGTTTGCCTTAGCTCTGGAGGGATCCTGTGCTTGATCCTTCTGTTCTCCATATGGCATCAATGTGGGGCGGGGGTTGAACAAAGGCCCCTCCCCGGGAGCAGGCCCTGGCTGTCGCTGCGGGACGGGGGCACTGCTGCTTTCACTTTTTATTATTAAAGGCCCCATATGTGTCCTGATGTCTAGAGGGTGCACAGTGGTCATCTTTCACTGTCTATTCATACTGGTTATTTTATTAAATGAGGAGCTGTGAAAAAGTAGACAGCTCAAAAACAAGTTTATGTCAAATGTCACTGCAAGTTTCTCCACCAAAATCTGGGCATTATGGCTTTTCCTGAAATGTAAAACACATTTGTGGCAACATTTTGAAAAATAATAATAAATAAATTCAAAATAAGATTATTAGTTGCATTAGGTGTTGAAAATTTTACTCTTTCAACAAGCATTTGGTCTTTTTATTCTTGGGGTGTGATGTCAAACAGAAGATAAAGATGTGCTTTAGACCAGCAAAAAATATAAGGCTTTGAAATAATACAAAAAGAAAAGAAGGACCAGAATTTAAATATAACTTTATTGTTATGCAAATGTGCAATTACAGTAACAAATCAACAATAAAGAAACTAATCCTATATCTCCTATCAAGCTCACCAAATTTACTGTGCCCAACTCTGTCCGATTAAAATGACCCAAAACCATACATCACACCCCTCCATATGAAAAAGAAAGTTTAATTTTTAAAAATAAATCATCAATTACACTCCTTAACAGTAGGTGGCAGTGGGGAACATATAGAATAGAATAATATAAAAGAAACTCAACCAGAGCAAAAAATCCAGTTCTATAAGGTTACTCTAATACCCGAGGTTGACGTGGGTACTGCTTAATTTTCCTCAATACCTTTTAAGTTTCCTGAAATATCTCTTAATTTTTCTCAAAATCTCTTAATTTTCCAGAAATATCTCTTAATTTTTCTCAAAATCTCTTAATTTCCCTGAAATAACTCTTAATTTTCCACAAGGTCTTTTTTATTTGGGGAGGGGCTTGTCATTTTAGAGTGATGGTGGGTCCCGAAGCCAGATCAATTGAGAACCACTGCCATAAACAACTTTGGAAGCCATTTTGAACAATGACATGCACAAACACAAATAAAAATGTGAATTTGTTAAACTATCTTTGACCAGGAAGGATGTAAAAAAATCTGTAAAGCCAAGACACACCCATACAGTGATTGATCGCTTTATAAATGCCTTATTTGATACATAACGTCTTAATCCCAGTACTTTTATCAAGGTTAAAGAGTGACAATGTGACCTCCTTAATCAATTAATAGTTGACACCACACAATGGCAGTGCGATCTAATGAATACTGTTAAACGGCCTCAACGTGTTCTAATCCTCTCCATCAAGGCGTGATTACGGAGGACGGCTATATCAGGCGCTCCTTTCATTTGGTTAACATGATCAAATTGACTCCTGTGTCGTGAGAGATGACACCAGTGGTAATTAATTTCTCCATTAAGGGCCGGCCCGATGTGACAGCCATGCAAACAGAGCGCACGGTGACAGGGAGGACGCCATAACTTCAGCGAAACTGAGAGAAGAAACGGGCGTAATCACATTATCTGTCTAGGGGGAGAGCAATGTTCATTAAAATAAAACAACACAGCCCTCTATTCATTGTCTGTCGCCGCATCGTCAGCAGATCTGCGCAATCGGCATATTTAGTGGAGCCTATGCATTTACATATAGTAATGAACTTCTTAAAATTCATTCCAAATTAGTCAAGTGAGCTATTAGAGCCGCCGGGCAGTGCCGCTGGGGGCCTCGTGCACTTCTTAGCTCTACGACAGAGAGAGTGTAGTTATGGTGGCACATGAAGACCAAGCCGGCGTAATGATGAGATGTTTATTTCCATGTGCATTAGAGTAAAGCAAAGCCGCACATAACAACACTCAGACTGGGTTAGGCTCTAATCTCCTGTTTAGTGGATTATGCAGAAAGAGTCGATGCAAAAACGGGAGCCAGAAAGAAAGAAATTGGGTTTTGTAAAACACACTTTACTGTAGTTAATAACTTTTATGGATTTAAAAAAAAAACACTTGACTTTAGATTAGGAAATGTTCATTCAATGCCTTGCGCTTACTCCTGCCAGGGCTTGTTCCAGCAGCTACGGGCCTTAGGTGGGGTACTTAGGTAGTAGCTATTCTTCCTGGGGTCTCCTCTGTATTCATTACATGTTTTACTTACAGTTTTACACGGCTCACACATACACAACACACAATAACAATAAACAACAAACAACAGCTCATAGCAGCCCAATGCCAAAAGAAAAGAAAAAGAAGAAACAGCTCATATCATCGTCTTGTGAATTATACACTATAATACATATTCTATAATTACAACAACACTAAATCATTATTCAGCATCAATCTTCCAAATAATCAAGATACATAATTATCAGTGTGTGTTAACATTGTATGGCTGACACTTAGAGACACACACTAACACACAACCATTCACTGTGACTTGTATTCACCATAAGCACTTACTATTCATTCATTCACCCTAAATGTCAAAAACACTTTTTAGTTTTCCCGTCAACTTTCACCCCACAACATATTTGTATCTTTATGGCAGTAAATGTTGTGTTATAGCTTAGCATCAATACTGCATATAAAATTAGAACTACATGTTTTCTCTGAAAAAAGGTTTGGAAACTGTACAAAGCATGGGTGGAGCTAGACCAATTTTAGCCCCCTCCTAAAGTAAGTTTGAGCTCCCCAAAATGTAAACCAGTGACAAAGTGAGTTTAGTACACAGTATAAAAATATATAGTACCAATATTGTCAACACACATAACTCACAAAGATACATTTTTATAAACTTTGCCACAGCATTTCTAATGTTTCTACTGGGCTATCCATAATCATACACTATAGACAGCTATAATTCTATAAAAGGTAGCATATTATAGAAAATCAGATGTTTTCGTGTTGTATCCAGTGTTAAATGCTTCTTTTGGTGAGCTTTCTTGGCTGAAAAGGACCTCAGAACCCCTAAATCTCTAATCCTAAAATCCCCTTTGGTACAATCTAAACAAAACCATAATGCAATGATTTGCAAAGTGCATAAAACCAAATTTTATTCAAAACAGAACAAAAACGAATAATTTGCTGAAAGAAAAAAATATCAAGAATCTAAATATAACTTTATTGCTATGCAAATGTACAATTACAGTAACAATAAAGAAATCAAGACTTTCCCTTTCCAAGCTCACCAAGTTTCCTCTTAAAATTACCCAAAACTACATCACAAGCCCTCCATACATTTTTCAGTGTGCAGCAGATAATGACAAAGTACCCAATTTTTCCTTCTGCAATATTTTGGGCTAAAAATTTAAAGTGGAACATGGGGAGTCTCCACTAATCCCTAAACCAGCCCTGCACCATTGTGAACAGCTCTTTCTCCCATTCATGGCCTTTCCTGAAGGTTTCCTGAAAGTCTACACTGAAAACAAACCAGTAGCTCCTTAGCCCATTACTGATTGAAAATTTCGCCAAAATCTGACCATAGCTTTTTAAGTCATCTTGCTTACAATTAAACCAGCTTACATGGCAACACATTTGTTTTACTGAGCTTTCTGGGTTAAATAGTCGAGCACTGAAAACATCTGCTTTTTGTGCCACGACCAAAACACCTGCTCCCTCTTCCCTCTGCCTGGTTTAGTAGATTTGAGGCTTAATGTATCTTGTTAACCTGCCGCTGACTCGCCTTTCAGGAGGGAATCCCCTGGCTGCGTCCTGAAAACACACACACTGCCTCTGTCAATGGGCCCCTTTGTTCGCCCGCATCATTCATTCCTCGCCCTCCAAAGTTCACTCTTAAGCCCGGACCCTGGCCTTGCTCTCAGCCCGGCGCCGTGTGAATGTGGCTCCTCATACAGCGCAGCCCATGCCTAACTAATCACTCATAAATGTTGCTGAGTGGATGGCCACCGCACACGGCTAAACAAGTCACTCGGCATGAACGCACTAATTGGCCTCGAGGTCAAAGCCCAGATAGGGATTTATGGAAAAGTACATGAGAAAACAATTATTTCTGCTTTCACAAAGAAGCTGCCTAATGTGGACACTGTTGAAGGGATCGTACGCTTAAATACATGGTAGCATTTTGTGATAATAATTAAATGTAAAAATATACCTTATTATCAAGGCTTTATTATCAAGGATTTAATTACAGTGGTTTAGTGTGCCATCAAACGTTGTCCAGGGCACCCTTGGGCAGCTATTCCCAAAGTAAAGAGTGTTGCGGGTCCCATAAATTCCCAAAAATTCCACGCAGACCCCAAGCTATACAACTTCCCTCTATTCAAAAGACTCTGTAATGTTTTCCTCCATATATTTTTATAAAAAAGATTCCAAAAAACACTTTAAAAGCTAATATTTGTTTTAAAGTAATATTTTTAAACAAGTATATAACCGTATTTCATTTCAAACTGAATTTATTTTAATATAGACAACCTTTGAGGGCCCCCCTGCAGTACCTTTGTGGCCCCACAGTGGGCCTCAGACCCCACTTTGAGAACCGCTGGTCTACATGGTTTGTCAACAATGTATCAATGGACTTTATTCCTACTGGTGTTAAATATTGGTAATGCAGTTGATGTTGAGCAAGGCCACCCTGCAGGACGGCCTCAGCTAACACAAAATTCAGAGCGAGAAGTTTAAAGTAAGCTCTAACTGTTTTTTTAATGTTGTGTCTTGGCTTTTTGTGTGGTTTTTTTTTGTAAAATAAATATATTTTGAGGCAGACATGGATGTGTTGCTAATACTTAGTATTGTAATTTATTCCCAACATCTGTATATAAGTTTACAGAGCTACAGCAGTTTTCTAGAGCAGGAGTGGCCAAACCTTTTCTCTCAAAGACCCAAAAGGGAAATGCGAGCCAAGAGCCAAATGCAATAATCTTTTGCATATAATAAGATCAAATGCAAACAGATCTATTACTAAGCTTTCTTTAATTATTACATTTTTTATGTATGTATGACTTGCACTGAACAATAGCATCAAAGTAGATACTCCTTACACATCACGGCTCCCCATCACGGGCCGAATCCCTTGAAGGGCCAAGTTTGACCCACGGGCCACACTTTGGGCACCCCTGTTTTAGAGAAAGGCTATTTAAAGGTGGCATGGTGGTTAGCACTGTCGCCTCACAGCAAGAAGGTCACAAACTGTGTGTGGCTTTTCTATGTTGCATGTTCTCCTCATGTCCTCCTCAAGATCTGGAAAAGGGTCGCCCACTGCTCCTGACAGGTTGCCCCAGAGACGGTGAAGGATGGGTCAAATGAGAAGAACAATTTATCCCACTGGGACAATAAAGCCTACCTTACTATACCTGAATGTCATAAGTTTGGTGTGCATTTAATGTAATGACAATGTTTTTATTCATAAAGCATTAGCTGTCCAACACCAGCACCGCCTTTAACCAGAACTAGTGTTTTTTAAATAAACACTTAGAGAATGTAACATGCTTTCTATTGATGTGACAGGAGCAAGACATTTGCATTTTGTTTTTTCTTCTCTTGATTCTGGTTTTCGAGACTAACAGTTGATTATAGTCCAGTCGAATGTGTTTTTAGCTCCACCTTTTGGACATTGTACCACACGCTTGGAAAAAGTGTCTAAAATGCTCTTAAAATAATATGGTGCTTCTTGAAGACATTTTGGCCAATTTTGGTAATTAAAATGACCTGTACTGATGTAACTCATAACATACAGTGGAAGTTTTTATTGTGCTTAGGTGTAGGGTTTGAAAAGATGAAGCAAGGTCAAATTCCAGACAGAGATCTATAAAAAAAAATACATAAAAAAATACATGCAAACATATTTAAAAACTCCCAAAGCCGATGTGAGCGCACACTGTGTATTGTTAAAGCCTAACAAAGCTGTTTTCTAGCGCGGCAGATAAAAGACCTGTGTGTAGCAGCGAGGTCGGCCACTCCATAAATATGTTGGCTCTTCTTATTACAAGCCGAGTCCATGACAAAGGACAAACAGCTGGGGAGAGAAATGCTACATGGCAGGAATGGACAAGGGCCATTTTCAGGCTGGCTGCTCAGACACCGGCCCCAGAGCTGTCCCCGCGAAGCCTGTTTACTTGACCCACAGGAGAGAGAAAGTTGACACAGCCAGCCACTATAGCCTGCTCCATCCATTCACCTTTTTTTTTCTTCTTCTTTTTCTTTCTCCCCTCTCTCGCTGTTTCTCTGATGACAAAGATTAAGCCTTGGAACGATATGCCAATGCTGAAGACGGGTCATCAGTTAACCCGGGATACTCTTCATTACCTTCCACCTGTTTGGTCTGCACCTCGCCTCAGTGCGCTGTGGGAGCAGAGGAGCAGAAAGAATCGTTTGCATGCTGACTTTAGGATTTAGAAGGAACATATTGTCAAGCTGTATGTGCTATAAATACAACACAGTTTAATAAAGTTAACCCTGACCAGTCACTAGAATATATTACACATTTACTGTGTTTAAAATGAACGGCCTCTTAAACAACACGATCTGAAATACAAGAAATGCAGTGGATAAAGCCAGTCCCAACTTAAATGGTTACAACTGGTCCAACAGAATTTCCTCTGCAGCACTTTACCTCCGGCTTTGGTCACTCTTTTTATTCAGTTTTCTGCTGCAAATGTTTGGAAACATTGGCAACAGATCCAAGACTCAGCTCATTCATACTACTGTCCACTTTTAGCAACTCACTACAAACAAGAGTAGAGTCCAAGATCATGGCGCTTGTTTTAGCCATTCATGTTTGATGTCTTTCTTGTATCTGCCCCTCATTCTGCCTCTTGGCCTGGTTGTATTGTATTGACATACCTGGTTAAATAAAGTTAAAAAAATACTATGGCACTCAACAAGCTACAACTTTCCAACCTCTGTCACTCGATATTTACTTCAATTCCATTAAAAGCCTGCATGTTGTGTTCACAGAAACAGCTTTCAAATGCAAATGTCACACCTGGAATCAAGCCCAGAGCTTTTACCTGCTCAGTTTATGATGGATTCATGAGGGAGTAGCCCATCCAGCTCAAGAAATAGCTTTTGAAGTAACTGTCCAATCACTTTTGAGCCCCTGAATAAGAGGCTGCTACACTTTTAAGAAACTCCTAAATCCTCAGATTTGGACGTGAATAATCTCAAATTACAGCTGAGAGTCTGCACTTTGCCACGTATTAATTACATGAGTATAGCTGTATTAATTCAGTCAGCCAGTGTCCCATTACTTATGGACCTAACTGTATATGTTTACTTTTTGGAAGCCTGTCCCACCACATGCCACAGCTGTGATATGTGCCACAATATACGCCACAGCACTGTAAAATATGACAGTTTTAAGTATTTACCATTTGCTGCAATTTGGTGCCAAATGTCACGATATTCATTCATTTATCTTCTTTCGCTCATCCCTGTTAGGCGTACTGGAGCCTATCCCAGTAACTTTGGGGACACTCTGGACAGGGGGACACAAAGACAACCATTCACTCTCACATTCATTCACTAGGGGCAATTTAGAGTCACCAGTTCACCAAACACATGCATGTCTGCGGACGGTGGAAGGAAGCCAGGCAGAACCCACAATAACACAGGGAGGACATATTTGTCAATCTGTCCCCTTTGTTTGTATGGGACACATAAGTTTGCATTTTGCTTCTGACTTAAACCTAACTACAGTATATATCTTATTGTTTTATAGCTGTCAAATATGATGTAGTGCTAAACTACTTAAATATGCACCATACAAAATAAAATATAATTATTTACCATATTTTCATTATTCAAAATCATTTTAGTTGCATAGATAACAAGTCTTGATTAGATGAATAATATTATTAACAGTTTTTTTTCCTCTGCAGCACAGAAAGACAGATGTGAGCCACTGAGCAAAATGAAATGATAATACTTTGATTAATAATAATTTTGACACAGCAGATCCACATTGTGTGCTTTTTAAAATTCAGCTTTGAGGATTTTTATGAGATTCTCCTCGATGTGTGGATCCGTCATAGTGGAAGGACCTGCTTGGCTCTGATAAAAGGGATTGGTTTCTGGAAGAGACTGAATTAATTGGCAGAGTGTGAGGTGCATTAAGAAAATGGCATTCGACAAAAAAGCGTGGAAACGTCTCGGGATTTGTGAAGAGACTCGAGTCTTTTAATATAAGGGTATTGGACTTTAACAGCTTGCAATCACACGACTGTGTTTTACAGCTCTGTTAATTAATGCTGAAGCGAATGTCATCATGTTTGGCCAGTCCATTAACTCAGTACTATTCATCTCCCAAAGTCTGATTGCAGAAACTTGGAGGATCTGCATGAGAGAAACTTATATTCTCTTTTTCTTTCATTTTAAAATTAACCTTCGGCCTCATGGGATTTTCACTGCTGCGGCGTCAGAGCCAAATGCGCACTGCCATCTGTAGCACATAAGAAACAGTGCTGCACAAACCCGAGGCTGTGTCCGTGTTGGTTTTATTAGCAGTAGATTTTACATGGGATTCTGCAGTACCTGAACAGCTCTGGTGATGTACGTCGACACTAAACAATATGCAGTAGTTGGTTTCTAAAGTTGTGGTTAGTCAGTATTAAGTATTACTCTGCTCTCTGTGGATTTAACTCTCAGGTCCTCCTTTAAAAAAAAAAATCACATTATTTCCTTTGAAGCCCTTTTAGGTCACTGGGTCAGATTTAAAAAAGATAAAACATGAAGAACTTAACTTTTTTTTGTTTGGTTTTTTTTTCATACAGGGAAAAAGTACAAAATACATTTTTATATTTTTATCCCTCTAAATGCCAATTTGTTCACATAACTCCCACATATTTGTAAATAAAACATGATTATTTACTATTTAAAGATGCAAACATTATATTTTTGTTTGTTTGTTTGTTTGTTTTGGTTTTTTGCATTAATTAGCAGTTTTGAATAGGTTTCTGAGTAGACCTAACATTGATTTTGATACATTTTTACTTTCTGTGCCACTACAAAAAAGGGCAGAAAATCACACAAGAAAACTCCCGAAACTCAGGTTCTTCCTCTTAAAACACTAAAAGCGCTGGTCTACAGTCACTGTTATCTAATGGGAAATATAAGGGAATTATTTCCTACAATGCAATTAGAAAATGGTGGATTTGTTGGTGATTTGTTTTGTTTTTGTATTTTTTTTGCCACTGACTGACAGGGTTACAGAGGAATTAACATGATTTAACATTTCTGTATTGCAATGGCAGCAGAGTGAAAATAAGTGATTTTAATGATTTAAAGTCAATGGAACCAAAAAGAGCAGAAAGAGGAAAAGTGTGAGTTTTCTGACTAGACAGAAGAAAGAATTTTTTTTAGTTGTGATGCTGAAATTCCAAAATGTATTTATTAATGAACATCTTTCTCAAATATCATCGGCCTAGCATAAGAAATGCCAAAAACGAGAGCAAAAAACACATTTGAAAAGCCCTAAAAGGGATGAGGGTTAAGTTTATTATGAAAGGGGCAGAACCGATGAAAGTTCACATAAGCACAATCACATTTCTCCAATTTTAACTTCCCTTCATTAACTCCCTGTCTGCTTCTGAATTGATTGATTTTAAAATTCTTGTATTTGTTTGTAAATTCCTTAATGGCCTTGCCCCGCGTCATCCTGTGCGGCTCGAGAAGGCGCTAGTTCCTAAGTCAAAGAGGAAACTTAGAAGTCACCTTGCCTTTTCAGATTCGGCCCCCAGATTGTGGAATGAGCTTCCTTTGCACACTGCATGGTTTTTAACTCAGTTTGAGGTTTTGACTTTTACTGTTTCAT
This sequence comes from Bostrychus sinensis, assembly GCA_020698575.1. Taxonomy (NCBI): domain Eukaryota; kingdom Metazoa; phylum Chordata; class Actinopteri; order Gobiiformes; family Eleotridae; genus Bostrychus; species Bostrychus sinensis. The sequence continues at coordinate 9,687,064 of CM036254.1, read as the reverse complement.
CATAGTTTTTATTGTTTTACAGTATTATGTCTTTAATATGTGTTATATATTTTTATATTTCTTTGTTGTGTACAGCAGTTTGGCCACGTTTGTTTTTAAAGTGCTTTATAAATAAACTGGATTTGGATTTGGAAGTTAAACTGACTCTGAATATGAGTGGATAGACTTACAACCAATCAGAGAACAGGCTGCAGTACTGGAAAAAAGCACCTAATCAGAAACAAAACACTGTAAGGAAACTGTTTTGTTTTAGGTAAGGTTTCAATTAAAAATCTTTATTGTTAGTACAAGGGACAGACTTATTTGAGAGACTTCCAGGTCTTTACTTTTAAGATGGGCTCATTTATGATGCAAGTATGTTGTGATAAATCATATATTTTCTATTTACTTTTAAAAAACATCATCAGGGAGAAAAGAGCCACACCGCAGTATCACAACATGTTGCGCAAAACACAGCACAAGACTTGGACAACTTGGCCACAGCACAAAACTAGCAGATCAAGAACTCCCAGGACTGAGACATAAATATCGTTATACACAATGTTTTCGAGTTCAAGTCTGTGTAGCCTGTGTGTTTTCATAGCAGAACGTTACTTATGGAGATTGTTGGGCTTTTTATTGTTGAAAAATCTCAAAATGAATCGTAAGTTTCAGTGGTAACAGCATTTACCTGCAACATTATGCAGCCACATAAACTGTAGATTTAGCTTTCAAAAACTTACTAAACAAAGGCACATTCAGGTGACTTTAAGATATTTCTAAAACCAGTATTTATAGAAGTTGTTGCCAAATTCATATCCAACTCACAAAAAAGACTAACTTCTCTGTTTTTATTACAAAGTATTGATCTAAATTATATTTTTGACAAGTGCAACACTGAAAAACTTGACACAGACGTCCCAATTTGACCATTTAACAAAATTTAATGCTTGGTCCATTGATTTATTACTTTTAAGACTTTGGAGCTGCCCTGCATATTAAAGTGACATTAAAGGTGACAATTACATATAATTTCAGACAGATAAAGCAAAATAAAAACACTTTGGACAGCCTCTAGATAAAAAAAAAAGTCTAGAAAGAGTTTGAAAACTACCATAAATCCCTCTATAAAAGTGCTGCATTAACTACTTTGCCCATAATAAGAACCAATTGTGGTCCTGTGTTTCACTCCAGAGCGTTTCAGGATTACACAGTCATCCCGGTCCCCTGTGACCCCCCTGGTGCAGTGTGGGACTTCGGGTGGGGCCTGTGCACTCTGTGGCTGTAGCTAGTCCTACTTTTTTTTTTTTTTTTTTTTTTTTTTTTAGGAGCGACTCATCGGAGCATCTCTTGTGGATTTGTGCTGCCGCTCTGCCTCTTCACATCATTAATACTGCATGCTGTTTACCGACTTTGAAATTCTCACCAGCGTTAACTGACTGTGGAAGAAGTGATTGAAAATGCAGCCGAAGTATTTACCAGGCAAATAAAATCAGGCGCTAAGAGAGTCGCAAAATCATAATTATCCAAAATATGCTCATCTTTTTATGTAACCTAAGCTTATTAATAAAATATGACTGGATTCGGTTTTCCACTCTGCCTGCGTTTGTGTTCCTTTTACGTTACAAATTGCCTTTTGACGACTGACACTCTTCCGTCTCCGTTTCTTGGCTCTCTCTTTCAAAAGGCCCTCATGTAAAATGAATTAAAGGTAACCCAATTCCCCGGGGAGGAGGATTCGTCGAGGTGTATTTAAGACGCAATGCTTGTAATTTATGAGCCTCCTATTTTTTAGTAATTAAATACGGTCTGAATATTTAACACCATTGTTGGGCCGTGCAGCAGGAATGGCTTGCCGTGCCGTCCGGACTATCAAGTGACTATTGTCTCTCCAAAATGAGATATTAACTGAATTGAAAACCATCCCCTGTCGCATTTGATAATTTATTTGCATAATTAGGTCTTAATTTTAATTCACTATGCAAATATATGCCCCTTTTAAATTGCATTTAAATGTGAACTGGATCCACTGTCAGGCCTAATGCGAATGGATTTAATTTTATTATCTGCCAGGCATGAGGGATAGTTGCAGGGCGAAATACGGAAAAGGACTGTTTCTGATGATTTAGGCTCAGTCCATACTAATGTGTTCAGTTTAATTATACGACTTTAACGACATGACGATGGGGTTTTCAAGTTGTGTCCAATACTTCAGAAATGCTAAAGCTTAAACTAACGAAGAACAATGTCGACCATGTTAGCCACTCTACAGCTTAGCCACTTTAGTTTAACAAAATGTCAACTTGGAAATCACAAAGATAAGGCTTTCACTGCTCACTGCAACAGTGTAAAAAGATATTTGTTATGTGCAGTTCCAGTTTGGGGAAACTAAACCATGAGTTGCTGTAAATAAAGCTAATTATATTTGCACAATGCATTTTATTGTGACATGGAGTCCGGACACAAAGAATCACAGGCCAGGGTTCTTATTTTGTCAGTCCCAAGCCCAAATTAATGGATCAGGAAGGACATATGATATTAAAATGTCTTCAAGAAGTGAATCAGGCCTATGATTTTAACCTGGAAGTTAAAAAACTAAAGGAAAGATGTTGCTTAGAGACAGATATTTTTGTTCAGTCACAAAAAGTAGTGCTTGTTTAATTAAACAGTAAGTACTGGCAATAAATAAATGAGAAATGGTTATGCGATAATTAAATGCATGCGATATACACTTGCAATGAAAATAGTTTATTACGTTTAAAAATTGGTTTTCATTTGCTTCATAAGTTGTCCTAGGTTACACAAAGCTTGTGTGCTCCTGTCTGTTTCTCCAAACTGGGAATAAAACACCTTTGTTACTCTGTGCCTCTGTCCTGCTCTGAACACACGGCTTAGTCCAACTTTAGCTTGAGTGTGTTGTTAGCATGCCACAATTTTCACTCCAAACGTGTTCAGTCCAACCAAGATGAACACACAATATCAGTTTCACTAACACTTAAATGCTTTTTAAGATCGATGCATATAGTTTTAGAGCTGGATCCTGCCCTTGCGGCTCCTTGGGAATACGACCAGGGCTTGACACTAACTTCTTTGCTCACCAACCTCTGTGGCAAATGTTTTGTAAAAGTTACAAGCCATTTGAGATTTTCACTAGCCACAATTAAAATGTTAAACTGTCCTTTTGACGATGACCACTGGAAAAGTTATTTATGTATGTATGGAAATGTGTATGCAGTATTTTTGCTTGTGTAACATCTCATCTCTGTTTTTAATTAAGGGTGTTTTTAATTAAAAGCACAATTTTTCCCCCATTGATGAGTTAGTATAGGTTAGGTGAGTTAAAGTAGTTTATATGTATGTATAAAATCAAACTGAACAAAGTGGCTAGTGAGAATAAATGTGTTAGTAGCCAAAACTGAAATCTACCCATATTTGGCCGATAATAATGTCAAGCCCTGTTTATATAAAGTCCACACAGTTGCACGCATGAACTGATTACAAGAGCAGGAAATATTACAGGTTACAGTTATTTTTAGTTCTCTGTTAAATAATCACTGCAGTATTTTACAGTTCTTTGTTAGTTTGCAGTTCTTAAAGACCACCCGTATGCTATAGGCTAAGCAACTTTTGATGTTAAAATTGGTCACAGCCGTTTATAGACTTAGGTTTTATATTTTTGGGAAGCCTTGGCTCTTTGGATCCAGGAGGTTGCAGACTCCTGGACATTTTTCTCTACTACAACTTTACCGATGTATGTTTAGTATTTTCTGGGGCAAAGCTGCTTTACAATGGAGAGAGATAAAGCAAAAATCTATTCTGAGGTCAAATTAGCCAAACTCACTTGTGTTTCTGAATTGCAATACAGAAATTCTGCTTTTTGTTGCTTTGTCCCAACATTTTTCTGCTAAATATACATACTTTCAGTAAATGGTAGAATATTTCAACGCAGATTTTGCAGTGGAAAAGATTTGCAAACCCAATTTTGAGCTCAATTTTAAGACAGTTTTGTATTTTTTGGTGAAACTTATGCGCTTAGCAGTGCATACATAACTAGCCAGAGCAATATTTAAATGTGCTCCTATTACAAAAAGAAAACGTGTCTTGTCTTTGCACCAGCCCAACAGTGAATTATACAGTATCGGTTTCTGTTTGCTTGTTGTCCCATTCTGGGGAGTGTTATCTCCTGTTTCAGTATTTTAAAGAGGAGTTGTGCTTGGGAGGCGTGCATTGGCCATCCATTATTCCATGAATCAAACGGGGAGCGCAGACGGGGCAGCTAAGAGTCCACCAGCCCTCGGTCCCAACCCAATGGTGGCCTTTGTGGGACGGAGGGAACCCAAACTGGGAAATTGACCCGTCTGATCCTTTTTCTTTGGGAGGGAGGCGGCGCTGCGGCTTTCATCTTTTCCCCCGCGAGACCAGATCTTTGGGCCACACTTAACAAAACCAAATACTGTCTAGGACTTGTGCTACCAATGCGAGGAGGGAGGGAGGGTAACCTGAGACAGACAGGCCTCTGGGACACGGGGGAAGTAGCCAAAAGGGACAAATTAGCTTGAGACAATAGGGGACCTCTTCTACCAGGGGTATAATTAAACGTTTCTTCATCAAAGCCGGGACAGTTGGCAAGCTGCTCATTTTAGTAATTCTATCATGTTCGCCCCTGAGATATGCGTCCTGTATTCTGACCACCCCCACGTCGCTGTCAATGCATCACTTTTTGCCATTAATTGAGATTCTGTTTGATTACTCAGTTGGGGGTGTTAATTATAGAGGGGCTAATTGAGCTGGCTGCATAACAGAGGTTGCGTTCGAGAACAAGGCAACAAGCTTAACAAAGAGCTTTGTCTTGAAGGAGTAAAGAGCGGCTCGTTCAACAGCTGATGTGTGATGGCAGAGAGGGCAGCGCTGGAGATGACAGGTTTAGATTTCAGATGGAAGCGTCTGGTGAGAAGTAGGGAGTCCAAATCCAGATGCCACCATAGCTGAAGAGGAAGCTTAGCTCACTAGATAATGAAACTGAAAAAGCTAACAGTCTTTGATAGTTTTCAAAAATTGTTTACCTGTAGGACTAAGGGTGAAGTCATCTGCATCTTTTTGTACGCTTTTGTGATTTTGCAGAAACCTAAACACTGAGCTGAGGGTTAAGACACAAATTCATGCTAGAATTTATTCCGTGATCTTGTTAGGTGTCCTGCAGATCAACATGAGATGGTGCACTCCCTGGACAATAGATATTTTAAGTTTACCAGTTTGCCTATGCACACGATTTTGTTTTTGTTTTGGTTACTTTTCTGTGCTTTTGATAAGACAGAGTATAGTTGGAAATCAGGGAGAGACATTGGGCAAACTATCGGAGTCCGGACTCGAACCCACAGCGCCAGGGCAAGCTGTAGGCGTATGTTTTTATCAGTGGGAGACAGTCAAAGTACCTAGAGAGTACCTAGAGTAAGACCCAAGATTAAATGCTGTCAGTGCATTCTAACTTCAGCCATCAAATTGGTTTTAAAATTCAAAGTAGATGAGGCTGCATTTGCAAACTATGCTCCTCCTAAAAGTTTTCCAAAGCCCCAACCATGTCATTCATGCATTTTTCTCTACTGTTTTCCTATGATGTGCTTTGTTGCTCCACCTGCATTTCCGTCTGTAAGGAGCTAGTGCTTTATGTACATGATTTGTAGACCACATAGCAGGCTCTCGCTAAAGCGGTGGTTCTCAACTGACTTTGGGACCCACCATCACCCTAAAATGACAAGCCATGACCCAAATAAAAGACTGATCAAATGTATTGAACGTGAGACAGAATAATATCAGAATATCACAGTACGTCAACACAAAAAGAACACATTTAACAAGCAGTGGCAATGCTAGAGAAGGAAATATTCCCTTCTACCTTCTAGTAGATGCTGTTTAATATAAAAACAAAATACATTTAAAAAAAAAAAGTGCAATTCAAAAGGATTTAAGCAGACAAAATTTACTTTTCTTCTGATGATTTTCAGTGGTAAATACTGAAAGACTGTTTGGCAAAGGCCCACGACTCACTGAAAGCGGTTCCGCGACCCAACTTTGGGTCCCGAACCCACCAGTTGAGAATCACTACTCTAAAGAACATTTTGTATTCCCTGTAATCCCAGACTGACCACTTGGCCTGTAAGCAAATAAAGAGTCCAGGCTAATGTTTAGTCACATGATGCTTTTAGTTGCAGTGACATAATGAACCCAAAAAGAAGATTTAGAATAAAACCTACTTTTACCGTTTCATACAATGCCATGGTATATTAGCTTCAATGTTTTGTAGCCTATTGTATGGAATATCCTTTTATTATCAGTGAGGAAAATCATTGTAACCAACATTTTCTCTGTAATGTCCAAATAAGCTTCCTTGGCCAAATATTGATACTGATACTTAGACAAAGTTTCAGCCTTTACCAAAATACATTGTTTGTGTTGGAGCTGTAAGTTCTTAATACAGCTTTATCCTGAGATAACGGTTAGTTTGGTATAAAATTAGTCAAGCTCAAGTAAAAATAGCCATAAGTGACCACACAGTTTTAGCATTTAGCACAGAGTCAGAGAAGGTACCAGTGACGGTGTGGGACACGTCCAAACGAGGGAGGGAGGAGAGGGGGTCTTCTTCTGCATAATGTGGCTTTGAATGTTGCGTCTGCGACTCAAAAGACATTGTGTGGTGGTCTTTTTTTTTTTTTTTTCCCCTGGCCAGTGAGCTGTGGCCCGGCGGGTTTGTTGTGTGCCGTGGATCACAGGGAGGGAAGCTGAATGATGTTGCCCCAGCTCTGTGAAGGGAGGCTACGCTCGGCCGAGTCCAGAACAGCCCTAACAGGATATCACACAAGAAACTGTGGCTTTTGTCCAAGTCCCCCTCCACAAAAAAAGCAGTGTCAAAGAAGCCGGTGGAGGGTGTTTCTCCTTTCAGCAGATGCTCGGAGCGGTGTGTCTCTGGAAGCACACATCCACCACAATGGCACCGGTCTAACCCCTGTGACATCATCAAAGGCCGTGCGGTGTGGGGTGGCTGCCACTACAACGGCAGCGACATGTCTCTTAAAGCACCAGTGCACAGCGGCGGGGGGCGTGACGGGCTGGAGGGAATAGCACTAGCAACCTGCTGCCATAAGGTGAAACAAGAAGACCACATGTTTGGGTACAGTATGGGTGGGGTCGGGATGTTTTGTTTTGGCAAAAGAGGTCTGAAGTGTCACTAAAACATAAAAGTGTGCCATGTTGGACTTTTTTTTGTGTTAGGCTTTGGAAAAAATAGAACAAAACCCCATAGTCTGTTGACTGGATAATATATATACTCATAATATAAAGTAAAATAAAATAACATAAATAAAATAAAAATACAATAAAATAATAAAATGAAATATAAATAACAATACAATTAAAAAATAATAATAAAATGAAATATAAATAACAATAAAATAATAAATAAAATAATAAAATTAAATAAAATAACAATAAAATTGAAATAAAATTAAATAAAAAAAAAAATGATAGGTTAGAAAAACACAAGTTGGGAAAGTTATGACCTTTTTCAGGAAACATGTGCATGAGTGTCTCTTTCACCTCTTCTTCTATAAGGCAAATGGTTTAAAAAATAAATAAATAAAAAAAATTGCCATACTTTGTGCCGGTCCCAAGCTTGGATAAATATGCAACTGTGGAAGAGCATCCAGAGTAAAACCTATACCAAAGTACTCATGTGAATGGTTCAGTGTGGAGACGTCTGAAAGAAAGACAACAGATGAATGACTTTCTTTTATGGTGTCCTCCTCCACATTTGTTTTTCAATGTGGCCCTCAGTGAACAAAGTTTGGATCCTCCTGATATAATAAAGCGTGTCTTGTCTGTGATAAATGGTCACCTGCTAAGAATAAAAAATGCAAAATGCTGTGCTTCTTTTAATAACAAAGATATAAATAACATCAATGTAGGAAACTGCTGCAGGAGGAACATTTCAGAAAACTAATTCCATTCCAAATCCTATTTAATGACAATGTATTAAGTTTCAAAGCGTATTCTCATATAAGAAAAAAACAAAACAAAACTAAGGTAAATCTTTCTAAAGGGCCCAGGTTGTGAGACGGAGCTGGGTCGAATCTGCGGCTAAACATTCAAAAAGCTGATTTCTTGACCTGGTTATGGTTTATATCTCTGTGATCACTGGGCCTATTCACATGAAACACAAACTGGCACACAGTTCTCTTCTCTTTCAGCACAAATTAACTAAGTTGAAAGTTTTTTTTTTTTCACTATAATGTCAAAGAGTGGTCTTATTATTCATTCACACAGGAGTGACTGCTGTCAGTAGAGAGGGCATTAAACCACAAGATTAATAATGTGAGGCTGTGGACTTAATTGCTAACAAGAAATGATCAGGTTCAACTTTTTTCTAGATATTTCTTTTAAAAATAGTTTCTAACCTTTACAGTAATATTAACCCTACCCTTCTTCTGAGGTTTTGACATCATCAGATTTTAGAACATGAATGCAGCCTGTACCATAGATTAGATTAGATATTTTAATTATCCCATGGAAAAAAACTCAGATTTGATGTTGCTTTCTTGCTCCTCCTGGTGTGGTTCTTTCACATGACATATTTACACATGATCCCATACTGTCTAATATTTGTGCTTCTTCTGTTGTGAATACTGAGTTTTACAAGGAATTTAAAACAAAAGAAGTGTACCTTTAATGAAATCTGCATCTTACTCATACTGTTTAGTTACTTTAATAATGCACCTTGGGAGGTTTTCAAATAAAAGTCATCTGTGAGTCTTCTCATGCCCTCCTTAGACTGCACAAACACTAATAACTCACTCTGACCACATCAGATATAGTTGTGCGTGTATACGTTTGTGTGGGGCTGTGTTTGTGCTGGAGCCACAGCCTCAGGGCTACAGACAGACCCCTGGGACCAGAGCCACTCAAGGGCCTATTTGTTCAACAGAATGTGTTATTCTATCACAGCAAGCCTGTCTCAGCAGCAATCATTCAAATACCCATTCATTTCAGGAGCCCACCGTCCCCAGGCCTCCCAGGACCATCGCCGAGTGTTTGTTTAGTTTGGAGTGGGCCTTTGGAGAAGAGCACTGAGGAGATATTCACGTTCATGATGACTGTATTTTACACAGCACAGTTCATATTGTCACATCTCAGACAGTGCTGCTTTAGCGGTGTTATTAGTAATGAAATGGGGATAGTTCAGTATTTTAAGAACGCAACAAAAGTACAGAAGAGAAGATGGTAAAGACATTATTACCCAGAATCTGTGCTTTACTTGAGTAGTATTTTTAGGGGAAACATACTACTTTTACTCCAATATGTAAAAGATAAATATAATACTTTTTATTCCACTACATTTCTAAAAAAACAAAAGTAACTTCTGCTTAAAACCAAAAAACAACTGACTTATTCCCTAAAGATAATTATTTACTAACTGTAATTTATACTTTAGGACTTTTGTAAAGTAATGCACAGACATCTCCCAACTCATGTTTGCTCTCAGGAACTAAAAAGAACCTCTGGACACAAACTGGAAGTGATTTAACTTTTGCTTTGAACATTATTTGCATGATTTCATAATAAACTCATTTAAAATAATTGCTTAGTATGATCATAAAACCCAGCTTTATTTATAAAACATATGGTTCGTTTTTGCTGTAGCACAATCTTATCTATTATGGTTATTATTATTATTTCCACACTAAAGTGAAGCTGACGTCTCATCTTTAGAGGCTAGGAAGAAGAATGTATGAAAATGTATTTTATTTGTATTTTTGGAGCTGCAAATTTGTGACCTAAATGTAATAGAAATTTTACAAAAAATTCTTGACTGCACTCATTTGAAATATATTGTGAAAAAAATGTACTTTGAATACTTGAAAGGACATACTCCAGTACTTTAACTCAATAAAACATTTGACTGAGCGACTTTTACTTGTATTGGAGTAATATTTGAGCAGAAGGATGTGTACTTTTACTCAAGTATTGAAGTTGAGTACTATATCCACCACTGTTATACTTAAACACGTGGGAAATAAACAGTAAATTTTCAGATTTTGTGGCTCTCTCTTCATTTAAATATTTTGGAATCACACTGTAAAAGTTCAGATCATAATGATATTAAGATCTGGACAAATGTGCGTGTGGTGTTTTGGGAAACAGAAAACATAATGTACCTTAAAACTCCGGACATTTACTGTTGTGTCAAGTAGAAAAAATATGTTTTGCTCTAGAGTGGTGGTTCTCAAACTGCGGTACAGGGACCAGTGGTGGTACGTGGGCTTCTGCTGGTGGTACTCGGGAGTTTTTTACAGTTCTTATTTAGTTACATTTAGAGAAATGTAGACATCTGCTTAGTCCTGGTCCAAGATTAAGCCAGGGTTAGTTTTGGTTTATACCTGGTTTATTCCAGGACTGGTTGTTTAGTCAGCTGAACATCATGGTGGTACTTGGTCTGAAAAGATTGAGAACCACTGTACTGGGAGCTTATTTTAACAGAAATAACTAAACTGAGCATTGGTATTGTTACTATTTGTTTGCATGTAGTTGTAGCCATAGCTGGGGAAGGTTTTATTTATGGTACAAGTCAGCAAGAGCCGGTCCGGCAGAGTGGCAGAGTGGTTAGCTCTCACCTCACAGTCAGAAGGTCCTGAGTGGAGCCTTGCTGTGTGGAGTTTGCATGTTCTTTCTTAACTGGGTTTCCTCAGTCAACCTAAAGGTGTTTGTTTGTTGGTTTGCTTCTTTGGTCTGACAGAGTCTGGACTTCAGTTCGTTCAGATAGAGTTCAGATCATATTCTCATTGCACTTTTTGCAGATGGACTAAAGTTTGTAAACAGAAGCATGTGTGTGATGATCGCTGCACCCATTGTCACACAAAGAAACAAAACCTGAAGAAAATGATCATGAGGACTTGCGTGCTGCACTTTTTAACAGGATATTTATTCTGTTTTTACAGCTACCAGTCTGTGGAAATCATTTTCAATGTCAAAAGCAGCTAATTCGAAGTCAGTTTCACCGCACCCTTGTTATTTTGCAACGCCAAAGGCGTGGTGCAAGTCAGCTGCAGGTGAGAAGACGCTCTCTGTGCGCTCCCCACAGCAGCGGCGCTGAGCAGAAAATAATAGAACAGGTCGGCTATAAGTGCAAATATCAGAGGCACTGTATCCTCATTGTTCCAGTTTTGTCCACGGCTCATGGCGTTTAGTACAACCTCCGCCACTGTTTATTTCCCTTTATGCCAACTACGGTGGCTTGTTAAGTCCAAAAAGGTGATGACATTTGGGCCAGATCGGGGCCAGTTCATATTCACACCAAAAACAAACCGCACCAGAGTCCGTTTGGAAGCGGACTGAGCCCACCTCTTCAGACGGGTCTCTGTCTGCTTGTTCGGTCCAGACCACAGGTCCGTTTTAACCGGACCAAACGAGGCAGGTGTGAATACATCCTGAAACATGAACAACATAGCTCTAGCTTGGTGCTCCTGACCAAAACCCTGGATCAACATCTGGAGAAGGTTCCTGGAGTCCTGACGTATGGCTCAGATCATGTGCTGTTCATCCCTGGCCCCTTCAGATCTCCCTCTGTATCTAATCATAAATGCTTTTCTAATTAAAGGTGATCTCTTACTGTACGAGCGCATGGTCCGAGCCTACAGTAGAGCTGTCAGGCCTGATGGATCTCCAACTCAGCTGTGACATGTTTAAACCCAGGCTCTAAAAGCTCTTCTTTACACATGAGACAAACACACAATGAACAAACAACACAAACACACCGATGACGAGCCAGGCTGATCAATACAAACCGCTCAAAAACATAACTGGGATTAGACCGAGCGCTTCTACACACGTGTGAAGCTAGTCTCTCATAATTTCATGCTTTTTTTTCCCTCCGCACTCTGAGTTTAATCAATGACAGGGTCCATTTGGGCTCGGCGGCCTGATGATAGCCAGTCATTACAGATTAGGCCGAGTGAGTAATGGGAGCCCCACAGAGCAATGTAATGCAATTCAATAAAGCACACACTTGTGGGAGGGCCGATGTTTTGGTTGGTGGGGGACGCGGAACATCATTACCTGCCTGTCCGATAATCTGTTAACATCGCCAAAATTCCTCTCTTACACCTTTTGTGTTTGTGTAAGATAATAGAGAAGGCCAGACGGGGGAATATGGATCATGTTTAAGATCTTCATACGCTCACTACGTCACCTGCTGAGGGGAATATTTCACACACTAATCTTGGGGGTTTTGGGAGCGTTGTTGTGGTAGAAAAACAAAAGGCACCCCGTGATGCCAATTAATTAGGAGGATATGAATATTTCAGTGCTCTATGATACAATGGTGGCTGCGCACAGATAGGATTCACAAGACGTCTAATCGAATATTAATGACGGAGTGGTGTTCGGGGCTTCTTTTACGCAGCTTTTCAGAGAAGGTGTGAGTTCAAACGCTGGGCGAAATGTTCACCGGCCTGGTTTTATTTCAGGATTAGAGGATTTTTTTTTTTTTTTTTTTAAACAAAAGCTAATGCCCTGCTGTATGGCTTCAGTTGTGTCACAATTGTACAATTAGCTGAGTGTTTCCTCTGCCCCTGGTCTATTTGTCATACAGTGAGTGTTGATTATTCTCCAAAAAGTGGTCATATAAATCATCTGCAATACTTAATTTACTGTAGATACAAATTATCTTACATTTTTCTCCTTCAAACTGAAATTCAAGATAAATAAATAAATAAAATACAAATTTGCCTGCCTTTTAAAATAAAAATATAAAATAAAAATCTATCAATATAAACTCTTGTTAACTTTACCTAATTCAATCCAATCCACTTTATTTATATACCACATTTTATAATTAAAGACAGTTTCCAAAGTGCTGCACATTATAAAAAACACAAATAAATATTACTCTATTTAGCACCACTAGTCCCCATTAAAATAATAAAAACCAGCAAAACCAGATAAGAGCAATACACTAAAATAACAATAAATAAGTAAAAAAAAAAACAATAAAATAAATAAAAACAAAACAAAAAGAGACAACAGAAGACCACACAACTCACGCTGAGTTAAAATTTAAATATAAATTTAAATAATTTTTTAAATATATATTTTATGTCCCGAACAAATAAAAAATAACATAAATAGCAATATTAAAGTAATATTAACAAATAATAATGCTACCGAAAAAAAGAAAAAAAAAAGAATGCAAACTACTACAAATATAATATTCCTTAGCAGTTTTAGCAGTCAATGAGACAAAACACTGTGCTACAATTTAACTCAACAACAGAGCTCAACAGTGGCCACGCCCAGTTCCCGAAGTAAAATTCCCATTAATTTTTCCCATTGACATATTGAAAAATGCATATATTAAAAGTTCAGAGGCTCGAGAGAGGATAGTCAGCTCTGTGGTAACTCATGGCCATAAAATGATTCATTTCGCTATAAACATATATCTGAAAGTTGTCAAAAGGCAAAGTTACTAACACATTTTGCAGAATTTTCAAGTTTTTCTTAATCTTTTTGATAGAAATTAAGTGTGCTATCATCATGAGTTACCACAGACCTGTCCCAGCTTAAGTGGCATCCATGCACTCTAAATGTGTTACTCCTGCAAATACTTCACAAAGAAACCCCCTGCTGCATTAAAGATTAGATTAGATTAGATATTTTACTGATCCTGAAGGAAATTCAAGAAAAAGTGAGCTAAAAGGACAGGCTTCACGCTCAAGTCCTACACCACTTTGACGCTGGACCTACATAAAGTGTCTCTAGTGCAGTTTTTGGAAGCGCAGAGCAGAAAAGAACAAGAGAAAACAGAAAATAGAGATTAAACTGAGATTAAGTGAGAAAAAGTATTATTCTTTTGTTATTCTTTTGTTAAATTTAGTATATTTTGTTTTTATTACAATGGATAGTAAGCACTAATCAAAATCCACCTGAAGCAAGCATAAAAATACTTTTTATAAATTAAGGTTCAATAATTTGCTTGTTTCTAATGTGACACTTCAAAATGTGCATTGTCCAAACACAGTCACACATTCACACAGACAAGGTGGGAGACGTGCCTTGCCCAAGGACACAACGGCAGAATGTAACGCCTTTGGGTCAGCGGGCGAACGTCCGACTGCGTTACTGGCACCTCTTTTTTTAAAAGCTGTGTAGTTTCTATTAAAACAAATGTTAGTGTCACTGCAGTACCACAAGTAACAACCAGTGGAAGACATTAAAAACTGATGCATGACTCAATAAATGAAACACTGTAAACAACTCTTAGCTTCATATTCATTCTCAGACATTTCAGATTCATTTGAACTTTTAAAATCATCTTCGGTGTGTTCAAATGCAGATGTTCTCAAGCTCAAACTGTGAATAAGAGCTCGCCGGTGTTAAGCCCTGTGTGACATGCGTGTCCAAGAACATTTACTTTGCCTCTGTGTTGTTCTGCTCCATCCTCTTAATACTGAGCGAGATTTGCATGAAGGTGCTCACCGATTCCACATGGGAAATATTTTTGGGACGCAGAAATCCTTCCTGGTGCCAACTCTACATTTCAAAGCTGTTGTTTTACATTTATTCATTTAATTATTCCTCACTTTGTTGCCAAAACCGTAATTATTTTCACATTAGCACCTGCTGCATCTCCCCAGTGTATTTTATCAATCTCGATCATTATGTGGCTCAGACTATTACTTTTATATACAGTACTACGTGGTGGAAACGGCATACGGAGGAAACTGTTATTAAAAGAGAGCAGCATTTGTTTTCTTGTATTTTTCCCCCTCGTCTTTCTGGCACGGCTGGCGTTGGCAAAGCTTCTTCTGTTATTCATGTGTGGACTCATTTCCTGCAGCAGCCGCGGCACGCTCCGATAGTGAAGCTGTAAAACAGTTTCAGCTAGCCATAAACACATTTGATGAAAACAAATTAGGAGCGAAATATAGAACTGACGGGGAAACATAACAGCCGCCAATGGAATCACATTAGAGGGGTGCCGCCGCGAATAAATGTACACTTAATAAATGGATAAATACGACTGCACAAAGAAGCGCGTTGCCAAAACTCATTCATCATCTCAATGTCTCCCTCCTTTTTCCCATCATATCCCGCGTTGGAACACCTTGAGAGTGAAAGGAAATCCGGCGAAACCTGTTGACACGTGGGTCCCGGAGCAAGGCTTTTTGCTTTCTTTTTATTTTTTGACTTTTTGAAATCACTAATGGCGATAATCTTTTGACAACATGGAATGAGAGTCGGCTCTGATTTGTTGCCCCGACGCGGGACTATTCTTGTTAATGAATTTTTAATATCCTTAATGACAGGAGAGGAACGATGTAATTAAAAGAGCAAGTTGGGAAAAACGCTGACTCCGACTCTTTATGGGCAGCGTTTTAATGTTAGTTTAATTGGAAGTAACACATTATCTTAATGAACAGATTGCCTTCAAGGAGACTGTTTCCACTCCAGCTCTACAGCTCGCTCCGACTCTCTTTTACAGACTTATAATGGCACATATATGTCCTGAATAACAAATAGAGAGGGTTTTAAAGTTAGGGCTAGATGTCGTTTTTAATATTTTAAATGAACTCAAATCAGTCAAATCATTTCTATTTGTCTTATATTATTAAAAGACAGAGTAACACTGCCCTCTACCATTCAGTTGGAACAAGGCAATTTTTCCCACCCTTTTCCAGATGTCATATTTTTAACGTAATTTCAGAGTTAGAGATTATTAAGGTATTAAAGGGAATATATTATGCTTTTATTCATATTTTGAAACTAATCTCGGTCACCTCTACAACCTTTAAAAACATTATCTGACTAAAAGAGAATGTTTTTAATAAGTACTCTACTGGTGCCATAAAGAAACTGTTGAAGAGACCAGCAGAGGGCAGCAGAGGGCAGAGTGTTGTGGCCTTTTGTACTTAATCAAATAAAAAATCTTTCTTAAACTTTTAGTGTGATGCTGTTTTTCTACAAAATGAAAAGTAGCTGTGAGGAATCAGTGGAAACAGTGCTGTACACTGTTTTTTGATAAATGAATGAGAGCAGACTGAATGTAGAGGGCTCGGTGATTGGGCAGTGCTTCCTGGAGTGGGCGGGGCTTCATTGGAGAGGCGGAGATTTGTGCAACCAAGTGTTTTGAGGCCTCAGAAAGGCCGTGCCAGACAATGGAGGATTGCTTAAAAAGGCATGACTGAAGCAAAAATACAACTCGGTATGTTTTTGATGAGGGAACATTATAACATGCTAGAAAGCTCAGTGAAGTTGATTTTGGAAAATATAGCCGCTTTAAGGGATCTAACTTGGAAGAAAGTGATTGAAGTCATGATTATAGGATATGTGTAGGATTTGTATTAAGCAGACAGACAGCAGGAAGTCGCCACTCACAGTATGCACAAAATGTTTCCTAAATTGGGTAAGTTGTGCGAATAATTTCTGACATTAACTTTGGATGCTTACATTAGCATCCACTTTATAAAAACTATCACTTGTTACACATTAATAACTAACCTATAAAATTAGATAGACAACTGGATTAACACTGATTAATAGCATTGATTTACGTGAGCTAGTTACTCAAGACAACAATGTTTGTATGTTGTATGTTTACAACTAAATGTTGTGTAAATGACTAACACATGCAGTATCTAATAGCATTGCAGCGTCCTGTTCAGGGCTGCATCAAAGAGGTTTACAACAACCACCATCTTGTGCAGCACTGTACCAAGTCAGGCTAAAATGTTAGAAGAACTGAAGAGACACATCTGTAACTTGTCCATCTATAAACAGTGAGTCTAGGCTTATGACAGAAAAAAATTATTGAGAACAAAACAAGAGAACAAAACTTTGTAAAACTTCTATAATAGCTCTTCACGCCCTCTAGAGGGCAAAGTTAGATACAACAAAATGACCGTTATTTGCATTTCCTAACATTTTAAAGTAGAAACCTGCCCACTCCTGCCTCTCTAATGGTGACACTTTTCTACTTTTCTCATATGTAAACACTGCAAATGTCAGACTTGTGTTTGCTGGACTGAGGAATTGAGTGCGTTCCCAGTTGTACCCGAGGCCGCGTGCCATGAAATACATGCATAAATCCCGCTGCGACCAACAAGCGGCGCGCACAAATTGACCACTCCACAACCTTGACTCCTGTGACACCTGGACACGACGCAACACGGCTAAACGGTGTACGGGACGGGACGATGGACGGACACTGGCGGACATTTCTTCTTCTTTTTTTTTTTTTTATCCACGCCCGGAAGCTCTGGGCAGTTGAGTTTAATTTGGGATTTACAAGTGACATGGTGCCCTGGTGGCTGGCTGTCTTCTTACTGGGCCAGGTTTATGGAGTGAGACAGTGGGGTCTTTTTCCTTGTGATTAGCAGCACCCAGCCATGCACAAAGTATTATAGCCCCCGGCATTATGTATCGGAGTTTACAGACCCCCTTCATCTCGCCCTACTACAACCCCCCCACCTCCAGTTATTGGAAGGTCAAGCTCTCCAACGCCTTAATGAAGATGTGTGGCAGTCATATACAGCCAGCACACAGTCAAATAAATAAAATTTGAGAGAAGAAAATGCAAAAAAAGAGAGCGAGAGAGAAAAATCTGGAACAAACTGATTAATATAAAAATGATTTTGCGACTAAAAGGGGAGGAAAGTATGAAGTGTGAACAGCCGCATGCGGGGCTTATCTCGCCGGGGCTGTTTGGCTTAAGCCCCGGCATTAAATACACTGATAGCCTACGGAATAGCCAAGCATAAAATGAATGTAAAAGGATGAAGAAACAACATGAAAAGGCAGGAAGAAAGAGGATGGAAGTGGTTTGGGGGCTGCGGATTAACAGAGCAGAAATCTGGGAGGAACACGAGCATTACAGGGAAGCCCACAGTGATAGTGTTTTTGCTTTTGTCAGTGCCGTACTAATAGAAATGGAAGTTTGTTTGTTTTGTTTTTGTTTTTTTTTTAGGGAGGAAAGTTCTCCTGGGGATAAAACGTAAATATAGTGTAAAATAGAAAAGATAATGGTAAATATATCTAGAGGAAAGAGTAGTTAAAGTGCTGGAAATGTAATCTTTTTTAATAATTATCTGGTAAAAAGACAAAAAAAAAAAAAAGAACTGAACACTGGCGTTATTATTTAGGATTTTAGTAGAAATGCTTGGCCAATCAGATGCCCCAGTTGATTAAGGGAAGCTGTTATTGGTTGTTGGTCTCCATGGCGATATGAATCATCTAGCTAATCATTTTATATTAGTGCACTGTATTCTAGGGCTGTAGTCGACCAAATAAATTCGAACTGAGGTGATGCCCAGCTCAGTGATTAATCGACCAAAATCAATCAAAAGATATGCGGGGGGACTTAAAATATGTATATAAGATGGCTGTAAAACATTTAAAAATCATCTCTGCTACCTTAAATAAAATGAAAAAAGTGAAAAAAGTAATCGACTAACAACCAGAGACTGTCAGCTCTACAGTGACCAGGGCTTGACATTAACAATTATAGATATTATTCATTCAGTGTTTTATTGTATTTGGGATAGTAATATACAACAGCATTTTAGGCATGAAAAAACATGCAATATTAGCACTTAAAATGTATATCTTGTTAATGGATTACATACATGGTGCTGAACATGTTGTTTACCTGTGATAGATAGATTTTCAGTATTGTTATACAGTGTATTTGTTTGTATGTGCTCTGCATGTGTGTTTATATGTTGTTTGTTCTTTGTCCCTTGTCCTTAAGTATTGACATCAACCTGCTGAGGAACTAGAGATGGAAATTAGGCTATAATCTCACATATTTACATGTCAAATGTTCATTAATATGTATTGTCCCTTTACAGATAAATAAATAAATAAGAACACTAGCCAACCAGGCAAATGCAGGTAGATTTTAATTTAGGCTAGTAACACATTCAGTCCAGTTGGATTATTTACATACAGTTTAATTACTTTATGTTTGTCTACCTGCTGCTGTGCTTATAAATGTCCTTGTAATTTAAAAATAAACTAAATTAACAGTGGAGGGGGAAACTATGCTATTAATCCATCCTTAATTGAAAACCCATAAAAGTGGTGACCCAGATGTTACACGCCAAGCAAAAACATTTTTGCTTTAAACTTTCTGAAATGAATTTAATCGTACCTTTTCAGTGGCCACTGGTAAACTAATGGTAATACCGAACTGTATTTAATTACTGTCTTATCATACAGTCCACATCATGAAACTACATTTCAACGTCTAAACTGTGACTAGCAGTGACTAGGATGAAAAGTCTAATGTTCACTTTCCTTAGCTTGTGCAGATGAATATTTCAATCTCTCTCAAGGTAAGAAAAGCTCCCGACTTAGTTTCTTAGGATCCTGACTTTGATTCTCAAGATCTAAACTTAGTTTCACAGGAGCCTGACTTACTGTAGTTTCTCAGGAGCACGCCTCTGTTCACTTCAGAGGCTCTGAATTAATGTGTTTTGAATGTGACACATGACATGATTATTATTTTTCAAGATACTAAAATTTAACTTTTTGGTTTGGTTTGAAGTCCAATATAAGCAATATTCGACCAACTTTTTTACACATAGGTAAAGCTGGATACAGATAAACAATACCTTCGTGATATGAAAAGAAAAGTTACAACACTACTGGTATCAAAAAAAAAATTATTCAATATCAAATTTCAATGCCTAGTGGGACCTTTAATGTTCCTTTGCATGTATAAATCAAGTAAATAACACAGAATAAATCATATAAACTACTGGTTTTAACTTACAGCTAGCCAGAATTTTGCTCCAAATATTGGTCTTTTATTCAATATTATTGTGTTTTAAGATTGTAGAAGAAGAATTAGCTCACCATAGCTATCAGAAAAAGTATCGCTCAGGTATTGGTATTGAAAACCATGTATTGTTTTCACATAATTAAAGGCAACAAAAAAATAGTGGGTTAGTGTCTGAAACCCTTCATTCAGGGGTGTAACATCAGGCAGTGCAGCCAGTGCAACTGCACTAGGGCCCAGGAGGTGTAGGGGCCCATGACAGCAGACTTGTTTTTCTATTGTCAGTGTGGATTGCAAAAATATATAATAAACAGGAACAGTACAAAACTCAGTTGCAGAACAGAGGTTTTTAACATAATTCACTTTTAAATTCTGCTAAATTTGTGATCTCATAACAATATGAATGAATGTGTCATTAAAACATTTTTACCACAGGATAAATACACAAAATACTAATTAGATAGTTAAATAGTTCACAAAATAGCTTTTAAATTACAATTATTAAGCACCTGTTTTGTTTGTTTGTTGTTTGTTTTACAGCAGACTCCTTTAAAACAGTTATCAGCAAATATTTATAAATTGTAAGCTTTTTACATGAACCTGAAGTATTGAATATGCATAAGAACATGAGGGCCATTTCTGAAAACCTGCACCGGGGCCCCCTCAGTACCAAGTTATGCCACTGCATTCATTACATAAAGACTGAGGGGTTAGGGGCTAGGGAGGAGAGTCGGACACAGCCCATGACTTGAAACATTAAATCAATGGCAGAGAAAATCTTTATGGGAACAGTACTTGCTACATACACAAAAAAAATGTTTAAAAAGAGTGGAAAACTGTTAGAAAGTTGGATGAATTTTGGGGAATGCAATAACAGGGAGAGTGTTTTGCCTTTGTCGATGCTGTACTAATAGAAATAAGTTTTTTTGGGGGGAAAAAAGTTCTCCAGGGGACAAAACATCTCAACCTATACAAATACTGAAAGATGAAAAGATAATGGCAAATTCATCAAGACGACAGAATAATTAAAAATACACTGAGGTGGTGCTGATAATTGAATTTGAGCAAATCTAGTAAAACAGGAGCCACTTCAAAAAATCAAATTCTCTGTACAGTCTTTGTAAGCCGGGGCCCATCGCCGAGCCTTTTTATCCCTGTATTTTATTGATTAAAAAAATCCCAGAGGCACTAAAACGTACAGTCAATGATTAATGTCCCTCTCAGAAAAAGAAATTATATGGAATAAATTAAACTACTGCAGCAGCAAATTGAAAAATAAGAATGTAAATGAGCTTTGAATACTTAATATCATAGAGAAAAATAGGCAATGAGGCCCAAAAATGATGAGGGATTAGCAGGGAAACATGACATTAGCTCTAATGGCAGAGAGTAGATTTTCTCCACTGTCACAATTTAACTGTCGCATCTGATTTTGTGGCAGGTAAATGAAAAATGGGAGACAGTGCGTAGCAGGGGAAAGCGCTAACCTTGTTCAGAAGGTGAAAAATATGGACTCACAGTTGCATGGCAGCACTGCGGGTCTGAATGTACAACAGAGAAATAATGTTTTCAAATGGAGTTATTGGATCTTTAGCATTCACGGTGGCAGTGTGACTATAACGCAGTAAGGAATAGCTCTTGACATAAACAAATCTGTTGCTTTAATGTGCTTTATGTACAGTATGTGTCATCCTGGGACTCACTGTGGCCATAAAGTTGCAATGAAAGCTGCCATAGCCCTCATGCAACAAACCTCTATCGCCCACAACAACATAGCAACCTTCCTTCTGTTATATAAAGTCAAATAAACCTAAACATTTACATTCACATACAAACCTTTACATTCAACTAGAGGTTCTGAGTTCAGCTTAGACCAAAACATTTAATTTGTTTCATTAACTAGGACGCAAACGTGCAGCTTGAGCGTAGTTTGGAGTTGAACTGAAGTCAACTTTATGCAAATAGGAGCGACATCACCGAGGCAACCGCCAATCACAAAACAAGATTTGATAGACACCAGAGAGGAACTGGTTCAGACACAAAAGTCGCCCCTCATCAGCGACCTGGAGGCGGGGCTATAGCTTAGGAGAAAGAGCCAATTGTTCCCAAAAATACAAAATTTTAATCTGTAAAGAGCCAAGGTTAATGTGCAAAAGTCACTTAGCCTTTAATTGAAATATTGCCTATGGATGGTCATTAATTATTGCAACCAACAAAGAACTGTGTTAAATACTGAACTGACTATCTCACAGAGAACTGGAGTTACATTCTGTAACTTTCTTGATGCTCATTTATGACACTTCTAATCAGTCTGTGTGTGCAACTGTGTGGAGCAATTGAGGCTAAAACAATTTATTATAACAGCTAAACAGTTAAGTCCATAACTAATACCATAAAACAGGGAGCGAGTGTTATTTTAAATTGACAAGATGATGCAGATTTGGGTTGTTTTATCTACGTATTCCTTTATTGACTTTACACAACCGGATGTCAGATGCCTAAAGAGCTGCATGTGGCTCTAAAACCATAAGTTGCAGATGTCTGGTGTAGTGTATATACTTAAAGCAAATACTATTCTTCATATACAGGTGAGTAAACAGCATGCATGTAATGAAATGGCAGTATCATATAAAACATGAGACCTTAGTTCATGGAGTATCTGGGTAACTCAAGTCCTAACAATAATAATAATGCTTCGCTTATCTCTGCACTGAAAGTTGCTTTTTCTGTAGCTACAGCTGCCCTGGGACAGACTGATGAAGATGTGGCTGCCATTGTACGCCTACATCCCCTCTGACTACCACCATACACACAATAACACCACTAACACATTCATACAGGCAAGTGTCTTACATTACTGGGGAGAGCAGGATTTGAACCGCCACCCTTCAGCTTATAGGACGATCCCTCTACCGCCTGAGCCATCTTTTATATTTTTAAACTATAATGTTCTTAGTGTCAAACAATTTTTCATTGTAGAAAAAGTGACAAAATAACTTTCCTTACACCGCATTTGCTTTTCTGCTCCAGCGTTAGAAAGTTGAATGTTAAAATGTTCCATCAGTGGCAGTACATGATCATAAGAAACCTAACCTAGAAGCTCTTTTAAGTCAGAGTGCAGTTTTTGGCTGTCACCCTGTCCCCCCTCTCTTCCTCCTCTGGTTATCCCGGAGCAGAGATGAGGGGTACGGAGTGCATCAAGCGGGGCTCCCTCAGTCGGAACCTTTAATTATAACTTCCCAGTATCAGTTACAGCAACCTGGTGCAGATGCTAAAACCCTCTGAGGCTTGGCTACTCTACCTTACTTAATCTGTGAGACACTGCTCCAGCATCAGCCAATTCAATCAGCGCCGCACCCGAATCAACAACCAATCACAGAGCAGCAGGTCACATGACCCCAGCTCTTTAACATCCTCCATCAACATCAGTCGCCTGGAAATAGTGAAAGTCTGAATACGAAATAGAATTATGGGATCTGGTGTTTATTATGACAATGTGGTTTGATGACTGTAACATCCACAGAAACAGAGTCGGCTTTTTCATAAAATATTTTAAAAAGACTGATCAGCCAATGGGAGCATCCGATACATCCACTGTAAGGAATGTGATTGGCCAACTCATTTATTTAAATGATTTATTTATAAAGGTATTTACTTAGTCACAGGGAAAATAAGCAAGGTGCAAAAAAAAATCTTATATACTTTGGGGGAACAGAAATATATATTGCTATATACTGAGAATAATTATTCACATAAATTATTGTTTGTATATTTACTCATTACTTTAAATTCCACTGTGTCTCAAAATCTGTTTTCAAGTAAAAGTGTGGTTTATTTAAAATAACATTATTAGTAGAAGTAGAAGAAAAAATTGTAGTAACAAAGTTACTACAATTACTACTACTGCTACTACTGCTGCTATTACTGTTACTACTACTTCTACTACTACTACCGCTACAACTGCTACTTCCACTACTACTGTTGCTACTACTGCAACTGCTACTGCTACTTCTACTACCACTATTACTGCTACTACTACTTCTTCTGCTACTACTACTACTACAACTGCTACTTCTTCTGTTCTTCTACTCCTACCATTACTACTACTGCTATTACTGCAACTGCTACTTTTACTTGTACTGATACTTCTTCAACTACTACTACTGCTGCCACTACAACCACTACTAGTTCTTCTACTATTACTGCTACTACTCCTGCTATTACTGCTGCCACTACTTCTGCTACTATTACTGGTTCCACTGCTAGTACTACTACTACTACAACTGCTACTTCTTCAACTACTACTTCTCCTACAACTACAACCTCTACCCAGGCTGGCACCATGGTCAAAAAATATATTTTTTCACTCATTTCAGAATCTCCTTTGATTTTGATTTGAATTCTTTAATAAAAGCATTTTTTTTTTTCACAGAAATGTGCAGACATCAAAGTAACACACTTACTTTCAATCTCATGTGCAATTTAATAATAAAATGATTAAAATTCAGAAGGGTTTTTGAGAATTTAAATGCATGTTGATAATATCTGACAGTAAGAATAATCAAGTGTTGTTATGTGTTACCTTATCCCAAAAGCCCAAAGCAAAAGGCCAAGCCCCAAATTGTCTAAGTCTTATTTAATCTGCGAGACAGAGCCCTGCCATCGTCCCGTTCAATCCCAAAGTCCTGCTCCAGTCACATGACCCGCTCCTTAGCATCCTCCATCAGCCCTTGTTTTTTGCATGTGGCCGTATTGTTATTTGCCTCTCCCTCCCGGCGTCCCGGTGCTTCCACAGGATATAGTGGTGAGGTGTGCGCGTGCAGAGCTAAAGACGCTATAAAAACTGCTGAGGTATAAAATGGAAAGTGCTCAAGCTGTCGGCGGCTGGAATTGCTGGCTGGTCCCGGGCCTGCTGGAGGAGCTGAAGGATCCCCCCCCGGCCGACACCGGCTCACGCTGTAAATCAGCCAAAGTTTGGGCTTGTTTGTTTACATATCACAGCGTTTACAGTGGGGAGACTACAAGGAGCTGTGCCTGGCCCAACCTATTGTATGGATCATAAAACCAAAAAAATATAATGGTGATAGAGAGCACCAGCCACCCACCGGTGTACGGGGCTCAGCCACAGTTTTTGTAGGTGATAAAAATCTGAAAGTGAACATTAAGAGATCAGTTTCTCCTTAAGCCAAACACAGCAACTTTTTACTTCTGCCCTATGCTCCTCAGTCATCAGATACTTTAAGTAACTTGGAGATGCTTTTATTGTATACAGGAAGTATATCTAACCATAAACTGGCACAACTTTGTCCACATCCTGTTTTCTGCACTCACAGTTAGGGCTTTGTTGTTAAATGTTCATGATAATAATAAAATCATAAGAAGTAAACAAATAGAAACATATCAGAGATGTTTTTCTGCTTCATGTCAGGTAATGTGGTGAGAGGCAGTAGCCGTTTGCTAACCAGAAGGTTGCCGGTTCAAGCCCTGAATGTCATTGTTTCCTTGGGTAAGACACTTATCCCACCTTGCCCCTTGTGTCTGTGTACACTGGTGTATGAATGTGTGAGTGCTTGTAAGTGTGAATGAGTGAATGGAAAGTAAAGCACTGTATTAATGAGATCATTTACCTTTTTTTTTTTTTTAAATTAAAGTAATTACAAACCATGTTCATTCAGTAGATCTGTAGATTTGTACACATCATGTCCTACTTGTTTGCATCGATGCTCTCATAAATCAGCTGTTACTATCAGAAAATAGTGCCTTTTGGTTTGGCAGTAGTATAATGGGCATTTTTGTTCTGCATTAAAAAAAAAACTTTTATCCATTGTTTTAGAAAGAGCATTTACTTTACAGTCATTCACAATAAACAACATATTAGAAAAATAAAAAGTGTAAACTGTTATATTTCTTTAGGCCTATGTTCCACATAATTATTGCTTTAAAATGTAGTCATTTAAAAAATATATTATTATTCTATGGAAAGAGGTTGATTTAATTTCCAGAGTGCAACTTCCATTTTATTAAACTTTTATTAAACCTTTATCACCTTTATCTTTTATCACAATGGATTTTTATGCGAATGATTTGTAATGGGAATAATTTCACAATTCCACATCTCTCATTTGTCATCTGTAGGAGCTGCCCTGTGACTAACTCCTGTTTCCAGGGATGTACCCCGCCTAAGGCCCATAGTTGCTGGGACAGACTCTTGTCTCCTGTGACCTCTAACACGAATGAGCCAAAAAAGATGAATGAATGTTGTCCTCATTACGTATATTAGTCTGTAAAAAGCCAGCGTGCCTTTAATTTGAGTATGTCTAGACAAATATGCTTGTGAGCTGCTGTAAAGGAGCGTTTCTGAGCTGACAGTCAGAGAAGTGAACGTAAACTCAGTGGAACAGTATCTCTTTAATCCCTTGTTGCTTCACTGACGTATACTGCTCTGCTATAGCATACACTCCATACTCCCCTTCTTCTCCGGCACAGTCCCTCGCCCAGGTATCACCCGCGTGAGCCAAAACACTTATCCCTAAGAGAGATCGAGCTCGTGCGTTATCTTATCGCGGCGTACAGTGGCACAGGTATACAGTAGAGGCACACTCAAGCGCTCATGCACGGGGGGATCTAAGGCGGGACGGGGACTGCCGCTATAATCCACACAAGTGTTGTAGGTGGAGGGGAGGAAAGAAAAAAAAGAAGAAAAAAAACGTAGCAAAAAATAACTCAAGCATTTTGTGGACAGAAGTGGTGTGTGGTTGTTTTGGGAAGGCACCGCGATGTGGACAGTCACAGTTCAGTCCTTTTTCTGCAGATAAGCATAGATTTTGGAGTGGGTTTTTTAAAAGGGGCACACAAAGAAAAAGAGTGTTATGTGACTTACTAAAAACATTGTGTATTTTTGTATCTAATGCTCAGTTTTACATGGAGCTGCAATGATGTTCTTTGAAGTGTTGTCACCACAAATACCAAGTGATTATAGATAAGAGCACTTTTGGATGTCTAATGTATTCTCTACTTTGGATAACTTGTAGTTTGGAGAAGCGGACAGGAGCAACAGCGCAGAGACCAAACAGTGAAGTGACATAATTGTAAATTGATTGTGGACGTCTAAAAATATGGAGCTTATATTGCAAAACATCTATATCTACAGTATGTTGCTAAAGGTGTCCTATAATTTGCTTCAGAAAACCTAAAATGTTCGTACAAATGAATAGTAGGCTAAGTTTTGGGGCTATTCAAAGGTAAACGGAATAAAAAGCAACCATATGGTGAACAGAGTGTATTTTATCACAAATCTAATATGACCTAGTTTTACTCTCTCTAACTAAATCTGTTACAAAGTTAATGCTATGTGACAAAAGTGTCCCCGTCACAAAACATCACAGAAACAGTTTATGTTTATATTTTTTCAACTTTTTTTTTGTAGAAATCTTTAAATCAATTTCTGTCCTGATCATAAATACAAAATATTTCATGTATTTTTCAGAATTTTAACCCTTTTTATGCCAGTGTATGTGACAACATCTATATTTTTTGTAAAGAAAGCACATAAAAAATACATTTTTCAATATTCTCAATGCAAAGTGGATTATCTTTTATTATTACAGCTTTGTGTATGTCAAATATTACCAATAACATTGATTTAGATGGATTTTTGTGTTGTAACAAAAAGTTATAGCTAGTTTTAATGGGAGTTGGTCTTTAGCACATAGCACAGGAAAAAAATGATCCCCAAAAATAAATAAATCTTTGACATATTCAAGGCTGTAATAAAAAAAAAAAAGTAAAGACAGCCACTTTTAAATTTAAGTAATGACCAATACATGTAAATACCTTTTTTATTCTATTGTTTCTAAGGCTTATGTATTAGGCTAACAGTGTATTTTATAAAGCTAGACACACTTCTCTTAACATACCTTAGGAAACACGTTTTGATTAATTGCACTAAATCTAAATCCCTTTGTCCTTTTCATCCCGTTTTTTTGTCCTATCTGTTTTTTGTTGTTGTTTTTTCCCTCAGCCTGACCTCTTCCAAACGCAGACACAAAGAAAGGAGGCAGAGGAGAAGAAGAAGGAGGAGGAGGCAAAAAAAAAAAAAAAAAAAAAAAAATGAAGGATGGAGGAAGGTGACAGGTAAACAAATTCGGTGTCATGCGGCGCTGCTGTCTTCACTGTGCCACTTGGCATTTTAATGGAAGGGAATCTGATGTAACATATAGTGGTAAGTACAACAGCCGCCCCGTACCAGAGGGGAAAACTTAACTCCTCAGACCTATGCATTAAACATATTGTAGAATAGAGTGTAACATTTATCACTGTCATTCCTAGAGAGTTTGTGTAAATTTAAATGCGCTCAAGCGTGTTGATTCCCACCCCCCCTTCTCTCTCCACAATGTATGCGCACAATGCCACCCCAAAGCCCATTTTCCTGAAATCCCTCTCATTGTTCTGCACGACCATACCACCAAACAGCTATTCATCTTTGGGGAATATGCTGTACAGAAATGTCTTTGTATGTAGGCCCTTTTTTTTTTCCTTTCTTTTTTTTTTTACCGTCGCCACAGCCGCCGCTCTAAATTCATATTGTGAAACGTGTCCACCTATTTTTCATGATTTAATGGGGGAAAAAAGGAGAATATAGATCCAAGGTTCTATATTGTGAGATTGTTGGGGTCTCTAAATGATTATGTTTTTTTGTGTGTTGGGCGTTTTAATTTATACATTCAAGCTTGGAGAGAGTTACATAAAAGTTGATGATAAGTTATTGGTCATGCAGTACGTTGTCTGACTTTTGGATTAATATGTTTCTTTGCTTTCCAAGAGCATTTGGGAGAACTTGGGAGTCTTGTCCCTTAGGAGCCATCTTGGAGGTGACTAGGACAGTTTCAGCAACAAAATTTGAGAGAATGGTTGTTGGATTTGGGTTGTTAATTGCAAAAAGGTTGATTCTTAGAAATGTGGAAATTAGAATCCGTCCACATTATCAGTATGTGGCTGATCTGCCACAAGATCTGTTGGTTTTGTTGTGGTCTTCTTTCATTCATGTTTAATGTTGAATAAGAATAAATATTATAAATAAAAATAAATAATATTTAAAACAAGTTAATAAGTCTTAAAAATTGCATATCCTAGCTTTAAAGCATGTGATATGGTGTTTACAGTTCAAAAGAAAAATACACTAGTTGGAAAAAATTACTTATTCCAATATGGAGAAATGTTTTTTCTCAGAAGGCCCCAATTAAAACATTTGTAGTAGTAACAAAGTGACACAAAAGTTTACCTATTCCATCTTTAATCAGTACAATTGCTTATTCCAATTCCAAAGCATGGTAATAGCATTATAAATAAAACATACAAACATATAAATACACCTCATCTGCTTCAAAATGTGAGATAATAATGTTGCTCTTCCAAAAACAAAGTGTGAAATAAAAATTGCCTACCTGAGCTTTAACTTTGGGTACAATAGTTTGTTCTAGCTTGAAATGATATGGTGTGGCTTTCTCAATTTAAAAGAATCATATTAAAATGCTCTTATAGATAGTTGGACAAAATGTCATCCTAATATTAAAAAGGTCTATCAAATTTGATGCTGAAATCAAAATATGCACTGCAAACAACACATTTGTTTTAAAACAGACTATTTCAGCTTGAACGCGTAGTTAGACAGAATTACTTATACCAACTTTAAAGCAGCAGATAAAATGTACTTTTATTCCATTGACACAAAAGGTTATACCTATAGCAGCTTTAAAGCATATGATGTGCTAATTTACAAAAACAGCTTCCTATCATTTGTTGAAACAAAAATTGCCTACCTAAGCTTTAACTTTGGGTCTCGCTTAAAACAATATGGTGTGGTTTTCACAATTTAAAAGAATCATATTAAAATACTCTTATAAATAGTAAGACTAAGTTATATCCTAATATTAAAAAGATTTGCTAATCTTAATGCTAAGATCAAAGTAGGCACTGCAAACAATACATATGGTTTATCACAAATTATTTCAGCTTAAATGCATAGTAAGACAAAATTACTTATACCAACTTTAAAGCAGCAGATAAAATTTAGTTTTTTACTTATTGACAAAATCGATTGCCTATAATATCTTTAAAGCATATGATGTGCTAATTTACATAAACTGCTTCCTATCATTTCTTGATACAAAAATTGCCTACCTGAGCTTTAACTTTTAGTATGTTTTAATGTGTCTTACAAAATGGCTTATGACAGCTTTACAGTTTAGTGTACAGTTTTTTATAATCGCACTGAAATACACATAAACATAGAAAAATTGACCTGTTCCAACTTAAAAAAAAAAAAAAATGCCTACCCAATCTTTAATGCATTAAAATGTGCAGTCTATTCTTATGTATGTAGGCCTGCAGATGCTTGGTTTCAATGTGAAGCATGCTCAACTTTTTGAGATTATTTCATGGAAAAACAAAACAAAATACTGTATATACACAAGATTGTATATTTGGTTCGATGCAGGACAAAATGACATTTCTTTGTCTTTTAAAAATAGATTCAAGCCTATAGTCAATTGAATACAAGTGGATTATTCCCGACAAGCACTTTTCCAGGATGGTGATCCAGGGTAAAAAGCAACAATAATGGCTTTAAGTGTGAAACATCCCGGGACAGCCGAGCATGGCCGTACCAGCTGACACATTAAACATTAAAACAAATTACCTAACCTTTTACAACTCGCACTGCCAATAAGCGGCGAAATGACAGATCATACCAGTTATTATTCACTACGGGCGCCTATACATAATAATGATGTCATCAATAATAGACACAGTAAATTTTTAAAGCAGCGACTTTCTTGAAAAATCCCTGGATTAAAGAGAGCAAGAGACCAGAGCTATGGAAAGAAAGGGAGAGAGAGATGGTTAGGAAAAATGGCAACACTGACACACAAAAGTCAATTTACCAAATAATGCGTGGTGAGTGCGGTTAACGTGTACGGCTGTCGGTGACCAGCAGACAAGCGGAGTGGCTCATCTGTCTGACAAATCACTGAATTATCCTGCAGGGCGTCACACTGCAAGGGTGACATTTCTTTACGTTGGACGGTTTGCAATTTCAAAGTGATGGAAGTCAGCGCATTAAGCCCATAAATGTGTGGAAGACATGACATGGGATCCCCGCCGTACGTCCTCATGCTGTGGAATTAAAGGCGGGGGAGGTAAGGTAATGATAAATGCAAATTGGTAAATTAGGGAAGCGGACATGTTGCTTTTGAGACACGTTTTGGATTCACGCTCTCAGTCCTTCTGTGTGTTTTTTTTTTCTGTGTACTTTGCTTCCCTCGTGTTTTATTTTGTAGTCTACGTCAGTTCTTGTGTTTTTCTGTTTTACTTCATGCTTCCTGTGTTTCCCGTCTGTGTACTCCAAGTTTATTTACTCTCTGTGTTGTCCCCAGTTCTCTGTCGCGTCATTATTAGTGCCATGTGTGCCCAGTTCCCAGATATTTGTAAGTTCATTTAGCATTTTTGTATTTTGTTCTGCTTTTTGTATTTTTGTAGTTCTTTGATTTAGTCCTTGGTCTTTTTGTGTTTGGATTTTGGACTTCACCCTTTTTGTAATCAAATTTTCACCATCACAGTCCTGCACCTTGGGTCCTTTTAACCTCTGTGCTCCACCTCTTTATGACAGCTTGTTTAACAAAGTCTTAGGGTCCTTAGTTTTCAAAATTTACAGATTACCTACCCATCTTTAAAGCAGAGGGTTTGCTTTTCTACACAAAGATAAAATTCCCTGTACTAGCTTGAAACTGTTGAGATAAAAATATATTTTGACAAGTAAAGAGTCAAAAACTACCAATTTAAGCTTTAAAAGATCATATGTAATAAAGTGTTAGAAGAAAATGTTTGCATATACCAGCTTTAAATGTACTGTGAGCAAAAAAGTCTTTTGTATATTTCCTAAAGATGACCCACATGTGTGCCATGATATGAGGTAAACATGTTTAAATTAAGTATTAGTTAATAACAATAGTGCAGTTGAGTTATTAACAGTTAAAAATATCTTTTACATAATGGTCAAGTTGTTTTTGTTTACATTCGTTTTTTAAACTGCATCGCCGATCGTCCAATCAGAAAAGAGACCATTGTTTTGATTTAGACCGCAGTACTGTTTTCAAACCAGTAGGAGCAAATGCTGCTTACAGTACTTTTAAGTAAACTTGTCTTAATAAAGTCTTAGGGTCCTTGGTTTTAAGAAGTTACAGATTGTCTTTAAAGCGGGGGACGTGCTGTTATATAGAGAAAGTAAGGTAAAGAGTCAAACTAATCTAACAATCTAAATTTTAAAAGATCATATGTACTAAAGTATTTGAAGAAAATGTTGCATATACCAGCTTTAATACTCATATGAAACTCACTTTTTACATAGTGACCAAAAATGCATTTCCCAGCATTAAAACATGTGAGAAAGTGGGTTTCACAAAAGCACCAGTGTAAGAGAAAAATGCATATACCAGCTTTATTCATCTGGGTCCCTCTTCACAAGCTCTGGAGTTTCTGGGGAGTCCCATTTTACAAAATTTATATTAAAGATTACAAATTGTGTTTTTGCATTTTGAATGTTTTGTAATTAAATTAATAAATAAAATAAAAACATATGACTAAAAGTGTCTCTCATAAGCACTTAAAAATACACATACACATTGAAACTGCCTATCCCAGCTTTAAATCAAAATGCACTTTTTTGCAATCTCACAAAATTGCATATACCACCTTTAAATCATCACATCAAAATACAATTTCTTCTCACAAAAATGCCTATCCCAGCTTTAAACAATCAAATCAAATTGCACTTTTTTGCTCTCACAAAATTGCATATACCACCTTTAAATCATCACATTAGCATAATTTTCTTGCCTATCCCAGCTTTAAAGAATGTTATATAGCGTTGAATCATTGCCACTTGCCAAAGACTAATCACTCACAAGCCTCCTAAAAATATTCCTTAGCTTTTTCATAAAATATTGGCGGGAGGAGCGCAGACAGTTCTGTGTGACAGCCATCCATTTTTCACTTGTCCTTCTGCATGCATCCATAAATCCCCAAAACAAGAATTTCCTTTAAATTTGCCCTCCCGCCTCCTGATTCATAGCCTTTGTTGGCGCTCATCATACATTATAAAACACATTACGCCGCATTGTGCATTTGGCTAAGGGTCATTTTCCGAAAGCCGTTTACTCAGCCTCTGCAGAAAATCTTAAATAAATTTAATTGTCTGCATCCGCCATCAGAAATGACTTTATGCATTTTGCTTCATAATTAAGAGCTTTCACATCCATAAACTTAAATCACTGTGCACAGATGTTGAGGTGTAATTAAAGCATTAAATATGTGAACGATCAACTCCCACTAAACAAGATGACACCAACAGCCCGGCGCGCAACTTAGAGGTGAAACGTATAAGCCAGCTGTTTTTTTTTTTTTTTTTTTTTTTTTTTTTTTTCAGAAAGTATACACACGCCGAGCTCTGGGATCAAATGTTTCTGTCTTTTCTACCTCTCTCTTCGCGTAAATCTCTCACGGCTCTCCTCAACATTAACATTAGCCGGGCCGATGCTAACGCCATTAGCTCGTGATTTAGTGTAGATGAGGAGCGTCGCCATCTTTCCTGCTGGCAGAGGAGTGCATTATAGGACATTACTTTGAATATGCGTTGCCGTAATCTCATAGTAAATAACTTTTTTTTTTTTTTTTTTTTTTACGGTACAACACTAAAAATGAAAACAACATTCCAGTGTGCTATAACGGGGAATTCTTGCTAATGCATTCATGATTATTCACTGTTAATACTAATACTAGTGTTTTAATGGTTATATCATGTATTTTCTATGATTGGTGGTGGTTCATTGCCCCGCCTGAGGAGTGGGACACCAGCGTTCTCCAGCCACAAGGTCACCTTTGTGCCAGTCCCAAGCCTGAATAAATGCTTGCACCAGAAACGGTAACTGGCATACAACGCTATACCAAATTACACTCTTGAAAGATAAAGAAAGCAGCCTAAAGGGACTTTTTCTTTCTTTTATCATGAATGACTTCGGCGCATTTACACATGTATTTTTTTTACTGGTGTTCATTAATGTGCATTGTCCCTTTTAAATAAATAAATAAACTAAAATAAATGTTATTGTTGCCATTTATTGTTAACATTTTGACAGTATTTTATTGTAAATATTTTAATAATAATAAATATGTTTATTTATATAGCACATTTTGCAGCTCAAAGTGCTGTACATACACACAGACAGTAAACAATAAATAATAAAAAATTAAAAACAGCAAAACAATAGAAACTCTCACACAATACTGAAAAACAACATCAAATTAAAACCAGATAAACAAGTTAACTCTAAAAGTTCCAGCTCAGCTTCTGTTAAAAGACATTTTGACAGTATTTGGAGATGAATATTATTATTGTCAATTACATTTACATTTTTCTGTAAAAGACCATTCTAACCACTATAGTTGGCAGTATTTAAAGGTACTGTAAGCAGCAGCGCTCATACTGGTTTAAAAACAGTAATGCAGTCTCAATCAAAACAATGTTGTGTGGGTTGCCAGTCTTTCCGCTTTTCTGATTGGACGATCAGCAATGCAGGATTTTAGAATCTAAACAAAAAATGTAAACATAAACAACTTGGGCATTTATTTTTATTGTGAATAAATTAGCTGTAACAGTGGTCTCTAGTATTTTAACAAAATTACTTAACAAGATGACCCCTAACACAAAATGAGCTTTTTCATAATTCTCTTTATAATGAAGTACACATCACGCTTTCATATTTAAGGTTTCTGTCTTTTCGATCTCATGTCATTGGCATAAATCTCACCACAGGCTCCCCCTCTGCATTAGCCGGGCCGATGCTAACGGCATTAGCTGATGATTTAATGACGGCGCGGATGAGGACAGTCACCATCTTTCCCGCTGGCAGAGGAGACGCCGAAATCTGTGTGTTTTTGAAGAACGGAGCGGCGCCGTCGTATCTCATCCACCTCCATTACGCCAAGGTCATCCCGCAGCTTCTCCTAATGTGATCAGGGAAAGTGTCACTTTTGCAGTTCTGTGGCAGTAAATAAGAAGTGGCTCTAATTTGAATGTAGTGTACCAGAGGCCCTTTATGGGTTGTTAATTTAGTGTTTAAATACATTTAACAGTTGAGAGAGGGAACTGATTAGGCCAGCTCGCCAAGTGAAGGCTATTTTTCTCTCCGATGTTTCCACCGGCTCGCTATAGATTATTATTGTTATGATGTGACAGATGAACGCCGGGCTCGCTTTAAATTAACAACTTCAAAGGCAACGACTGCAATAAAATGATTCATTTTTCATGAGCTTTCTCCTTTATTTCCCCTTTTACCGCCTTATATTTTTAGTCAACTGAGCTGAAATGTGTCTGATTCAATCTGCTGCTTTGCATTAGCGTCACATACGGAAATATAAGTGCTGGCAATTTACATATTTAATATTTTTGTGCTTTGGAGATTTATTACCATCAATGCTATACTTAGGAATTTCTGGTTGAGGATAGTCTTTTGTTTTTAATCATGGACATTTGTAAAAAGTCACCATATGCACAATACACACAACACATAGAAGAAATATAAAATGTGATTTCTTTCTCAGTGCTACAGAATAAAAATACAAAGTAAAAAAGTGAAATGAACAGAATACAGTCAGTGGTGGAGGAAGTACTCAGTTTCTTTACTTCAGTAAAAGTATAGATAAAGGAGCAAAAATGTACTCAAGTAAAAGTATCACCTTAAAATGTGTACTTATGTAAAAGTATAAAAGTACTCACTATTAAATGTACTTGTGAGTAAAAAAGTAAAAGTATTTTGTATAGACTTGAAAACTGGTGCAATAAAGACTTAGGTTTTCTGTCTTTATTATTCTGATGTTTCTAAAGAAGTACTACTTTACTGCATCTGTTATATTAAAGTACTGTGTGTCAAAAACACATGATTTTAAACTAAAACTCAAAATACTTTGTACTTTTTACTTCACTACATTTCTGAGTTGGTTTGAAGTACAGATACTTGCTCTAAAATGTAGTAAAGTAGAAGTACCCGTTGTACAATATACTCAAGTAAAGTACAGATACATGGAAATTGTATTAAAGTAAAGTAACTAAGTACTTTTACTTTGTTACATACGTTAATAATCAGTAGCAACAGTTAAAAGACAAAGCAAAAGCAAAAAACAATAAGGCATTTAAAGCTACAATAGGCAGAAATTATAACAAAATAAAACCACTAAACTTTTCAACCTCTAACATAAATATTGAAAAGGTTTTGTAAGAGCAGGGCTGTTGAAATGAACAAACCAGGCTTTTAGTAAATGAACAGTGTGTCAGGATCCTGCAGTAAATCAAAACATCTCTTTCTGAGGTCACTTTTTACTTCTTCCAAAATAAAATATTGTTAATTTGTAGCTTGTTTTGATTCAGACTCAGTGATATGCAGCACAGTGGGAGTGGAGCTTGAATCTGATTGGCTGACGCAGCAGCGAATCAAAAAGTTACTATGAAAGGACATTTTAGTGAGCAAATTCTTACATTTCATCTTTTTAAAGACACAATGATATGGATCTACACACAGACTTAGCATGTGCAATACTGTCTGTGTGCTTTAGATTGTGTTTTTAATTGTTTTTAATAAAGTCTCCATCTTTTTATATTGACTCTATTTATTGTGTGTTTGAACTGTATGTGGGTTACAGGACATTTGAATTTATTATTAAGTATTTATCATTTTGTGAGAGCATTTATCACCCCAGTACTAGCTGCATTTACACGTTTTCTCTACATACAAAATGTTACTTTCAAAGTTAGTTAAAAAAAACTGTATTATTAATATTTCAGGTTTATTATCCATCTTATTCATAGGTGCAATATGTTATTTTGATTAATTTTACTTTAGCGACTACTTTTGTTACAGTACAAGCCTAATCAGCTTCAGTTAATACTGGGAATTTTTAATTTAGGTTAAACTGTAAAGATTGCCATTTTACATACACACTTGCAATCAGAAATGTTCAACCTCCACACCTCAAAAGACAAAATTATATTGTAAATGAAAGATAATGAGAATAAATGACAAAAAGCGAGTTATTTTGACTTAACTTTGAAGTTGAAACGAAAAATGTGACTTTTTTAACCCAGGCCCATGAGCAGTATTATTCAAACTTTAGCTTCAGGACTTTGTGAAGCTTCCTTTAATAAACTTTTGAAAACTTCTAACAAACATTTTCAGTAATTGCTAACAACTCTGGACTGGGATCTTTGCTCATTCTTCTCCTGCAAAAGTCTCAGCTCAGTGATGTTTGATGGCCTCTGTGCTGCTGCTGCCTTCAAAAATGTTCTGGAGATTGAGAAGGCTCCAGGACGTCCCAGGATCTTTTCATCTTTTCATATTTGGGGGAGTTGAATAGTTCTGATTGCAGCCATAATAAAGCAATAGTTTAGTTTAGCATAGAGAGTTATTCTTCTCATCACAGCAGGATCCAAAAAGAAGAAGTCCTTGGTTCTCTTTGTCTTTTATTATAAACAGAGGTGGACAGTAATGAAGTCAATTTGCTTGAGTACTGTACTTAAGGATAGTTTTTGAGAAAGAGTTGTATTTTTAGAGGTATCTTATAAATATAATACTTTTTACTCCACTACATTTCTAAAAAAGCAAGTTACTTCTGCAGAGAAACTGTCTTAAAACTGAAAGAAAACTGACTTCCACCCAAAAGAAAATGATTTACTACATAAAACTACTCATATTTACTCTGAGGAACATAATACCCAGCTGTATTTATAACATTTGCTGTAGAACAGGTGTTTCCAAAGTGTGGTCCAGGGGCCATTTGGGGCACAGGTTGTGATTTAATGTGGCTCTCAGCTTCTGTGACAAAATGCATTACATATGTCCCTCCAGTAGCTTCACACAGTGTTCCTCTGTACTTTTGTGCATCTCTTCTTCTTCTCTGTGCTGTGTATTTTCAAGTTGTCAAAAAATAATTGCACTCTCAGTTTTTATGTTTACAGATGTTATTTTCTTATAACTTTTTTTAAATTGTGTAATAATTTATAATCAAGTGGCTTTTGAAAACAAAATACTTATAAAACAGTGTGCATTAAATTTACTTGACAACATTGGGAGGGACATATGAACATTTGTGCATCTTCAAATCTGGCCCTACTGTACAATCTTATCTACTATGGTTTTAAAGTTGATCCACACATTTCTTCACATTTTTTTTTCATATTTTTGGAGCTGCAAATGTGTGATTTGAATGTTTTACCCAAAAATTCTTTACTGCACTCATTTGATATTGTGGGAAAAAAATGTTACTTGTATTGACGTAATATTTGACAAGGAGGAGCTATACTTTTACTCAAGTACTGAAGTGGAGTATTGTGTCCACCGCTGGTTATTTTTCTAACTGAACCCTCTTCTCCCGCTCGCGCCCCAGCAGCCGGGACCCCGCACTCAGCCGCCCCCCCCCTCGCGTTCCTCCTGACGCCTGCCTCTGATGCCAGTTATGAAATTGGGGGATAAGTTAATGTGTCAGAGTGCCATTGATTTTTCATTTGCTCCGCGGCTGCCCCCCAGTCCCAGCGCTGCTGCTGGCCCAGTCCTTTTCCTTCACGCTTTGGGATGGATTACTGTGTCGAAGCAGAGCATTGTGGGTATGACAAGAGGAGAGGAGACACACCTGATTAGACCTGACATGTGATCATCAGCCAAAAGACCCGCAAGCAGCTTTTATACAGGGATTTCTGAGGTTGGTTAAAAGCACTATGACTTGTAGATGTATTAAAAATAGTTCTTTATTGAGCATTAATAACAATGTTTTAAGATAAATGCACTGTGTGTGTCTGCAAAGAAACATATTCAGGTCAAGAATCTAGGAAAAGTGATAGAGCAGGGATTATTATCAAACTTTTTAGAGCACCTCAGAAAATATTTGTGCTATCTTCAATGGATTAAAATGATTAAGAAATTACAAAACAAGGACTAAACCTAATTTAAACCAGATCTAAACTGTGCCGAAACCAGGACTAAGCAGGGGTCTGTATTCTTCAACCAGAGCAGTGCTAAAACAGGACTAAAACTGGCTTTACAGTGACTAAACAAATAACAAAACCAACAAAAATACTCCAAGTACCACCAGAACAAGCCTGCGTACCACCAGTGGTACTCATACCACAGTTTGAGAACCACTGTAATGGAGTTAGAAAAAGTAACTAACTTAACTAAACAAACACTCTGTATCTGTAAGAAAGTGTAGTATGGTGTAATTATTGTACTTAAATAAGGATGTTTTGTGTGTACTGACAGTTTCTAGTTACAAATGTCACAAAAAATACTTGTTACACTAATACAACTCTAACAAAGTGTAATAATAACAGTAATGATGACTTGGTGGTAGCATGCACTTTTGTGTATTTTTATTACATTTGTACACAAAAGTATTCCGGTATGTAAGTAAACATAAGTAGTTACACTGAATCAAGTGTAGCGTAAGATAAAGTTCCCCAAAAATATATTTACAAAACATTAAAGTGTTCCTTTGAGAATACCTCTCCTTTTTCTCACATTTATGCAGTCAACTCAAGATCTGAAAAACACAACAAAGATTTGATCATTACATTTATTTTTACAATTATATAACAATGTATAAACAATTAGACACACTCATTGGAAAACTGTATTTGGAAAATACAAATTATAATTTTCAGAGAACTCATTAATGAAACCACATTTTGTATTTTAATTTACATGTCAGTCAGTTATATAAAACATGTAATAATAACTGTACTGTATGTATGTGTTGTTTACGTTTAACTCAATTTTAGTTAAAACGTTTTGTCTATTTAATGCCTCCCAAAAACAAAAGAAGAAGAAAAGAAGCGCCTGTGTTTGCTATCCACTTCTACTATTTACAGCCCCACACTGTATTGACATTGTATTCCTAAAATAGACCTGTTTGTGTTGAATTTCTGCTCTGAAAATTACCATAATTCAGATGTAGCGGCGGTGCTGTGTGCAGGAGTAAGAGGGCCTCGGCTGCAGGGATAAAATGAGCGGTGCCAGAGATCTGCGGCTGGTCCCTACCAGAGGAAAAACACGCTCACGTAACAACAACAGGCTGCTCAATGAGCTATGTCCTCAGTTCCATATGAGATTGGTTAATACAAAAGCTCGCTGCTGAAAAACATTGTCCTGCTCCCGGTGACAAAGACAAAGTGCCTGTGTTCGGCGTACGCGAGTCAAAGGGACAGGTGACGACAGGGAGGGAGAGCAGGGAGGGAATTTGAATTTCACATCTAGGAGGAGGCAGCATGTCATTAAAAAGCCTAATTTCAGTGTCAGGTAGACTTACAGGTGATCCATCATCTTGTCACGAGAATTTCATTTGATTTTCAAAGAAGTTCAAAGCAGCCTTTTCCAGACTTCTTACTTCACTTTCAATTAGACTTAATCGCAATTAACACAAAGTCTGGTCCTGAGTCTGTGTGTGTGTGTGTGTGTGTGTGTGTGTGTGTGTGTGTGTGTGTGTGTGTGTGTGTGTGTGTGTCCGACAGATACCAGGCCGCTCAAGCAGAACTGAGGAAAACAATTCATAATGCAAGGCTACAATACGAGAAAACCTGACCTACTTCAGAGGCATTTAGTTACACAGACAGCTGTTCACCCATTCACTTTCCAAAGATGACCTTTCTGACCAATCACAGGTTGAATACTTTTGTTAAGTCAGTACTACTTCCTGTTTGCAGATTGGTTATATGTCTGTCCAACCAAATGTGTTTTGTTTAATCACAGTAAATTAACGTACACAATGCTTACACTGTCTTTAATGTGGGTAGTTTTTAATATTTAATACTTCAAGCAGTTAGGAAATGATTTAAAGCAATATAAAAGTGTATGAACTGCTTTTACCTGCTTTAAAGGCCATTGAATCTCTTTTCAACAGTATGCATGTGTTAATATCTATAATTTACATTTAACTGATGTGTAAACAAGTGAACATGTCCTATATCTGCTTTAAAGAGGACTACTTTAATTGTTTGGCAGACATTTAGGATTACAAAAGACAAGACAACTACTTAACCATAAACAATGACAGAGACAAAATGAGTTTGTGCACAAAAAAAGAGTTATTAATAATAGTTTTAGTTATAATTATAATGTAGTAATCATGGCACTGACAATGGTAGTGATGCTGGCAACAACAACAATAGCGATAAATATAAAAATAGCGATTGCAATATTATTAATGTTAGTAATAGCGGTAGTAATACAAATAATAGCAGTATAATCCAATCCATTTTATTAATATAGCGCATTTTATAAACAAAGAGTTGCTGCACAAAAGTATTGAAACAATAAATAAAAATACTCTTGTTTGACTTTACGAGTTCTCATTAAATCTATAAAAACTAGTACAATCAACTAAGAGTAATACACTAAAATAACTACAAACAATAAAAGAAATAAAACAGAACATTGCACTTCTAATAGAAATAATAATGGTATAATGGTCTTAAAGCCAGTATTAATAAAAGTACATTTTCTTGAAGCTCTTGCTCATGTGTAATGTAAATTTAACTTCCAATCCTGAAATATGTGTGTCTGCAAAATGCTTATACCTGCTTTAAAATGATTCCCTATTAGGTACTGCACAAATGACCCACACCTGCTTTAAAGAAGTATTATTAGCTTGTATTATCTTGTATTTATTATTTAACAGCCCCAGTCCCATGTGTAGAGCCAACAGACACCTGTCCACTCGAGCAGAACTAAAGGACAACAATCCTCAGTGCAGGCTGTCCCGTGTAAACCTCCTCAGCAGCTTTTAGCAGCGCACTACTAAACCATCACATTAATAACTGGCTTAAGGCCGGTCTCCCCTCACACACTCACACAAACACCCTCTTCTCCACCAAACTGAATATCAGCACCCCATGAACGCCGTTTATGGGTTACATCTCTAAATGTTGAACGCCTGTCAGCTCCAATCTCTCCCCAAAGAGGCGCTCAGGAAATAAAGTGCATCGGAGGGGACCGGCGGAGAGGGGAAGGGGGGGGAACAGGAGTTAACCCAGATCGGCTCTGACAAAACACCATTACCTTCTCCTGTTCACGGCGCGACGTACAGGACAGCTCCTGGTCCCCCTGTCCCTGCGAGGAATCCATCTACATGAGGGACGTCCACGCACATCTGGGCCGGCGCCATGGGAGAGCCGCCGCCGCCGCTACGGGCTCGCAGTCATCGCCTAAGGACTCGTGTGGCCCGTTGTTAAATTTATAATCTGCATTCAGTGTTTCAGCAGGTAGACTTTGGGTTTAAACTGTAAAAGTAAGACAAAAAGGGAAGGTATGCAAGAAAATTAATCATCTGTGGGGGGAAAAAAAGACCCTAAGTCAGTCATCTACACCAGTGATTGGCAATTGGTGGGCCAAGACCTAAAAGTTGGTCCCAGGGTACTTTGTTTCTTTGTGCCATCCCCAAACCTGATAAATGGAGAGGAGTGCATCAGAAAGGAGCATCCATCTTAAAACAGATGCCAAATCAATACACAAACTTTTTTTTACTGTTTATAAAATGCATGCCCATGTCTAGGGCTGGGTACCTTTCTTTTCTTTTCTTTTTTTTTTTTTTTTTTTTTTTGATACCAGTTCTTAAACAATACCTGGTTTTCAATACCAATACCTTGGCGATACTTCTTCTAATTCCTATGGTGTGCTAATTCATCAATAATATTGAATAAAAGACCAATTTTTGAAGCAAAATTATTAGCTGTAAGTTAAAACCAGTAGTTTGTTTGATTTATTCTGTGTTATTTATTTGTTATTCATGCAAAGGAACATTAAAGGTCTCACTAGGAATTGAAACTTGGTATTGAATAATGTTTTTTATCGATACCGGTAGTATTGTAACTTTTCTTTCAATACCACAAAAGTGTCACTTAGGCCTATGTCAGATGCCTTTCCTAATGCAACTTTCCCAATTTATCCAGGCTTGATACCGGCACAAAGAGTACACTGGGTTGTGACCCTTTGTGGCCAGAATAAAAGTCATAGTATTACAATTTAAAGAAAAAAACAACAACAATTAATTATTATTTTAGGATATTTTTTAGGCTTTATTGATAGGACAAAGGGAGAGCAGAGAGGGACATTTGGTAAACTTTAAGAGTCCAGACTCAAACCCATGACGCCGAGGCAGGCTGTAGTTGCCCTGTAAATGTAAATGTTTAGAATAAACTTAGGTCCCACAATTGAACCAGTTTAGAACCACTGATCTGGGCTTTATTCTCATTCATTTTAATAAATGTGAACATTCAGGACATATTAGAAGCTCTGGCCAATCAAATTCTGGCATTGTAGAATAAAGATGTTGGTCTACACTGCTTGTCAACACCAAATTAATGGCTCAATAATACAGAGATATGTCTTTGCTATATGCTTTTGCTGGCTTTGTCTGCTTGCACAACAAAACTGCACAAAATACAGACACATTTGG
This sequence comes from Bostrychus sinensis, assembly GCA_020698575.1. NCBI lineage: Eukaryota > Metazoa > Chordata > Actinopteri > Gobiiformes > Eleotridae > Bostrychus > Bostrychus sinensis. Next base: position 9,643,716 of record CM036254.1, on the reverse strand, counting down.
ATAAATATTGACAAAAAGTTCAAGATTAGCTCAAAATTTGATGCATTATATTGTTTTGTTTTGTTTTGTTTTGTTTTTTTACCATGACCAAAAAAATGGCATAGTTTAGCTTTAATTTATTGTCATCCTAAAAACCAATCTGGACGTTTTGAAGCCACTGAAATGCTGCTGCCAATAGTCATCAATTATTTATTCAGCAATGTGTCAAAGTGTAAAAGTTTGACAACCACACAGAGGAACATTTAATTGTACACTAAGCATGTTCTATTAATTAAATGTAGCCTAATTAATTAATAATTAATAAAAGCTTCATCACTGCATGACAAACAAGCAAACACCATCTGCTTTGAAATGTCATGTGACAAGCAGCTGATAAACTGTCAGAATATAGTGGGCGCTTATGATATTAATTACTATACAGTATAGATATTGTCTGTATAGATGTGTAGATATTTTTTCTACATATTTTGTACTGGGAAAAATAAAGAAGTGTTCTGTTCAATACCAAACATTATTTCTACATGTGATAAACTATATTCTTTAACATTTTGCTAATAACATTCAGTTGCGTTGCCAGTTGTAGATGATATTTATACCAAAGTCTAAAATACTTTACCACCTGGGAAACGCAAAGAAACAGCTAATTTACCTTTAGTTTTAGTTTAGTAACAGGTGTTAACATATTTATAGTGCTCATTAGTAAGTATGTGTGCAGAGAAGTTGGAATTACTTACACAAGCTTTAAACTTTCTTCAAATTGTCACTAATATAATAACATATACTAATATTGTTTCTTATTTAGGGCTGTGCATTAGATTTTTTAAAGTAATTAGTAGGCTTAAGAAACGATTATTGATTAACTGTTAACCACAGGCTTGACATCACCTATCATTAAAAAAACAGCTCTTTATTAAATTTAAAGTCATGAACCATAATAAAAAAGTGGCTTTTTTTAATATACAATTGTTATAGGATTGTATATTTTAGAAAACCGTTGCTTAATTTTATGTTTAATTTGTCCTAACTCTCCTATGGTACTGTACCTTTACTCTACTCTACAGCATATGGCCATAAAGCAGATTAATCATTTAACAAAGAACACCTCTATTCTTTTTTAAGCAGTAACAAATGCATAACTTTGCAGTATGTGTTATTTATATAAATAATGATAATAATATGTAAATATATATTTTTTGTTTTGTGTTTGTTTCTCTATCAGCTGCTCTCTGTTTGTTAGGGGCTGTCACAACAAACCATGCAGTCACACAGTGATTTAGCAGGTTTTTACGCCAGATGCCCTTCCTGTCACCACCAGCCCCACACTCTAACTGGATTGGGTAATGTGGGCACAGACCCTCCATCGCTCCCATGCTTTAAAATGGAGTTTTTTTCAGTGTTTGTTTCCTTCTGGCAGTAAGTAATAATTTGAGAGGCTTCGAAACGCTCCTGTGCGGGTGGAATGGGACGGTCCTAAGACAGATGTGACACTACACCCCCCACCTCTGCCTCCACTGCTCTTCTTCTACTACTACTGCTACTAATACTACTACTACTACTACTACTACTACTACTACTGCTGCTGCTGCTGCTGCTGCTGCTGCTGTGGCCCATGTCATAACACGGATATATAACCGCTGCCGTCCTTACATCAGGCTGCCTAAATGGACAAAAATGCCAGGCCAGCAAAAAAAAAAAATCCCGAACAAACCCGGGGCTTCATTAGCGCCGCCTTCCCAGCATGCTTTGCGATGACAAATGATTGACTTGGAACAATATCTAAGGCGATCAGGATAAAGTACCAGCCATTTCAAGGCTCAGCAAAATTCAAATTCTAATTAGACCTTGCACCACATTCCAAATAAAAATGGGTCCCTAGGTGGCTCAGCCTATCAGGTGTCTCTCCAAGACCACTGAAACAAAAAGAAAATGATTAAAGGCGATAACAAAGGCATAAAATTCAAATTATAGCCGCATCACATCTGGGAGCTGCATGTTACTGCGACTACTATTGCCTCTCTCAGCCACACACGGCATTCCCTTTTCTTTGTGGAGCGGGGAAATTAAAAGGTAGAGAGAGCGCAAATAGGCTCGCCGGCTTTAAGGTTATTAATGACTCCTCAAAAATGTGCGACTTTTCCAATCTCTCGCAGAAGCGCTTGAAGGAGCCTGCAGATGAAGCTGACCTTCACAATGTTCTTTGGTCTTTAGTTAAGAAATTCACTCACCATTATGGCATCATTAGGGAAACAAGGATAAAATTACTCCATGGTTAATGACCTATAGGATCCCCACCAAAATTTGTTTCAGATCTAATAAAAGTGCGCTTAACACACTCGAATGAATTATGAGGAGTGCTGCGACGGCGGGGCGGGGGGTATTAAAATGTGGGGGAAATAGATTTTTTGAAGCTAGGAGGACTGGACTTTTGGAATCAGATAGTAGAATGGAATTTTCTGGGCAATAAATTCTACCATGTCTCAATTTCATTTTTTTTTTTTCTACGTGAGAATTTTTCAGCCTATGATGGAATCTGTGAGTAGGATGGCCTCTAAAAATTCATTGCCAATTGCCGTCTTCCTCCTCTATCCCCTTAAGATAGATAGATTGATGGATGAATGGCTAAATGGGCAAATAAGTGGTGCAAAGTATAACCGAATGAAAACCCAATGTATGATGGGAATAAATGATTAGATACACATATAGATACTGTAAGAAAAAATCCCAGAAGGCATTGCAAAGACAGAAAAAAGTGAACATCTGAATCCACTTTGATGGTAATGATGTTTTATGTTATAGCATTACGTTAGCTTAATTTAGCACATGTCAGGCTAGTGATTAGCATAAAGCTGGGGCAGTGGGGAGGACCAGTGAAAACTCATTAATGAGGACAATAAAGCACTCTGGGCTATTGTGCCCAATGTACAAACATCAACAATACACAGCACCTATTAATTAATAATAACACATTGTCAAAAAGTCAACAGAGGCCTAATAATATACATACGGTAAAATACTGTAAAATGAAAATATTCACAACATTCAAATCCAATGTAGATCCAAATCAAAACATACATATATAAAAATCTAAATTAAAACACCTATTTAATATTAATTTGTAAGTTTATAAGCAAACACCATATGAAATTTATGAAACATATATGGTAAATTAACAATGATCAATACATCCAAATCAAAACAAAAACATATTACATAGTAACTTATGGCTAGACAAAACTCAGCTGTGCTCCTGTTTAAAAAGAACATAAATGTGCCGTACTGTAAAAATAGTCAATACAGACATAAAAATATTTACAGTAAAATACCATGAAATAGTAACAGTAAATAGTCAAAATATTCATATCCAGTATAAATCCAAAAACAAAACAAACATTAACAAGCATCAAAATATGCAATCTTTCCATTGTTAAAAATATGGTAAAATACTGTAAAATGAAAATATTCACAACAAATCCAATGTAGAGCGAAATCAAAACATACATATATGAACACCTATTTATTACTAAGCTGTGCTTTATTGGCAAACACCGTATGAAGGCCAACTCTTATTTACGATAAAATATGGTAAATATACAATGATAAAAACCCATAGCATTTAAATCTAAAACACATCCAAATTAAAACATGAACATATTACATAGCTACTTATGGCTAAACAAAACTCAGCTGTGCTCCTGTTTATTAGAACCCGTACATGTGCCGTACTGTAAAAAAGTCAATACAGACAAAAATATTTACCGTAAAATACCATAAAATAGTATCAGTAAATAGTCAAAATATTCATATCCAGTATAAATCCAAAAACAAAACACACATTAACAAGCATCAAAATATGCAGCTATAAAATAACAATCTTTCCATTGTTTAAAAATACTGTAATAATACTGTAATGTAATAAGTACTGTAAAAACGCTATCCAATCATAAAAAGAAATCATAAAAAATCATATGCAATCAACATCTCTATCCAAAATGCACAAACATCCTTACACAACTACTTAATACCTAAAGCATATTCTGTTAATTAAAATAGGCACACTGGTAAAAATGTCCAAAACAGGCCTAATAAACTACTTTAAATAACAACAGTAAATATCTGTAAAATATAAAATATACAGTATGCACATTGTTTTTTGTATTTTTTTTTTTATTAGACTTTAATGTGTCTAAGTCTAAGTAAAAAAAATAGTGAACACTGAAATTGCTTTTAAATATGTATAAAAAGTGATATCTGACAGATATCTAATAATAACAGGCTAATTTTATTGATTATTAAATTTACACTTAGCATTTTTATTAGCTTAATTTAGCACATGTCAAGATAGTGATTAGCATTATGCCGGGGCAGTGGGGAGGACATGAGAAAACTCATTAAAGAGGACAATTATAGGCTGTGGGCTGTGTTGTGCTTAAACATAGATGCCCAAACATCAAGGAAAAGCCGCTGTATGAAACTTTTACGTGTAAATTCCACAACTTAAAAATAGCATTGTTTTTCCTGGTATGGTTGCAGCCCCAGAGAAGTGGTTTGTGAGCTAATGGCATTTGCTCTCTTTAAACTTTAATCTTTCCTATTAATTCCCTGCAACTGGAGAATGTGCGAGAGTTAATGTTCCATGAACGTGTTTCTCACTCCGCAATCTCTTCAAGCTAATTACCTTCAGGTGCTAAATGGGGGGAAATTGCAATCCATTTGGAAGGGAGAATTTTCACCTCCCCTTTGCCTATGTAACACTGTGGGTGCAGTTAAAAAGAAAGAAAATCAAACATAAGAAGCCCGGTCTGGAGTGCATTTAATCAAAAGTGGACAAGCGGTGCCGGCGTCTGATTGGTCGGCCGTTTCCAAGGTAGCTGAGGGAGAGTAAATTGCTTCCTGTGGTTTCCCGCCTCAGTGCTTATTTTGCAGGTCACTCGGAGGTCAGCAGGTGCACGCTCCTGAGCAGATGTTTGATTGACATGGATCACGCAGATTGGCCATCAAAGTTTTCTGACGACGCACCGAACGGCCGTTACAGAGGAGATACAGAAGGAGTCAAAACAGGAATTATGGAAGATGATTAAGAGTCACCGTGGCAAATGTGGAGCATTAAGGCTGTGTCCTAAACCACTCCCCAGTCCCTAACCCTTTAATTACTACAGGGGCCTGTGTTATATACATTAGTGGACAATATGGTGGATTCCTCTCAATCCTACACAAGTAAATAGCAACTAGTCTGTTTATATTTTAACTGGACCATTAGAATACTTCTCCAAGAAAAAGTTTGTCTTGTTAATCAAGGTCACCATATTGAATCAACTTTAAAAAGATGTGTAGACCAACCAGACAGTAGGAGCATGGCTTTTTTTAATTGAAAATTATTAATTGGAGCTATCCCTCTTGTGTACAAGCATCTGGCTGGCCAAAGTTTCACCTCTAACCCTAACCCAAACTTTATCATATCTTATAAAATGCAACAATTTTAAAAGACATTACCTTTTTTTTCAGCTTCTCCATTCATCTGCCTTCAAGTGTGTAATGATTTACATATTGATTTGGCAATGATGAACAATTTTTGTACTGGCTGCTCTTCCTGACGCAACCACCTCCATTTATTCTGGCTTGGGACTGGCACAACACTGCCTTGTGACACCCTGTGGCTGGATTTCTATACTATATTCAAAAGAAAATAAGTATTAGTTTATTTTCATTACTTTGTATACATTTTTATTTTTGGGGCTAATTATTGGATTTCACACTTTAACGCCTTAAAGCTGCACTACCTGATTTCTTTTTCCGTATATATTTTGGCAAAGATAATTATTTAGTTATTAGTACAGCATAGCAGAAGTCATCTGAGAAAAAATGAGACTTTGAGGTCACCTGTGTGCTGTATTATAAGGGTTTTTGTTTTAGAGTGAGGGAAGGAACATTTTAACCAATCACACGCTTCCATAGGACAGGAGCGCTCTGATTGGTCAATACATCCTTTATCTATCCACAACTAGAATCTATAAGAAATAATGTGAAGGAGCTATTGTTTTATTTCAAAATGTATAGCTTACTCACAGTATTTTTATTTTTTATTTTAAAGAATTAAAAGCAAACTCCAGATCTGTGCTGTGTTATTGTGACAGCTCCTGGCTGTGTACAGACTTCCAGGTTTGTGTGAGGAAAGGGGAGTGTATCATTCAAACTCAACATTTTTTTAGACACATCACTTTTACAGTCACAAAATCAGGTAGTGTAGCTTTAATACACATTTACAAATGATTGTATATCTAGCCAGTTGCTCTTACTTTCTTTTCAAAAGCAGGAACATCAGGATGCTCTGCCATAGTGAGCTGTTTCCAATCAAGGCACTGGATACCGACCTATTACAGTTGTTTATCTGCGGCACGTTTTACAAAAGCAGAAGATAATCTCCCATCAAAAATAACCAAGATGGTGCCAACTTAATACAGAGCAAAATGTATAACTTCTCTCACCTCAACAGTGTTTAGTGCTTTCCTTCATCCTCTTATGATTCTGCTAAAGTTTGCATAGTTGTCCAGTCCTCTGTAGGATTTTCCTCTTCGTCTTGTTGCCATTATAATCAATCAACAATCTTTATTACACCTTACAACAACCACAAAAGTGCTGCATAACATTAAAAACAAGATCATAAATAAACTTAATTACAAATAGGCACAAATGTGTTATTGTGTTCATCCTTTTCGTCATTTTAACAAAAAGTAAAGTCCCGTTGACGTCCGACGCAATGTCCACATTCAAACAAACCCACTTTTAGTTTTTAGAGAACTGGCTTTTGCTGCTGTCCCCGTTCAGAAATAACAACACAGCTGCTCATAATACAGCGTATACTGGTGTTTTATGGCAAAAGCAGCAGCAATTCTTCATAAGCGCCTTGCTTGTTATGGATAAGCGTCATCAGTGCCTGTTTGTCTCTCGGACTGGTTCCTCCGTCTGTGATCGTTAGAATAGGAAAGGAGTTAGAGTTACAATTACTTCAGACTTGTGCCTCTATTTTGTTCCTTTCCAACAAACAAATTATGCAGAGAGGTATTGTCAATCTTTGAGTCTACTATATTTGAATCCACAGGACAATCATAGCCACCTATTAGCTTTTATACTGTATTGTCCTATATATTGACTGGATACAGCCTAAATCTCCAGGAATGACACTGACAGAATCAACTTCTGAGTTTACAAACGGCCCCAGAGTCAATTAGTAATCAGTAACGCCGGCTGAACAAGCTCATTTCAGACAAATAATTGTGATAAGTGGCTGTCCCGTGGAGGAGGGCCCGTCGAAAGAACAGGAAGCAGACGGAGCTAGGGTCAGGGCAAGGGGATCGGCGGGGGTCTTCACTCCTCACAGAGAAATGTGGAGCATGGAGTGTCCACTTTGTCCCCCGTTTGATCTCTGTCTGAGGATGACACGGCAGGAAATGAAAGATGAAAGCAGTTCTTCCCCTACTGTCTCATAAACACTCAGACAGAATGCCTCCGTGTGCGGCTTGTGTCCGCTCCAAATATGTCCAACCTGTGGGTGAGCTTTATTCAAGGCAACAAAAGAGCTCGGGACAAAGTGGACGTCATTAGCGAGAGCAGCCTCATTGCACTTATGAGCAGCAGTATCAGAGGAAACCGGTCTTAGAGGAACTGTAAAAATGTAGACGGTTGAGTGTTTTGTTTAAGAAAGTCTGTGAGCAAGAAAGTTATTACAGTAATTGTCAGCACAGTCCCAGGACGGAGATGCAGACAGGAGCAATGACAATTTATCCAAGCATGTGATATTCGAACTTATGACATTTTTATTCAGAGACTCATCTTTAAAACTTTGTAATCACAGCTCACCCTGGTCACCTGAAACTAAATTATTTTGTCATGGTTCAGTCTTAGTTAAGTGGTTCAATGAGAGTTCGTCAGTGTCTAAAACAAAAATCTGTAAAATTTGCGGTCAAATATTGTCAGCTGTGGTTACCTGAATTTTAGTGTAAAAAATGCAGTAACAATAAACAACATTACAGTGAATTACCTTCATTTTTCCATTGCACTACGGCAAAACATTTTTTATGCAGATCAGAGAGAGAGAGAGAATCATATAGACACAGCAGAAATAATGCTTAGTTTAAGTTCAAAACTGTCGCCTGATTTTTTTACAACAGCAGCTGCCAATATTTTACCATAAATGTTACAGTTTTTTTACAGAACATTTACAGTGTAGTACAGCATTGGCTCCTCAGTACTATGCTAAACTGGGGTTGAGCCATCCAATATTGATTACGAAAAAAAAAATGCATCCAAAAGTGTGGTTAAGTAGCCCCAACCCCACATTTTTTCTTCCATTTTGTTGCCATTTTAACAGCAGTAAAGTCCCGTTACAGACGCCCTAAAGACCACATTCAAAGTTTTTTTTAACATCTGTATTTTGCTGGATTTAGCTATTTGTTGTTTTTATAGCAAAAACGGCAACAGTCATTCATACGCATCTCTATCTCACTGTCATGTTTTTTTTTTTTTTGTTTTTTTTTTGTCAACATCTTTCCTCTCTCTGGTTGGCTTCTCTCCCTCTGTTTGTCCAAATGGCAGATAAAACACTTTGTACAGATTTGTAGAGTGGAAAACAAAAGCAAAGCCAAAGCGAGCAATCATATAGGAGTCTACTGGACATCTACTGGAAATTTAGGGTGAGCTCCATAGACAACAATGCAGCAAAAACAGCAAGAAATGAGAAAAGTTAATGATATCCGCTTTGACAGTTTTGAGAACAAGCCATTCTTAATTAAATATGGACCTTTATACAGTATATATTTGACCTGAATCTCATAATCTCACCTGTCAGACAAATGGACTTTTGAATAGGGCAGAAATGGGAATTTTCTTCAACAAAAAGGGCTTGTCAAATACAAACTCACATATATTTAACTCAGGACAGTGGGATGCAACTTTGTACTCTTTTTGATTCACTGAACATTACAAATTAATAGCTATCACTGTTTTTTCTAACTCATTGCTATTGTTTTCACCATGTAAATGATCCTTTTCACTCATTAGACACAGTAGTCTGCAAACGCACAGAGTCTGCCTATGATTTATAAGCTTAAATCCTGAGCCGGTGCCACGTTGTACAATAAAGACTAAAATACTGCAGCAGGCATTCTTCCCGTCCATATTTCTGGCGTGTAATAATAAGTGAATTAGTGGTGGGGAGTACTTCAAACACTGCATATCTTAGCCAAACAGTGGTGGTGTCGGCCTGAAGCTCCCACTGCGCTGAGGAATCTCCTACCAACAACACTCCCTCCCATTTTTCTGAGAGGAGAGAGAGAAGCCTATGATAACTGCTTTTGTATATATGGAGAAAAAAAAAATCCCTTCAAACGCTGGTAACTAAAGCCCAGGACACAAAGATGGCTCAGTTGATTGCGTTCTGTGTGGTCCATGACTTCATGTTTACCGCTCGAGGGCATAAGCAAACCTCCTCCATGTTGTCTTTATTTTGTTCACTGTTTTGTATTCTCATCTTCCTAAAATGCCAAGGCTATTTTGCGAAAATCATTATGACCGTCGAATGGCTTTGGTGGAGTAGCATCCCCGTGTAGTGCTGAAAGGTTATTTTCTTCATGAACACTTGAGGGTCCACTGATCCCTTGTAAGTGTCTGCTGGAAAAACGCATTGACATTTTATGTGAATGGAAAACCCCCCCTCCTCAATAGACCGACTCTGGATGCTCTTCAGGTTTCAGGTCATTATACCCGCAATAGGGGACCACTCAACCTAGTTTAGGTATTACCACACACTACACTACACTTAGCTCATTCACAAATTTGGTCAAGGGCTGAAAGATACAAAGACATTTGAACAGTGTTTGTCCAGGAATGAATGGGACTGATGGGAAACATTGTTATTGTCATTTTGTTGAACTTCTGACTTCATCTGTGGGCTTCTGGGGGACACCAAATGTTATCTTTAAAGCAGCATTGTCCAGTTTTACTTTGGCCGTCCCGTCTGGTGTTATACTAAAATCTGTGACCTATCCTTCCCAACACCCACCACAACACCATGACAACCCTTTCTGCTTTTGTTTTGATAGCTAAAATATAACAGTTTGAACCACCTCGTTTCTATTCATATTTTTCTTTTTTGTGCTGTTTCTGTTAAACTAATGATTGCTACTGACTTTTACTTTATTTTTAACTTTTTATTTATTTGTCTAACATCAACCTTAGGGTGACCAGGCGACCCTATTTTCCCAGGACAGTCCCAGTTTCAGGCTCCTTGGCCCATGTTCCAACACATATCTGTAAAAACACTGATATGTCGTTTCAACAAACCATGCCCCAGTTGTCCCGATTTTAACCAACAGCAAAGCATAAGAAATTTTAAAACTTGTATATGAACACTTTTCCCACTAAATGTATTTCCAGTGTCATTGTTTTTATTAGTAAATGGGCATTATATTAAAAATTTAAGCCCCAACGTCATGTATTTTGAATCACATGACAGAAAATGTATATCACTTAGTGAGTTCAAATGCACCGTGATCTGTGAAAAGAACTGAGTCTCAGTTTTTCACCCTAATCAACCTGTCCATTCACTACAAGTGGAAATTTGTGTTTTTTTTATAACCTGGCATCATGCATCTTTCCTTATGATTTTTCTTTCAAGGTCATTGTATTATTGTGAGCTGTTCCTGTACAAATAAACCATGCCATACCATTAAACATATGTAACCACACCTTCAGATGCAATCAATTAAAGATGTGTATACCATATATACTGAGTTGGTAGATCTACAGCGCATTTACAGGGCAACAAAAGCCTGCCTTGGCGTGGTGGGTTCAAGTCTGGACTTGGACAGTTTGCTGAATATCTCTCCCTGCAATTTTCCTATCAATAAAACCTAAAAAAAAAAGAATGAATAATGCACCAAATTGTAAAGAGACTTTCAGTGCATGAGCCAGCGCTGTATAAGACTATTATTATTATTATTATTATTATTATTATTATTATTAGAGCAGGGACTTAATTTTAGGGCCAGTCACACACTCAGAACAAAAGGGGATGGTCCCATTCGGATCAGGGACACTTTCATTGGTTGAGTCCAAGTTCATGCACTTCATCTTTAAACACTGGAGTAATGGCAGCTGCAAGTCCAACTGGAAAGAAACCAATTTGAGCGCTGGCTACTACTGCTCACACCACAAAACAGCAGAAAAAAAATCTAATTAATAGTGAATATATAAGAGAGAGGAGGAAATATGAGATTTGTTTCATATTCTCAAAACTTGGGTAGTGAGCCTTTAGTTAAGATAAAGTGTATTGTCGCAGTGAGAAGGCCTTTGGAGGAACTGATTGGACATTGTATTGTAACATCTAGTGTCTAAAGGTCTAGTAATGTATTTTTGTTTAAAAGCTGTGTGAGGATTGTGGTCTAAAGCTTAGGGTTACTATTTGTTGCCAATAATAAAGTACAATTATTACAATAAAGTGATATTTATGACATTACATAGCCTCAGATTTACAAATCTTGTGTCCATTCTGTTTATGACAAATGACCCGAGCCTCTGAGATCCCAAATCTGTGCAGACAAGTCCATTGAATGCAAATGCCTGACCTGCCACGGGTTATAAAAGCTGCTGCGATTCTCACTGAAAACAGGTTCGCATCATTTGGAAAGGTAGACTTGCCATTTCACGCACCAGTCTCCAAGCAATCCGTACAGAGCCAGAGACATTCCCCGACAGGATTACAATTTTACAATCGCCGGGAAAACAACTTTAACCCCAAACATTCATCCTTTTACTTATCATTTTTCACATGTAGTAGTATTTCTCTGATATTTTATTTTGAAACTTCACAAATACTACATCTAGTTGCAGTCGCTGTGAAAAAGATCAGCCTCAGATGAGCTTTGTATACACTCGGGACAGTATAATGTCACAAAACAGGTTAAGGTAAGGTGTTCTTTATTGTCCCCATAGAGAAATTTGTCCTCTGCATTTGACCCAATCTTCAGTGCCGCTGGGGCAACCTGTCAGGAGCAGTGCGCGACCACGGTGCAGCTCCCTGGGACCCTTCTCCAGATCTTGAGCCGGGATCCTGGTCAGGAGAACCTGGCTGGAGGATTTAGCCTGTTGTGCATGTTTTTGGTTGATGGGGGAGGAAACCGACCTGAGGGAGAACACGCAAACTCCACACAGAAAGGCCCCACATGGTCCTGGGAATCGAACCAAAGACCTTGCTGTGAGCCAAGAGCGCTAACCACTAGTTCTGTAGTCAAAATTGTACACATGGAGACCAAGCCAAGTCAGTTCAGAGTGAATCGAGACCAAGACAAGGCCAAGACGTTCAGGTTTCCAAACCAAGTCCAAGCCAAACCAAGACTAGGTAGAAACCAAACCTCGTGAACTATAACAATAAATAAAGGGGAAAAGTAAAAAAAAAAAGAAAAAAAAAGTGGTTCATATACTTTAATGGTTATTTTAAAGATCTAATGCAGCAGATGAACAGAGACAGATAATATTCTTGTTTTTTCTGATGCGGAAAACTAATCACTCAAAACTAAAATTATGAAGAAGAGAATTTTCTTCTAATGTTTGGTAAATAAAATCTCAGAGCCCGCCACATCCGAGACTGAGACAAGACTGAGTAAAACTGGATTCGAGACCAAGACCAAGTAAAACTACAACCGAGACTGAGACAAGACCAAGACCATAAAAACAATGATCTCAAGACCTAGACTGGTCTCGGGCGCTACAACACATGTTACTATGTAAATGGCAGAAATACTTTTTACTTTGGTGTAGTTACTGACAAAATGAAATAACATCTAAAATGCATGTGACACTTTGCTAAGAATATTATCACTGTTTGCATGGTAGAATATTATAATGCGTATGGGCCTGAGGTTTCTAAGCACAATATAAGAAAAACCTGATATTTCCATTGTATGTGATGATTGTAATAATGATTCAACTTAAGTCATTCATGTTCTATCGCTTTATTCAGCAACTGACTGACCATTGTTGCTCAAAGTAGCTAGGACAGGAATATGCAATAGATCAGTGGTTCCCAAAGTGGGGTCCGGGCCACCTGCGGGGCCGAAAAGGCACTGCAGGAGGGCCGCCAGAGGTTGCCTACATTAAGTACATGAAAAGACACTGAGTTTGAAATGAATTACAGTTATATACGTGTTAAAAAATATTACTTTGAAGTACTTTTTAGCCAACAATCTAACAATTTTTATAGAAATCTATGGAGAAAAACATTACATCATATTCCGAATAGAGTAAAGTTTTATTTCTTTTGTTGGATTTCAAGCTAAAAAATATAGGTTTTTACACTCACTCCCCTGTTAAATATGGTACCACAATATAACAGTCTGTAGTACACTGTCAATAACAACAATAAGTAACAGAAAGAAAAAATTCTCATTTACAAAGGGTCCATAGCTTTATATTACATTTGTAAAGAGAGCAGTTTCATTTGAGCAAAAACTCCATTTTGTATTATCCTCTGAAAGCTTATTTTTACTTGTTGCTATTATTTTTTCTAAGAAGCATTGGTAGTTTTTACAATGATTCCAACACAGGCTCGATCCTTTTTTGACTATGAAAATAAATATCTTCCCCAACAAAATGATCATATTCAACATATTTACACACTTTCCTTTAAAAACAACTAATATAATGCCCTGTGGTTTTAGTGTTACATAGGATTTTCTGATATTTAAGGGGAAGGTGACATTCTTGACTTTGATTGCAATTGATGATTTAATGAATAAATGCATGTGGCTGCTAATAGTTTAAAAATATAATGTAAAGCTTGTTCTCTTTGTCTCACTCAGGATTTCTACCGTTGATTGTTGGTATTCACACATAATTCCTGCTCATAAATCCCACATTACCTTAAGTAAACTTTGCAAATGTGACAATGCCTGACAAAAGGGCAGAGCTGCAGAGATTTGCGGCGCTGTGTGGCTGATAGTTGGCCCGGCGCTCTGGTCCAGTCAGGCTGCGTCGGTTCAGAATGATAACGTAGGTAATGGCGTTTCTGGAAGAGTGAGGCCAGATGAAACACCACACGCACAGATACCGCCGGCATACTGGCCCCTTCTGTCGGAAAATTTCATTTTTTCCGGCAGGAAGCCATGAATGCCGAGGCTGAATCCAAATCCGGTTTTCCGCACTTTATCAGCGTGTGGCCCAGCGAGTGTTGTGAGACGGTGGGGCCGGGCGGGGGGCGACCCGCTCAGCCGAGACCCTCCACTTTAATCCAATTTACAGCCTCCCCCAGCAAAAGATAATTACAAGCCTTAAACCTGCGAGGAGAAAGGGCCCGCGCTCACCCAAACTGTGCCTCTGGCCCCTCCAGTCTCCACCTCCACAACGGGACCAAGACCGAAAGCAGGGAGGAGGAGGTGGAGGGGGAACAGGAGAGGACTGAGGGGGGCATCTTAGCAGGACTCAAGCAAAGGCATTGTGACAAACCAAGAGTGTGTGTAGCTAATGAGGCAAAGTGATTTTAGCGGTAAATGGCGGCCCGCTGGGCAGTAGGAGAATGCGCCCCAGGACAGCTTTGGTCGCTGATGTCTCCACAGATGTAGGGGAGGTGTATTTGAGGTCGCGCTGAAAGTGTTTGTGTCACTCTCCAAATAATCTACTTCAATGAGGCATATAAACAAGGTCTAGATGTCTCATAACTTGTCCTAAAACGTTTGGAGAACAGGGATCAGCAGCGGGGTTTGTTTTGTCTGCATTAAGAGACTTTACTTTACATTGGTCATGTTTTTATTAAGTAAAAAAACAATGCAAAACAATTTTTTCATGTTGCCAAAATAAAAGTTAGTTTAGGAAGCATTAAAAAGTGGATAAACTACGTGGATCTTCAGGGGGGTTTTGTGCAGAACTTGTTGGATAAAGTCATTCACTGTCACCTGCAGCAGTGAAGAATCTCCTCTGATTTTAATATCAGTTTTGTAACTGCACAGCTGTCATATATTTATTTAGCAAAACAATTTATAATAATGTCTTCCTATTATATTTAAATATGCATTTCCAAATAGCAATTGTTGAACCCACAAACAGAAAAGGAGAGGCAGCATACAACATCAGAGTTTTTTTACCTTCTGGACATATGAAAAAAAAAAAAAAAAAAAAAAAAAAAACACTTTGAACAAGGGGAACATTTTTTATTTTATTTTTTTAAGATAAGAAAAATGACTTGATCTACAGCTCATAGACAGGTCAAGGGTGAGAAAGTTAAAAAATAAAATAAAAACTGTAAAAAGGTGTGCAATCTAAAAATGTAGGAACAGATAAAATACAGTATATACAACAATAGCAAGTGAAATTAACAATGTAATACATATTTTCAAAGTCATTAAAGTGGAATGAGAATGATGAAATTTGTTGTAATTTTTATTTTAGAAAAAAATATATATAATTGTATCCTGCATTTTTATAATATTTAAAAATGCAAGTTAACTTTGTTGGAGATTAGATTGGATGAGACACTTTATTAATACTGAGAGACATCCAGGTCAGGTTTTCATCCAGCTTCATCCAGATGTTTCATTTTGTTTTACCTTTTGTGATAAAAAAAGAACGAAAAAGAAAACAAAAACAGTAACACTTTAAATTTGCTTACATTATATAGCATTACTTAATAACTTAATAACAATAACTTATTATTTACAAAGCATTATATCAACATTTATAAACACCACCAGTTAAAAACATTGTTACTGAGGTTTAATTTCTGAGTAAATGCTGGAAAATCAATGCAAACTTATAAATATCTATGTTTAATTAGTATCTATGAATGGTTAAGTTTTTACTGCTTAATAGGGGTGAGCTATTCTAAACCTTTTTTTTTTTTTATTACCCTGCTAAAATTGTACAAATATGTTTATTTTTTGCTTCTTTCCTGACCCAAATAATACACCCTTCTTCTTTAAATAGCACACCTGACTCACCAAATACAAGTGCCATAAGAATGCAAATCTCACCAAATAAACACATTTAGTAGGTGCTTGGTTAAATGCTGTGTTTTGTTATTAATTTGCATGACACATTAAAGCATGTTTCTTTACAAATATTTCTCATAATAATCTATCATTTGTTTTGCGGATGCTGCTTGAGTAAATGCTTCCGCACTTTCAGACCATTTTTGTCCCGGCATCTTTGTCTTGAGGCCTTTGAAGTATAAAAAAAAACAGAATGGGGTTAACTTTTTTAACCAAAGAATGTGAAGAAGAAGAAGAAGAAATAATAAAGCAGGGGGCTCAGAGGGGTGCGGAAACGCTGGCCAGTCCTAATTAATAGAAGCACGGTCACTCCCCAAAGTCTCCCATTCAGACGTTCACAATGGACTTCTCCACCGAGCAGAACCTGGAATGGGATATGGGAGGAGAGCGGGGGCAAAAAAAAACAAAAAACGTCTTGGGACAACGTTTTATTGGCTTTGTCCCAAGCCCCAAGATCTTTTAAGTTGATGCAGATACTCCTAATGGTCTGTTTGGTGAATTTGTCCAATACAAACTTAAAATATTTGGTGTTTTACCATCTTCTAAGTCAAGAGTGTTGATGAAGTCTATGGAAGGGGGAGGCTCATTTTGTCAAGTCAAGTCGGGGCAGGAGGTGGGCGGAGCTTGTGTGTGTGTCTGTGTGTGTGGGGAGAAGTGTGGACCCACCTGCCACTGATTATCCCCCAGTTAGAGGCTTTAGTCTTGACCTTTGAACTTCGGGGCTGCCCCACACCACTAATCTGTTAATTAACCGAGAAATACCCTGGAAAAACTTTGGGGCATTGGAGAGGGGCACGAGAGCGAGCGCGGAGGTGTGCACGTGAGCAGGAGCTGTCGGTGTTGTTGCCGTGAGTCGGTGGTAAGTACGGGACGCTGCAGCGGTGCGGAGGTGGGCCCCGTGTACTCGAGGATCTTAATGGCACTCATTAGCTTCAACTGTACTCAAGACACTGAGGAGCGAGTCGTTAAAATAAGATCAGGCTGCAGCAAATAAATACAGGTCACGTTAAAGCTTTGTCAGGGCGCTGGTGAGTTCTTCTGCCCTGCACCTCTGATGTTGTAGTGTCCCAGGACAGCCATCTTCATCAAACATCTCCCAATAAAGCCATTGTTCACTAAGATCAATTCCACTAACCATAACTCTCTGGGTAAAACAGGGCAGGCTTACTGATTATGATGGAAAAATATAAGAATTTGTTTTTTCTTTGGCTGTGGCAATTGAAATGTTGTTGTTTTTTAGTTGGTGTTGGTTTTTGCTTGTTGGTTAAAAATCATATATTAGCTTGTATAGGCACTAATAATCATATATGTAACATTTACACCAGAAGTGTCCAAACTTTTTTCAAAGAGGGCCTGATTTGAAAATATGCAAATGTTCGAGGGCTGACTGTTCCTCCTGATGTTGTTAAGTAACTGAACGCACATACAGTATAAATTCAATACACTGTTTTATAAGTATTTTGTTTTCAAAAGCCAAATAATTTTAAATGATTTTCTCTGACAACGCAATGTAATAGAAGTCCCAACAAAATAACATCTTTGAACATAAAAACTGCAAACTACAATTATTTTTCACTCAACTAATTTGAAAAAAAAAAAAACAAAACAAAAAAAAACGCTGCATTGAGTTATAGATGCACAAATGTACAGATAAAGCTATGGAAACATAAGTAATGCATTTTATTATAGAAGCTGAGGGCCAAATGAAATCTCCCCCCAGGCTGCACTTTGGACACGTCTGATTTACAGTAAGTGTTGCAGGTTAAGGTTTAGGAAGATCCTGAAACAGCTCAGCCTCCCAGGACACTAGCTCTCCTCCCTGCTCCCCTCGGGCCTGAGGACTAAGACTGAAAGACTCAAGAAGATTTTTTTATCCACAAGTCGTTCGTCTGTTCAACTTTGAGCTTTAAACTGGACTGTCCACACATATATGTCCACGCTCTGTCCTGTTCTCTGAGTTGATTTGAACTACTCCATGCTTATTGTTACTACTCCAATAATATATTCTGTAATACAATGTGTCATCACTATAGTCATTCATCTTTAAATGTTACTGCACTACAAGACATAAATACTATTTAAAGTGCTCTAGCTATACTTGTTAGACTGTAAACATACAAAAAAACTGGCATTTAAGGTTGTGTAGGCACATTTAGACACATTATAACTTGATTACATTCAAAACTTGATTCATGAATATTATACCAAATGCATGCAAAGTTTCACTAAAGTTATACTACTGTTTTTCTATCATAACCACTTCTCTAAACCTAAGAGAAAAGTTCACTTGGCCTCTGTAGCTGGAGTTTGTCTGTGCTGTGCTTATGGGTCAGTAATGATTTGCCTAAAGAACTTTTACTGTTTTGTCAAATGGCAGGAGCCGTGAAAATATTATTGTTTATTAGTTTAGAACAAGCAAAAACATAAAAGTGTGTAGCAATGTATTGATATTAATGTGAATATTACTGGTATAAAATACAGTGTATCAAGAACCAGGTATGAGTGCTTCAACTTTAGATGTTTGCAGAAATTTTATATAAAAATCAGGAGTAAAAGATTTTGTAAGAGTTTGTTTTGGATTATCAAACAGCTTTAATAAACGGCTGGAGGAGTCACTGGTACAAAATGTAGGGGGCTCCATGGGAAAATGAGGCAAAAACATCAACGAAACGAGCAGAAGTTCCGCCTTACGTTTGTCTTCCATTACATGTTTGAATAAATAAGTGGGCAAAATAATACAACCAATCATGACCAGATTGTAAAATGAATATTTAGCAAGTAGACGTTAGCCTACATAAATAAAAATCTCCCAAGAATAAGTTTTTATTACGAGTGTTTAAAGAAATCATCATCAGCAAACTTTATTTCAGACACATATACAATCTATAGTGTAAAAAAATATGAAACAACAAACACATAGACACAATAAAACACTTTTATACATTTTTAAGGTCAGTGTGTAAATTATATTCTTTACAGAGTTTGATAACCTGCACATACATCTGTACATAAGATCTAAATTGTATTCTTTACATAAATAGTATTTATTAAATCACTGTAAAAATCTGTCTCCCCTTTTTATTCATCGACCGTACTGTTTAGCACTGGGATTTCATCTAAACATTCCCAAATCCTTCAACAAATGTGTAATATTGATAAATAATATACATTTTTTTCTATATAATGCATGTCTGAATACGTGATTGTTATTAGAGAGATACAAAGAGAAGTTACACACTGCCAAAGCCAAGAGTTCGCTCCATTTTGAGCCCACTCGTCATCCCAGACCTAATCCATACATATTACTGCACATTACACTGACCCCATTAGGCCTAATGTAATAAAGTGTCTTCTTCTTGCTTGAGGAGCCACACCTGGTCGTCTGGATGTAAACAAACTCAAATCTCTGCCTCGGCCCGGCGCCGCTCCTCTTTGATAAGTGACGCTCCAAAGTCAATTAGTTGTGTGTTTATTAGTATGTGACAGGTGCGGGGTCATGCAGATTAACTCCCCAACCCTTCGCGGGATAGGACAACAATAACGCCGAAACATCTCCGTCCGACCAGAAAGTAAAGGTAGCAAAAGGAACATAGCGGAGCCTGCTCAATTAATTATGTGGATTAATGAAGTTCTGCTTGATTAAATAACGATGGGTTAAAAAAAAAAAAAACAACGCCTCTTTTTCCTGACATAATGGACAGTCTTATATAAATAATGGAAGGCTGTAACACATTATACGCTCTAGGCCACGCCCCGTCGTCAGCCCTTAGTCGATTAATTAAGCCTACTGGCCTTGATTAACAAATTAAGAGTTTTTTTTATTATTTTTTATGCGAGTTTGACCTCTAACCTTCACCCCTCTCTCTGCGGTAGAGATATTGATTGAGGCGGAGTGGTTTCTACAACATTAGCTCTGGAAACACTCGCTGACAGAGTGTCTTTCCATTTACCCCAGAGAGCTGTTGTAGCTATTGTTTCAGTACACTTCAGGTTGAATGAATGGCTCCGACACCCAACGACACCATTTAGACGACTATTACATTAAATAATTGTCAAAATGAAGGAAAGGGATCGATAGCGCTGGCTGTTCTTTGAAAGCTACTGATGCAGAGCTGTTGTGTGTGTTTTGTTTTTTGTTTTTTTTCTCCATAACACATTTCTTGCACTGTGTTTTGTGATGTATTTACTGCATGCATAGTTAAAGCTATCATATATGCAGCATTTATCAAAATAGACTTTTTATTCTGATGATGGAAAAGCTGTTCTTCTTTTGAGAGAAATTAAGCATGTAATGTTTGCAAATGCAATTACAGCACGAGTGTGAATATGCAATGTATCAACAGGAAGTAGTTAACTTTACTAATAGAGTGTTTTACATTAGCCTGGACAGACAGAGACAGTATTCTCTGCAAAATAAAGTGGGTTTCCTTACCTATTCCCGATTCAAGACGTCTCTACCTCAGTGTTTCCCAACCAGGGTGCAGGGGCGCTTCTCGGGGGTGCCCAGGGGTGGCTAGTGCCCCTGTAAATGTGAGCCTGTGCCCCCTAGTGGCCACCCATCTGAAGTGTTTATACTAATAGCATTTGCAACAGTTTTTTTGTTTTTGTTTTTTAACAAAGAGTAGCAGGGCGGATAATCCTGGTCCGACTACTCAGGAAAAGGAGACAGTAACTTATTCAGATTGGTAACTCTGAACTCTGAAATAAGTTTTAAGAACGAACTCATACAACTGGAAAGAAATATCTAACTGAGGTTATTCCTTGCCCAGTAGCCAGGAGAGAAAAGTTGAGCGTTTCAAGCACAAAGTCTAGAAATGCCAAAAAACTGGCTGTGAAGCTTGCCAATGTATATGATTTGGTTATAGGAAGGATGTACATATATGGTCAAAGGGGGTGTGTACATATAAACCAAATGCATGGTTTCAGAGAGATGTACATATAGGGTAAAAAACAATGCACAAATTGTCACAAGAGCTATGAGCAGAAATGAAAAAGGGCCCAAAAAACAGGACTGTTGCATTTTTAATAAAAGATGGAAACTTAACAAAGGGAAAAATCCACCAGACTGTAAAACCAAGGAATCAGAAAGTGCAAAACTATAAAATCAAAAAGGCAGAGCAAAAAGGAAAACTTACAATGAACAGGACTGAACAGAACACAAGGAACACTAGCAACACTAGGAACACAAGGAACACAAGGAAAACTAGGAACGCTAGGAACACAAGGAACACTAGGAACACTAGAAACACAAGGAACACTAGCAACACTAGGAACACAAGGAACACTAGGAACACAAGGAACACTAGGAACACAAGGAACACAAGGAACACAAGGAACACAAGGAACACTAGAAACACAAGGAACACTAGCAACACTAGGAACACAAGGAACACTAGGAACACTAGGAACACAAGGAACACTAGGAACACTAGAAACACAAGGAACACTAGCAACACTAGGAACACAAGGAACACAAGGAACACTAGGAACACTAGGAACACAAGGAACACAAGGAACACAAGGAACACTAGGAACACAAGGAACACAAGGAACACTAGGAACACAAGGAACACAAGGAACACTAGGAACACTAGAAACACAAGGAACACTAGCAACACTAGGAACACAAGGAACACTAGGAACACTAGGAACACAAGGAACACTAGGAACACTAGAAACACAAGGAACACTAGCAACACTAGGAACACAAGGAACACAAGGAACACTAGGAACACTAGGAACACAAGGAACACAAGGAACACAAGGAACACTAGGAACACAAGGAACACAAGGAACACTAGGAACACTAGAAACACAAGGAACACAAGGAACACTAGGAACACTAGAAACACAAGGAACACAAGGAACACTAAGAACACTAGGAACACTAGGAACACAAGGAACACTAGGAACACAAGGAACACAAGGAACACTAGGAACACAAGGAACACTAGGAACACTAGGAACACAAGGAACACTAGGAACACTAGGAACACAAGAAACACAAGGAACACTAGGAACACTAGAAACACAAGGAACACAAGGAACACTAGGAACACAAGGAACACTAGGAACACTAGGAACACAAGGAACACTAGGAACACAAGGAACACTAGGAACACTAGAAACACAAGGAACACAAGGAACACTAGGAACACAAGGAACACTAGGAACACAAGGAACACAAGGAACACTAGGAACACAAGGAACACTAGGAACACTAGGAACACAAGGAACACTAGGAACACTAGGAACACAAGAAACACAAGGAACACTAGGAACACTAGAAACACAAGGAACACAAGGAACACTAGGAACACAAGGAACACTAGGAACACTAGAAACACTAGGAACACTAGGAACACTAGGAACACAAGGAACACTAGGAACACAAGGAACACAAGGAACACTAGGAACACAAGGAACACTAGGAACACTAGGAACACAAGGAACACTAGGAACACTAGGAACACAAGAAACACAAGGAACACTAGGAACACTAGAAACACAAGGAACACAAGGAACACTAGGAACACAAGGAACACTAGGAACACTAGGAACACAAGGAACACTAGGAACACAAGGAACACTAGGAACACTAGGAACACAAGGAACACAAGGAACACTAGAAACACAAGGAACACAAGGAACACTAGGAACACAAGGAACACAAGGAACACTAGGAACACAAGGAACACAAGGAACACTAGGAACACAAGGAACACTAGGAACACTAGGAACACTAGGAACACAAGGAACACAAGGAACACTAGAAACACAAGGAACACAAGGAACACTAGGAACACAAGGAACACAAGGAACACTAGGAACACAAGGAACACTAGGAACACTAGGAACACAAGGAACACTAGGAACACAAGGAACACTAGGAACACTAGGAACACAAGGAACACTAAGAACACTAGGAACACTAGGAACACTAGGAACACTAGGAACACAAGGAACACAAGGAACACTAGGAACACAAGGAACACTAGGAACACAAGGAACACTAAGAACACTAGGAACACTAGGAACACTAGGAACACTAGGAACGCTGACTAAACAAGACACTGACAATGACACACAGTGATAGTTTGTTCAGCAGATGTTGGTACTGTTTACTCAAATTTGCTCAGCCTCCTGCAAAGTATCACACCGCAAAAAATCAATATCGACATTAGTTAAAATTACTTGAATTCAGATTATTATTCTTGATTTGAGTAATTTTTTACAAGATTGGATGTATTTACCAATATGGCTAGATTATTTGACTTGTTTCAATTTCAGTTCAATCAAGTTTTGCTTAAAATATGTAAAAATGGATTGAAACAAGTCAAATAATCTCGCCACATTATTAAAGGTATGGTAAGCAGCATGCACTCTACTGGTTAGAAAACAGTACCGCAGTCAAAGCAATGGTCTGTGGGTTGCCAGTCTTTACTCTTTTCTGTTTGGACGATCAGCAACACAGTTTTGGAACCAAAACAAAAAATGTAAACAAAAACTATTTGGCCATTATGTAAAATAAACAATATTTTTATTGTTTATAAATCACCTGTACCATTGCTATCAGTAAACCTAATATTTGATTTAAACATATTTACCTCATATCTTGGGACACATGTGGGTCATTTTTATGAAAAATAAAAAATATATTCTGCTCATAGCACCTTTATATAAATCCAATCTAGTAAAAAAAAAAAAAAAAAAAACTCAAATCAGGATTAACAACTGGAATTCAAGTCATTTTAACTAATGCCAGTATTGATGTTTTGCAGTGCAGACTTGTGCAGAAAAAAAAAAGGCTGACTAAGCTATGTCCAAAAACTGTGCATATTATGATGACAATAATAGATTTCTTTAAGCTGATGAGAGAGCAAACCAGTAAATACACAAATAGACAAAAATAATTGGGTGTTTTTATGGTCAACGAGAAACAAGATCTGAGCAGCTGAGAATAATTTATTATAGAAATATATGGTTAAAGCAGCTGGATATAACTTCATTAGATACTCACCTAATCACAAAGATCTCATTAGTGGTTTTGTGTTGTATTTGTAGCAAAAAGTGTTTAATTGCTCCAATAAATAAAAGTGAAATATTAAAGCACTTGCTCATGTTCTCTACCCAGGCACTGACATTAAAGGGGAGACTGTATATTATGCAAAATTGACTTTTCTTAGCTTTCTACCATGTTGTAATGTTGTTACTGGAGTTTTGTTTGTTTCATTCACGCATGTTTTGGGTAATCCTGTAGTCTCTGGTGCTGAGTTTCTAATGCCTCAGGACGCTCGGTTTCACGACCCTCTGCCCACTCCAGGAAGCACTGACCAATCAACAAACCCTCTACATCCAGTCTGCTCTCATTCATTTATCCAAAAAACTGTGTACAGCTCTGATTTCTCTCTGCTATTTTTCATTTTTTTTTGTAAAAATGTTCACACTCTTCCATTTCCATGTAACATATGAAGACTCATGGGAAGTTATACCCACCCTGCTTTTGTTTTAATGATAAAATATATAACCCCTTGGAATTATCTTAGTCTATGTGACCATTTATTTTCTTATTATTGGGTAACCTGTTAGTAAATACATTTTAAAGGTTATTTTAGTATGGACTCTCATGAAGAACCTTTTACTCATGCCATTATTGATAATTAGCCTAATTATTTAAATTGTTAAACAACCATACCTTGAGCTAGATTCACATCTAAGATTGCATTTTACTTTTTGATTTCTTCATTTTTATATATTGTTTACTTTCATTAGGACTAGCAATGGGCTGAAGCTTTTCAAGTGGAGTAGACCTTATAAAACTAGAAGGATAATCACATTTTTTATTCAATTACTGTTATTTTGTGCTGCTTTTCCTCACAGAGCAGGGGTAAATCTTGCAGACTCTGAGACACAAACTGTTAACTTTGGGTGAATTTATCCTATTCTCCAGTTCACAGCTTGTGTCTAAGAAGTTGTTGGGCAGAAGCTGGACTGGAGTGAGTGCAGAAAATCCTCCGTAACCATGTGCAAATGTTGTCTCCAGTAAAAGTGGACGGATCAATCCAAATATTGATAGTATCCTAACCAATGTTAGTCTTGGTTTGGGATTGATCCTAGTGTCTCCTCGTCCACTCGCTGCAAAATCTCTGTGAAATGAAAGATGAATTTGATTTTTTTTTACTTCATTATTTTGTGCAGATTCTTCTTTTCGTTTGCCTAAATTTGCTTCAAATGAGGATGGATTTTAACCTGCACTTAACAATGGAAAGTAACAATCACAAACTTATATGGTGCTCAGTAAATGTATTCAGATTTAACATGGCACACTGTTGGTCCCTATATAAAAACACATAACCTGATTGTATACAGTGCACAGAAGTATCAGTATCAATATCGGCGATACTGACCCAGGATCAGATTGGTATCAGGTCGCTAAAAAGAAATTGAACAAACCTTGTGTTGATACAGTGTTAGCATAAGAATGGTTCTACAAATATCATATGTGACCATAAAACTTACTATCAAAATTAAACTGTTTAAGAACTGTGGGAGGCACTTACAGATGTTCACTCTTCTTTATTTTCAAGCTAAACTGTGTATTAAGAAATTACAAAGCAATAATTCAAAATTTTATTTAAAAAACCTTATGCCCAAGTTGTTTATGTTTACATTTTTTGTTTTGATTCCAATCAGAAAAGCAGAAAGACTGGCAACCCACAGACCATTGTTTTGATTTAGACTGCAGTGCTGTTTTCAAACCAGAGCACATGCTGCTTACAGTTCCTTTAATTTCAATTATTATCCAAATTTCTGCTGAAAAAACAACATTGTACCCTCACTGTATTAAAAAAAAATAAAATAAAAATAAAAAAAATGCTGCAAAAACTCAAAAACTCAAAGCAACAGGATCCATCAAGACTTTTGAGTCTTGGGGCCAACTCAAAATCTCAATTTTTCAACAACTAATATTTTTTTGTTCACTTCATTTGTCTAAAAATTTTCAATTTTAAGTTTTGCTCATTATCATTATTTTTTAACAGACAACTATCCATTGTTCAGAAAAAGTATTATTCTTTTCTGAACAATGAATAGTAAGTTGGCTGTTAAAAAATAATGATAGTTTGTAGTTTTTAGAAGTATGAACATCAATTTAGGTGAACAAAAAAAGATTAGTTGTTGAAATTGAGATTTTGAGTTGGTTTCAAAACTCCAAAATCTTGAGTTTTTGCAGCATTTTTTTTATTATTTTTTTCTTTACGGTGCTTGATGAGCAGTCATTAATTTGTGAAGCCAGTAATCACAGCTTTGGTATAGTTTTCCTTAGCTCTAAAACCAGTGGCGTAACTTGGTACTGAGGGGGCCCCGGTGCAGGTTTTCAGAAATGGCCCTTATGTTCTTATGCATATTTAATACTTCAGGTTCATGTAAAAAGCTTACAATTTATAAATATTTGCTGATAACTGTTTTAAAGGAGTCTGCTGTAAAACAAACAAACAAAAAAGGTGCTTAATTGTAATTTAAAAGCTATTTTGTGAACTATTTAACTATCTAATTAGTATTTTGTGTATTTATCTTGAGGAAAAAATGTTTTAAAGACACATTCATTCCTGTTGTTATGAGATCACAAATTTAGCAGAATTTAAAAGTGAATTGTGTTAAAAAGCTCTGTTCTGCAACTGAGTTTTGTACTGTTATTGTTTATTATAAATATTTGCAATCGATACTGACAATAGAAAAACAAGAGTCCACACTCATGGGCCCCTAAACCTCCTGGGTTTATACTTAAAATAAAAAATCCAAATGCACAGATGCAGGATACTGTTGCTGTGAGCCCTGTCGTCTCCATGGCGCTCTCTGTAAACAACATTACACTTTGTTAATATTTAGACGCCCGTAGTCATGACCCCAGCTCATGAGTGGCCCTTCAAATATCACTGCGGGTGGATGATTAACAAAAGGTCACGTTCAGGCTTCTCTCTCTGATTTAATCCAACAACATGGCTCCTAAAATATTACCACATGCTTTTTTTTTATCCCAAATGGCTTTCCGGGACATGTGAGCTGAAATCCCCCTGGCAGAATGGCGGAATGGGCAAAAAAAACAGCGGCGACGTGTCAACATATCAAATCTACGCTCGTGAAATGTTGTTGAACAAGGCGTCGCGGGATTGCTCTCCACTCGCCCCGTGGTGCCGTGTCCTCCAGGGCGCGGGGAATCCGAGTCACTCATTGCACATCCAGCCCCCCCTCCGCCCCTCTTCCCGTACGTTAACCCCCTGAGGGCCCTGGCACCGGCCGAGGCAGGTTAACAAACTGTAAAAGGCTTCAACTGAGCAGCGCACACAACTGTTTTCTCTGCGCACAAAGGGACTACTGGCTCCAGCAAATGTCATAAGCCTATAATGAGATAGCTGCTTATAGTAAAGAAAGGATTTGGGAAAGAAAAAAAAAAACAGAAAAGTGCTTTCCTTCTGCAAATTAGGTCACGAAAGTCTCAGCCTATGGAGAAGGTTTTTTTTTCACAGCATAAAAAGGCAGGCTTTCAGCTTTTTTTAAGATTATTTTTATGAATTCTTTTTTTTCCCTGTGTGTTTTCTTGACAAATCAGAACAAAGCATTTTCTCAGTGACTTTTCATTTCTTCCTCTGTTTTTGCTTCATTTTCCTCTGTGCAGCCCCCCCTATATTTCAGAGTAAAGCATTATCACAAATACTCACAAGTCAAGTTGACTCTTATATGATCCCTCGCTCAGCTTTACTTTGGTTTTCCCCTCAGTCTCAAAAATCGAGAAATAAAGCCATTGCTAGCTTGTTGTTTGACTAACAGCAGTGTGCCGTATTCTTGCAAGACTCGGGACACTGGGTCGGTGGCGCTTAAACTCGTCAAGTGTTGTTTTTGGCCCAGACACACCAGGAGGAGACGCAGCACGCTTCATTCAATTACAACAACTCATTTAATCAATACTTGGACTCTGAAACTGTTTATTTAAGTGAAAAAAGTTACTAGCTCAGCTTTAATAAACTTATAATTTAGACCAGTGGTTCCCAAAGTGGGGTCTGGGTCCACAAAAGTACTGCAGGGGGGCCCCCAGAGGTTTTCAATATTAAATACATAAAAAGAAATTGAGTTTGAAATGTTGTACAGTTATCTTTGTTTAAAAATATTACTTTACAACTACTTTACTAAACTATTTTTAGCCAACAATCTGTGTTTTCTGTAAGGTTTTTATAGAAATATATAGAGAAAAATATGGCATAGTCTTTTGAATAAGACTATGGGGTTCACATGGGATTTTTGGAAATTTAAGGGGGCATCGACACACTCTTGACTTTGGGAATGGCTGATTTAGACTAAAGCTGAGCCAGTCTGATGGGACCCAAGGTTACCCCTGATCCTTTTAATGTGACCCAGTTTTTACAAAAACCACAGTATTATATATACAACATTTTTAAATTACTTTCATACAACCTTTATGCCACATGTATTTTAATATTTTGACTATTAAAACAATATTTAGGCTTTAAATAAGCTGAACATTAATATTATATTCAACTTCCCTGTGGCCCATTTGTAGGTCTCGACCCACAAGTTAGGAACTACTGAATTTGACTTAAGTTTAATTCATGCTCATCTGTAGCCATGGCCAAAAATCATTCTGTTTGGTTTACCAGACAACAAACAACAAAGCAGATAAAATACTATTAAAAATGTTCAGTGACAATTAAGATTATATGCAAGATGTTCACTTTAAATTCCAAGGATGAAAACCCAACTACCCAACCAACTACAGCAGCCTCAGAGGGACAATACTCAAACTTTCAAATCTTAATGAGTAAACTGATCATGGACCAATGTTTACAGAAAAAAACTGAAATACCTTTGCAGCTAAAAAACAATTTAAATTTAATGTATGGGATTGAAAAACTGTTGTACACTAATATTTTTTCACCCATTTGAGCAATGTTTTGAACACTTATTAATCATATTCTGTAAAAATATTTGTATAAAGTACATTTAAAAGCATTTAAGAATGACTTTTAAAATGAAGGAAATCTTCAAAACACAATGGCATGGAAAATGAACTTACTATGATTACTAAAAATAAAAATAAACAGACAAAAAAAGTCACTACCTATTAAAAAATGACGAAAAAGTTTACAAAACATAGGATCCCTGGTGGAGACAGAGCTGATCTCAGTTGTAAAGAAGAAAAGATCTGAATAAAAGCACTTTCCCCTCAGTGGCCATTAGAGTCCGAGAAAAACGGGGGAGCCTCCCTGTTTTCTTAGAAGCCCACTGAGGCTGGCCAACGTGACAATGCTGCTCAATTAATTGGTGAAAGAAGTGAAAATCCAATTAATGTGTATCAAGCTGGCAGTTTTGCATGATGATGGCTCATTAGGAGAGCGGGCTGCGGAGGTGGAGGGGCCTAAACCCCACTCATTAAAGCTCTGTCTCTCACAGCAGGGACACAGACACAGGCCTTATTTATGCAACAGGTTCAGACAAAAACCCCAATGTAACGCCTGTGTAAGAGAACGAAGGGATCTGAATCCAGAAATCATGTGGGAGGAGGAGGGACAGAGAAACTTTTACTGGGATAGCAAAGGTAGTAGACTTAATAAACACACATTTAAATAAAGAACGATCACTGGTGCTGGACAGAACAAAAACACAATTTGCTCATCACTTCACTTTCACACCTTTGGTTTGAGTGGTTCAAAATCCATGTTTTACCTCAAACATGTGCACCATACAATGAAAAGCTTGAATGCTGGCTGTACTGAGCAACAACTACAACTACTACCGCATCTATAGCCTATAAAATCTATATTTTTGCCTAGAGTGTTTACAGTATGTGCCTATATTGCATAAATCCCTACATGACTACTAGACTAAAGAACCTGGGCCATTTCTCCATGCTTGAATCCACATGCTGCAGGACAGCAGGACACATTTCTACAGGTAAAGGTTTATATATAGCAATGATTTATTTTATTTTTATTAAAAACCCCTTTGCCTTTTTTATTTTATTGTAAACACACTCTATAATGGCAATGATTGTGTCAGTTCTACAGCCTGATGGAGAATTTTGTTTTGTTCCACTCTCAAATGTACATTAAACAGCATCAATAAATGAGTAATGTGTATATAATAATGGTTGCTATACTAAACAACACTGACCATGCTGTTTTAGATCCATATGTGCTGCACAGCTTTACAGTGCCATAAGGTAGGAGATGGTTCACTATTTAATTACAAAATATCTAGTTCTGTTTGTCAGAAAACATACCATCAAGCAGTAATGGTTGTATTTATTTAAAATGCAGAGTGGCTTTGCATATTTTGTATAAGAACAATCTCATTTTTGTTGTTCTTCTTTGTATGTGCTATGGCTGTATACAGAGCAAGACGGTTGTTATAATAAACAACACAGACCATCAGCGCCGTGATATTTTCATTCCATAGTACATTTAAAGACATTATAATGTAC
Organism: Bostrychus sinensis; assembly: GCA_020698575.1. Lineage (NCBI taxonomy): Eukaryota > Metazoa > Chordata > Actinopteri > Gobiiformes > Eleotridae > Bostrychus > Bostrychus sinensis. The sequence continues at coordinate 9,613,191 of CM036254.1, read as the reverse complement.
TATTAATGAAAAAGTTTTGTTTTTTTTATTAAGTTTGACTTTGGTTTAGAGCTGCATGATATAAGAAAAACATGCACAAATACTGTCAATGTGATACAGTGTTGAATATTGCAAAAACAATATAAGTGGTGATACTATTTTGACATAAGTTCAAAGTCTCTGTGTTTAGTCAAAGCTGTGCCAAAATCAGAACTTAACAGAGACAAAACCAGGCGACACAAGGACTAAATTAAATAAATTACAACTAAATCTGGACTTTTATTTGCTCACAACACATTTTCACTGAAGGCTTTGATAGGACAATGATTCTGACCTTGGTGTTACTGCAAAACATTTAGTTTGTTGCGATACGGACATTGTGTTTGCTGATATTGATAACACTTGAATATCAAACAGTTCCCATGTAATCTCATAAAATTATCTGCATTTAATCTGCCAATGTTTGTATTTGTTTAACTCCCAAACCTCACAGAATAAGCATAAATTCATCTTCATATTCATATTAGCTGTAATGTCCCTGTTACTGCCTCCCCACACAAGCCTTGCCTTGTGTCCCGGGCTGTTCCAGTCTGTATCTCCTGACACCATAAAGGATGTGGCCCCCGCGCCGCTGCAGCCGGCCCGTGTTTGTCTGGCCCCTGCCTCTATGTGTAAGATTAATACTCTTGCCACACTCTCATAGAATAATGTCACTTTAATCTTGTTTGGGGCGAGATTCGAAGTGGAGTGTGTCTACTTGTTTGCCGGGATAACTTCATCTTTCTTTGGTACGGGCCGCGTGCGACTCCCCTGGCGCTGGATGTCCCATTACCCTTCACACGCCGCAACTTTCTGCTGTTTGCACAACACTGGCCACGGGACGCACTATTGATGTTAGCGGCGGGTTTTTTCCTCCTCCGCCGGCGCTCGGGCTCATTTTAGTTGTGCTCTGACCACTACAGTCGACCGTTGCCCGCAGCTCAGCCATTGTGAATACATTAGCGCCTTTCAAAACAGCCTCTCCCCTGCCAAACATATCGCACTGCAGCATCTGCTCCACTTATTGTTCCTCCAAGACACCGCGCTCTGACCTTGGTGCAGTCTTTAGTTCGTAGCCTCAAGATTTCTATTTTAGATTTGCTTTAAGATTGATCGTAACTAAAAGTATGTCAGTAATTAGCCGTTAGCTCAAGTATTAAGTTACCATGATATTCCAGGTTTTTTTGGCATCAAGTTTTCGTTATTGCGCTCTGTTCATGAAATCCAGCCATGTGCATTCAACAATAGCTTTGGCATTTTTATATATTTTATTTGTACTTCTTTTTTTTTACTATTTGACAAGAGACTGACTGTTCCTATTGCTGTCAGTGTCAGTACAAATTGTGACTCACTTGTATCGATAGCTTTCTCCCACATTAGCATATCATAATGGGACATCCTTACAAACTGATACAAGTCGCAAGGCAACAGTTTCCATTTGACATTTTGGAGACATTTTAGCTACAATGACAGCAGCCTCCTTTTAACAAATACTGTACTATTTTTTGTTCCTTAAAGGCTATTCTTGAGATTTGAGCTTTTAGCTGCAGTTTGTCTCTTTTGATCAGTTTTAGCTTACATGCTATTTTCTTTCCCTCAAGCATTGCCCTGCAGCGTGTTGTGTGCTAATCTTAAATTACAAGTTCGCAGTTTAAAATTTGACCGATTTCCAATTTTAGATGATAATAAAGTATGTCCCTATCAGTCGATTTACCATTAGATCTTTTTTGATGTACTTTAGTTGCTGGATGGAGAATTTAAACTTTAAAGCTCAAAGTGCCAGTTTTATCCAATACATTTATGGTCTCCTCTTTGCCAAAAAGATGTTCCTTACAGTGCATGCCCAGCTATAGCTCTATTTTATCATCGTTAATCAACTACATCAGCCATTCTCAAAGTCAAGAGTGTCACAGCTCCCTTAAATATCAGAAAATCCCATGCAGACAGCAATCGTTTTTCTCCATAGAGTTCTATAAAACATTCCCAAAAAACAATGACTGTTGGCCAAAAAATGCTTCAAAGTAATGTTTTTTCAAAAGTTTAAAATTTATTTCAAACCAATTTCTTTTTACGTACTTACTGTGGCCAACCTCTGGTGGCCCCCTCCAGTGCCTTTGTGGCCCCCCACTTTGGGAATCACTGAAGTATATAATCTGGCCAGAGAATACAGCACTTTTTTTTTTTCCAAAATAATAGTTAATTTGACATTTTACATTTCCTATGTAACATTTGGCAGTCCATTTTAGGCTCTAACTGCACTTCACTTAATTCCAATCCTTTAATCCCTTAGTTTTTGCTAATTTGTCATTTCACATTGTTTCTAAACAAAACAAGTACACCACTGGATCTCCTTTTGGATTATTAAAAACATTATTTGCCCTATTTCAGTAAGCACCATAGGTTCCTCCTACTTCCTTTCAAAGTAAGAGCCCATCTGTAAAAGAAGGAAGTCTAAAGTGCTCAGGAAGTTTTTGTTGATTAATTATTCTGTATTGAAGGTGCTTTTTGGTGCTTGGGAACAGAAAACTTGCAAAGAAGTAAAGAAAAACCTCAAATACAGGCTTTTTATAGAGCCCATCTGTCACTTGATGTGGTTATTTGGCAATGGCATTTTTATTTAACACATTGATGTCATAATAAACTTTCTTTTGTAAAATAGGTGCCCCATTCATCAATGTTGATAACTAGTGTCTAATAAAATACATTGCACTGCTGCATTACTAACTTAATATTCACCTAACAATATTTCACCCTGCATACTAAACCCAGACGGCTCAATGTAAACAATGACAGTCAAAAAAAAAAAAAGCTCTTCTCTTTCAAAGTAAAAGCCCATTTGCCCTCCTTCAATAATTCACAATAAGTGCCAGCGAGCTCGGGCTTTTCCAGCGTGTTGACCCCAGCGTTTCTGAGTGAACGAGCTGCAGTGCGTCAGCTATAAATCTCTAATGAGGCTTGATGTAAACACACAATACCACCATATAAAAGATCCGCACTCCCACAAAGCATCAGCAGCATCACAGCACTCCTCCAGAACAGCAGCGCTTTACAATGACGAATAATTACTAATGATAAAAGTCTAATAATGTCAGTGTTGCCCATTTCATTTGCAGATGGCCACTGGTTATTGTCTGCAGTAGTTCTGAATGTAGAAGTGCTGGAGACTGCTGCTGCTGCTGGAGGAGGAGGAGGAGAAGCCGTGTGTGTTTTTCCCTCACTTCCTAATAATCTATTCTGTTCAGCCAGCTGCATACATTGACAAATGTTTCCAGCATTAGGTATTTACGCGCTGAAAGGTAATAGATGCAAGGCTTTTAAAAGAAGCCTGCCGCAGGAATCCGGAAACACGCTGGTGTAGAATAGTCTTTTCCTCTTTCTGCAGCAGGCAAAATGTGTATTTGTAATATCAGCATAACACTTATTTAGAGAAAATACAAGGAAATGAATGCTAAGGTGGAATGGATAATGTTTCTTTTTACAGTTTTGCAGGTAAAAGTTTAGTTTTGGTGTCTAGGGGATAAGCTCTGCCATGCATTTGGGCTTTTGAATGATTATCTTCACATATCACTGTAAAAAATGTTCTGCAACATTTACGGTAAAGTACTGGCAGCTGCTGTAGCCAGAATTTTACCGTAAAAAAATAAATAAATAAAAAATATGATGACCTTTACATTAAACTATAAGCACTTATTCTGCCTTGTCTCTGATCTGCATTTACAAAAAAGTTGTTTTACAGTACTGTAATGGAAAAATGGAGGTAATGCACTGTAAAGTTTTATATTTTCACTGTTTGTTTGTTTTGTTTGTTTGTTGTTACAATATTTTACTGTAAATTGTACTGTTTTTTTTTACAGAGAATTTTTACAGTGCTTTTGTAATTAGACACATCTTTTACTTAATACTGTTATAACTAATACTACTACTTACTACTACAAAATATACACTCCAACATCTTATTCGCAGTACTTATGACATAGGTTACTTCATCTACGTGCCACCAGTTACGTTTTTTGTATTAATAATTGATAGTCAACACTGTAAAATTGACGGTAAATTACTGGCAGCTGTGGTCACTGGAATTTTACTGTAAAAAAATCTGGTGATAAGTGAGTCATAGACAAGACAGAAAAAGTGCTTAGTTTAATGTAAAGGTTTTTGTCACCAAATTTTTATTTTAATTTTTTTTTTTTTATGGTGAAATTCTGGCTACAGCAGCTACCAATATTTTACCGTAAATGTTACAGATTATTTTTCCCACAGTGAACATATTGTATTTTGCAATGCATTTGTGCAATTGCCAATGTGCTGTCATTATAATTGTGATATTAGTGCTTTATCAAAGTATACACTCTAAAACTGCAGTGTGTTTTTGCAGCAGGGGACATGTATTTGTAAACTGAACATATAGGAAATGCAAGGAAAATCCAAGCCATGGTGGAAAATTTTTTACTTTTTTTTTTTACTGTTTTTCCAATCCTGCAACTACCAGAGTGTACCCCACCTAAGGCCCATAGTTGCTGGGATAGGCTCCAGTAAGCGAAAGAAAATGAATGAATGAACTAGTACTAGAGTTATGCATTGTTATTGTATTTTACCCTCTGCTTATACCCATTTGTATTAAGTTCAATGTTTAAAAGACACTGCCAAACATGTAATAAAATTCAGGTTTGACGCTTATATTAAGCCTTATAAATTGAAAAAAGTGATGGTGTTTTTCTCCTGATGAATTTTGTGTTACATTAAAAGCGTTTTATTTTGCAGTAATTATTTCGTACCTCTTCTCAGCGCCATTAGAAAGAGCAGTGTGCTGCCGTTGTGTGCTAATGGGAGCTGTGAGGGCGCATTAATGAAGCTGCTTGTCTCAACTTCTCTCATTTTCACTGTGTTTTTTACTCTGCTGCTGCTGCTGCTCTCTTCACTCTATCAAGATCTTAATATTCAACCTACTTACTTTTTCTGATTAATTTTAGGTACTGCCACAGTAGAAGAAGATGGCATCATTTAGAGGAAACACAGTTATTAAAAAGACAATCGATGCACGAGTTAGAGTTAGAGTTAGAGTATAGTGTGTAAGGTTATATGTTAATGTACAGGGACAATAGAAAACAATGGGTGCTAAAGATGAATAAATAAGAGATTCTGATGAGATTTGAGTAATGTTGTAGTCAAGAGCGTACTAACTGAGACCAAGACCAGTCCAAGTCCAGAGTGAACCAAGACCAAGACAAGGCCGAGACTTTAAGGGTTAGAAACCAAGACTTTGAAGGGTCAGGGTCAAGACCGAGACATTTACCGTAAAGTATTGGTAGCTGCTGTAGCCAGAATTTTACCGTTAAAAAAAAAAAAAAAAATCTGGTGACAATCTAAATCCTTTGCCTTGTTTTAATGCATTGACTCTGATCTGCATTAAAAAAAAAAAAAAAGTTGTTTTATGGTGTAATGGAACAATTGAGGTAATTCACTGCAAAGTTTTATATTGTCACAGTTTTGTTTGTTTTTTTTTGTTTGTTTTTTTAACGGTAAATTCTGGTAACTCCAGCTTACAATATTTTATCGTAAATTTTACAGATTTTTTTACAGAGCTTTTTTTTTTTTTTTTTTTTTTTTTTGCAGTGCCTTTGTAATTAGACTCATCTTTTGTTTAATATTGTTATTACTAGTGAGTGAACCGAGACCGAGTCAGGACCGAGACCAAGGAAAATTGAGACCAAACCCTGTGAACTAATGCTAAATAAAGAGGAAAAGTAAAAAAAATAATAAAGTGGTTCAGATACATAAATTATAATTAAAATGATCTAATGCAGCAGACTCCATAAACAAGAGACAGATCATGTTCCTGCTTCTTCTAATGCAGAAAACTAATTACTTCAAAATTATGAAGAATAGCATTTTTTTACAATGTTTGGTAAATAAAACTGGATTTGAGACCAAGACCAGTTTCAGATGTTACAACACTACAGATAAACGAGACTGTTACATTACAAAGGGTCATTTTGTACAGCATATTTTATCATGTGCATCTTTTTGGAAACAATTTAGAACGAATAGTAATATGTGTTTAACTATAACTGGAGTAGGCAACGTGGGGGAAGTGTCTTGCCCAAGGACACAACAGCAGTATGCGCCCTTGTAACTGCACCATTGACTTGTTTGTTTATTGCGTTGCCAAAAGTTTGCAAGCAGCTTGGTTAAAATAAAATGTTAGAGTAAGATATTATCATGATTTAGTAAAACACATAGACGCTTTACTGTGACAAAACTATGCGCTTGTACAGTGCGCATTGAAAACTAAATAAATGGTGCCAGTGATTCTCAACTGGTGGGCCGGGACCTAAAGGTGTTACTGTTACACCTCAGGTTGAAGTGAGCGCTGCTTAATTCTCCTCAAAGCAAATAATCATCACAAGAAAAGTCAATTTTGTCTGTTTAAATCCTTTTGAACTGCACTGTTTTATTTCATGTAGTTTGGTTTTAAATCTAATTTCATCTAATAAAAGGTAGAAAGTAATAGTTTCCTTTCTAGCATTGCCACTGCTTGTTAAATGTGTTCTTTTTGTTTGACATACTGTGATATTCTGACATTATTCTGTCTCAGGTTTAATACATTTGGGTCGTGGGTTGTTATTTTAGGATGATGGTGCCTTAGCTCACTGATACACAGGATATTTTATTACCATTTAATATTTGTCATGTGGGTATTAATATTTCATTCATTCATTTTCATTCATCTTCTTCTGCTTATTCCCGTTGCAGGTCCTGGAGCCTATCCCAGTAACTTTGAGCTTTAGGCGGGGCTCATCCTGGACAGGGGCCAGAGTGTTGCAGGACTGACCTGGACACAGACGGACAACCATTAGGGGCAATTTTACCAATTCTCCTAAAAATCTTTGGACGGTGGGAGGAAACCAGAGACACAGAGAGACCCCACAGTAACACAGGGAGGAGATTTGGACTCCACACAGAGGGTTTGTGTGTCGGGCCGTCCCAGAATCTAACTCCTTGCTGGGTTGCGAGAGCACTAACTGCTCTGCCACCGTGCCCCCCTGGTGTTAATATTAAAAAAAAAAAAATGGATGTCTTTGGTTTAACATGTTTTTTCTTACATACAGTATAATGAAGTGGTTCCCAGCCTTTTGTGTCTTGCCCCTAAACTTTTTGTCACATCACACGTACCCCCTTCACCTTCACCCATTTTTCAAAAAGTCTTACAAAGTAGTTGTAGAAAGACATTTTAAACTTACTTTGTTGTAAATGATAATCCTGCTGCATTTTTTACTTATAAAGAAAAAAGAAAAATTGCTTAACTAACTAAATAAATAAAATAATTATAAATAAATGAACTATTTTTAGCAGTTTATCTACTTTTAATCAGTTAATAAGACACTTGAGCTTTAGTTTAATATCAAATGTTTCTATCAAATTATGCAATTATCCGCGTACCTCCAGCAAAGTGCCCGCGTACCCCAGGTTGGGAAACACCGGTATAATGCACTCCTGTCTTTTTCCTGTTTATGTCAAAATGAGCTCACATGAAAAGCTCCTCCCAGCTTAATACACATTTTCATTTAACAAATTTGAAAATGAAAGTCCCAGTTGTAAATAAAAGCAAAAGTACTGCTGCACTGATTGCTCTCCAGACTTTGGGAACGAGAGAGAATCTGCTGCGTCCCCCTCCAGTCCGCGGGATTAATGGATAACTCCAGTGAGAGACGCCTCTGTTCTGCAGCGAGACCAAATGACCGGAGGCAGCCCAAGAATTCGGCCGGGCCAGTAACTGTAGCTGTTTTCCCATACATATATTATTATGGCAATAGCGGCGGTGCTGATTGAATTTGTGACCTTTTGTTGAAATGGGGGGTGGTAAAAAAAAAAAAAAAAAAAAGGAGGAGGAAAGTGGAGAGGAGGAGGAGGTGGCGGTATGAGGGGGTGCATTTCAATTTTTGTCGTGTCATTCGTGTCTTAAAATAACTACGGGGATGAAAGATCATGACTTGATTCAATTACAGTGCGGCGTAAAGGCTAAAGATTACTGTATTCTACACGGAACCTCAGTGTAGATAAACACGGAGGCTAGTTTTACGCACTTTTGTGAATTGATTGAACACAGCGCGGTGTGGGATGTGGAGGGAATTGCGACACACACACACACAGCTGTGCATGAGGCAGCCATATACAAAACAACTGTGCAATGTTAGTTCAGTGTAAGGTCTAAAAGAACTCACATATACATGGGATAAAGACAATATAATGGATATTAGGATGTCTCTGACCTTGTAACCTGAAATTTGTATTAGAATATAAAACTGTATTCAGGTTTTGAGTGTTTTCTGAAATAAAAACTATAAAATTTTGCAGATTGTAAAGGATATTATTAGACTTAATTGAGGTTTATCACCTGTGGGGTAAATCGTGACCATAATATATTTAAATTTAGATGTTTTTTGTACGAATTTATTGTGCCGAATGTGTTTCAGATTGTAAAAGACGATGCAAATACACTTAACCTGATCGATAATTGTAGCTGTGTACCTGAAAGACATTGGCATTTGGTTTATTCATATAAAAGTGAAATTATTATGTTTCGGAAATGGGGTGAGTGCAACCAATATGGCACAAAAAATGTTCAAAGATTTATTTTTGTTCAAGCAGTTAGTGTATAATGTGTAAATATCACTAAAACTCACATGGCTTACATACATTTTTTCACTACAGGTCACAAAATTAGATCTAAATAAAAAAAAATACAGGGTTTGTGTGCAAAATTTTGAAAAATGTGCCATTACTTTTACTTCAGACATTGTGCCAATTTACAAATAGCTGTCATGTATATCTGTAATAATTATTTTACACCATATTTTGGGGAATGTTTGGATTTAATAAACAGTGTAAAAGGTAACACAGAAACAGTATTAAACATAACCACTGTAGTTTTAATATTAATGTATGCATGTGTTTATGTACTGGTGTATGTAATATTATTATGAATATATCACTTATAACTCATACCTGCTCAATGCATTAATCTGACAAAAACATCATGACAGTAATGACAAGTGAACAAATACAAGAAAGTGATCTTTAAACCATTACTTTCTGTGTATATGACCCAATTACTTACCTAAATAATCCATTGTGCAAATGCAGTGTCAGTAACCACACACCATTATGCATTTGTTACACATTAATAACATATTTTTGTGAATAAAGTATAAAAAAGATCATAATTCATGGAGATTCTTGATGTTTTGTGACAAAGAGCAATGCTTAAAACATACACGAGGTCATCTGTACACTAAACCGTAAACATATTTTGTATTCATTCAAAAATGCAAGTCCATTAGAAGAAATTAATGTTGATTTCAAAGCTACTGGAATTTAGATTATTAATTGTGTACTGACTTTATTTGCAAAATTGTCCAAAATAAATCCCAAAAATCGTCAGCATCCTCGTACCAAGAGCACCAAAGTGCTCGAGTTTGGTGGGCGCCCCTCTCTGTGCCGTGCAAAGTTGACATTAAAAACTGCTGACAGGTGTGGGACAGAGCGGTGGGACAGAGCTGCGGGACTTTTCTTGTGTGGCCCTCCGCTCACCTCACTTCACTTTATTAATCCGTGTGTCCCATCCCACGGACCTCTCCACCGCGCTCCGGACACTTATCAGGGAACTCCAGGCTCCCACTGTACATGCCCCATGTTTTTTTATATTTCTTTTTATGAACAGTATCATTTGATTTCGTTGAAGCGAGCAGCAGCCCACCCAGCGACTGTTATCAACCTGTTTGGTCCCAGAACAAGATGTGTGCGAGATAGATACTTTCCAAAACTTACCTTGGTGTATGGAGACGTGTTTGGAGCAGAACTGGACAAAAGTAACGTCGTGGGGGCCGCGCTCTCGCAAATAGGAGTCCATGTAAAAGTGTAAAGCTGGTTTTAAACTTTGCTCCTTTGTTCCAAGGCTTGTCCTGACAGAGACAGGCACAGGGGCAGCTTGGGTAATGTAGGCCTATGCTGCCACTTAGAGGTGAAGTGAGGTATGGGAGGTAAAAAGGCATGAGCAGTTGACAAAATTCCTATTTGCAAAAAACATAGCAACCCAAAATGTGGCTCTGTTGATAAAATTGGGCAAGTTGTTTGGAAAATGCGCTGCTTAATGAACAAAACACTTACAACCTGCAGAAAGAGCAAAAGCGTATTTTCGTGTTGTTTCAATTTTCACAAATGTTTCACAAATGTAGTTACACATTGAACACATTTCTCCAAACAAAGTTAACATTTGCAAAACTGTCAATTTTCTTTGTGTAATGAGTCACTTTACAAAGCCAGTAATACATTAGATACATAATATTAGCCTAACACATTTTATTTATTTATATTTTTAAACTTAAAAAAAGGCAAAGGTAGGCAAAGGCAAATGTATTTAATCTTTTTATTTTATATTATTTCTTTTATTTTTGTATTATATTTATTTATCTATTTATTGCTATTGTAAATACAGTTGCAATCAGAAATATTCAACCCCACAAGATTTTAAGGATTTATCAATTAGAGATTTGATAGCAATTTCCAAAAACGTTTGTTAGAAGTTATAAAAGTTAAAGGAAGCTCCACAAAGTCCTGAAGCTAAGGGTTGAATAATAATGCACACACATTTTTCATTTGGACTTCAAAGTTAGGGCAAAATAACTCAAATGTGTAACAATATTTATCATTTACTCTTATTATCTGACTTTCTGATAGTAGCTGTATATATTTGTATGTATTTTCATTCCTTTAATATTTTGAATACTTGTGCCTGGGTGTCCTGTTTTTGTTTGATAATGTGCAACTCAAACATTTCTTTACCATTTTCAAGAAAACGCCATAAATGTTCAGTAATCGAAATATTGTGAGTGCAACTTTTTGGTAAATTGGTTGTATTCCTCTGCTCTTTAGGTGTGTTGTGCAGTGAGAGTTGTGGTGAGGTGAGGGTTGTCCTCCTGTTTTCGGTGAGTGTCTCCAGCCTCAGGATCTGTTGTGCGGTGTTGTGTGTGTGTGTACATCTACACAATCAGCTGTGGGACCTGCCCCATAAACAGTGAGCTGGAGTCTTTCTGGGTCCCGTTAACACAACACTTTAACACTTTCACACCAGAAAAAGCTGCAAAGTAAAAGTTGTTTTCTGTTTTTTAATGAAACTAGTTCTGTGACATGTTTCGACCACTTCCTGCAGTCTTCCTTTAAAGAGTCACGTGATGTTACAGTAACTTATACAGGTTTCTCCTGCCTGGAGTGGTATAGGACAACAGCGCCATCTGCAGTCCAACTTCTTCAGGACAACATCCCGGGTGGGTCCTGATTTAAAGTCCTGTGGTGACGTTTCCCGATTAAGGAGGCACTTGAGTGAGCAACTACAGCAATGACACAGAGTAATTTTAACTATTTATGTGAAATATTATAAACAGTAAGACTTTAAAATAACTATTAAGCCTTAATTAAGCATTAGTTAAGGATTCATTGATTATTTACAAAGCATTACTTCAACACTGAGTGAGAAAAATTGCTATTACTGTTTATTTCTTTAGTAATAAGCTCATGTAAAGTGTGTAAAATTATAAACATCAGTGGTAATTCAGGGTCTATAAACTGGTAAAGTATGTTAATTACGTATTTAATAATGCTTTATTACAGCTTAAAAGTTATGAGTTACCAGTGTTATCACGCTTACTTCTCATTTTGTAAGGTACCGTTTATTTAAATATATAAAATACTTTATTTGGTAAGACTTTTGAATAACTCACAACTATTAAGGAGTAATTAAACATTAATAAATATGTAATAAACCACAATTTAATAAATAAAAAGTTTGTATACCCTGAATTATTGTATCACTGACATTTATAAGTTTACACTGATCTACATGAGCTTATTACTAAAGAATTAAACATTAATAATTTGTATAAATGATGTTATGCTGTGTAAATAGTTAACTAAATGGTTACTGAATCTTAACTTATACTTAATTAATGGTATTATAAAGTGTTACCGATGATACTTTTCATTTTGTATAAGTTACCATTTATTTGTCTTGTGAATAAATATTAATGATTTAACTGAGGCCTGCACTAAACTATGGTTGATATTAAACATTGACATATTAGAAGAACATTAATATTACATTTATTCCATTTGTAGGGTGCTTTTCTGGGGCTTCTGGGTGTTTTTTTTTAATGTTTTCCAAAGTTTAAGGCACAAGACAAAGTTATGTCCAGTGGAATAAAAGAGTGTCTTGTCGTGTTAAAATGAGGGACAGTGAAGTGGTCAGTGGGGAGTTCAGGTGTCTCTGTAATTCATGAGGCAGGTTCAAACACATTAACCCTCGATTATAGCTGTGACTGTGAGAGAATGAAACAATCCACTGGGCCAACTCTCATTTTTCTCTCTTTATCTTTTAGACAGCCAGTTTTGTTTTTGTTTTTTTTGTTTTTTTTTGTTTGTTTTTTTTACAAATTAGCCATATATGTTTAGAAAATATTACTTTTTAACAATATATACAAACAAATGGATCTCTTACACAAGACAGGTTGAATAGTATAATGATAATAATGCACTATTACTATTTTCCAACTGACTCTTTTAGTAGTAAGTAAAATAATATGAGTATTATTGATTAAATGAAAGCTCTCGGTGAGATCTTTTCAATGGCAAAAGGACAGAACTTAAATGTTGACCCTTTTTTTGGTATTTTGGTGCATACATAAAACAGTAATGTGTTATTAGAAACATGTATAAGCAAATAAAATAGGGCAAAATGAGATAAAAATGGACAAATCTAAATTTACTAAATATACAGATATGAATAAAACTGTTTATGTGTATTTACAAAACAGACAAATATAAACTCTCAAGCTGAATAACAGACTATATTCCCTTTAGTATAAGATTAGTAAATAAGGAGACTGCAGAATTGTGTTAAGAGTTGATGTTTATGATGTACTTAAAATATAATTACTTAATTAGTCGTAGTGATAGTTTATACCTTTTAATGTTTTTAAAAGAAAAAATAGCATCAGTTTATTTGATACATTTGTTTTTTTTCCCTGGAATATAAAGAGCCTTGTTGTGAAAGCTGCTGTGTGTGTTCAAAGATGAATATCTTCATTTGTTTTTTTTTTACTTACGTCCAAGTTCTATGTTTGTTCCATACGTTTATTGGGAAAATGTCAGTGCCAAAAAGGCGAATCTCACTTTTTTCAATTTAAAATTTTAATAAATAATTTCCAACTAAAACTGTAGTAGTATGAATTTCAAACAGATTATTAATTTTATAACACAAAAATAATATATGTTTTGGTGAAAATTTGTTTTGGCTCTCCTGTAAAATCTGTAAAGTCGCTCTTATGCCCCTTTGCTTCCAAGCCCTCTTAAAGTTCCTAGAGGTGAAACTGATCTCAGTCTGGTCATGTTTTGTTAACAGACCCAAAACTCCAGTTAGCGATGCTACGTTAGCTCCTGAGTAAGTAGCAACTGAATACTGTACGGCTAATCTGTTGGTGTTTTTACTAACCACAGCACAAAACACAGCTCTTACAGTCTCACACTTAAAATGAATGATTAATGAGCGCTCCCTACTCACCGCAAATGGGCTCAGGTCTGGATCTTTCTGCAGGTGTCAGTGATCCTCCTTCAGCTCCTCCGGTGATGTTTTTTAGCCCAGGGGGAAATGCTTGACCAGACTCCTCCTCGTAACGCGAAGAAACAGTGTAATCTCTCAATTCTTGACACAGCAAATAAACACGAGCCGCGCAACTTTATCTGCTACTTCCTTCTACATTGTCTCTCTCTGACAACTCTTAAAGGGCAGCCTGGGGCGGGGAGGCAGAAGTGGAGACATATTTCTAAGGTAACAGGCCTCCAGGTGTTGTAGCAGAGGACTGGAGGTTAAGAGCAGGTAGTAATATTCACCAAAAGCAACTTAACACCTCAGGATAACGTGACAATACATACGCTTCCGTTAGCCATTAGCTTATTTGATTGCTTCGACAAAATGTGGTCTTTTATCAGAGGCAACTTGAGTGAAAAAAAAAAAAAAATGAATGCACGTGATGCCTTGTGTGCTTTAAGTCTTTGTAAGAAAAGCCACTGATTACAGTAAGTACAGTATTTTACTCTTATTAGTTAAATATGTTAGCTTGAACTATTTTTGAAGTCTCATAGCTTTTAATTATTTTAAAGGTTCTATACATAACATTAATCCAGGCTTTCAGAAATAATTTTGAACACCTTTGCATTAGTATTTCACCTTTTATAACTCAAAGTAATGCATATGTATAAAAACGTCTTTTTTTACTTTTTTGCAATGAATACTTGGATTAGGTGTCTATCGCCCCCTGCTGGAAACCATTGGGACTGAACAGAAAAGCCCATACACAGCAACCGGACTCATTCTCACTTTTAAATTGCCGTCACTACAAAAAAGTACGCTCATTTACCTGTTTTCTGTTAGCGTCATGAGGTTAATAGCCATTACCCTGGCCAGCCAGACAAACTCTTTTCCTCTTCTGTTCAAAGAAGTTAGTTTGGTTAGTTTTGCTTAGATTTTGTTTCTATGCATGGAACAATCACAGATGGAGAAACCAATCAGAGAAACTTAGGGCGGGACGTAAGCAGTGCACCGCTGACTCATAAAACACCAAAACTTATTTCTGAATGGGGATAGCAGCAGAAGCCAGTTGTACAAAGACTGGAAAAAGTGAGCTTGTTTGAATTTGGTCATTACGTCAGACATCAATGGGACACGCTGCAGATAAACAGCTGTGATAGGCCAGTTCTAAATCAACCGGAGAGAAACTCTTCGCTGCGAGTGAGGAACCAGACTGTCCTGCTTTCGAAAAGAAAGTCGGAGACTGGTTTGCCAAGCTAAATAGTCTAATGAGGCATTTTATACTCCATTCCACACCAACAGACACCTAATCCAAGTGTAAAAGCTCCCCAAAAGAAGCCATTTTCCATGCATATACATTATTTTAAGTTATAAAACATGAAAAACAAATGCAAAGGTGTCAAACAATTATTTTAAAAAAGCATAATATGGCCCCTTTAAGCGTTTTCCAAAAGTCACATTTCTAATCAAGCAGAGATGCGATCATCCAAGTCGTGACAGCGCACGAAGCCCATGCCAGGCCCTGTAATCCCGTCTTACCTGTCTTCTGTAGCGCAGCCCACAGACAGGCGGCACAGACGCAGGGACAGGTAACACTACCCCTCGCGCTGTCGACAGTGTGATTGATCACCAGCAGAGACGCATCAGATCGGCAGAAGAACAGGACAGACATTGATCCCAGGGGAAGAGAGGAGGACGTGTCATCGCGGCGTACACAAAACCCTGTGACACATCTGTCAAAATACCACCATGACTGTAGAGGAGTGTACCACTGTGACTAACACCAGCCCACAGACAGATGACAGATGCTCGCCACGTCAGCTGATGACCACTACACAACTTCTACACAGAATATAATTAAGCCAAAAAAGGTCTAAATAATGAGACTTTAGTGTGTGTGTGTGTGTTGGAGATAGTTGATTTTGTTTTTTTTGTGTTTTTATATCCAGACAATTTTGATTTATCTCCCGTACGACGGTGAGATGAACACAGCCCGAGGCACAGCAAACAGCAGTCTTTCCCACAAAAGCAAAGAAGAAATGTGTCTTCACTAAACGTCAGTCCTGCATGAAGTGGTTTCACCTGCTCTGACAGCTGTAGGTTTTTAAAAGGGGGACAATGTAACTTTGCCTCTTTGCTGTTTTGATTTTTTAGTTTTTTGCATTTTTCTCTATAGAGATCCCCCTACATTTCAGAATAAAGGCTGGTTCTTCACCAAGATACGCCAGGGGAGGTGCAAGGGGCTTTATTCATCCAGCAACAACTTATTTTGTTATCTCACTGACCCCTATCGGGAATATTGGTGTATTCCTGTGGTCCTCGAAAACTCGGGAACACATTTTTCTGATTTAAAAAATGCACATGAATGCCCGCACAAGTCAGAAAAAGAACTTGGGTCCAAAACCTGCAGCCCGACTTCTCCACTTAATGTCATCTGCTTCATGGACAGAGCAGAAAAGAAGGTGATTTATTAATTTCCATTTTCTACATGAGCTCTTTGACTAAACTTTGCTAATAATATGAGTTTCCTATAAGCTGGCACTTGCAGAATTATGTTAGAAATGCTAATCACTGGCGTTAATTTAGCTCATTTTACCCCTAACTTCCAAGCTCTTTGGCTAAAGCTATATTTGCAAAATGTAGGCTAACAATAAATCTGACTAGTGCTGTGTTATAAGCTAATTATTACCAATAACTTCATTGGTCTTCCTATGGTGACGTCCATATCCCGAATTTCCAGAATAAAAGCTCATATATTAAATGCATATTAGATGTAGCATAGGTTTTGTATGCTAGATGCTCTTCCACACAATGCTCTTCATTTATTGAGGCTTGGGACTGGGACTTGAAGAGGTAGAATTGATTTTCCCATTAGCCAAAAATCTGATGCCAGGACTTACCACTAACTTAAAACAAGAAGAAGACTCAGAAGGTAATGGTCAGCGTGACAAAAGGAGGCCAGCCTTGTGTCGACAGGAAGAAAAGCATTAACGCTCTTTTTATGTGCACAACTCCGGATTTCCTCGCGCTGCACT
Organism: Bostrychus sinensis; assembly: GCA_020698575.1. Lineage (NCBI taxonomy): Eukaryota > Metazoa > Chordata > Actinopteri > Gobiiformes > Eleotridae > Bostrychus > Bostrychus sinensis. Next base: position 9,596,499 of record CM036254.1, on the reverse strand, counting down.
GTCAGTGTGTTTGGCCCCTTAATTAAAACAGTCACAAGTTTCATTGAGCGGGGAATCAAAGAGCCCGGTAGCCCTCGGAGTGTGTGAAGGCTGCTGGACGCACTGGGACGGGGATGGAGGGGATTTAAGCCGTTCCCATGGTCAGTCACTCAGAGCTGCTCATTACTGTCCCGACTAGAGCTGAGATGAAAACACAGCCATTAAGAATTACTCAAGAGGGACACAAGAGCATTTCGGAAGTGCCACCATGTAACCCTGCGCCCTTTAAGTCCACCAGCAGTTTCAGAGACTTCACTTGAAAGAAAAAATATCAAAATAATAATAGGTACATTATATTTTTAATTGACAGTCAATGTTTTATTTGCTATTTGGGGAAAAAAGATATGTGTCTAATGTATAATGTGACGATGTTGGAATAATTGAGCGACAGTCGCGCAGGGGGTTAAGCATTCGCCCTCTAATGGAAGCGCGTACTGTTGTTGTGTCCTTGGGCAAGACACTTTGCTCACATTGCCTACATCAGTCACAGTATGTGGAAGGGCATCCTGCATAGAAAACTGCCAAATCACAGAGCGACAGCGGCTAGAAAAGAAAAGGGAGCTGCTAAAAGATTTAAAATAAAAATAAAAAAGTTGTTGGGCTAATGAGCTATATTTATACATTAAGGCAATATTACTTGTGCTATTTTATTGTTAGTTTGTTGTTTTTGGCAGAGACTGACACAGCACAGTCTCATGGCTCCCCCTGCTGGTACTAGGTGATAAAACAGTCACCCAGGGCAGCACTTTCTGAGTCATCTTTGGCATCTCCAGATGACAACAATCACCCTACAATTAGTCCGAATGAATATTTGTAAATACACTTGGCCTTAAGACCTGTCTTAAGCTTTGCGAGTACATCTTTGAGAACAAATCCCATTGCTCATAGTTTTGCCATTATTTTTATTTCATCTGTCATCTGCAGAGGTACTTAAATGCAAAGTACTACAACTACAACAAGTGTCCCCAACTTGGCTAGAACGTGCAACCAACTGATTGCACAGCGAGCCACTGAGATCAGACCTTTTATGTATTTTAGAACATTATTTTGGAGATAACACAAAATGATGTTTTATGGCTAGTTTACTGTAACTGGCTTCAGAGTTGCCCACTTACTTTGGGGTGTTTCTGTGTGGAGTTTGCATGTTCTCCCTGTGTCTGTGAAGGTATCCTCCGGGTGCTATCCCCTACCACTAAAAAACATGACTTTCCTGGTTAAATAAAGACCAAATAAACAATAATGGCTTGTTAATGGCTTCATATTTTCCAAAAGTCACAATATCGATCAAGTAGAGATACTGTGATCATCTAACCCATGCAAGGTGGGTGAAGTGTCTTGCCTAAGGACACAGCGGCAGTATGAAGTGAAGTTTCAAGTGTCACTCTCGCAGTATAATAGACAATAGTCGACCAAACCACTGTGCCTAAACTCCGTGCTCCACTTTAACCTCTGTACTCTCCTTTTCTGAAGCTTTGTCATACTCCAGAACGTGATCCCTAACAAACTAATGACCCAACACTTTCCACACCATTTCATTCCCTTCATGGACGCAAAGCCAAACCTGCACCTTCCTCCGTCCACTCATCAATTATACACACTGGCCTAATTAAAAATGCTAGGTTATTTTTCTCACTACGCGACAAGCCCTCTGTGTATTGTTAGGCGGGATTCCCCTCTCGGGTTCCCCTAAAAGGAAAAAACTCGGGTTATGAATTATGTAAAAGGAGGATACATAATGGTAGAAATTGCTAATCATAGCTTTTGGAACTTGAGAAGGTCGGGCTGGCAGACGGACTGAGGCGCAGAAGATAAGGTAACAGTGGGATACACCATTCACTATAAACCAGGGCCAGACTGGAAAAGGGAGGGCCGAGGTCATGACCCCCTTTCTATTGTACAACATGGCATCAATAATGTAATCATGTGGGTATGTGACAGGCAGCCATACTTGGAAATAAGCCACTGTTTTGAAGCTAACATCATAAAATCTTAATGGGATTTTGACAAAGCTGACATTCCCAGAGCGACTCCTTCTCTGTAATCCTCAATCCTGGCACGAGTGATAAAAGTATTGAGATTTAGCGAAACAATGTAAGCAGTTGTGTTAACATAACCAGGCTTTGTGGAGTTCATCAAGAGAATAGAGAGACTTATTATTACCTATGGCAGTGTTTCCCAACTTTTTTTGTCTTGTGTACCCCCTGGGCTTTTTTGTCATATCATGAGCACCTCCTTACTCATACGTGTTGATAATGTGTTGATAATTCTTTAAAATTGTAATAGAAAATAGAAAATATTAAAAATATAGCTGCAAGCAGAAATCATAGGCCCTTGCCCGCTGCGATCCGGAGCTGGGAAATTCCAGCTGAAGTTGAAAAGGACAGGTGCCAAATTGTGATTTATAATAACATTTCTTTTTCTCCCGCATCAAGGATTTGTAGTGTTTTTCCATTAGTAAAAAATGGGGGGTTCGGTCATTGCCACGGCAAAAAAAAAAAAAAAAATTATTGACTTTTTGATTTGGGGACATGTAAAGGAATTTTCTGCCAAATTTCAGAAATTTCTGAAAAAGTCTAATTTTTTGCTGTCCATATAAATATTAGTTTTATTGTAAGAGAGCACTATCACACCAAATGTAATTCTTTCTGATTCAGTTTGGGGGTTAATAAGTGTGTGCGAACTGGAGAAATTTCCACTTAGGTAAAAATAGATAGAATTTTTGTAAAGTTTGTAGCTTCGTTGCATGAAAACCATAAAAGATTCTACAAAAAATTGGAACAGATGACTGTGACCAAGGAGGAGTTGGGAAAAGTAAGATTTTTATTGTGCTGACAAAGTGAAGAAAAGGTCTAGTAGCCTGCTGCCTGCCAGGTAACAGGTCCAGAGCTGGGTGCAGGTGGATAAGATGGGCCCCAGGTGAAGTGGCTCATTTGTCCCGATGCAGGTGGCCACATCATCCTGGAGCTGTCAGGAGCCACAGGAGCTGCATTAAAGCTGCTGTACACAGATCCTGAAACATAACGCAATGAAATCCTGATAAGTAAAACTGTGAAGGAGAAAGTGACCTGGAGGTTTACTGAAAAGTGAAGAAGTAACATTTACCTGCTGTGTAGTTGTTTCTCCTTCTCTTAGTATTTTTGCCCTAAAAACAACAAATAGACAGTGATTGGATGAACTTGTATTAACTTTAAAAAAGAGAAAGCTGCATGTGACTTTATTGATGAACTTACATGGTTGTCTTTGATCGACCAGTCAGGATACTTGGCTTCATGAGCGCGTCTTATTACATGCGACTGCTCAAAATACACAGCCTGCTCCTCCTCAGAGAGCAGCTTCCACTGCAGACAAATAAGACATAAACATGTTTAAATAATGCTTTAAATGAGTGGTTCAGTTTCAGTGTTTTATGCTTACAGAGATTTTATTCATTACACTGTAAAAAGTATAGTTGTGGAAAGACTTTTACTCAAGTAACTGACTTCAATATAAAAAACAACTTTGAGGAAAAAATGCTCATTGACAAAATCCGTAAAAGTTTTATTAACCCTAGTTATAATATTGGTAGTTGTAACAATAGTACTACTAATTGTCATATCTGTATATTCTGTAAATGTAGATTTGTTCATTTATAGCTTATTTTACTTTACTGAATTTTTCCACATTGTTGTACATTACTTTTATGCATTATTTTGTTATTTTTCCTTACAATGACAATAAACACCATTCTGTTTCTGTAGTAGTAATAATTGTAGCAGTCGTAGTAACAGCAGTAGCCTCCGTTGTTCAATTGCAATTTCTTCTTTTAAAAATACTTTTGACTTCAGTTAACTTTGCAGTTCATACATTGTAGCCAGTTTTTGTAGAACTTTTCCTTCTACTTGAGTAATATTCACGTTTGAGCAGTTCTTTTTATCTTTGAAAAAGTGGGTAACAGTGAAAAGATTAGGGATAAAAGTCTGTCCAGCACCAGACCAGAGAGCCACTGCTTCAAATGAACAGAAGAAACGACAAACTTACTCTCCGTCCGATCTCGACGTTGACTTTAGCGGAGTCTGTAATCTTCAGCTCCTCCGTCACTTTCTGCCTCTGCTCAGCTCTGTAGAGCATGAAGGCGTTCGGGGGTTTCTTGATGTACGGCTTTTCCACAAAGTCATCGCGCTCTCGCTTCCTACAAACGGCACAAACAATGTTATAATATCAGAATAATCAAATAAATCAAATATGTTGATTGTGTCAATGTTGTGACTGTTTTTGTGTTGTTTACCTTGATGTGGCGAGGCCGGGTGCTACTGTTGTATACATCATTTGTCCGTCACTGCAGATAAGAACAGAAATACATTATGCAGAGTACAATCAGACAAAAGTAGTAGTGTTTTACGTTTTGTTTTTTAGCGTCTACTTACAACAAACCGACGGCACACAGCACAGACCCAGGGACGACCAGGTTAGCGTTCATCTGGAAGAGAAGGGGAAAGTTTATTTTTACAGTTTTCACCAGTGTTGGTTAGTTTGTTGGTTTGTTGTCTCAAAATGTAATGCTCAGATTTTGGTTTGTGCTTGCAGGAGCGTTATAAACAGGGTTTTACATTAACACTAGCCAAGCTGCCAAATCAGGGAGATTTCCATTTTGGCTAATAACATATTTAATCTCACTGGCCACTTTTGCTGGATGGATGTTATGCATATGTCTTAACTTTAGTTTTGAGTTTACACCTAATTAAGAATAAATTTATCATGATCAATATAATAAAACACAACCAAATACATTAAACCTGCATCTATATTTCTTAAGCCTATTGCATGTTATAAAATAAATACAAAACATCATGAACTAAATCCATTCTGCCAAGTGAAAACACTAAATGGCTTGTAGGACTTCCACAGTGGCCAGGGAGCACACTCGGTTTTAGACGTTTAGGAAGAAAAATGGAACTTGGGGTTGATTGTGCCAAGCATTTTTTAGCCAGTCCAATGCCTGGATAAATGTGGGGCTGTATCTATGCCAATGTATCTGTGTGGATGAATGTGTGGAGGCCTCTAAAAGAAAGGGAGCTGAATGTAACTTTACTTTTTTTCAGTAAATCTCACAATGGTAAAGACTGACCATGTTCTTTTAGTGTCCTTATCTCAAAATGGTAAATGATAAAATAAAATTCTCACTTTAATCCTATTGTCCCTTTACTTTACACTATACAATACAAGATGCAGTATTTATAATGAACAATATCTTACCAACTGCACAGGGTATGGACCAGCCCTGGCCTGTGGAGCAGGCACTTGTTGTTGAGGCGCAGCATTTGTGTAGCGCTGACTGCTCATTGGCTCGTAAGCCGGCTGAGTGCTGGTCAGCAGGGGCGCAGCCTCGTATGCTCCCTGTTTGTTGGTCTCAGGAATTAAAATTGTCCCATCCTGAAACTCAGCGGGGTGCTCGTCCTGAACGACAGGCTCACAAGGTAGCGCTGCCGGAGGAGGACTCTGAGCATTGGCGACTACACTTTGGTCGGCCAGTAGCTCTTCCACTGTGGCTGTCAGTGTCGTCCTGATGTCGTCCCACTCCAGTGTGCTCAGGTAGGCCTCGAAGTCCAGGGCAGGGCCCGGGGCAGGGCCCGGGGCAGGGCCCGGGGCAGGGCCCAGGGCAGGGCCCGGGGCAGGGCCCAGGGCAGAGCCCAGGGCAGGGCACAGGGCAGGGCAGAGGGCAGTGCCCAGTGCGGCCTCTGTGCTGCTGCCGCTGCCGTCCGGTGCACTCTGAACCGGCTCTGGGGCCAGGAGTGCAGTCGGTGAAGATGGACTAAGAGTCTGACTGAAGAACGGGTCCATGTTGGTGAGGACTGCAAAAAACACAAAAGATGAGTTATATTTTCATGGGAAGCTTTCATATTTATAGTTATTACAGAAATAAATGAATGTGAGAGTGGACCATCCAAAGACATGCATGTGTATCTAAATTACTCAATGTTAACACTGAAACTGACTGGCCAGTGCCCTGGGTGTGTGCCTGCCTCAGGCCCAAAGTTGCTTAGAAATGCTCCAACCTCTTGGTGTTCATTGCACCAAGTACAAACAATAGATTTCCAGTACTTTTTTTACTTTGGGACTAAAAACCATGTCGACACACCCCTAAAAATCATATTCCCAAAAATGTCAAACTGTTTTTCTAAATCCGTATTCCATCATTTTATACATATTTTTGTTTTTATATTGTAAAATGTATAAAATATGCCTAACTAAATCCAAATATCATATTACTAACTTTATATTAAAGTTAAATGTGCAAAATTAACACTGATAGCAAGAAATGTGACCAAACCATGACTAACAGGAATATGTCTCTGCAGCTCATCTCTTGTGTTATTTCTTGTGATAGAACCTTCAACCCTGCACTCACCTGTTGTTCTCAGGTAGGACTGACTGAAATTAAAAGGTGGTTGGCTTTAAATTGTAACGTAGGTAAATATCTCGAGGAGTACTTCTCAATAGCTGCTTACTGTTTGCTTGCAGGAGACGAAAATGTGACATTTGGAATGGTAGCCTTCTAGAACACTTTTTATATCTTATCTGTATTACCATGGCGATATACACATTTAAACACTATTACCTTTCTATATACTGTATATAAGGCTGTGGATATCACTGCTTTTTGATATTCTTTTTTTATTATTATGTGTATACACATTAAATACAGACACAGACTGGCACATTATGAGACATATGAAGTGACAAAAGTGTCCTTGTCAACAAAACATAATAAAAAATGTATACATTCATATATATATATATTTTTTTTACTTTTGTTAATAAATCTTTTAATCAACTTCTGCCCTGATCATAAATACCAAATATTTAATTATTTTCAGAATTTTAACTCTTTAGACATTGTATGTAAAAGGATCTCATTTTTAAATAAAAAAAAACAGACACAAAAAATGAAATATTTTCAGTATTTTTAATGCAAAGTGGATTAGTTTAGGGGGGGATTATTACAGCCTGGGGTCTGTCAAAGATCACCAACGACACTGATTTAAATGGATTTGGGATTTTTTTTGCAAAAAGTTACAACCTGTTTTAACAGTAGTTGGTATTAGATTGTACATGTTTGTTGTTAGTCATCAGATTTATGCCAAAAAAAGTAGAAAAAAATATCAATGTATAAATTTTTTATGATGTTTTGTGACAAGGACACTTTCGTCACCGAACAGGAGCTTTTTAAAATTGGGGCACAAGGGTTAAACAAGCTATTAAAACTAAAAACTAAAAAACTTGCAACAAAATATTAAATTCTAATAATATTCTTTACCATTTTCACTTCCTTTTCATCACATGAACTTGTCTTTTGACAATAGTTCAATATAAAAGATCACAAAGGTTTTTCTTCTTGGAAATATTATATTATATATTATAAATCTATTATATATTATAATATTATATTATATAATATTATTTTATATTATTATAATATATATAAAATAATTCCAAGTGCCCCTTGCAAAAGGCTCGCGTACCTCTAGAGGTCCCTAAAAATATCTCTGTGTTCTTCTGTACATAATGGACATTGGCTTTCAAAAAACACTTTTCACACACGACGTCTCAGTAATGGTATACTATTCTGAAGACAGAGTGTAAACATGTATGAGGTGAGTGTTTGTGCGTTTTATTGTCGTCCTCTGTGTCTCTGTCTCGATGATGGAGTGTGTGTCTGACAGCTGCTGTGATTGGCCTGACCCCATTGTATTCAAACACACCGTCTCCTCACAGGAAGAGCCCGGGACAATAGTACAGGTGAGGCGAGTGTGGGGGATCTGGCCCCGGGGCCTGTACCCGCCTGAATGTGTTTGGCAGTGTGCGGGGCCTGTGTGAGGCTACATTTTCCTAATAAATATAGTTTGAAATACATATTGTGTCCAAAATGATGTTATTTTGATTTTGCTATTTCCAAGTTTCAGGCAGCATTTCCTCACACCTGCCTAAACATTTGCATTGTTCAGAAGCTGTGGCACATACAGTACAATGATGATCCTTTCCAAATATGGTACTTCCTTCCTTCTGCTGGCTTGTAAGGTTTTGTGGGCCCATTGTTACTTTGAATGAGTGGCGTTACAGTCTAATGGTCAGTGGTATTTGACCTCAGAGTACCACTCCTATGCCCCTCATGTTTACTCTGTTGCTGTTGGTCAGCTGTTGTTCTGTAGAGCCATCCTCTGGAGAACAGGGCCGGTTTAGTACTGGTTTAGTACTGGTTTAGTACTGGTTTAGTACTGGTTTAGGACTGGTTTGGTCCTTGTTTAGGACTGGTTTGGTCCTTGTTTAGTCCTTGTTTAGAACTGGTTCAGTCCTTGTTTAATCTAGGTTTGTTCCTGGTTTGGTCCTTGCTTAATCCTTGTTTAGACCTGGTTTAGTACTGGTTTAGTCATTGTTTAGTCCTGGTTTGGCCCTGGTTTGGTCCCTATTTAGTCCTGGTTTAGTCCTTGTTTAGCCCTGGTTTAGTCCTTATTTAGTCCTGGTTTAGTCCTGGTTTGGTCTTTGTTTAGTCCTGGTTTAGTCCTTATTTAGTCCTGGTTTAGTCCCTGTTTTGTCCTTGTTTAGTCCTGCTTTAGTCCTTGTTTAGCCCTGGTTTTGTCCTTATTTAGTCGTGGTTTAGTCCTTGTTTAGTCCTGGTTTAGTCCTTGTTTAGCTCTGGTTTTGTCCTTATTTAGTCCTGGTTTAGTCCTTGTTTGGTCTTTGTTTAGTCCTGCTTTAGCCCTTATTTAGCCCTGGTTTTGTCCTTGTTTAGTCCTGCTTTAGTCCTTGTTTAGCCCTGGTTTAGTCTTGGTTTAGTCCTGTCTTTTTTCCTAAATAACTCCTGATGAGTCTTTTTTCTGGTTTAATCCTGGTGGTTTTGTGCTGATTTAGACCTGGTTTAGTCCTGTTTTTTGCCTGGTTTAGATCTGATTTAGCAGTAGAAATATTCCGAGGCCTGTGTGACCTATGGTGCGTACGTCCATGCTGAGTCTGTCCGTCCTGGATTAACCACATGTATGTTAAACTCATCCTGTGTGCTTGTCATTATTTGCGGATTAGTGCTGCCTCTCTTAATGTGGACATCGCTCACACTTCCGGGCCGCTGAGATCCAGGGAGCAGTCAAGGGAACCGGGCCTGACAATGGAACCGAAGGGTACAAGGCGTTTGTGTAGGCAGCGGCCATTTTTTTTTTTTTTTTTTTGTCTTTGTTCTGAGCAGCGGGAGGACTTCCTGTAATGAGGGAGATAAAACTGTTCCACAATTATAGCTGCACATATGAGCAATCACCTGAGAGAGGCCCCATGCAAATGTTCATGAGTGAGAGATAAGGCTTTTCAAGTGTGTGCAGGGAGACTGGGGCCATTCTGTGGCGTCTACTGCCCTCTACAGGACACGAAGGGGACAAATGCACGTTGAGCAGGATTTTATTATAGAAAGGTCACATTAGAAAAGCAAAATAAGTTTTAAAAATGTGTGTTTTGCATAACATGTGATTCACTTTAAAGTAATGGTATATAATGTGGGGAAATTCATATACTAGCTATTTAATGCCTTTGATTATGTTTTAAAAGAGAGCAATAAGAACAACACACAGAGCTGCTCCAAAAGAACACACTGCTGGACTGTTTCTGAAGTCAGCACTGTTAAAATTGAAGGATGTAGTTGTTTTACAAACCTTGTTAATTATGCACAAGGTGAAACAGCGCCTGTTACCATCTGCAAAACCTTTTTACAGTAGATGATGAGAGCGAGAAGAAGAGAGATGAGAGAGAGAAGAAAACTTGATTTTAAACTTGCCTTTAGTAGAATTGCACTCAAACAAATGTGTATTTCTGTAGCTGGTATAAAAAAATGGAATTCTCCGTAAAATTATCTTAAAAAATCTTCAAACGTTTTTTTAATTTAAGTGTAAGTATAAACAAAAAATACTGAAGTTGTACGGTAAATGTCAAAACAACTAGAATGAATTTCTGTATTTGTTGATAATTATCTGTTTAATCGGTCTTTGCTTGGGGCCATCTGTGTTTGTTAAATTGTGAAATGAGAAAGAAGTAGGTTTAATAAGAATTGTTCTTCGTCCTACTCCTGTTCTTACATGGAATATATCATTGTATTGATTTGTGAACATGAGCAACATAAGAGACTTAGTTAGAGAGTGTAAAAGGTAAGAACCACTTCAAAGTTATCAACAAAATAACATTTGAAAAGGACACTTTGCCCTCATTGGGGCACAAGAGTTAACCTCAGGGACATACATACAATATACTTTCTTTGTATTTTTTATTTTATATATAATTATTTTGAAGTCAGGATTTTAGTTTCTGTAGCAGTTTTTTTTTTTTTTTTTTTTTTTATGTCCTTGTATTACCCATCTGGAAATCTCATTTAGGGCATGTAAGGTACATACATTTAGGCTATTTTATCTCAGTATCTAAGTTCTACTTTGTATGTATGTAAATAAATCTGTAAGTCTATGCATTTTAATATAACATATTCATCTTGTGTTTATTGTGACATTTGTTGGCCATAGTGAAAGAAGATAATGGGTTAAGTTGTCAGGTAAAATGTGAAACAATGAGTGAGTAATGGACAGAAAAAGGGACAGACAGATATAACTATGAGACTATGGGGCAACTTCACCACTAAGCTCACAAATAGCAGTAAGTTACATTTATTCTTTTATAGACCCCAAAAGTCAATTTTAGTATTTTTGCTGCACACAGAGCTGAGTGGAGCCAGCTTCCCGGGGCACACACAGGCGTCTTTCAGTCAGGGCAGCTCCAGAGCCATATGAGGGCAGTCACTGTTCCACCCCCGACCACAGCATTTATTTACCCTGCTCCCAGCCCGGGCCGGGACCAGCAGATAAAGAAACCCAGTCTGTGTCTTTAAATGCTTACTTGAGGGGTGTAGCATGCACTCAAAGGCAGATGTAGTGATTGTGAATATGAGCAAAGATAGAAAAGTGCATGTCCTGATCACTTAAAATAACGGCACAAAACCCACAAGGAAATAGCATCTGTCACAGTTTCCATCTCTGTCAAAAAGCCACTTGTTTGTCTTTCCATACGCAGCCGTGCACCAACCAATAGTGCACTGTAAGAGACTGATAGGTGGTATTTAGGACATGAAGGTTCAGATGGAGGGGTGGGTTTCCTGTTGGCCGTAGCCCGCTCCCAAACAAGGAAGTCTGTGTGCACTAAAAAAACTGTGTCGGTACAGTAGCCCAAGTCACTAAACCAGTCAGCGATTACATGCAAGAAGAGAAATTATTGCCTCAGTGAAGTTTATAGAATTTATTTGGAGTCTGCATGTGTTACTCTGGGTTCTTCTTCTTTTTCTTCTTCTTCTTCTTGGGTGACTCTAAATTGTCCCTAAAGTGAATGGATGTGAGAGTGAACGGTTGCTGCGGTAAGCTCCACTCACCCATGAGCCCTGGCAGAAATAAGAAAATGAATGAATGAATAACTCACATTAGCATTAAGCATTAAAGATTAGTTAATAGATTCATAAATCAATTATTAAAGAGTTTAGTTGACTTTAATAGCTCCACAAGCAGGTCAGAGTTGACTTTAGCTTCAATACCAAGAGTGCTGAGGGTAGTTTGATTCCTTCTTGTGCATGTAAACCTGGACAAAGACAGAAATACAGTTATATGTTTTAATTGAGCTAATGGCCATATTAGGAACATGCTGTGCACATAAATTGCCAGCCATGTTAACTGCAGCGTATATGTAACAGCTGACTTTACATGAATAGAATCATTTGTTCATTTATCCCTTTAGCTGCAGCACAGGCTGAAGTCTGAGGCAGTGTTTCTATAATGGTGCTTGGATCTGCCCTGACTTTAGTCCCCTGGTGTGAGGCTGTATATACTGTAGCTCTAGTCCAGCTGTGTTTCATTATCCCTGTGGCATGTTAGCTTAAAGCTTTCACTAGCACTGACAAATCACTCTCTCACTGCTCACAGCACTCACCTAAACTAGTGTTTACATGAAGAGCCTCAGCGTGAAGATAGACCACCTGTGGCACAAAACAAGTACAAAACTTCTGTATCTGTGCTGGTAAAGAGATAACAATATCAATGACATATCTGACCAAAAGAGACCTTACTAATTATTAAATGGTGGGTACCAACAAATTGTGGCCTAAGCTAAATGCAAACATAATGTTTAGCTCCAGAGCTTGGAGAGGCTCTAGAGTGTTTCTGTTTTGCACAGTCACCACTGCTGTCACAGTTCGGAGGCTCATAAAAGCATTTTCTCTACTGCCCCAGTCAGTGCAGGACACAGTGAGGTCAAAACGCAGACCTAGAACACTTTGTCTCCTCCAGACCAGTGTACTCTCTTCACCAGTGCTGACACATCTGCAGAGTCACTGTGGGAATATTGAGACTGCAGGAAATGATGCTGTTTACCAACAGCTGTGTCCTACAGTGGCTCTTTCAGCTGGCCTGAGAACAGACTGCAGACTTGAATAGGCTCCCTGTTTCTCTGCATTCTCCACTCAAATGTGTGTTTTTTTGTTTTTTTTCCAGCTCAGTCTTTTGGGGATCCATAGCAACAGTATACATTAGGACTGGAGTGACTTGGAGAATGCAGAGGAGTGAACAGGCCAGCGTTTAGCCACAGCTTATCCATGTTGTCTGCTCATTATATGGACTGACTCCTGTCAAACTACACTGTTACATCTAGGACACAGGTGTAGTGTGTGCTGTGAGATGAGCAGCATTTTACACTTACTTATCTGCATGTTCTGTATATATGGATCTGTGAAAATATTGTCGACTTTTGGGCCAGTGCCACCACAAATGTTGTGTGGTGTGAATGCTCAGCTGTTGAGCATGATGTAATGTGTCCACTACTGTGGCAGATTAGCTGTAGACTCCACCATTACTAATGCTATTATCACACAAGAAGTACTGGCAGAAGTAGTCTGTGGTTGTAATGGGAAGACCTAGGACACGCTGGAGGGACTAAGTCTCTCAGCTTTGCTGGGAATGCCTTGGAATTTTCCCAGTACAGCTGGAGGAAGTGTCTACAGAGAGGAAAGTGAGGGCATCCCTGCTTGGACTGCAAAACCCTGCGACTCAGCCCCAGATAAGCGGAAGAAAGTGAATCGATGGCTCAAACAGTGTAATGGCTCTGGATCTATTTGGTCTAATTCTGTTACATTATTAGTTTCTGTAATAATTATTTTTCCTCCCACTTCTTGTTGCAGGTTACTATTTAGGATGCAAAGTACGTTATTTTTACTTTACAATTCCTCTTTTAAAAACAGGCAAAATACATATCTTTCCACAGTTCCTAATGTCAGCAAATGCACACAAGGATCTTTGGAAACATGCAGATCTCGCTGTCTCAACTGGAAGAGCGACTGTATTTCTGATCCCTCTTCAAGAGACAAGTTTTACAAGAGAAAACAAAAGTCGCTAGTGACTTCTTACACTCTATAAAAGCCTCACCGCTGTTGTAACCAGACTTTTACAAGTGTCAAGAAGCTGATTAAACCACACAAAGGCTTAGAAGATGGTGGCTTAATGAATCTCAGCACAAAACAATGTGCTGAGATTCATTCATTTAATTTGGTTCATTGTGCCATTCCAGTGATTCTATGACACAGCTTGTAAAATTAAAATGTCTCTGATGGTGAGCTTTTGTGGCTGCTGTAGGTCAACTTCTGACCCTGTTGAGGCCACCATGCTTTTTGCTGCTGGATTTTCAGTTCTGACAGCACCTTCTGCAGTCAGAGTTTGAACCTGTAGTTCAGGTTTTGACTCTCTAAAGCTGTTGTATATATTTGACCTTCTGAGGTTGCTCTGGTTTAGGTTATGACACTGTGACCTTGCTGCAAAGATTTACTCAAGAAAAAGTATCACCTTAAAATTTCTACCTAAGTAAAAGTCTAAAAGTACTAACTTTCAAATGTACTTGCAAGTAAAAAAGTTAAGGGATTTTGCACAGACTTGACATCTTACTATTGTGTTAAATGTGGGGGGATTTTGCTGAAATATTTTGCTGATTCCAGATGAAATGAAATGGTGCAGTAGAAGAGTAGAGTCTTTATTATTATTCTGATGTTTCTAAAGGAGTACTACTTTACTGCATCTTTTATATTTAAGTATTGTGTGTCTACAATGAGGCTACTTTGTACTTCAAACCAACTAAGAAATGTAGTAAAATGTATAGATACTTGCTCTAAAATGTAGTGAAGTAAAAGTAAAAGGACCACTTGCGAAATTTATTCACATAAAGTACAGATACATGAAAGTTGTACTTAAGTAAAAACTAAGTACTTTTACTTCGTTACATTCCACCACTGACTTTTGTTTGGTTTTTTTTAACCACATGTGGCTGCTAAGGTTTTGACCCTCAAAGGCTTCTGTGGTTTGAGTTCTGATCCTCTAATGAGACTGTATTTTTGTGTTTGACCCTCTGAGGCTGCTGTAGTTAAAGTTTGAACCCTCTGAGGCTAGTCTGGTTTTGACGCTGTAACCTTGCTGTACTTTTGTTTGTTTTTTAACCCTGTGAGGCTGCTAAGATATTGACCCTTTGAGGCTTCTGTAGTTGGAGTTCTGACCCTGTGATGATTCTGGAGTTTCAGTTCTGATCCTCTAATGACGCTGTAGTTTTGAGTTTGACCCTCTAAGACTGCAGTAGTTTGAGTTTTGACCCTCTGAAGCAGCTGTAGTTTGAGTTTTGACCCTCTGAGGCAGCTGTAGTTTGAGTTCTGACCCTGTGATGATTCTGTATAGTTTGAGTTCTGATCCTCAAATGACACAGTTTTGAGTTTGACGACAGTTTGACCCTCTGAGGCTGCCATAGTTTGGGGTTTGACCCTCTGAGGCTAGTCTGGTTTTAACTCTGTGACTTTGTTGTAGTTTTTTTTACCTTACAATGCTGCTAGTTTAGGAATTGACCCTCTGGGGCTTCTGTAGTTTCAGTTCTGATCCTCTAATGACACTGTAGTTTTGAGTTTGACCCTCTGAGGCTGCTGCAGTTTAATTTTTTTTTTTTTTTTTTTGACTCTCTGACGTTGCTCTAGTTCTGGTCTTCACCCTGTGATGCTGCTATAGTTTAGGTATTGGCTCTCTGAGGCTTCTGTAGTTTGAGTTCTGACCCTCTAAAGATGCTGTAGTTCAAATATTGGCCCTCTGAGGCTTCTGTAGTTTACTGTCGTCCTGAAAATGTGAAAATAGTGGAAGGTACATGAACAATTTATACTGACTGGACAGATAGTAAGAAAAATCACCATGTGCCACACTTTTCATGTTTTAATTCCAACACATGCTATTTCCTCGAATGCCTCTGGCTATCTAACTCCAGGACCTGGCAGCATGATTATGAAGTAATGTATTCATATTCATGTAGTGAGCAGGGGGGCAGTGAAAGACCACTACTATATGTACCTCCAGCACACAGCAGCCTCAGAGGGTCCTCAGCCAAACTTCACACAATACTCCCTTTGACCCAGACTCACACAGCCCACCTTTATATACCATCAGGAGAGCAACGGGCTGGTTTTTAAAGTGATAGTACCCCTCTATACACATCATCTACAAACTACTTTATGTACAACACATTCAGCTTCATTCAAGATTGGTTCTGCTACTGTACTTTTATTGCAAAAAACACAGACATTTGATGAAAACAGAAAATCTCTTCTAAGCCACATAAATATAAATATGTAATCCATAATTCATGTCTTTCTGTGATAGATTCTCATTTGAATTGCATTGAATCAGAGGGTTTCATGCTGCATTTGGTATAGATGATGCTGTTGTGAGAGAAAGAGGTTTGAAAATATAGATGCACAAAATACATTATGATGTTTATGATTTTACCTGAGGAAAATGGAGACACAGAAGATGCATAGGCGTCAAGATGAAACTGATTTTGAGACTTTTGAAGACAATGTACAGTACAGGTCAGCTCGGTATGGGGCTCCATTGTCAGAAGGGGTTGGGTCAAAACCACCCTCCAAAAAGTGTCATGAAATGCTACATAACCCACAGCTTTGGGTTCCAGCAGTAAAGTATGGCCTGGGCAGCTATTCTGATTCATTTTCTATTTTTGAGTTGGATTTCCAGAGGCTGCAGATTAGACCGTATCTGAATCTATGAGAACGCAACCAATCAAACAACAAAAAGAGAGCATTACAAACATTAAATTGAATAAACTGACACCATTTTGCATACAACCATATCTACCACTCAAAGAAATACTGTCAAATACATTATAAAGCCTGTCCCATTTTAAATATGATTGGACATGAATGTGTTAGGAGGAATGGTGACTCAAATTTTCCCCTAGTGAATGAATGTGAGAGTGAATGGTTGTCTGTCTGTATCAGCCTCTGTCAAAGGTGTACCCTGCCTAAGGCCCATGGTGCTGGGATAGGCTCCAGGACCTAAAAGCCCTAATGGGAATAAGCTAAAGTATATGAATGAATGGTTGGGCAGGATACTGAGGTGATTGTTGTAAGTTGAAAAGGTACAAGACCATTTTCAAACATTGGCTAACAAAGCAAAATATTGTTCCAATTCTTTTTGTTCTTGCTGGCCTTGCAAATAAAAAATATTGCATTTAGTATAGGGTGACCAGACGTCCCTATTTAATTTGGACAGCCCCAGTTTTATGTCCCAGTTGTACCCATTTTAATCAAGAGAAAAGCATAGGAAACCTACAGCACATTTGTCTAAAGACTTTTGTCACTAAAATTATTTATGATGTCATTATTTTTATCAATAAACTTGCCAGTAAAATTAAAAACTTAAGCCCTAGCGTCATGTACTTTAATTACATGACAGAAATTTGTATGAATATCGGGCACTTTTTGACACATAGTCAGTTAAAATGCACTGTGATAAGGAAAAAAAATTTGTGTCCCAGTTTTTGGTCACCTTAATTTAGTAACTAAAATGCCTGAAACACTAGCAAAACATACATAATGTATCTTGTCTCAGTTCTCAGTAAAATATGCGCAAGGCCAACATTTTCAACATAAACACAACTTCCTCTGAAGACTGAAGCACTATGACAGAATGGCATCTACAGTATATGGCTGTATTTAACTGAATTGCAATATTATGTTGATAGCGTTCCTTGTAAAAATACACTTCACCGATGAACAAACAACAACAACCTGCTATTCCCTTTATCGTGTATTACCTGGATATCTAACCGTAAGCAGCCACAGTTACAGTTTTCATAATAGTCTCTCAGATAATGACCTATATTTGATATAAATCCCAAAAGAAAAACATATAAAGCTTCAGTACCAGACCTGGCTGTGAACATAATAAATACAAAATCATTATGAGACATTTGATACAGAGGCACGCCTTTGGTGAGCATGGCCTGACTGCTGCTGTTACCTGGAAACCTGTGAGGAACGAGGCTTTTGGCACAGTGAGGCTGTTCTGTGCTGAGCAGAAACTAGAAGCACTTTACATTACAGCTTTGTAATAGAACAAAAACACTGTAATTCACCAGGTTTTTGTTTCCAAGTCACATAAAGACCAGTTTTAGCTGAGTAAACAACACTTTTAGTGGAAGTCACACAACAAAACCAACCCTATCTGTCATGGTACTGTCTTTGTCCATGTCTTGTTTCCCTTTTGTTTTATTTTGTAGTCCAAGTTAGTCCTTGTATTTTTTAGGTTTTACTTCCTGCCTCCTGTGTTTCCTGCTTGTTTGATTACCTGCCCCGCCCTAATGTGTTTGACCTGTAGTTTATTCCCCAGTTCTTTGTCTCGTCATTGTCAAGTCTGTGTCCTCTGAGTCTCGATTGTCTTTGGTTCCTGTTTTTTGATATAACTTTTTTTTTTTTTTTCATTTTGTGATTCCTTGTTTTTGTGCTTTTGGATTTTTGTTCATACTGGCTTTTTCCCTCCTTGTTTTTTGGACTTCTGTTGATTTTTTCAGCCATTCAACTTCACATTTGCAGTCCTGCCTTTTTGGGGCTTTTTTTCCCCTGTGCCCCTCATATTATGACACTATGGACTTGGTCAGAGTTAAATCTAAGTCAACATCCAATCCATTTGTATCAGGTCTGGCCCAAGATGAACCTTTACTAACTCATGTCACAAGAAGTCAGAAGCCACTGAGCTTCTCATGCAGACTGTGTGGAGAGGGTTGTTCAAGTTCTACTGTTTGGTCGGTTTAAGGAGCTCCTGTCACTGGTTCATCAAATACAACACAAGAAATTAAGCCCATCCCAATTGAAACCTAAAATTTTTGAATTCTAGTAACACAAGTTAAAATTTTGGTCAAGTCCTTTTGTCTAAGAACAGACAAATAAAAATCTGAGCTATCAAAAGCAAAGTCTGTGTCTAGACGTCAACCTTTATGCTCAACTCGTATCACAAAATGAGTCTAGTAGTCTATGTCCAGATAATATATAATATATTTAAAGGGAGTTTCATAGAATATCATTTACAACATGTTGTTATCCCATTATTACCATGTTATTACTAAGCTGGAATATGAAGTGCAGCTCAGTATCCCTTATGCTCTACAGTTCCCTTTCCTCATGCATCAGTAAAACAGTCTCTCCTCCAGTAAACTGATGGACTTATTGATGAGCGTCTTTTCATCGTAGACAAATTTGTATCCGAACAGCCTCATGGTGGGGCCACACACTCTCTGCACCACCTGGGCCAGCGAGAAGGGGATGTTAAACCTCCACTTCTCGGCCTGTTCAGAGGAGTTCTTCTGGGTGGAGTAGATCCCACTGGCCCCCTGCGTGGTCTGCGTGTTCCTCACTATCCACTCCCGAGCTTTGTCACTAAAGGGAATCCCAGTGAAGCGGTACATCTCCTGGGCCTTCTCCATGGGGAACCGCGCTATATCCTCGTACCGGACCAGCATGTAGCGCCCCCTCAGCCAGTACGGCTGGCTCAGGCCCACCTCGGCAGACATCCGGATGTGGTCGCAGTTCCCTTTGAGCCTCTTCACCTCCTCGTCGTCCTCAGGGACCTGGCCGTCCAGCGCCCAGGTCTTCCATGTCTTGTACTTGGAGGAGAAGGCCACCATTCTGGAGGCTAGGATGGCCCTTGGGTCCCGGACCAGTTGGATGATTCTGACGTCTAAGTGAGGGTCCTCCACCAGGGGCTGTAGTGAGTCCAGCTGCCTGACCCGGACTGTCTTAACGGCGTGGTACTGTTTGGACTGACAGGACTCTGAGGCCAGGGTTAGGTTCAGGGGACCACAGCGACGAGTCTTACAGTGATACCTGTGCAGAAGAACACACAAAATTTGATACTTGCATTTATACTCACTTATATACATACTCAAATATTTACATGGCTCAGAATAAGGCTTCAAATGTCTAGCATTTCTGTAAAAAACATGTTTGTTTTTTATTAATTTATTTTCTTCCACAGTGCACCCTGGACAGGGGATGGTTTGTGGCAGGGCTGACACAGAGATAAACACTCACATTCATTCACTAGGGGCAATTTAGAGTCACCAATTCACCTAACACATGCATGTCTTTGGGCTGTGGGAGGAAACCAGAATACAGAGAGAACATGCAGACTCCACCCAGAGACTTCGTGTGATGGTGTGTTGGTCGGCCTGGGGCTTGAACCCATGACCTCCTTGCCGCTCTGCCACTGTGGACCCCCATGCTTTTTTATATTTATCAAATTACCCTCTCAGAAAGATCTATTAGATCAAGTCAATGACTTTGTTCACGTTACCTGTTCTATCAGAATATAGACAGGTTTGTTCTGTATGAGTTTGTGACAAGATTAAAGTAATAACTCTGATCTGTAATTGTTTGATAATTGATACTAATTGTACATGAGAACAGATTTTGACTACTTAACCCACCCCTGATGTTTTAATCAAATTATATAATCTACTACTGTATATACCATAAAACCAACAAAGGTCTCCATATGTTCACACAGAAAATAATAACACACTGAGTCCACTGTACAAATTTAGTAATCCAATAATAGGCAGTAGTAATATGACTCATTTTATTAGATGTCACGCTGAGTCAGCCCAGTCATTACTGAAGCCTCTGTCTCGCAACGATCTGGAAAAAGCTATTCATGCTTTTATCAGTTCAAGTATTGACTACGACAATGCACTTTGGTTCAGTTTCAGTATCACACTGTCATCACTCTGTTGTTTGCAACTGATGCAAAATGCAGCTGCCCGACTTTTAACCAACTCCTCCAGACACAACCACATCACCCAGATTCTCGCTTCTTTCCACTGGCTCACTGTCTGCTATCACACTCCCTGTTTAAGTCCAGGTTTAAGACTCACTTCTTTTATATTAGCTTTAAAGCCCTAGCACTGAGCCATCTTTTGATTAAGTATTTTGTTCATTATTTTATTGTGTATAGTGTCTTATTGTTTTTGTTGCACCTTTATAGTATTTGATTAAACTGTTGTCATTTTATCATGTTTTGATGTGAAGCACTTTGGCCTTCTTTGGGTCGTTGTAAAGTGCTATAGAAATAAGCTTTGATTGTTTGATTGAAGCAGATTTACATTATTTGCAGCAGCACTCACTTTTCGCAAAGCACTGAAAATAGAAATTCCCACTGATAACAATGATGCACAATTTGACATTGTTCAAAATAAAAAAGTCCATTGCATTATTGTTATTTATAGCCTTCATTGTTAAATTACCTTGTGCAACCCACTCATATACCTTAATTATTTGTAGCCTGGCAGCAGTCCCGCATCTGGCAGTAGTTACATAAATCTTACCTTTCGAACACATCCTTAACGACCGGGCTGCACACTGGATCCTCACACAGTGAAAGACTAGACTCTCTTCTGAACAGAGCAGCCGTTACATGGTCCTGAGGAGAGGGGGAGATGAACCTCTCCAGGGGGTCAAAATCACACACAAACAGCCCCTGTAGGACGTCCCGGTAAATCCCCGCCAGCACCGTCCCATTGTTGCCCTCTGAGGCGCTGGCCAGCATGCGCTCCACGTGCCACAGCGGTTCGAACAGGTAGAACATGTTGTCCCCGTGCTGGTTAAAAAACTCCCCCACAAACGAGGAGCCTGTCCTGGTGGTGGCCAGCAGCAGGATGTGCTTACGGCCCGCACTGAGACGCGATCTGCCCAAAAGGCCTTCCTGGTCCTCGGAGAGATCTGAGTAGTTCCCGTTGTTGAGTTTGGAGAGGAGCATTTTTAACATATTCAAGGCCCCGTTTGCTGTGTTGTTGCTGTAATCCAGTGGAGTTGGAGGGGACTGCTGTGGCTTCTGCCTCTGGATCAGCTTATCCGACACCCTGAGCACACACAAAACATAATATACCTGCAGTGAACTAAACAAGGCTGCACAATATATGATTAATTGTTATCGGAATATCACCTTTGTTCAACATCCAGATCACAAAGAACTAGATAAATTGCAAAAACATGGTGGTCTTCCAATATGGACTTTATTTTATTTAATACTGATGTATCCATAGTGTTTTGACTGTTTTCCCCAATTACTGGCACACTGCTATCCCATTCATTCTTTGTATTTCCTTATTCTTAACTGGTTGGATTATGTGACCCATCAAAACAACATGTAGGCTTCAAGTCGCTTGCAGTAGCTCAGGATGTAGAGCTATTTGCCCATTAACCTGAGAGTTGGTGGTTCCATCCCCACTTCTCTCTTTGCATACGTTGTGTCCTTGGGTAAGATACTTCGCCCAGCGCTTAGAGTGCACATGGGAGGTAGAAAAGCGGTATTTAAAAGTGACTATGTACTTAAATAAGGTGAACAGTATCACTTGTTGGGAATGAATATGAATCAATAAAACATTCTTCTCGTAATATTCCACATAGTTACTACATGTTGTATGTTTATGTTCATTTTGTCTTTACTACAGAGACATTTAGTTCAACCTGATGCAAATTCTTTATGTTTCACTTTAAACTAAACATTCTTTTGTTAATGATAAAAGTATAATCATTATGTTATTCTGATTTTTATTTGCAGCAGTAGCTCAGTTGGTAGAGACGTTGGCCCACTAACCTGAAAGCTGGCAGTTCAATCCCTGCAAGACACTTCAGCCACCTTGCCTGTATGAATGTGTTATGGTGGACTCACACCAAACGTGACAAAATCTCTTTGCTAAGCTCAGTTCGCTCCTCTCGAGGGACAGGATGTTTCAAACCACAACCACGCTTACGTCAGTCTGCCCCGGGGCAACTGTGGCTATAGAAGTAGCTCACCTCCACCAAGTGTGACTGAGGACTGAATGAATAATGCAATAGTAAAGCGACTTTTAGTGACTACAAAATAGCACTCTATAAAACCAATGCATTATTATCATTATTATTAATATTATTAGTTTGCTTGTCTCCATCTAATTTGCCAGTATTGATATATTAATCACATAGAACATTTTAAACCCACACTGCATTTTAAAGTGTCTTTTGTGATCTGTAAACTGCACATGTTGATATAAAACAATCAGACATTTGTTGTGCATCCCCTGTGGACCACATATGTACCTTATGTTTATGTATTTTCATCATTATAATGTATAGCTCACATCATAGAACAGGTCCCATTGGATCAATTAAGCATTCCCACACACTGATACAGCCTATAAGGGATGCTTCATAAAGAGTACCTATATGTTGCATTCATTATCTCTGACTATGAGGGACGCTTTGGCTCTGAGCCGCTCTGTTGGTTAGTTAATAGTTCACAAAATAACCCAGATTATAGCAGTGTTTTCCATGTGTAGGCTTTCAAAAATCAAATTATTCAGTCAATACCAGCATGATAGAAGTCATCTCTGAAACAACTCTGAGACTTCATCTGGGCTTTGCTATAAAGCGTTTTTGACAAAGGGGGAACTAGAGCAGGGACTGAATTTTTTGGCTAATCACAAGCTGAGAACAAAGGTGTGTGTGTGTGTGTGTGTGGGGTGGGGTGGGGGGGTGGGGGGTCCCATTTGATCAGAGACACTTTGTTTTGCCCTACTCACTTTTTTCCTTGGATCTAAGGAAGACTGTTTAGATTGTAACAGGAATCATCAGTAACAAAAAACAAAACAAGACCTTAAGACGTCATATAGGCTTTATCAACAGTAGGGGTGTAACGATACAGTAACTATATCAATATATTGATTTTGGATTCCTACACATCACCTTGTATCGAATCATATAGTTTTCTAGGTAGTATGTACCAATTTACATTGGAAAAATGCGATAATATTGTGAATATCAATATTAGAAATTTGAATCTTAAAAAATAAAACCAAATAACATCTTTTTTGATGTAAATTTTGTGATTTTAATTAAAATAAAATGTTAGATTCAACTTTTCTTCACTTTCTGTCTGCTGGACATAATCAACCCGGCCACGATGTTGGATTTGAGAGCAAACGTTTATGATTTGGGACAAATCATTGCTGCATCAATTGTATCGATATGAAGATTATGACTCGTATCGAATTGTATTGTTCTAAATTAGTCAACATTGTTCTTGTATTGGATTGAAACTACTGTAAACAATACGTCATTGATATGATATGTTGCTGCAAAAACGTATCATTACACCACTATTAATTACTGACTGATAAATTGGCAGAAAGAGTTACAGTTGAGTTATAAAAAACAGGTTATGTTGCTTTAATACAGGTTCCCATGGTTAATTTAATAAAAAATATTGGGAGATCACTAACCACATCACTCTAATATCACCTTAGGTTATAAATTTGCATTGCATTATTTGGTGCCTGGGAAAACTACCCAGACATTATCCTCTCATGTTTAAACTCATGTGGACATCTTATCAATATTATTTGCATGTGTGAACTCAAATGCAGTTTACAGTTTGTAAATATCTTGTACCTGGACAGGATGTTGCTCTCCTTCTCGATGATGACCAGGGCCACAATACAGATGAAGACAATCGCATATTTGGGCTTCATTCTTGAGTCCTGGCTTTGTTAATGGACATCTATATAATGTGCATGGCTGTCATGGTTTGTTGCACAGCGGATGGAACTTCATACTGAAACAAAATATCAGTGAAAAATATGATTTAAACTGTAAAACACAAAGAAAATATTATTATAAGGTGATGTCCTGATTTGTTATTGTGTTAGTTCTTTATTAAAGTGAATATATTATGCTTTTATTTATATTTTTAAACCAGTCTTGGTCACATACAACAGCATTGCATGTTTTACAACCTTTAAAAACATTATCTGACTAAAAGAAAACATTTTTAATGAGTACAATACTGGTGCCATAAAGAAATAGGTGAAAAGTCCAGCAGAGGGCAGCAGAGTGCAGACTGTTGCAGTCTTTTGTACATAGTCAAAGTCACTTCCTTATACTTTTTGTATGATGCCATTTTACTGCAAAATGAAACATAGCAGTGAGGAATCAGTGGAATCAGAGCTGTACACTGTTATTTTGAATAAATGAATGAGAGCAGACTGGATGTAGAGGGCTTGTTCATTGGTCAGTGCTTCCTGGAGTGGGCGGGGGTTTGTGGGAAAGGCAGTGGCTTTATCAAATGCCTTTTGTCTCGCAATCTGGTTTTGAAATTTGATGAAGTGACTAAATAGTTCTGTTGCACAAGAGAAATGTGTAATGGTTTTATGGTTTTCTTCACTAATAACCTACTGCCTACTTATAAAATTACTTAGTCAGATCTAGAATACAATAAGCCATTACATGTTGCCTCTACATGTGTGGTCTTCCCACTTTTCTCATGTGCCATTAATACAATCACTTTAAGATTAAGTTCAAGTATATAGTTAGTGTCCAGTTTAGGTGTATAGTTTTTTTACACACCGGAAACCCATAATTCAAGTAAACCTCTAAGGTAGCCCTGCAAGGACATGCTATCATTATTTCACTTAAAAACTTAAACAATATCAATTCAGAGATATACTCATGCAACAATGTGTGCTCAAAAAGAAACATAAATGTGCTTCTCATCCAAGTGAGGAACAGGAATCAATGCAACTATAATGATTTATTTTATCTTGAGAAGCAAATGCTAGGAGTGTGATGTAACCACATCTTACTCAGCACATTTGCAAAATGTGGCTGAAATCAAATGCAATGAGAAATCTGTGGGTTTTTTTTCTTTGTTGGGCATAACCCTCCCATGTTTCTGCTGCACTATTTCAACATCACCCCGCTCCCACTGATCACGACTGTACATTCAAACAGGTTCACCCACACAGGAGGCTCACTGATGCCTTTTGTGGGAAAGTGGAAAGTGAAGAAATCATTACACTCAAGCCTCGACCTGTGCACTGTCAAATGAAGTCTGTTAATTTCCCACAACACCTGGTGTTATTATAACGATATCAGAAATACTCCGGCCAAGGGCAAGTCAGGACTCGAGATTTTCAACTGATGATTACGTGAGAGTCACACTCACAATACTTCTGAGAGATACACGAGTCAAAATATATATTTGCACAGAGATAGAGGCTGCGCACTTTGAGCTAATGGTTAAAGAGATTATTCAGAGCTTCATAAATGTGGCTCTGTTACATACATTTGCATTGCATTTTGCTCACAGTAGTTAGCTGTTAGCATGCCCTCACTTTGGAGAAACAGACAGGAGCAACATGGCAGAGGCTAAACTAAGTTGCTTGTAAAGGGCAGCTGTGGCTCAGTGGGTAGAGCTCACTAACCAGAAGGTTGGCGGTTCAAATCCCCCTCCTACCGTTGCATACTGTCGTTCTTGTCTGTGTACACTAGTGTATGAATGTGTGAGTGTTTGTAAGTATGAATGGGTGAATGGTTCCCTGATGTAAGGAGCTTTGAGTGCCCATGGAGGCAGAAAAGTGCAGTATAAATGTGACCATTTACAGCAGTGCAGTAAAATCTATATAAGTTTGACAATAATAATAAAAAAAATATTTAAAAAGGTGGCAGTATGGGACATAAGATGCATAGAGGAAACCCAACAAAGGCAAAAAATCACAGTTCTGTAATGCCACTGTTGCATCTCTAATGTTGAAGTGAGTGTTAAAAAGGCTGAAGTTAGTAGTAGTAGTTGGTAGTTTTAAAGAAAATGCGGCTAAGTGAGTGTAGAAAGGAACAGTCCCCTCTCTGGTTTATCTTTAAATGTGTTCTTTTTTATGTTGCCGACTGTGACATTCTGATATTAAACTATCTACAATGTGTTTATTCAAGACATTAGATCAGTTGGAATAGCTTTTATTTGGGTCACAGCTTGTCGTTTTAGAGTGATGGTGAAGCCAGACCAGTTGAGAAGCACTGAGTTAAAGAACAGCACCAGATGCACAGTAGTTTCAGCTTCTACCTCTGCAGCTCACCCTCTACCATCCTCTGAAGGATCTCCCGATGTTGTGCACATCTCACAGCTCTGAGACTGTAACAGAGTCATGACAGGTTATGCTTTGAGTCAGAAAACTGAGTGGATTGTGTTCACATATACCATCCCTCCAGATAAAAGAGCTGATACATTTAGCTAAAAAAAATGCAATGATTCTGCATTTGGCCTTTTGTTTACACAACACTCATGATTTTGTCTCAGGAAAATGCAGTCTTTTTTAAATTGTTAACGAGGTTGTTCATCTCGCTTTGAGTTCATCAGCACTGCCCCAGAAGCCCACAGGAATAAAACATAGCAGCTATGACTCTTCTGCAGTGAAAATTCTGTTGAGACCATTGTTGTGTCAGTGGCCCCAAAGTAAAGTGTTTTTTTTTTGTTTTTTTTTATCATTTTGAATAATCAGTACTTTAACCTTTGTAAAACAGACTTTTTTATGTGAGAAACGTTCTTGTAAATGGGTTAGTAATTAACATTAGCAGTAACTACCCATCACATACTAGTGGTTTTGATACTGTAGTGGTAGTTTTGGCATCAGTACCTATAGCCAGTAACTGCTGAGCAATACTCAAAACTACTTTAAAGAACCTATATTATGCAAAATCCACTTTTTTTTAGCTTTCTACCAAGTTATAATGTGGTTCCCTCATCAAAAACACACCTGGGATTGTATTTTTCCTATTTCACGCCTGTTTGAGTAATCCTGTGTTCTCTGGCACAGCCTTTCAGAGGCCTCAAAATGCTTGGTTCCACAAACCCCGCCCACTCCAGGAAGCACTGACGAGACAACAAGCCCTCTACATCCAGTCTGCTATGTTTCCATTGATTTCTCATAGTTATTTTTCATTTTGTCATAAAATGAAGAGCTCTTTTTCTTAGATTTGATACAAAAGATCACAACTCTCTGCACTCTGCTGCCCTCTGCTGGTCTCTTCACCTGTTTCTTTCCTGCACTAGTAGAGTACTTATTGAAAACATTTTCTTTTAGTCAGATAATGTTTTTAAAGGTTGTAAAATGTGCAGTGCTGTTCTAAAGCTGACAAAGATTGGTTGAAAAATATGATAAAATGATGGATAGCATGATATATCCCTTTTGCACTCATTACTTTGTTGCTTTAACTTAAGAAATACGGTTAGAATAAATGTAAATCAACTAGGTGCTTTACTTAAAAAGAGATTTTAGTATTGTTCCCCATCTCTGGCACATAATTCCTATTTGTATCTCATTGTCCCTCTTAAATAAAACAGAAGATCGGACTGTCCCAGTGGGGGGAAAAAAACTTGACACTAAATGTAATTTTAAATGAGATGCAACTCACTGCGTGTTATTTTAACTGTAAAAGTAAATAACACTTGGATCTGTCAGGAGAGTGAATAATGGCTACAAAGCATATCGTTAAGGGAAAAAAAGAGACACCGTTTTCGAGACGCCGCGGACTGATTGTGTGCTCTGTAAGTAAATATCACCCAATTATCTAAGCTTAATACGCCACAGCCGTCAAACTGTCAGCCTGGCGCGCTCGAGCTGCGCACTTTTCCATATTCAGGAGTCAGCGAAGCGTTTGGCAAATCTGACTGTCTACTCAAGCAGAAACAGCACATCACTCCGTTTATCATCTCACTACAAATTACATTAATGGCTGCCTTCAATTCATATTCAAACGCGCCGGGTGCAGGGATGTGGAGGAGGAAAACCACAACAACTCGCTCTGTAAAAATAAATACAAAAAAAAAAAAAAAAAAAAAAAAAAAACCTTCTTCCTGTGCACCCAGGGGTTTTAGTGTAAACAATTAACTGTGAACGGCGGAGACAGTGCGACGCGTCAAATGTGGGAAGGTGTCATCTATCGTTTCTACGTGATTGAGAGATTTTGGTTGCGTGTTTTTATGACTCCCAGTGTACTGGTGAATGGGACCTGCCCCCCTCTACGTCCTTTTTCTCTATGTGGTGCCCATTTAAAGCGGTGATTTAGGGGGATGGGGCTTTTCAATAGGCGCTAACATCACTTCTATTGAGCTTAGTTTGAATACACACTAATGAGCGCTTGTGCATATCATTAATACGTGATGAGGATATCATTCTTTCACATTCCCAAAGCTGAATATTCAAAATAAGGCAGTCTGGGATGTGACTTGTGAGCTAATTGATTAGAAAAAGAGGTTTTGTTGACGCGTATCCTTCGGATTTGCCCAATCCTGCATCGTATGACAAACATTACGGTAACATTAGCGCGCTGATCTGTCATTGGTGCGTGTTTTCTCGTCGTATTTTCCACATAAAGATGTTTATAGGCTCGTTACGCGCGCTGGTGCCGCACACTCGTTGGTCAAAGGAGTCGTGTTCATTGAGAAAAAAATGTGGTGCGAAGAGATGCACGGGGTTGGTGATTGGTACAAACCTGTCGCTGGTCTCAGTCCATCCATGGTCGAGTGAAATGTCCAGGTTTTCGGGGGAAAATGAGTCGTCCCTCAAATCCGTAGCATCCCGCAGCTGCATTGTCTCACACGGGGACACACACTGGCTCATTGTGTCCACGGGCTCCTTCCCCCTCGCGGAGGAGAGGCAGCGTCGAGTCTCGCGTCTTGGACAAACATCCGCGTCAAAAAATATAGTGGCACTAAAGAAAAAAATACGAAAAACACCTTAAAATTGACGCAGTATTCACTTAGCAATACATTTTCTCAGGTCAGCGTAAGGCCACGTGGTGATGCGTAAAGTAATAGTTTCCTAAAGTGAGTCAAGTGTTAAACCATAAAACTTTTACTGCTAACTTTTCTGTGAACAGCACGGGACCGGGCGCAGACTTGCTTCTGTGGAAAGTGTGGCCACGCTTCACTTCTCGCTCTCACAACGGCGTGGGACATCCTGTAGGCGAGACCACGTGATTTCCAAAACACCCTGCAATTTTAAGTACACAGACCCCCCATGTTTTTAGAGGAAGTGCCCGCCACAAACAATCAGAGGGCTGGACCGAAAGGAAAGGGGGCTTGGCATGAGTAGGTGGGCTAAGGTCCTAAAAATGCAATGAGTTTTGGATTATCATTTACAAATGATATTAAAAAAAACTACATTTTCCCATTTTTTTGGAACAGAAAAGGTCTTTTATTGCGTCTGACTCCAAACAAGGGCCATTACACACTTAGTCCTACATGCTGTATTGATGTAGGATGGAATAAACATTTGTAATAAACACTGTGCCACTACTTAACCATCCAGGGGCGTCATGGGTTCCAGGCAGGACAGGATGGTGCTTCCAAAATACACCCAACTTGGAGCACATGAGGTAAATAAACCCATTTATCCAAGATTTCTCCAGCTTTTGAATTTTTTTAAAGAGTTACAGAGATGGAAGGTGCAACTCTAGTAACACTGAGGAAAAATACTTTCACTCAAGAGAGGTAAAGTTAAAAGTTTGTTTCCAAAAGTGTCGGCCTGCTCGGAAACAGACATGGGCAGAGTGCTGAAGTAAGAGTACTGTTACTTCAAAATGTTACTCAAAAGTTTGTCATCCAAATAATTACAGTTTGGGTGCCTGATTTATGTTTTAGTATTGAAGTAATCAGGCAAAATATGTAAAATAATGTGATAATTCTGGTATTCCCGAACAATAAATAAAAATTAATAAAAACAAGTCATATCTTAAATACTGAAGTAAATAAAATAAGAAAGATGTAAAACAGGAAACAGGAAGCTTATCACTTTTTCACAGCATCAAACTTTGAAGCCAAAACATTGTATGTAACTTATAGACTTACTTAACCTCTATAACATTAAAATAATACTCAAGTTAAAAGTATGTTGTAATAAAACTCTCAGAAGTACCTTTTATCCAAAAAGTTGGTCAAGTAAATGTAACTCATTACCACTCACCTCTGTGTAAGTAAAGTACTTGAGTAAAAGTAAACAGTTACTTCTAAACATCTACACATCAAAAGTTTTCACCCACTTCACTTTAGAAGTGGGTGATTACTTTTGATGTTTTTTGCAAATATTTGAAGATAAAAGGAACAGAAATTAAAATATAAATTAGGTTGTTTACATAGCAGGTAACACTCAGTTCAATAACAGATAAGTTGTGCACATTTTCTCAGAAGCCCTGCTGCAGCAAGGCACTGTTGTTGTTGATTTTACAAACTGTAAAATCAGTTCATTCATTAATTTTCTTCTGATTATTCCCTAGTCCCCAAATGCCCCAGGAAACATTTTAACAACAGAGTGAGCAAATCAGTTCCCATTTCTGAACATAAAAAATATTTTCCTTTTATTCTATTAATCATAAAACAGAGTGAAAACCAAATTGAATGTTTCTTATACAGTGAAAGTGGGATGTGTACTGTTATGGTCAAAATTATAAGCACCCATAATGAAATCCTGCCCTTATTTTTTCCATGGCCATAAAACCAAATTATGTTTGCACAAAGAATAAAGACATCTGCACTGAAACAACAAAAAGGCTAAAAAATGCAATCGTAAATTTTCAGTCCCTTGACTATTAATAATCTATAGTGTTAAATGTCTTGATTAAAAACAACCTCTTATGGTAGTTTCTGACTAAGTTCACTAATCTCCTGAGGGACGCTAGCCCATTCTTCCAGGGTAAACTGTTTAAGATCATCCGAGCACGGGCCCCAAAACTGATGTTGATGTAAAAGCACTAAATTACATGGGGCTGCTGCACGATTGGCGCTGCAAGGGTTTTAAACCAAAACAAAACTGTAAACATAAACAACTTGGGCATTTTTAATTATTCTTTTACTTGTGAATAAATCAGCTGTACCATTGTTAGAAGTGGAGCTAATATTTGATTTAAACATGTTTACATCATATCTGTGGGTAACAGCAATAACACAAAGGCCATATCATTGCTCCTGTCTGCTTCTCCAAACTGTGCTGACATACAGACTATATCAATTTAGTGATCGCTAAATATGTCATAGAAAACTTTTTAATTAAAAAAATCGCGGACTATCCCTTTATTATCCCGACTTTACTTCACCACCGTAGTTTTACCACTAGGCGACAGCAGAGTACAACAAAAAAAAAAACATTACTGCATACATGGAAAGATAGTGTTAGCAGCAGTAAGCATGGTCATTATCCATCTTATATGTTAAAATTACCTATTGCAGTTAAAAAGTCAGTTTTATGTAGTCAGATAATACACCGTCATATTAACTGATAGTAGATTTTAATCAATATGTGACCACTGGGGGGGGGGGGGGGGGGGGTATATGAATTAGTGGCTAGTAACTTATATTTTATATTCAAAATTATATATATATATATATATATATATATATTAAAAATAATAAGCTTCTAATCTAAACTCATAATAATTTAACTACAAATAATCATTTGAATAACTCCCCTTTGAAACCAGCTAAAAAATATGCAACAAAATATACTCAAGTAATTTTCTTTTATCAGTTAGTGAGACGCTCCATTAGTGAAGTATAAAATGTTTGCAAATATTTTCTTGTCATCTTGGAAATAAATGATGAAATAATGCCCATGTACCCCCTGCAAAGTGCCCCTTGGGGTCCCTGTACCCCTGGTTGGGAAACACTGTGGTAACTACAGAATAGTCTCGAGGCAGAGATTAATAATAATAATAATATTATTAATGAAGAAAAAAAACAGATAAAACAGCAGACGATATGGAATGAAACAGTGAAAACTACAGAGAGTGAGTTTTGAGTCTGGATGTGCACTGAGGAACAGAGTTAATATTTCGGACGTCCAGTGGGAGGGAATTTCAGCGTTGGGGAGCAGAGCGTCTGAAAGCTCTGGATGGAGGATGGATGGAGGAGGAGGACCTAAGGGAGCGAGAGGAGGTGGCCATGTGGAGGAGATCTGACAGGTAAGGAGGAGCGAGGTTATGGATGGCCTTAAATGTGTACATGAGGATTTCGAATCCTATTCTGAGTGTAATCAGGAGCCAGTGGAGTCGCAGCGTGACCTACTTTTGGAGTGGACCAGGAATGAAAAAAACAAACCTCCACCACCAGCCCCAGATTATCAATAATAATCCAAAATGCTGCAGGCCAGTGTGGATTTCTGTAGGACAGGTGCTGGGACAAACAGCTCAGTGATGAATCATTCCCTGCTTCCCTTTCTATTCTTAATTAGGTTATTCCAGGTAAAGTTGTATTTTCTCTGTAGGTTATAAAAATCAGGCTTGATACATGAATATAAATCTAAAGGGGAATAATGCTACTTTTTTTTTTTTTTTTTAACTATAAATAAACTGCTGTCAGAACCAGCCTTGCAAGAATGGGAGAACTGATCTGGTGTCCCTGGAGTCTTGCATCTATAGTGAGTATTCAAAACGTCCTGATTAGCCAAAACGTTAGCCAAATAACAAGCAGAGATGGCTTGATTTCTTAGATGTTGCTCATGGCAGAGTGACTAAAAGGCAGAGGAAACCTTTGTGCAGATACGATGGGGAAAAAACAGAGTCAAGCTGAGCGAGGGGGGTCACACAGGAGTCAACCTGACTTTTACGATAGTGCTTTACTCTGAAATGAAAGGGGAGCTCTGTGGAGAAAAATGCAACCAAAACAGAGGAAAAATGAGCAAAGTTGTATGGTCCCTCTTTAAATTGTAAATGATGTACGCATAGATTGATAACAGTTATTATTAAAAGGGTACTTGAAGCTCATGTAATCCTACAATCTTCATGTTCAGTCATAAACTCTTTTGGCAGACTTCAGATGGAGCGTCACGTTTGAGGGGCATCAACAGAACTGGAAGCCAGACGATTCTTTTCTTGGTAAAAATCCCAAAACGTGCATTAAACAAACAAGTCACGTGTAATAATCAGGATGTGGCCAAGTAATGAAACACTGCCATTCTTAGGAAAGGGTCTCTGCCTATTGACTTCTCTAAACTGTGTGTTTTCTAAGGTGAGTAGAGCAGCCAAAAAATGTTCTCAAGTCATGATCAAGTAATAGACACACAAAAAAACAGATGAACAAGCTGGATTCTCAGCAGAAATCCGTCTCATCAGGCTTGAGCGTGTCCATGTGGGTGGTCTGCTGATGGTTTGATGAACAAGTTTTTAGTTTGCCGACAGCAACAAGCCTCTTGAGTTTGATACAAGCTCTTTCAGTCAACCAGGATTAGCTCAGAGTAGCGCTGCTGCTCCTCCACATCGAGAGGAGTGGCTTGGGCATCTCTTTTGAATGGTAGACTAAAAGGACTTCCTATGTGGGATAACCCAGGGACTATGGGCTGGACCTGGGAATGCGTTTGTGCTCCCCCTAGGAGGCTGGACGTCTCTGCTCAGACTGCTGCCTCTTTGACATGGGGCCCTGCTGAAGCCTGTAATGGAAATTTAGAAACAGTTTTTTGTATGCTGTTGGTTTCCTTGGGATATTTGGTCATAGAGCGTTTGTGAAAGTGTTCCTTAAGCAAAGTGTAAATTCAAGAACCCACCTCATTCACTGTTTTCCATCCTTCCTTAGCCTTCGATGTCACCCCACCCCACCCACTGTTTTTCCTTCCTTCCCTGCATTTGTTCATATTTTTTAAAATATTTTGCCAATCTTACCCAATTTATGAGATGGTCTATTATGCAGAATCATCTAGGAGGGCTTCCACAGAAACCCGCCTATCTCGTGTTCCTTTCCACATCAGAGCATGTCTCTAAAATGTCACCCTGGCCACTGCGTTCTCTAATGATCTCTGAAAGGTCACCCTGTGCTGGTGACACTGAGGCTCCAGATTATTCATAAAACAGCCTGACATCGTTCATATCGAGACAGATTGCCTTCGTAATCTGTGTTCATTAACAGGTCAATAGAGCAGATACGCTAATACTAATGTGGAGCTGAATTTAAGGACACTGCTCAGTTCACTGTGCTATCACATATGTAAAGGGAGACTTCTGTATCTGTACTGTGCACTAATTGCTGCTCCCCGGCGTCTGCTGGAGCGGGCCGCTGGTCCACAGACAGGCCTGTGCATTACAAGATGAGCAGGGATTAGAACACTGGGTTAATCTGAGGCCTGCCATCTGCCAGAGCAGCAGCATTAAAACCTGGACACCACAAAGTCACTGGACAGGTGATCTCCTCTGCTCTGTGCGTGTGTCATGTGCTCACATACTGCCCCTGACGCACACAGAGCCAACGTGGAGTTTACAGCTCTGAGGCCTGGCAAAGAGCAAGCATTTGTGTTCCTTTTTGACATCGCCTAAGGCATTAATGCAGACTGCTATACATTTACTAAATAAGCAAACCTCCTCAGACAACATTTTAATTGCATTCTTTTATTATTGTAGTGGTTTGTCATTAGGCTCCATCATATAATTCGCTAGCCTGGCCAGCCAACCCGTCCTAAAACGCCATGTTTGTTTGGGTCAGCAGTGCACTGTTTATGTCCCGCCCTTCGTTTCTCTGATTGGTTACTCCGCATCATTGTTCCATCAATGCTAATAATTGGCTAAAATTATGCCTTCCCTTTACAAAGGTTTTAAACTGGAGTCTGCCCAGATGCTTTGTGCAACACATATAGTATGTTTGGGTCTTTTTATTTATTTATTTTTTATTTTTATTTATTTTTTCAGGCTTTTATCAGGTTTCTGAATCATAGCTTATATTTTGAGCTCCTAAAAAAATTAAGGTTTATTAATTTTTTTTAATTTTGTCACCTCTATTATGATTTTTCTTCTTTTTGATATGATAAGAAAAACAATGCTATGCTAAAAAATATTATGCTGCATTTCTGGTGAAAAGGTCAAAAAATGCACTCTCTCAATCCAAAAAGCTATAAAATGCTTTTTCACATTTCACTTAAATATGTTTTTGCTCTCCATATGCGTCTTGTGTACTCTTGAATTTACTTCAATTAGACTTAATTTTTAATACATTTTTTTAGGTTGATGTAACAAACACATTTTTGAGATTTTGAGATAAAATGTTTTGTGTGTCCAACTCTGTAGTGTTATGCTGATTTGAAACTAAACCATCACATCTTTTCCACTTCAGAGACAAACATCAATGTAAGTTTTCCCTAGGACAAGGACAATTTTGTGTTTGAGAGCCTTCCTTTTAAGCTGAATTAATATAATTTTAATAATACTGAACGTAAATCTTTATTTGAATATACAAACTAATATTTTCCCTACACATTATTGTCATTGTATGGCCTCTGCTCAGATTAAAAGTGGAAGTAATGTCCCTCTGCGAGACTGGGCAGTAAAAGGTTTATTCTTAAGTGTAAATCCTCTTGCATGCGACATGGTTTTAATAACTCCAGCCGTTCACTGTTCACTGTCCAACAACTGCAGTATTAATGTAATTCTTTTGTCTGCACGCATCACTATCACCATATTATTACTATATGATATTGTATAATAATTATCTGTGACCTGATTATCACTGATCATAATTATGATTTAAGAATTGAATAAATTATTATCACTGGCACCAAGGAATATACAAAGACAGTGATTCAGGAAAAAAATCTAAATATTTTATTGGGCAATACTGAATTTAAACCTTCAACTAACAATATACATAATTTAATATTTTACAAAAACAAATCCAGTAAGCTGTTGTTTATATGGAAAAAGGCTTTTTATATACACTGTTCTGATTGTTAAGTCTCGTATTGTCTAATTTACTACACACCTTTTGTCCTCCCAGGTCAATATTGGAACAGTTTGTTATGAAATCAGGTTTACACATCTGTAGCTTTAAAGTTGTGTGCGTATTTGTGTAGCCCATGTAAGTAGATAAAACTGACCCGGGAACTGGTGCTATAAATAAAAACATCATTCAACAAAAAAAAGAGTAATACGACATTTTACTTTCTTATAAGCCATGTCATTATAAGACAAGTATATATATAAAAAAATAATATTTATATAATGTATGCAATGTGACAGTGTATAGTGATAATGCTGTGTTCATGTGGTGTTCGGACACTCGTCTCTCCAAAATGAGAAGTCTTTTTTCACAGTTGTTTATGTTCAACAAAGTTATTGGTCAGTAATGTTATTAATTAGCTTTTAACATAGCTAATAATCAGATTTAGCGTTGGCCTTAATCATGATGACAATTTTGGCTCCCAACGATAACAATATCTATATAATCGAGAAAAAATGTTTAATAAAATTTGATTCTGCATGCTCTTTATGTCCATATGTAGGGATTTTACAGAGGCCTGTCTTTGTCCAGAAGGTTGTCCAAAGTCTTGCACTAGGCTCTGTGAATCAATTAACACAAATAAATGATAAAACTACTCTTCCTCTACAGGTTATTATTTTGGCAGTACATGAAAAAACATTTTAAATAGTAGCCCTTATGTTCAATAGCCCTAGTTAGCCCTCTAAACACCTGAACGTTAATACATTTGGCAAATAGAGCTTTAGCCAAAGAGCTTGGAAGTTAGTTAGGGGTACGTATATTAACGGCATTTCTAACCCAATCCTGTTACTTTTATGCAAGCAACATCTTAAACTCATATTATTAGCAACATTTAGTGAAAGAGCTCATGTATAAAACCCAAATTAATAAATCAGCTACACTTTTTTTTCCTACTTGTGCAGATGTTCTTGTGCATCTTTTATTTCCGAGTTTCCGAAGACCACATGAATGCACCAGAGGTATCAGGCCAGGATATTGATATTATATAACTTTTGTTTACCTGAAGGTGATTAAACAAGATGATTAACCAGAGTCACTGTCCAAAACGCTGCTCTCTCAAAGCCTTACACACATTAATGTAATTAACAGTCCACATTACAATGATTGGAGATTAGAACGAAGCAAACAACACTGGATTAGAAACACTACTCAGTCTGTGTCCATTCAGCAACTTCTGTGTTCAACCAACTATGTTCAAGCTACTACATTGTGCAATTACTGATAGGATATGTTCACATTATGGTTATATGTATTAGTGGTGAGTGTGGTGAAGCCGTATTCTTTCTACTGGAGCAGATGCTGGTGGAGAGAGCAGCAGATGGGACAGTGCACTTTTTAATCTACTGTCCAGCATCAGATATACTGTATATTTGTCACAGAGCTCTCATTGAAATGCAATACAAGTGCCACGGATTGGTAACTGCATAAATGATTCAGCGTATGTGTTTTAATTTAAGGGGGTTGTAGAATTACTGGCTAATTTCCCTTCAGTGTGGAGTTTGCACAATGGGTTCCTATTCAAAAACATGAAATATCGCCCATGCTTGTGTTGTGTTTAGGTTAGTTAGTAAGTCTAACAGTGAGTGGATGTGCTGTAGTGGCTTCTGTGTTGGTCTGAGCTGGCAAATGTTCAGGCTGTACACCGCCTCACGCATGGTTTTTGAGCAGCCATAGGACTCCAGACCCATGAAAAGATGCAAAAGTGCAGTATTTAAGCAGTAAAAGATGAAAACAACATGTATGCTTGTTAAAACCAACCATTTACAGCACAACTACTTAAGTGAAAAGTATGTTTTAAGAAATCCAAAGTAAATATTTTTAATAAAGTACTATTCATATGCACTTAAGGTGAGACACTGCAGGCAAACAGAGATATACTGTACTTTTAATCTAACAGATAACAATGTTAAACCTTTTACCGGTTACTGACATAAAGATAAGAAAAAAATGTGTTGCAAGTTTTGAGTCATTTAATGTGTTCATATGGAAATTGTCATTATACTGTATAACATGCACATTTTCTAAAAACAATATCTAAATATTGGACAGACCCAAGTTTAAAATTCTTGATTCATTTTGTCGACATAAAAAGGCTTTTACAGAGGGAGTTATGGATAACTGATTTTGTCTTTCAGTAAATCAGAAAATACTAACAATAGGTAAGGGATTACATATCAACAGATTCCTCTGTAAAAGCCTTAAGAATATTGTTAAGTACAACACTGGACAATTGGGGGGTGTAGGAGCTACAGAAGTGAAGATATCTGACTCAGAGTGTGAGAAAAATGGCCTTTGAAGTTATATTTCTAACAGAAATTTATGGACACAAGTGACTAAATGTATTAAACTAAACACCTTAATGTGTAATTTTGACATTATCTTTATTTCTGTGTTAAAGCCACATCGCAGCAAACTGGAAAAATGGAAAATCAAATGATCAAAATGGGGGAAAAAGAGTTGTAGTGTCTCCCCTTAAGCAAAACAAACTATACAGACTTTTTTAAACCTTATACAGTATTATCAATAAATAAAATCACTGGTAATCAAATTTACAATTTCTAAAAACAGTATCTGGTTGTAGCAGCCTCGCCGCATTTACAGGACGTTAGCTGAGTTCGAGCGGGAGTGCAAGGAACTCTTTAAGATGTGTCATTGGATTAGCCCTGGAGCATCTGTGTGGGTCGCACCTGCTCCCTGTCCACAGACGCCTCTCAGGTCTGCCAGACTGTGAGTGTTGTGTGCTCCTCGTGAGCCCGATCCCTGCTGCGATGTCATGACTTCACTCTGTACCATGAAGAATGTCAAGATCCTACAGCTATCACACATTTTTATTTTCGTCCACGCCTGCTTCGGTAAGTTATGCCTCTGAATGTCGGACTTTCACTTAGAGATTGAGGTACACGAATAGGCCTCTGAACTAGTCTCATTCTACAGACGACTACAGATTTTTCTCTTCAAATTGTATTACATTTTGATTTTTCCATACAGTTTAAGTAGGTTTAATCCCTTGTACTATTTCCATTGCTTGTATTTGTAGGTCACAATGTATTATTAACCATTGCCAAATGACATGGATTGATTTAAACCCTTCCCGTGTTACAGAACAAAGCACTAAAGAATGTACAAAAGAAATAGAGCTTATGACTATGTATAGAGGAGTATTTTTGGACCTTGACCTAACACACCTTTAATCCCATGCAGCCAGGGCTTTAGAGCTGGGAAAGGCAGCTTTGTTTACGCCAAGACACTTGCATAAAACCATTGGAGTAATATTGTGATGTATAACAATTATGACCACTAACAGGTGACAGATTATTTTTTCATAATGGTACCTGTTAGTGGGTTGGATATATGTAAGGCAGCAAGTTGTCAAAGTTAATGTGTCTGAAGTGGGAAAATGGGCAAGCGTTAGGATTAGAGCAAGTCTGAAAAGGTTCAAATTGTGATGGCTATAGACGACTGGGTCAGAGCTCTCCAAAACTGTGCTCTTGTGGGGCGTTCCCTGTCTGGAGTGGTCAGTATCTATCAAAAGTGGCCCAAGGAAGGAAAAGCGGTAAAGCATGGGGAGTGAAGACTGGACCATGTGATCTGACCCGTCCAGTAGCTCAAAAAAAAAAGTTAATGCTGGTGTCAGAATACTTTTTTGTTACGCCTGATCGATGTACAGTCTGTCATGTGATAATGTTGGACTGATGTGTCTCCACAGCTCAAGCAGATTTCGCCCCCTTCTTCTACGACAATGGGCCGTACAGTAACAACGGAAACATGGCGCTGTTCAGCCTCTCGGAGGACACGCCTGTTGGTGAGAGAGAGACACCAACACACACTTATGTCACAAACTGTTTTGGGAGTGAAGTAGGCCAAACTTGAGTCCGAAAAACCCCTCAGTCACCATTTAGGGCTGCACTATACTGTACAGGACTCATTTAGTAAATCCACAGTTAATGGCTTCTGTAAAAAACATTGGCTAAGAATTGAGAAGTATTAAGCCAGGAAGTGATTTTGGACATAGTCAGACACACAATTAATACTGTCGACTCTGATCATTCCCTGCTGTTGATGTTATGTCTTATGTTCAACTTAGAGGGGCTGTTTAAACGACAACGCGTTTTGCCGAATCCGCAATGATTCATTTGTGTTTTGGCTTTTCGTCTGCAAACTTTTGAAAATGTTGGAAGCGGTGTTTTGTATGGAGAGCCGCTTGAACCGCTCTGTACAAAATGGAAAAATTAGTCCTCACTGAAAACAATGACGTAACATCCCCAATGTGAACTGCGCTTTTATGTCTCCTACATTCATATTTAGTCAAGTAACAGTAATGTATGTACAAGAATTTACTTTTACTTAAGACTTTATAAGAATGGTCACAGAAAACTACAAGTTCCTAAAGTTGTTGGGAAGTTGAAGACCAGAACTATGATTTTCTCTGCCTTTTACTCACTGCGCTGTTTGCTGGACAAATACAGGTACTACAGTTTATTCACACTAACTCTTGTTTTCCTCACACCTCAGCATTTTTGTGTAAATGCAAATCGGAGGCAGCATGACTGTTGTGTTTTCCTGGCCAGCGCTGTCGTGTTAACAAGTCCTTAGACTGCAGTGCAGCTGAAACGCAAACCAAACCAAATCTGTCTTTTTCCACATTTTTGCTCTTTCCCAAAACAAATTCTTTGCTCTGGTTTCAAGGGAGTCCTAATTTTAGATCAGTGCCTTGTCCACTGTTTATGCATACCACTGGTAGCACACTGGCCCTCTTAAGTGGCACACACAAGTGAATGGGACTTTCCAAAACAAATGCCTAACTACATCCACTCCTCCTCTTTGATTCCTTCCTAGATCACAGTCAGCATCTTATAAAACTACAAGCTTACTTAGATGTTCCTAAAAGTATGTCAAAATATGTTTAGTCCACATTGATGGCGCACCTTTATTTAAACTTGCATGTGAGGCCTTTTCTAAGACCTTATAAAAGAGTGTTTGGTTTCAGGTAACACTTATAATGGCCGAGCGTCTCAGTGGAAGTGAACAGATCAAAGACGATAAGACTCAAAATGACAAAATGTAAGCTTTGTTTTTAGCTATAGGTTCACTTGCATTGAAAATTATACTTTACTTTAAAAAAATAACAGGACCCTCAAAAAGCTAACCCTTTAAGTTAAAGGAAAAAGAGTTCAGTCAGAGGCTTTGTGCATCATGGGCACCAGAACTGATGGTTACCATGACTTGTCCAGTCCAAAGGTTTTAGGCCAAATCTTGGAGGTGTCTTGAGTTTGATTATCTTATTGAAGAGCTTAACTTGTTTTTCTTAGAGTACATTAAAGATCTGGCTGTGATTTTGTTTAATCTGTTGCACTGTTTGACTCCTGTGTGGTGTC
Organism: Bostrychus sinensis; assembly: GCA_020698575.1. Classification (NCBI taxonomy): domain Eukaryota; kingdom Metazoa; phylum Chordata; class Actinopteri; order Gobiiformes; family Eleotridae; genus Bostrychus; species Bostrychus sinensis. The sequence goes on along the minus strand of CM036254.1, from coordinate 9,555,122 downwards.
TTCCTTCAGGCACACAGATCTATCGTCTCAACGGCTCAGACCCTGAAGGCCACCAGGTGAGCTACGGTCTTTCATTTGACCCAGGATCCAAAGAGTACTTCAGGGTCAACCCCAGAACAGGGAACATCACACTCGTCGAGCCACTGGACAGAGAGGTAAAAGGCAGATTTCTTTAAAAACAAGGGGCACTTTCATTATTTTATTCTCACTAAATGTGTGCTGTTTCTGCAGAAGCAAGACTCCATAGATGTTCTCGTCAGCATCAGCGATGGACAAAGCAAGGTATGCGCCTGATTTATTTTTTATTTTTTTCCTTATATTGGTGGAAAACGAATTACTCAGTCAATACTAGAAGTCATCTGTGAAAAACTGAGACCACATCTGGGCTTTATTATGAAGTGTTTTTGAGGGGGCACTAGAGCAGAGACTGAATTTTTTTGACCAATCGCATGCTCAGAACAAAGCAGGGTAGTCCCATTTGGATAAGAGACACTTTCGTTGGTTGAGTCCAAGCTCGTGCACATCTTTATACACTGGAAAAATGGCACCGCTGCTTACACACAAAACAGCTGAAAATCTTAAATTAAAAGAAATAAAACACAAATAAGAGAAGATGAGAGCTTTTTTAATGTTTTTCACATCCTCTAAAACATGAGTAGTGGGCCTTTGATAATGTCTTGCGATTCTATATGTTTATGTTATTGTATTGTTACAGGTTGTGGAAAGAGTCACAGTTTTTATCATGGACACAAATGATGAGAAACCTGAATTCCAAAACCTGCCGGGAATTATCAGCGTACTAGAGGTATGTCCAAATAACACGGCATTATTGCTTTAAAGACATAACATTCTAGCTAGGGTATCCCAGCAAGGACATGCTCACAAATCCAAATGAAATAGGTTGTATTGTACAGAATATGCCTTAACCCTTCCTGCCCGAATGTGTGGACAAATGTCTGATTGCACTAAATTGGCTTTCTCCACTGTATTCTTTGGATTTTTATTTTCCAAATCCTCTATTCTACTAAATTGACTTTTTTTGAGGTTATAATGTTGTTTTTACCTCAGAAACATGTCTGTAGTAGTATTTTTGTTGCCAGTTGCCAGCAGAGGTATCAGACACCTAATCCAATCAGCACCCCAACAGAAGACATTTTTCATACATATACATTATTTTGAGTTGTAAAACATGAAATACTAATGCAAAAGTGTCTGAAAAAATAATATAGGACCTTTAACTACTGCTTAATCAATGCCTAATAATGTGAGTTATTCTTAAGTGTTACCTAAATATTGATTTTTGACCTATATTTGCTCAATTTTCTGAACTTCTACATAGTGCACCTTTAATAGAGACCTACAAACATAACATGTAATCTAATATTTTAATAGACAAAAACACAGAGAATTAGTGATGTGATGTTTTTCTTTTTTTTTCCTTCAAATTTCCTTGACAGACAACTGAGTCTGAAGGCAGCATCTACAAAGTGGAGGCAGTGGACAGAGACACAGGTTCAGGTGGATCTGTGACTTTCTACCTACAGGTAACATCTGCTTGGTTAACTTGTGCTTCAACAAACATGACTGCCATAGATTTTAGACACATTTTTTGTTAATTAGATTGTTTTGTATGTGTCCCTGTTGTGTGCATGTGAGGGGTTTAATCATTCCATTTCAGGTGCTAGAGGCTTAGGGCACTGCTTGGACAAAAGTTGGCAGGGACTGTGCATTTGCATTTGGGGCTATTAGGAAAGCAACAGCTGGCTCGGAGTGACAAGTGCACATCTGGAAGAGAGAGTTCACCTGTGTGTCCTGTCCTTGAGCATATGGGCCCCATACATCCAGATGGACAAAGGGATTTGTGCCACGTGGCCTAATTCGAGCTCGATGCTAAGTGTGTTTCTGCAGCCATCTGACTGTGTTGTGTCATGTGACCGCTGGCAGTAAATGCAGCTTTTAGTCGTATGACCTTTTTATGTGGCCGTTTCAGCTTTGTAAAAATCTTAAGTGTTTTGTCTTTGGCAGAATCCACTGGCCGGTTTGTTCACCATTGACAGACACAGTGGAGTCCTGCGCATCAAGTCCGGAGAGACGCTGGACTATGAGAAAACCAAGACGCACTTTGTCACTGTCATTGCCAAGGTAACATGAACTTTAGAGGCAAATTTCAGATGTATAATGTAAAAAGGCTGCACAAAATACTCAAAATAGATACAGATATCACTTAAATAATTATTTATGATGATTAAAGTGCATGGTATTATGTTCATTGTATACCAAAAGAATTAGTCTGTTGTTGCTTTTGGCCTGGGTCTGCAAACTTCTGGATCCAAAGAGCCAGTTGTTGCCAAAAATACTAACAAACTAATCAAACTAATGTAGAGCTGTGCAGTTCATGGATTATCTTTTAAAAGGCCACTAAACAGCAGTGTAACATACTGAAGCCGTGCATTCAGAGAACCAGAGTTACATCCAGTAACTAGTTCTGGGTGTTGTTTATTTAATTTGTGTGTTTTTAACTTCTGATCAGCCAACTCTGAAAAACAGGGAAAAGGTTTTATTTTGAGAGGATGATTCAGATGCAGGTTGTTTCAAAGATGTGCACTCGGCTGCTTATTTATCAGTTATCTTTACATAACCATTTGTCCGATGGCAAAAGAGGGGCTAAAGAACCATGGTCTGCAGATGTCTGGTCTAGAGTTTGTTGGCCTGAACAAATCATACAACCCAGAAATAAAGGGGAGGAGACACAAAATAATGTCAATTGCCGTATTTTTTTGTGATTTGACCATCAGGGCCACCATACTAGAGCTGTTTTTCATGATATTATTTTAACTGTGCGTCATGAGGACAGTTGGAGGAAGCTGGACAAAATAAAGTATCTGATTAATTTGAAGCACATGTTTACATTTATTCTGCTCTAGAACGCAGTTTGCAATGATCTTCAAACTAACTACGGTAGTTTTTTATACTGTGCAGCTTTGAAACACTCACATTATAAGCTAACCTACTTTTGCTGATTATTTTCCCAACAAAGAAACAGAACTTTTACTCATCTAAAACTCATTTTGTTTGCTGTAGGACGGTGGTGGTAATTACAAAGGAAAAGAGCAGTTTCTGTCCTCCTCTGCCACTCTCACCATCAACGTCATCGATGCACAAGACACACCTCCAGTTTTTATTGGGACACCATACTTTGGTTATGTTTACGAAGTCTCATCACCTGTGAGTATAATACTTGACGTCTTAAAACATTTTGAACTCCAAATTACTTTTGCAAACTTTTTTTTTTTTTACTGTAGGGATCTGAAATATTTAAGGTGGCAGCCAAAGATGGTGATGTTGGCAGCCCAAATTCAGTCCAGTACTCTTTTGAAGAAGGTTAGCATTAAAGTTTATAAATACAGAAACACTTTGGGTAATGTGTTACTAACTGATCTGTTGCCTCCAGGTGGTGATGGTGTATTCAGCATCAATAAAACCAGTGGTCGTATCACTTTACTCACCAGTCCGTCCAATCTGAGGAGAGAGATCTTTAACATCAGGGTCAGGGTAAGTTCAACTAAAACATGTGAATGCATCAAGCTGTCTATACTTTCACTTTAATAAAAACTCATCACTATTAAGCAGAAACAAATTAAAGCAATTCATATTTTAATGAATAAATACTCTGTAGAATCTGTATTGTCCCAGGTGTTTATGGCTCTGCATTGATTTACATGAGCTCATTGAATTAAACATTTATAACAATGTTTACAACTCAATAATGGTCCCCTGTTATGCTAAATTGGATTTTAACCATGTTATAAGGTTGTTTCCATCTCAAAAACATACCTGGAGCAGTATTTTGTTTCATTCACTAATCCTGTTTACTGAGCTGTTTCTTCTAAAGAGCTGGAAAACGCTCGGTCTCTTTGCTCTACATAGACACATGAAACCAGGAAGTGCTCCTGCGAGTTTCTAAAGCTCACACACCGTCACTGGACTCGTTCTAATCATTTCAGCCTTAAACTGCCGTCACTACAAAGCTCATTTATCTATATGTTAGCACCATGTTGTTAATAGCGGTGCTAAAAAGCCATTTTATGTTCTGTCTATTCTGCACTGCTGCCAGCAGGGGGCCACAGACACCTAATCCAAGCAAAATCAAAGTAACAGCTCCACAACAGAAGACATTTTCCATACATATACATTACATTAAGTTATAAAACATGAAATACTAATACAAAGGTGTCCAAAATTATTTCAAAAAGCCTGAAAAAAGCATAATATGGGACCTTTAATGTTGAGATAGTCAGTTAGCTGATTACTAATGTTTACCTTATACTTAACTAAAGCTCTATAGTGTGTTATTGTTTCCTCTTTTTTTTTTTTTTTTTTTTTTTTTTTTTTTTTGAGTGTAAACAGCTTCCAAAATCTACTTTTTCATTTATAGTCACAATGATGAATATTATAATTTAGCCCAATGGAATATTGCACATAGCCAAACAGAGTTGTGTTTTTACAATTAAAATGAAAAAAATTTCACATTTTGACATTTCACATTTCACACTGCAGCAGCCGTGAATATTACAAGAATACAAATATCACAAGGGCCTCATAAATTTGGTCTGGGGACATGATTTGGACCTGAGCCAGACTTTGAACATCCCTGTGAAGCAAACACACAATACTTTTACCTTTTTCGGGATCGCCAAAGCAAATCATCTGCCTCCCTAGGTTTTTACATCAGATAATCTTAGGCCTTCCTGACGCAACCCTCTCCATTTATCCAGGCTTGGGACCAGCACGATGAGTACTCCGGACTGTCTGTTGCTGGATTCAATGACAATATAGTGATTAAAATGTCAAAATATCACAAAAAACAGGCTTGGTTTGATTCTGAGTGGGCCGTTATTTCAGATATATTGTACAACCCCAATAACCTGCAACCTCACATTATATATAATTCTTTTCCAGGCCACAGAGGTGAGTCCCGAAGGCGTACCGCTGGACCACGCATCAGCCACGGTCGTGATCCGAGTGGTGGACCTGAACAACAACCCTCCCACCTTCTACGGTGAGAGCGGGCCCCAGAACATGTTCGAGCTCACCATGCACGAGCACCCGCCGGAGGGAGAGATCCTGAGGGGGCTCAAAATCACTGTCAACGACTCAGATCAGGTCAGACGCAGACGCTCACACACTGCTGCTGCCGCTGCCCCGCCCCCTGCCAGATAAACCCTTAATTATTATTACATAACGACACTCATTTCATGTCGTAATGAGACAGTGATAGGAGCAACGTCCAACATCTACGCAGTTTGTGAATGAATTGACTTTAAGCCGGCCATAATCATGTGTAACTTTGGCATTTGTCTGCTTATGCAAGTGTCTTTTTGCTTCCAGCTTATTAAAATACTCACATTAATGCGCATTTTATACTACTACTGTACAATATTTTTCCAAGAATAGCACTACTGCCACTGATATCCTGTAGCTCTCTCATATAAACCAGTCCAAAGCCATTTTATTGATTAAATGGACAGCATGGATTACACCAGGCCAGTATTTCGTTGTGCATTATTTTCAATGGATTACTATAAATAGTGAATCATATTGCTGAACGTTATGTAATCGTGTCACTGACAGGGGGCCAACGCTAAATTCAACCTGCGGCTGATCGGGCCGGGGAGGATGCTGCGGGTCGTCCCACAGACTGTTCTCAACGAGGCGCAGGTCACCATTTTAGTGGACGACTCGAGCGCCATGGACTACGAAAAACACCACTTCCTCACATACAAGGTTCAACATTATCTCATACCTCTTATCTCACAATAGTTCATTTTATTTTATTTTTTTCTGTACTGACCTCTTGTGACTAGTGTTATTATCTTTGGCCCTGTCTTGCAATGTTAGAGAATCCTTCCTGGATCTAGACAATGTTTCGGATGCACCCCTAAAACTAACTAATAGCTACTTAAGCTAGTGTGTTAATAAAAACTCACTGTAAAAGGTTTTGCTGATGTACTTCTAAGAGTAGTAGTAATAGTTTTTACTTCTACTTGGGTAATATTATTTTGAAGTAACAATTGTCTTACTTGAGTACAATTTTTTGATGACTCTGTGTTGGTTTCTAAAGCTTTATGTTGAAAAAAAAGTGAGAAGATTTGGAAATTTATGTTTACCGTGCCTTGATTTGTTATTTTATAAAGATGCAATTTCATTTTACAATTTTTTATGCAGAATTTGCACATTATTATAAATATTTTGTCTGATTGCAAGGCATGTTTATTTGTATAGCACAATTCATAGACCATAATTCAGTGCTTTATGGGCGGGTTAAGAGTTCATAGACAAGAATTACAATTTAAATCAAATGAAAAAATTATAATTAAGAATGATATTAAAACTAAAAAATGCAGATAAAATATTTTCAGTTGTCATACACAGAGCTAAAAAATTTTGGCTAGTGACACAAATACTCCCATAGCCACTTTTCAGTTGAATTTTATGCATACCTAGGCCTTTATCTATAACTTCAGAAGTAAGGCCTGAATTTATGTTGCTCTGCTTGAGTCTACACCATTTCTTATATAGTAATTCATCATGATTAAAGAAAGAAAATTGGTAATTTAAAAAGTTTTTATATTTGATAAATCTCTGTCCATGCAAAAAAACAAATTTAAGCTTATTGTATACTATAAAATATACAGAAAAACTCCACTAATTAAATTGTGGCTAGCAAAAACACAGGCCAGTGAGAAAAAAAGTAAATTGTCAGAGTAGAGGCTTGTTTAACAGCATCAGGAAGATTTTGATTAGATGAAAACCAAACCATAAATGAGATGTCACCAAATGCATCAAATACTTTCTTACCTTTACTTGAGGAATTATTTGAACGACTGCCTTTTACATCTTCTTGTGCAATATTATTTTGAAGTAACAATACTCTCATGTGAGTGCATTTTTCGGATACTTTACCCACCTCAGTTGCTCTAAATTCACAACTCTCTCCTCTCTCAGTTGCTGGCAGTAGAGGTGGACACACCGGAGCGCTTCAGTGCCACGGCCGATATCGTCATCCATCTCCTGGACACCAACGACAACGCTCCCAAATTCTCAGCCGAATACTACATCGCCCGCATACCTGAGAACTCACCTGGCGGCACAGACGTTGTGACGGTTACAGTAAGTGGCGTATTCTGTCTAAAAATACACTTTGCACCTACATTACAGCCAAAAACTCTCTTTTTTTTTTGGGATGGAGGGATAATATATGTAAAAAGGTAAAGGCTAGGTGAGTTGTGTAAGATCCTTTCATTTGTAAACCTTTGTAGCGCATGCAGCTGTAGTGCAGAGATATAAACGTAGAGAAACATTTTGGCTTTTATTTTGACAAGACCGACTTTGACATTTTAGCACTCTCTTTTATCCCTTGTCCTTCAGTATATCAGCTCAAAGCAGCAGGGGGGAGGCTCACTAATAAATCCCGGGCTTGCGTGAACGGCACACAGAGGCTCGGTGCCTTGATCCCAGGCAATTTCAATCAGATAAAAGAGCAGCCAACAAGTGACCTTGCAAACACACACACACACACACACACACACACACACACACAGCAGCCACACACAGATTAGGTCCTGCTATGATGAGCATGTTCCTCCCTATGACAACAGAAATATGGCTTTTTTTATAGATGACTGCTGTAACTTAGTGTTTCAGTCCAGTGGAGAGTTATTCATTTGTTTTTTGGCTATTTAATAAAGGAAAAAGCAAATTTCAGTACATAAAGGTCACCACACACAATAACCGCCTTCAGACCTGGCATCAGGGGTGGAAGTAAAAGTACTTTACTCATTTACAATTTTCATGTATTTGCACTTTACTTGAGTAGATTTTACAAGGAGTATTTTTTACTTTTACTTCACAACATTTTAGAGCAACTCCACTCCACTAGAGTGTCAAGTATTTTGAGTTTTGTTTAATATTACTTACTGCAACTAACAATTATTCTGATAATTGTATACACAGTGAAGCCCGAAATTATTCATACCCCTGGCAAATTCTGACTTAAAGTTACTTTTATTCAACCAGCAAGTTTTTTTGTTTTTTTTTACAGGAAATGACACAGGCTTCTCCCAAAAGATAATAAGGCGATGTACAAGAGGCCTCATTGTGGAAAAAAATATTTCTCAGCATTTTTTTTTCCGGTCAAAAAATAAAAATAAAAAAATTGCTGGTTGAATAAAAATAAATTTAAATCAGAATTTGCCAGGGGTATGAATAATTTCACTTCACTGTAAATATTTTTTGGATTAATTGATTAATAATTGGATAGTGAAGTGGAGGTAAAATGGTTAAAAACTTGAGGTGTTTTATAGTTTCCGTTACCAAAAATCTCTTAAAATTTTACAAAATTTGAACCAGACAAAGCTACAGATGTGCCTTGTTATACACAGGGATATTTTTTAATCAAACATACATTGTTTTTAACTGTTTGTGTGGCTTTCCTGCTCTGTGTTTGGAATAAAACCTCCTCTCAAATAAAGCAAATAAGAAAAAAAAAAAGCACTCACATATTGTAGGTTCTTGCCAATACACTGATGCCAAATATCTTGTTTTATTGGTTATTCACCACTGGTTGTAAATTTAACTCGTCACACTGGAGCCAAGAGAACATAAAAATCTGTTTCTGGTATCTGTTGTGAATGAGCAGATGTATTAATGTGTAATAAAGCTACTATTCCCTTTTCCTAGGCCACAGATCCAGATTCAGGACCTTGGGGTGATGTGAAGTACTCTCTGTATGGATCAGGGGCCGACCTGTGAGTATTCAGATGTGGAAGAATCAGACAGTGTTTCATGCTAATCATATGTTCTTTATAACAACCGTCCTGTTTTTATCTGGACTATACAAAAACATGTTCTGCTCTCTGTGGATTCAAGTTGGATTTCCATGGGGCTTCTGTCGCAGATCAAATTCGGTTGAAGTTAAAGAGTGTGAGCGGCCAGGCTATATTTGGTTATACAGCAAAAAAACAGTCCCCCAAAACTCTGAAAGAAAGAAAAGAAAATTATAAGCAAAGATTTCAAATTGATCATAGATAAAAATCTGAAAATGTGTTTTTCATAGCTTATGACATATTTGTATAAAGTAGTTTTGTGTGACTTTTTTTTAGACAAAATTTATGCAACTGGTTTTATTTTAATTTTGGAGTTTTTTTACAGTCAGAAAAAAAGTCAGGGATAATTTAGATTTATTTTTAGATGCTCAATTTTTATGTGTATTTTTTACTGTACACTATTATGAGAGCATACATTTTTTATATTGGATTTTGATGCACTGTGTCTTGCTTTTGAATTTTTACACATATTAAATAGTTTAAAAAAAAATTGAATGCAAAAAATACATTTACATAAATTCAGTGTCTAAAAAAAATGTTGTGAAAAAGACCATAGTTTGCAGCTTTTATTTTATTTATTTAGATTTTTGGTGTATTTTCAGGCTTTATTGATAGGACAGAGTGTAGTGGGAAATTGGGAGAGACGTTTGGCAAACTCGGAGTCCGGATTCAACGCTGAGGCAGGCTGTAGTCGCCCTGCTATCTGCATTTTATTTTTCAATCAGTGTTTCTTAAAAAAGAAAATATCAAATGAAATGCTCTTGTGCCTAAGTTCAAATATTCAGTGCAGACCTTTTCTCTGCTCTGTTTGTTTAACCTGAGTCCTGTTCTCTCTCAGAGGGATTTCCTGGCTTCACCTGCAGCTTTGACTTTTATTAGATTTCCACTACAAGTTAAACTTCACAGACAAGTGGCTTAGTGAGCAGTGGGTAGTTTCCTTACCTCTAAACTGAAGTGTGGCCTCTCTTATTGTAAACAAAGCCAGCACATAGAGTCAGTGTTATCCAGGAGCGCCTCACACAACTTTTTTAGACCATAAAAAATAACTTAGCGTGACATTTTAAGAGCATTTGTGAAGAGGTAACTCCTGTTTACGAGTAAATATGGTGTAAGAGAATGGAGAGTTGTTACTATAATCCAAAGTGACATGTCTTTAGGGATTTTCCAGACAAATGACCTACTTTCGATAAAGATCGTATGGGTGAGAAGCATATTTTAGGACTCTCTTTAGGACTCTCTTTAGCTTCTTATGCGGAGATGTGATGTTTGAAAGAAGCACTTCCAACAGAAGAGGCTCGAGAGATTTGAAATACTTGCAGCTTAGTGCATTTTTGTTTGGTCCGAACCACTTTGTGTCACTTGAGATTAACCTGAAATACCCCCTACATTTACATTAAGCTGTTTGTTGCCCAACACAATAGTTTTGTGTCTGAAAAAATAAAACATTTTCTCTCTTTCTGTGCTTTGTTGAACACTTTAGAGAGTCACCGAGACAGCCTGATCTTTGGCTGTTTTCTAAAGCCTCTAATTGGATTAAGGGAGGAAATAGACTGTTCTGCTTCTTCCCAGTTCTCAGTTGGGTGCAAGTGCCTTAAACTATCACTCCATCCCACTGTCTCACTGCACTATTGCTCTATATGTGAGGCATTCGTTATACAGCTTTATACAGCTGAGCAGAGTTAAATTATGTTGCTGGACAGTTATAAATTGTAGCTAATTGCTTAATGAAATAAACCTTTGTACAGTGTGAAATCCCAGTGACAGGTCACAGACAGCTGATAGATGTGCAGGGTGATTCATGGTTGTAGTGCCTTGTTTAAAAGGTTATAAAATTTACAGTAAAATACTCTAAATCCCCTCTACTGTATGTTGTTTTTTAAATGCTATTGCTTCTGAATATTGCTAAAAACCTTGGACTGGTTAAAAAAAGTTATATCATTTTTACAGTGTGTATGTACAAACTTATTCACAACAAAATAAATGACATGTATTTTTACTGTAAAAAAACAAAAACTAATACAAATTCTGCTGGTTTTTATTGTAAATTTTCCAGTCAATCACTGAACAAACTTTGAGACTCTATGGCAGGGGTTAGCAAGTTTGACTGCAGTCAGGCCACATAAATTTTGGCGGGCCACATAAATGGACATACAGTTCTCTGTCTTGTTTCCTTGGCAGCTTTAAATGAACATTTATGCAGTTTAGCCCAGGGTTAGGTCACATGATAAAAATGCGCAATACTTATTGGATAGAGGCAAAGGTGACCATGACAGAAGGAAGTCACATCACCGGTGATCATGTGACTCTGGCGTCTGTGTAAAAAAAAGTTTGGCGAAACTCCGCTGATAATGTTCTTCTGTGATGAAGCCCGACCACACTCACTTGATGTTTTAGTATTTATAGATAAATATTAATCATACGTGTGATATTTAACACGAATTATTGCTATAATGAATAAAACGGAGTGGATTATTGCAGCTCTGTGGCTTACGTGGGGAGGCTGAATGCTGGGTAAGCTAATGTTAGCAATTTACACTGCAACGGTTTATTGAAGAGCTTTTTATTTCTGATTACGACGTGACAGAAAAAAAAAAGGCATTTCTAACTGGTTTCATTCAGACGTGTTGTGTACAGTTTAAAGACCTGTTGCGGTCACACTGTTCTCCTCTGAAACTCGCAAAGCATTCTGGTCTATACTGACCTTCTAGTGACCATCGCTGTCCACTACTTTTCAAAATGCATTGTGGGAAATTTTGAGTGCACACTTTTATATCCATTAGACATTCGGACACCACTACAAAATGGTGTGACCACTACATAGTGCACTATAGAGGGATTAGGGAGGACTTAGGGAGTCTTACAGCAGCTCATAATAGCTCAACAGGGTTAAATGTCATCAAGTAATAGCAATTAATAAAAGCGGATATCAGCTAAAATGCTAAATTGATGTGGGCCAACTTTATCTGGCTGAAGGCCAAAATTGGCCCGCGGGCAAGGGGTTGCCGACCCCTGTATACCAGGGGTCTCAAATTTGCAGCTTGGGGGCCATTTGTGGCCTGCCCTGCCCTTCACCGCTGTCCACCCCATAGCATCAAATCAAAAACATTTAAACCAGAAGAGACTTAAAGCAAACACAGATAAGTAAGTGAAGTGTAACAAATGATTTATTGAAGGAAAAAACTTTGGGACTTAGACCCTGGCAGGTAGAGACATCAGTGATGTGATGAATTTGAATTTGGTTTGAATTGAGTTTGATAGATTAGTTAGCTTTTAATGCTTTTCATTTGCTTCTTGCTAGTACTCTTCATATTTTCTGGGACTTGACACTAAACGTACTATATGTATTATCTCAGGTTATAATGAGTATTTCTAGATGTATTTCACTTTTTTGAAGTTTCACCTATGCCTCCAGTGACATGACAATACTAGAAATGGCCCCTGACGAGTTTGAGTTTGAGACTGTCTCCTACATAAATGAGATATGTCACTTTTCTGTGGCTGCAGGTATTTTATCTGCTGATGCAGATTTAATTTAATGTTTTTGCCTAATAGTGTAACTGTTGAAAGTGTGACATTAAATTAAACATTTTTGATTGCAATCTCTAACATCTCAATGAAGTATTATCTTGTGGCATACTAAACCTAGTGTAAGTCCAAATTAAAGTGGTAAAAAAGTCTTAACTGCTGTTGTCCATAGGTTCCTGATCCAGCCGGCCTCAGGGATCATCTACACCCAGCCGTGGGCCAGTCTGGATGCCGAGGTCCGCTCCAAGTACAACTTCTATGTGAAAGCAGAGGATGCAGAGGGCAAGTACAGCCTAGCTGAAGTCTTTGTGACTGTGCTGGATCTGAACGATCACCCGCCGGCTTTCAACGAGAACCTGATGGAGAAGACCATGGTCATTGGCGCGCCAGTCAAAATAGAGGTATTTCAAGCCTAAATGACAGAGTTGCATAGGACGGCTGGCCATTAGCAAAGTATTGATCAATCCATCAAAGGTTTGTTGGAATAAAACCCACACTCAATAACCTGACATGGGTTGTGGCAGGTCTTGCGACTGGGGGAGCAAAACACTTTTAGGATATTGTGCACCATACCACAAAATTCTAATACTGTGTGCCATGCCTGTGGTATTTTGTGTGGCCATTGACACATAGCATGGCAGGTGCCAGTATCAGCATGTTGTGGTAGGTAGAGGTGTGACAAGACACAAATCCCTTGGGACGAGACAAGACACCTGAAAAGAAGAGATTTTTACAAAATTTAAATATATATTTTACACAAATTAAAATTTGCATTAATTCACCTGAAAATCATAAAATGCAAAACTATTTAGGTGAATTTTTTAATCACCTTGTAAATAATGGTATTTACTTTTATTATTTGAATTATATGCAACAGCAGAACATTTCTACTGCCAAATGTTTTGTCACAAACTCCTTCTCGTTTGTAAATGTGCAAACAGAACCTGATCCTGAGCTCATGAGACCTTTACAAGAACCTTGGTGTCACAAAGCATGGCATATCCCACAAAATTGAGATATATTTATTTTGTTTATGGTAACTATAATGATACTATGCAGTCCTTGTGACCAGAAGTAACATTTAAGGCCAGATGTTACATTTGGTGCCAGCTGTTATAGACTTCTTCTCAACTCAAGAACTCATTATTTAACCCCTAATATGTATCTTTCAATAACCATTATACACATTTTGCATTTCCACAGGCTGTAGATGACGACGCAGAAGTGCCCAACAATGTGATCGAGTACACCATTATGAAAACCGAGCCAGACCCCAACATTTTTGACATCAACTCTGACACCGGAGAAATCAACCTGAAGTCCTACATCAAGTCCTTGGCCATCATTCAGAACATCACCAAGAACAAAGACTACAGCTGGTCTCTGGTGGTCCAGGCCCGGGACCGAGGCCAGCCGTCTTTCAGCACAACAGCCGTGGTCAGGATCGACATCACCGAAGCTGTAAGTCTAGTCCTGACCAAAAAGTAAAGGGAATCAAATAAACCTCTTTAGGGAGAACAGCTAACAAGATTAAAATGTGTTGCTTTAAGGTCACACGTGTATCATTTAGCTAGCTTTGAAACCAGCATGGCTAAGGCTGATAGCAAAAATATGTCTCACACAAATCTACTTTCATGTTTCAGGTGAAATCCCAGTTTTTCTCGTACTTCTTGGGCCTAAAGAAACGTCCCGGGACTGTGTTTGGCATTTGTTTGACCGTTGTCACCTTCGCGGTTGCACTGACAATCTTCATTTCCACACTTATTTACTGGAACTCAGTGAAAAAGTCCCGCGTCAAACCTCAGAGCAAGATCAGAAAGATTGCCAGGAGGCCTGTGACATGAGATCATCAGCACGGCACCGATGCTGTTTCTTCTGTAGCATGGAGCTTTTTACCTTTTACATATTGTACTTTTATACTTTGTAGAATTTTGTAAAACTGTAAAGGGCTTAGGGTCTGTAAAGGGGTACTGGAGCACAGTATGTTTTTGTGAGATGTTAAAGATTTTTATTGACAAATTGGCCCTATTTTTAAACAAACTTAATTATTAAATGCAAAGCTGAATGGTCTCAGCAAAGGTTTCACTGTCAACCTCTCTGATCTTGACTCACAAAAACTTGCCATCATGTTATGCAACTGGCAAAGCAATTACATGTAAACCATTACATTAAATAAGCAGTAAGCAGAACTATATAGTGATTGCACTTTTGACTTCACTCCCATGGACGTGAACTCTCCCTGTGCTCTTTTACAGACCAAACTGAGTGGGCCATTGTCAACAATGATAATGCAGAGTAGGAACAAGCCGTTGCATATACTTGGCCTGCTGGGTGCTGCCATATGTCTCATGGTCATAGTCACGGTCATCATCTCCACCGTAATCTTCATGCGCAACAAGAAATCCAACCGGATCTTACCAAACCGCCGCATCAGGAGGAGACGCCAACAACAGCAGACCTGGCTCAACAGTCCGTTCAAGAAAAAGGACACAGACAAGTTCCAAGCGGAAGAAGTGGAGCCAGAGACGGAGGCTGTGGCAGACAACGTCAACTACAACAACAACGTCAGTAACGTGGTGAGGATTTGGCCACCACCTCCACCGCCGTGTGCCCCTGCGCTTCCTCCTCCATCAACCAACAGCTTCCCCAGAGACAGGCAGTGGGCCATGCCCACCGTGTCAGCCACAGTGGTGCCCAAACCACGGAAGAAACCAGTCATGACCCGACAGGACACTGTGAACAAAGCTCTGGTGTCAGAGCTCAAACTGAGACTGGAGCAGAAACGGCTAAATCACCAATAATGTTCCATGTAAAGTACTAAAACTGCCATAATAAATGAAAGAAATAAAAATATCTGCCTATGTAATCAATAATAGCAATGTTTTTAATTTCTAAAGGCTTTACCACTATAAAGCATTAGTAAAGGATTAGTTAAGGATTTGTAATTTGTTCACTGATTATTTACAAAGAATGACTTCAACATTAATAAACACCATAGAGTTATAAACATTGTTATTAATGTTTATTACATGAGTAATAGGCTCATTCAGATCAATGCAAAATTATAAACATCTGTGTCAATGCAGTGTCTATAAACTATGTATTCATTAAATATGGTTTTATGTGTAGGTCTATTTATAAATGCTTTGATAGTGCTTAATAGTGGTGAGCTATTCTAAAGTTTTACCAAAAAGACAAAGTATGTGTTTGGATTATAACTATTTGGATTTGATTTCCTAAGCTGTTATGTTTTTACCGTTAGCAGGAATGCTAACTGCTGTCACATTCTTGCATAACCTAATTTTACATCTATGTCTGGGTGATGTGGTGTTATGTGGCTTTCTACATAAGTCCAAGATGAAATATTTATATATACAGTTAATTATAACATGTAGGCTTTAGCTAGTTTAGCATAAATGCTTGTAATCTGTATATAGTGCAGCTAAATATTGAGCTACTTGCTAATGTTGACTACCAGCACACACACAGTCAATTGGATGCCATTTAACAGAATCATCTTGTTTACACAGACATGGCTATTTTATTATTCATTTATAGTGGTTACTGCCTTCCATTTAAATTGTATTTCTGTAAGTTGCATCATAATTACACCATAGATCAGTCAATATTTGTAGAACAGATTAATTAGCTATTAATGGATAATCAAAAAACATATAACATATCTGTATTTTGTTTAATTTTTCAAATGCATTTTATTATGGCAGTTTTAGTTGTCTTCTATTATGTAAATGCCTTTGTGAAATACTGTAAATACCAGCTGTTGAAGTCCTGTATTTCATTGTTTCCAAGCAAATGTCATTATCGCTCCTCATGTTCTGTTCATCTGGTATTGAAAACATTAATCTCTCTGTTTACTGACACAGCGGCGACTTGTGCCGAGTCCGTGCCGGGAACTCATTCAGACTTCAACAAGTGAGACAGTTTCATTTGGGATCAGCCCAAGCTTCTTACCAGAGATTTTCTTGATACTTGAACTGACTTAAGAGATCAACTCCATGGAAAGGAAGTGAAAAGAGCATGTTAGGAGGACTTTAATCCCACTGTGCAGGTGAAAAAGACGCTCTAGAGACTAATGTTGCCGGCGTAGCTGCTCCATTGTGTGGGTATTTTTGTTCTCAATCAGCCACATGTATTTTATAAACATTAAAATACAGTTTTAATTTTAAACCAACATTAGTCAGTATTTTGGGTTATGTAAAAAGTGCATGACAGAATTTTGTGGCTAACATTGAACATGTGGCAAGTGCTGTGCAGGTCTGTTATTGGATTACTGTATGAGTCAGTCAGGGACGTACAGGAGTGGTCACCTGTTAAAGATCAAAGATTAACGCCTCCTAACAACCCTCGACCCTCTGCTCTCCACTGACACCTGCTGGAGAAGAACAAGCTGGTAAACTTAAATAAAAAGGTAAGTGACATTATGTTCAGTGAAAGCAAATTGTTTAACTAAAACTAACTCTTGAAGTCACTCAATAAAGAATAAACACATTTTAATAATATGAAAAGTATAAGGTGAGGATTTTCCAGGTCAAATTTCCATTTTTCATGCTAATTACATAATATGGTAATACATGATAAACTGCTGAAGTTATATTTGGAAACATAAATCCATCCTCAATCCACTGATACCAAATGCTGCCATGTCAAATTTTGTGCAGATGCAGCAACACACCAGCGTCCTAAAGGTCAATTAAAAACATCTACGTCTGAATCTTTTATCTTTACAGATAATAAATAACAATGTCTGTATTTTTCTCTCAAGTGTGTATGGATTGTTAGAAAGGACAGGGACAGGGAGGACAAATTATCCATAAACGTAGTGACAGGTAATTAACTACTGTGGTTATCTTCATATGTATAATTGTGGTCATATTAAACAACAGCATATGTCTGTGAGTTGTCTATATTGCATTAGATACTGAAAGTATAACATCTGTTGGAGCTTAAGTTCCAAAAAACCTGGATCTAGCATCAAATCCTTAGAATAATCTCTATATTGGAGCAAAGTATGGCTGTTTTTCTATTCAAATAAAACATATGCTCAGATAGTTAGATGGATCAGTTGTTAAAAAGTTAAATACATCTTGGATAAAGAAACAATTTGTGTCATATTTACATGTTTTATACATACAGCAGATTGCCCCAGCAGACCTTGTCCTTAGATCCAATGTCAATGTTAGGACAACCAATTATGAAGTTACACAGCTCTAGCCACTGGGTATTTGTGTAAACATCTGCAAAAACATGCTCACCATTCCAAAGTTACATAAAACATGAAAATTTGCAGATTACCCTCTTTCTAATCCAGAGACCAATTTGTTCATCTTTTTGCAATATTGCACCTTTGGCGCCACACCAAAGTCCAGCTGCCCTGTGATCTATTAGTTTGGCCAGTGCAGATGTGTGTGACTGGCAAATTTCTGCCAGTTATGATGACGCAGGCAGGACTTTGAGGATTATCTTTTGACTGTCTGAAAACCCAGTTGTTTTTTGCTAAATTCGGACAGATTAGAGCAATGTTATTTTTGCAAACAACCTTTTTCAAGTGTTATTACAACATATTCTTGATTTCTCTCATCAACTTTCATGCAGTGTTTGGTGTTTCGAGCTGATGATGCCCAGGAGTAAAATGAGGGAATATGGGGGGCAGACCAATGATCTTACATTATGTGGCATGTAAAAGGCAGCAGGATTACAGGGCTATTTCATAGAGGATTACAAATTTGAAAGTTGCAGGGAGCAGCTTTTCTAATGGAACATTATGAACAAAATTTGTCTCAGTATAATTTTATGTCAACTGTTCATGCCATATTGTGAGTTTTTGTGTCAGTGGCGTTAAACAAATGTGATCTTAGTGCTATATAAATAAAACAAGAAACAATTTTTATCATCTCAAGTTTGTCATTGTTTTATCTTACACTATTTATTCCCACTCCCAGTACCTGAAACTGCACAATTGCGCAAAGTTATGGCAAATTGTGTGTCAGGAGTGACAAAGTTGTGGCACATGTCAAAGTGGCAGTATGGTGTGTGCTATGGGTCAAAAAGTGGAGGTATGTTGTGTGGCAGGTGCATTAAAGTCATGCCATACTGTGTGGCAGGTGGCACAAAGTTTTGGTGCGTTGTGGGGCATTCGCTTAAAGTTAAGTCATGTTGTGTGGCAGGTGGCACTGTAGCATATGGCACAACGTTTTGGCATGGTGTGTTGCTGGTGCTTATAAGGTGTGTCATGTTGTGTGGCAGGTGGCACAAAATTGTGGCATGTTGTATGGCAAGTGCATGAAATTTGTGGCATGTTGTGTGGCAGGAGGCACTGTAGCATATGACATGTTTTGGCATGATGTGTTGCAGGTGCTTAAATGTCATGTCATGTTTTGTGGCAGGTGAACCAAAGTTACAGGATGTTGTGTGGCAGGTGCCTAAAGTTGTGTCATGTTGTGTGGCAGGTGGCACAAAGTTTTGGTGCGTCGTGGGGCAGGTGCTAAAGGTTAAGTGATGTTGTGTGGCAGTTGGCACTGTAGCATCTGGCACAATGTTTTGGCATGGTGTGTTGCCGGTGCTTAAAAGTTGTGTCATGTTGTGTGGCAGGTGAACTAAAGTTGTGGGATGTTGCGTGTCAGGTGCCTAAAATTGTGTCATGTTGTGTTGCTGGTGGCACAAAGTTGTGGCATGTTGTGTGGCAGGTGAACTAAAGTTGTGGGATGCTGTGTAGCACAAAGTTGTGGCATGTTGTGTGGCAGGTGAACTAAAGTTGTGGGATGCTGTGTAGCACAAACTTGTGGCATGTTGTGTTGCAGGTGCTTAAAGTCTAAAGTCATGTCATGTTGTGTGGCATATAGCGCAAGGTTGTGGCATGTTGCGTGGCAGGTTGTGTGGCAGGTGCCTAAAGCTGTGACATTCCTTGATCCACTTAAAGAAATTATGTATTATTTTGTTAAATTTACAAACATTTAAGCTTTTACTACAACACAAACTGTCCCCTGGTTGGATAAAAATCAAATCATGTAATGTTGTGGTTACAGTTGCAGCTACAGACCTAACATTGTCTTACACAGTGGGATTACAACAAAGATCAGCATCAATCCCCAAACAAACAATCACATAAGCAGCCAAGCAGATGTGTTCCTTAGCTTCAGAAAATGAGAAGCACCAGTCTCAGCCAGCGCTCGCTAAAACCTCATCTTCAAGTCAACAACGACAAGTAAAGTCCAGCCAAGCCAAGCCCCGCTGAGCCGAACCGATCTGTGTCACTCACTGGAGATCTCACATAAAACCAGGATCAGAGACGAAGGGAGGAGGCCAGTGTTTGGGCATTATGTCAAAAGAACAATGGCATGGAGGTGCGTGTGTGTATCCGGTGGGCCATCTGTCCGTGCCGGTCAGCCGAGATCATGTGTGACGCATGGACGGTGTGTGTTGTGCGTGGAAAAAACACAAAGATACGATGTGACGTCCGTGTGCAGTGACAGTGACGCAGAACGGCTTAAGAGCATATGTTGTTGTTAATGTACATCACTGAAACAGCAGCTTTGTGTAATCTTTGCAATATCTTTCATAGCCTTAGAAACAAACGTACGCTGTCAGTCAAATTTGTGTGGTTGTATTTCATCATAAAAGAATAAGGTAATAGCGTATCATTGTAACCAGAAAACTGACGTAGTTAGGTGTTGTTGCACAGACTGGAAACACAGCCAGTATTATTAAAAAGCCCACAATCTTCTGTACTTTCTGAGGAGGCTGAGGTGGGCTGGAGTCAGTTTTCAGATCTTTATACTCTTTAAATGGTGAGTGGTAAAATGCTGTCCTCCTGCATTGCCATGTGCGTTGAGAGTTGAAGCATAAGGTTGGTAAACCTGGGTCAGGGAATAAAGAACCGCAAACCTCCCTTTCATTAAAGAAGCGGTCCTTTATGATAGCGGTGCCTCACCCAGCACTCCCCAGGCAGAATGAACAAGAGATGAAGAAGGTTCTTTCCAAATGCTGTAACTCATTTCTTACACTAGTAATGACAATGAACAATTTGTATATATTTCTTTAATAATAGATTAAAAAATATTTTGTCAATACAAGATATTGTTAACACAATTTTCATGAATGTATTTATTGCCTACTAGGAAAAACTGACAAAAAATAGAAAGAGATTTACAATCTTTTCTTTTTAGTTCTTACAGATGGTCGCTGATGACACCGGAGACTGATACAAGAATTCATATTTGTTAAAATTCACAACATGCCACATTATTTTTCTGAACCTTTTTCTTGTGCAAGGCAAAACTTTTTGATTGGCAACAATTCAGTAGAGACCCTGCTGAGCCAATTGTGACATGATATAACTTTAGGTCAAATGAGGTAATATTAGGTTTCTCACTCTGATTGGCTGTATGTCTGTCCAAGTGTGTAGAAGTATTCTACACACTTGTGCCACCTAAAATCTACAACTAACTCACATCCATAGAGACAGGGCTAATGCTTTGCATGGAATAAAAAAAAAAGGCTGTCTATCTTCAAAGGGCAAAGATGTGTCAGACACTGGTCTATTTACTGTTTATTAAACACCATTTGTTTCTATATGGAACACTTATTTTACTGCATATCAAGTGTCACAGAAAGTATGTCAGACTGTGTTATGTATGTAAAGATAAGGACAGTGTGGCATTAATTGGAGCTTGTCCTACATCACACTGCAGCTTATTCTCTACACTGGAGCAAATCCATCACTTAATGTCCTTTATTCAGACCTTTGCAACACACTCCCCGGCCTAGAACAGAGGAAGAGACAGCATTAAGACTCAGGTACACAGTAAATACATGTGTCATATGAACATTACAAGTATCATATTGTTGCACTTTATTTTAACAAAAATTTGGAAATTTAGACTATTTTAGGGACAGTGGGAATCACATGTGATACATAATGTTTCCAGAAGGAAGTCTCTGTCATAAGTGCAGCACAAGAGCGCCAAAATGCACAGGTTCTGTGGTATTTTGGGCAATTGTTTACACAGGGTTTACACATTGTTGACAAAAACACAGACATTACTATCAGCAGCAGTGTTAGTGTGGCTGTGTTTGGTGGTGGTCGGAGGGGCCGTTGGCGCAGATTGGCAGCCACGCTTCCGTCAGTCTGCCCCAGGGCAGTGTGACTGAGGAGTGAATGAATAATTGATCAATTGTAAAGCGTCTTTGAGTGTCCAAAAAAGCGCTATATAAATTCGATGAATTATTATTATTATTATTATTAGTTTTCATTTTGTTTTATCACCCGCTACACTGTTGTGTAAATGGTGAACACATTAATGGGAAAAGAGTCAACAGTCGGGAGTTTGCATCTAGAGAGTTTTCATTGCACACTGTAAAACATCAAAATGACAAGATATGGCTGGGAGTTACATACTGTAAAATACACCATCAACTGACTCAGAAGCCAGTGGATATTATATTTATGTGGAGATCTATTATATTTATGAAAAGGGTCTCAGTCGTATGCTTTCCATTACCATCACAACACAAGGTAAAAAATATGAGGCAAACCCTAACATTTTTTCAGATATATATATTGTTTTATGCCTTTATTTATTGAACATAATAGCTAGACTGTAAACAGAGAAAAGTCATGGAACAAGCCGAGAGTTGAACCACAAAACTCATGTGGTACACCAGGTCCTCCCATACATCTGTATTAAAATACAAATATTTACTGCTAGTGTTCAGTTTTGCCTGATGTGTTTAGTACAGCTGAGCGCTGAGCCTGCCCTTGTGCTGCCTGTCCTCTGACCTCCTCCTCACCTTCCTGTCGTCACTGGAGTCCTTATTGACCAGGCCCTCGTCGCTGGCAGCCTGCAGACTGTCGAAAGTGCCCTGTCTCTCTCGCTCTAAGCCTGGCGTCCTGCGCTCTCTCCTTATATTCTTCCAGGAACTGAGAAGTCTTTCCAGACAGGCAAACTTAGTGTCGGTGGTGCAGGCGTACATGCCGATGGGGACCGCCAGCACCATGGCTAACACGATCACCACAATGTGAATCAGCTTCTCCCTCTGCTCCATCTCAGTGATGTCACTTCCTGTCACAAAGACGATACACTGGCCGGGCCGTGGGGTCTGGTTCTTGAGGGTCACACAGATTTCGTATTTTGTTGCAGGCAGCAGGTCATTAACAGTGTAAGAGTTGATGCCGGGACCAATGAAAATGGTTTCTTTTTTCTCATCAGTGCGGCCAAAGTGGATGGTGAACCAGGTTTCATCAGGGCGGTCTAAGGCGGCGTACCACTCGATGGAAATGCCCCGTACTGTCTGTTTAGCGATGCGGATGTCGATGTACACGTTCTCCTCTGCAGATGGGGGCGGGGCCATGTCTCCGGCCTGGGACTCAGAGGAGGAGCCCTGAGGAGTCTGGATGTCCAGCTGGACACTGGCCGAAGAGTTCCCAATGAAGTTTACTGCAGTGCAGGTGTAGACTCCACGATCAGCCGCTTGGAGGGAGGGGATCACCAGGAAGGACCTGACTGTGTCCTCGTCCACTCTCTCCTGAGACTCTGCACACACAAGGACAACATAATCATATTTAATGAGCCCTAAGACTGTCAGTAATCCGAGCTCTGCGGATGTGCAGGAGCTGGTACATCATCATTAATTTCATCTTCTTTAGAGGTTTTAAATAGACTTGTTTTAAAAGGTTCAACACAATTGATCACAAGTTGATTTTTTATGTTTATTTTGAACATATTTTAGGTTATATTACTGGAGCCATGGCTCTTTTCAGGTTAGATCATAATTAGTGATAGTGGGATGTGTAAAACATTGCATGCAATGTATCACCATTACCAGTACTGCCACATACAGAGCTGTGAAAGGTCAGGCTCAGTGATGCAGAGCTTTGCCTCCTGACACATAGACCACAGCCCGCTGTAATCTCACACGTTCTTAATCAAGTGTGATGTGCAGACTCACACTCAGCTCTGATTATGTCACAGTGGGCCAATATACGTATAGATTTTACAGCTTTATCCTACAGTCAGCTGGAAGAGGGTCAACTCTGCGATTAAAGTGTCTAATTTACTGTAAGACGTGGCAGTGCTGGGTGTGACTGACTCCTACCATGAAATCCTCTGATTATCTTGAGCCCATATGTCCACCACACCGATGGCTCAGGCCGGGCCTTGGCCAGGCAGCGCAGAGTGACGTTGGTTCCCTGGGTGAGGCTCATGTTAGCTGTGGGAGTGCTGACCACTGGCCTGATGCAAGAGCGCACATCTACCTCATGGAAGAACTTGCCGGCCTTAAAGTCCGGCCCGGAGCAGGTCAAGTAGGAGTTCATGAGAATAATGGGGGGGCTCAAAGAGCGTGTAAACTCCACGAAGCCCTTGAGGCGGCAGTCGCACAGCCAGGGGTTGTCGTGCAGTGCTAAGACCACGTTGGGCCCGACAACGCCCCCCTCCTGCCCCTCCTTGCTCTGCAGCTTCTGGTACAGGGGCCAGTTTAGGAAGACCTCCTTCGATATGACCGTAAGCTGATTGAAGGATAAGTCTAAATAAGTCAGACCGGGCAAATATTTCAAGGCGTGCTCGGGCAGGACGTCCAGTTGGTTGTGCTTCAGGTCGAGGATCTTTAAGGCGGGGGTGTCCTCGAACGCTGTCCATGGTACTGAGCGCAGCTTGTTTCCCTGCAGACGCAGCTCTGTCAGGTTGGCTAACCCCTCCAGGCCTTTGGAGTTGATCAAAGCGATGTCATTAAAGTTGAGCCACAGGTTTTCTAACGCTGCTGTTCTGATGAACGCACCACGTGGAATCTCACTGAAGTGGGACTTCTCTATACGGATTTTGGTCAGGTCCTCAGGCAGGTCGTCTGGGATGGCCCTGAACAAACTGTCCTCCATACAAGTGAGAGACCTAGGGTAAAAGAATATTGCATTTATTCTACCTGTTTACAGTATGAGGAGAAAATAGAGAACCCATGTTTAGTAACTTTTTAGGATATTAGGCTTTATAAAAAATGAACTGAAATTTTGTTGTCAAAATATAGATAAAAAAAGTATATATATTGTCACTGAACAGTCGGCGTTGCTCTTTAATTACAGTAGACCTTTAATTAGTCTAATTATCAAGTTTAGATTTAGAGTGACACAACTGGACAATCAACAAGTATTACATATGATAATGATTGTCCCACATACAGAAGAATGACCACCGTGGAGCAGTAATGTGTTTAGATAAAACTAACAGGAGCAATTTCTACATTGCCTTTATTTTTGGTCTAAAAAGCATCAAATTATAGCAATGACATCCTTTTTAAAACACTAAATGTTGACTTTAAGCATGTATAGGGTCCTTATTAATAATATCTTTCCTATACTGTATGTATGTTCTAGATTCTACATGGTTTGGGAATTCAAACTTTCAGTATACTTGTATTTGTTAACATTTTGCAATCTGTATTGGTATCTGTAGTAGTATTATGGACACAGATAGTCTTAGGGTCTGGTCCGTTCTTTTGCTGGTCCTCTCCTTTAACCGTGATGTATTTGCAGTTTTAGCTGCTTTTGTTTCATAACCTTTTTCTCAAAAGTCATTCTTTGTTGGTATGAAAAGCACCCAACCATAACAATAACATCCTTTTCCCAACAATAAATGCTGACTTTGGCCAGTTATAAACTCCATATTGCCATAAGATCTATGTTTTCCACCACCTACTGACACAGTTACGAGGGTTAAAATACTCTGAGATTACAGAAGCAGCCTTACCTTCCATGACGGTCCTCTACACAGCTGCAGCTCCGTAAACACTGAGAAAACGCCGCATACGCCCGGATCTTACACAGAACTATCACTAGTAAATAACACAATATGTCCATAGTCCAACAAAAAGCCTAAAGTTAAAGGCTACATTCGTGCTCAAGACATGTCGACCCGACAGAACAGGAGAAGCCTATTACACTTAATCCATGACGTCCTGTGTACCAAACAAGTGGCCTCTAATTCTACACAGATCATGATTAGCACTGGCACTGTCCGTCAACAGCCCTGACCCACAAAGCTACCAGGGTTACATAAAACCACAGGGACACCCAAAATTTCACATTTCATCAGCAGTGTTATTCTGTTCTTAACTTATTCTTTTAAAAATATATGGCTACAAAATATAGATAGATGTACAAAAAATACTTACAATTACGTTAAAGGTACATTACCCTATTTTTTGTCCCCAATCCTAACTACAGCAACGACTACTACTTCTTTTATTTTATTCATAAATCTTCTTCCGCTTATTTCCAATAGGGTTTGCAGATGACTAAAGCCTATCCCAGCAACTATGAGCCTTAGGCGGGGTACTGGTGTTGTAGCGCCCAGGCCGGTTTTGTTCTCGGCTGCAGTTTACTTGGTCTTGGTCTTGGTCTCGAATCCAATTTTACTCAGGCATATCTCAGTCTCAGATGTGGTCGGTGTCTGAGATTTTATTTACCAAACATTATAAGAAAATGCTATTCTTCATAATTTTGGAGTTATTAATTTTGCGCATTAGAAGAACCAGGAAATGTATGTTTTTGAACCACTTTTGGAAAAAACTTTCCCCTTTATTTAGTGTTATTTCCCTGGGTTTAGTCCGACCTGGTCTCGGTTTGCCTTGCTCTCGGTCTTGACTCGGTCTCAGTCCTTAAAAGTCTCAATTTTGACTCAGTCTCGAACCCTGAAAGTCTTGGCCTTGTTTTGGTCTCAGTTCACTCCGGACTCGGACCGGTCTTGGTTTCAAATGGTTTGGTCTTGACTACAACACCACAGGGTACAATCCAAAAAAAATGTCCAGTTACCACAGTGCTGACACAGACACACAGGCAATTGTTCCCTCTGATTCTTTCACTAGCGGCAATTTAATGTCACAAATTCACACACTTTATGCATTTGTCTTTGGACAGTGGGACGGAGCCGGAGTACCTGGAGAGAACTCATGATAAGGACACACAGAATTCACTCAGAAAGACTGCGTGTCGGCCGGTCCAAGGATCAAACCTACACCCTCTAAGCTGGGATGTCAATTCCACTTTACAAATCAGGTTTAAAGCTTACCTTATACTTCGAGCTTTGTGTTTAACCTTAGACATTATTGCTAGCTCCAAAACATCTTGTATCCTTTGTCAGTAATTGCCTGTTAATTGGTTCATTTTGCTTCCCTTATCTCTATTTTATAGGCAGCCAATAATTTTATGTTTACAATTGTAGATGAAATATTAAGGTCTTTTTTTTCACAGATAAGTGATAACTGATTAAACCTGTTTTCAATACAATAAAAACATATACTTTCACTTTAATATAAAACTTTATTTGACATAACCCAATGCATGTGTACATAGCATTTGTACATAGAGTGGATGTGATGGACTTGGGGTACCTCTAAGTGAAGAAAAACATGTACAGGAAGTTCATTGGATTTCTTTAGGAATAAAACATCTGTTGTATTTACACAGTGTCATAGTTCAGTCCTTTCTGCGCTTGTCTCCAGCTCCAGCTCTCCTCCAGTCACCATGCCTGTGTGTATATCTACTCTGCGAACATATGACAGATATATACAGAGGCACAGACTCATGATATGTAAGTATGTACAAAAATACATGAGATTTACACAATGGAAGATCTGCCGTTCAGTTCCCTTTACATCACAACAGGGTCACAGGTGTCATCGCTGGGCCATGCAAAGAATATTAATACGACTGCTGTTTTCTCTTACAGGCTTTGTGATCACATTCATATAGGCATCAGTGCATTCATACTGTTAAACATGTTACTATTACTATATATATATTACTATGTTCTGCAACAAACAATTTCTGAAAAATGCAAATAAAATAAACCCTCTTTACGCCAAAATAATTATAAAAAAAAAAGTCAGATTTCACTCAAAAATTAGACCTAAGGTATCTTGTCCTGACATGGAGCATTTGTAACATTTTATAGCCTAAAATGATGTATTAATCAGCTTATAAAAACGGTCTCAGCATTTATTAGGTGTTATGGAGACTACATTTTTTTAATGCAAAATTTAAATAGTTTTAACAGGATGCTAAAAACATCAAGATATGACCAAAAACCTTACAAATATATGTCTGTTATTTCACCTTAGTACCACCAGAGCAAGTAGAGAGCGACTAATCCTGCTGTGTGAATATGCATCCAGCACAACAACCATTTAGTGTTGATAAGTGCAACTGTGTACAATGAATTCCATAAAACATTTTTAAGGATGGTACTTTCTAGGCTGGCCAGTCATACCCACCCTTCATAAAGTGGGTTAAATCCTAATTGCATTCAGATGCAGTCTAGTCTTTGTTTAAGTGGTCCCAAATCTGGAAATTCAACTTGAATCTGGGAGACCCTAGAATTTGTATGACTGGCTAAGCTTTGTTGCTGCATAGCCAGCGTCAAACTCTTGTATGTACTCTTGTATGATGTTAACCGATAACTAGCTAATTTTGCCTACACTGATATTTCCATGATGGTGCAGCGTGCAAAGGCTCTCTGATAGAAGGTGGTCCTCTGCGCAGGTGGCGTGGGTGGCATGATCCAGCGAGGAGGGACAGGCGGGGGGGAGTCCCAGGGCATGGGTGTGTGGGAGCGTGTGGTAGGGGGGCTGACGTCAGGGTGCTGCTGTGGGTAACTGTGGTGCTGGGGGCAAGGCTGACGGTGCTGGTGAGGGTGCTGGGGGTGAGGGTGGTGGGTGTTGAGGTGCAGATGGGGCAGGTGGTGGGGGTGAGTGCGGGGGAGATGGCGTGGAGCCGGAGCTGGAGCATGATGTCAGCAGAAGTACTCATTGGGCTGTCCTTCAATCTTAGCCGTGGCCTCAGAGTCCAGGCTGGAGCGGGCTGACAGGAGACGGTTGGACTCCTCTGGGTTGAGTCTGTTCAGATACTCTCCCTCCAGCCCTTTGGCTTTAGTCCCGGGCGACAGAGTCTCAAATGTCACATATGAGTCCTGGATGTCCTTGGACTTCTTGCCCCAGTACTTCTTGATGCGTCTCTTGATCGCCCCGCAGCACACAATGACGGTGAGAGGGACAGCGATGATACAGGCCACTGTGATCACGATAACATTAATCAGCTTCTGTGTGCCAGTGGCGCTCGCCGCTTCATCGGTAGAAAAAATAACACACTGTTCCTTTTTAGGAATCAGGCCCTTCACACACACACAGGCGATGTACTTGGTCCTGGGCACCAGGCCTTCGATGGTCACTCGGGTCTGTCCCGCCCCTACGTTGATCTTCCTCATGTCTCTTTCTCCAAACACAGCATACAGCACACTAAAGGCTGTAGTGTTTTTGGCTTTAGGGGCTCTCCAGTTCAGAGAAATGGTATTGTCTGTGTCCCCGACCACCTTCACAGAGCGGACCACGCGGTCGGGGTCCTGCTGTAAGGACGAAGTGTTGGCTGCCAGGTTGCTCAGGTTGGTCTTCTCCAGGTCCAGGAGAGTGTCTGGGTTGGAGGTGGTGGCAGGTCCTGGAGTGGCCCGGTCTGCCACGCTGTAACTGGCCACAGCCAGCACCGACCCCAGCCCGAGGGGAACCCCTGACTCCATGGCCTGCAGTGTGGGGGCAGTGGAGGTGGGGACCACGTACCGGGCCACCAGTTTCTCCTGGTATGCAGCCTTACCCACTGGACCGGGCTTCTTCACCTTAGGTTTTTTGTCACTGTTAGTCTGGTTTCCATCAGGCTTTGTTGAGTTTGTGACAAAAAGAGAAATAACAGCCTCTGCATTTCCAGCGTAGTTTGAAGCTTTGCAGATGTATTTCCCAGAGTTCTGATAGGACACCGCAGGCACACTGAGGATGGACCAGGTGATGCCCTCTTTAGACGTTTCCTGCTGGACTGTGGAAAGAACAGATTGTATTGGTATCAAAGAAGGCAAAGAGTGGAGGGGCATACAGCATTTTTTCATTGATTTTGACTGATATCGATCATTCTGTGGAGGCCATACATTTAGCACCTGGCCTGTTTTGATTGTTAAGCAGCTACTTTATTTTGCCTCAAAGAAAGAGGAGTTCTGGTGATAGGCTATAATGAACAGAGAAATTACCAGCTTGATTGTTGCACAATAATTAAACAGGATTTGACCAGACAATTGTCTTTGCTGATTATTCAACACTGAATATCAACATCAATAATTATCAGTGTTGCATAACTGTGTTGTAGCCTCAGCTGTCAGTCAGACTTACAGCTTACAATCCACTCACAGCTCTCTCTTTAATTAACAACAGCTCTACAAAGTATCTTAACACAAGCACAGAGCGGCAAAAACAGAAAAGAAACAAAAGACTCACCTGTCCCGTTAAGGGGCCGCCCATCCGCCCTGCGCCAGGTCAGATCTGGGATAGGCACTCCTATTGTCCCACAGCGGAGCAGTACATTGTTGCCCACAGCACTTCGGACACGTGCTACGGCCGTGTGGATCCGCGGGAGCTGACACTGACGGAGCTCCGCGTCGCTGAACAGGACGCCCGACACACTCTCAGGGGCCGAGCAGCGCAGACGGGTGTCAATAAACGCCACCGAAAGAGTGGGAGACTTCTGAAACTGGACCAGGTCGAACAGGCGGCAGTCACACACCCAGGGGTTGTCATGGAGACCTGAGGGCAAGGGTAAAGGTCGAGTCAGAGGAGGTGGATGGATGTCCAGCTGCGGACAATGTGAAAGAGCAGTCTGCAGATGGCAGAGTGGATGTTAGCATGCTAATCCTGTAAGAGGATTAACATTTAATTCATAAACTACATACCCCTGTCCATGACTACACCAATGACGAGGAGAGCAGTGATGAAGAGGATGGAGTGGATGAAGAGGAACAAGATGAAGATGATGTTGTTATGATGAGGAATGATCCTTCATGATAAAGAGGCACTGACAAAAAACTTTCCAAGTTCTGGATAGTGAGATCAGTTGAGGCTAGCGTTCACCTAAATAGCAGGAAATAGTGTTAAATAATAAGATTTGCAGGGTTTTCATTTTCACAAATAACACAAATGCGATTTCTATAAATATTTCAATACTAGATGCTTAGGCAAAGCTGCAATGTTGAATGAGTCACTTAAAAGACACATACACTGTCTATAAAGTGGAGCACTGTGTGCACAGCTGCTCTCATGATATCATAAAACTGAGACTACTCTCACTATCATGTGAAGGCATTATTTGTGATATTATTAAATTAATCAGAAGGAAGGATGTGATGTTGACAAAAAGAGATGAAAGAATAATTGCGTAACAACAATTTTAAATTAAGTGATTATTTCTTCCATCTGTACTCATAATGTCCAACACTAATGTATGGATATGCTTTTTTTTCTATCAACACCAGCTGTATCCAGAGCCACTTATATCCACAGATGGGTCGCTAAGCAACAGTGACGTCCAGCTGTTGGGCCACACTCATGAATAATATTATGCTCATGTAAACATTATAACTATGGATTTTAACTATAAATGGCCTTTGGGTGAATACGGCCTCTCTTACCGAGTATCATCTTAGAGCTCTCCGGGCCCTGGGCTGGCTTCACTACGAGCCACGTGCTGAGGACCTCTGAGGGCAGCGTCAGCAGGCTGTTGCTGGACAGATCCAGGTATGTGAGGTTCTTAATGTAAGTGGTGGCTTCTGGGGGCAGCGAGGTGAGCTGGTTGTTGTGCAAATCCAGCAGCCTGAGGCTGGGCATATCCATGAGAGACTCCCAGGGAAACGCAGTGAGGGCGTTCCCGTCCAGCCGGAGCTCCTCCAGGTTGAGCAGACCTCTGAAACTGTCTGTGTTTAAAGAGGACAGGACATTGAAGGACATCCAGAGGAACTCCAGACTGGACAGGTAGTTGAAGGCTTCACTGGGTATTCTCTGGATGGCTGTCTTCTCAATCCGCAGTTTAGACGTGTCCACAGGGAAGCCCACCGGCACCAGAGAGATGTCAGGATCATTACAGATAACACTCCTGCCACAAACAGAGGGAGAGTCATGGTACGTTCACACCACATTCAAATCTCACTCACATTAAATCTGAATTAGTCCTGACAATGTGGACAGGCTCACTGCAGATTGATAACTGTTTAGCATCTTTTTACATAATTATGTATTTTTTGTGATGCTCCTCAAATTAAACCTAACTCTCTGGGAATATTAAAGCATCCATCTTAATTTCCTTCTGTGAACCCAGGTAAATCAATATTATATCAGACTTTGTTCATTTTAGACCAATCAAGAAGTCACTGCTGAAAATACACTCAGTTGGCTGTTTTTGTTTGTTTGTTTGTTTGTTTTTTTGTTTTGTTTTTTTTACAAATAAACATTTACAGCTTGTAAAAACAGAATTGTCAAAAGCACACAAAATCTAGGATTTAACATTTTATGTGGCGCCTCCTTTCATTATATGCACTCAATGCAAAATACAAATTCAGTAATGTATATACACTTCATTATAACGACATTTAAGAATTTGTCTTAAAAGCATTAACTGTGAGGTTATTTTAGAGGCATAAAAATGAGCTATAATTATTGGAAAAAAAGCAAATTCTGCAAAACGCACAGACAGGAAAGCTGAAAGTGCCTTTGAGAGATAATCCTGCATTAAATAAAATTGGACGGACATGCACTCCCTGAATTATCTTCAGTACACTCTGCACTAACATCTGTCACACATGAGCCCCGAATCTAAAAAGTACTTAAAGCGCGTCAAAGTAATGAGATAAATAATAAACTGTGGTCTTGTACCTGGCCTTGGAGCCGTCGCTGAGGTTGTGGTAGAAGCAGCTGCACTGCGAAGGGCAGCAGCTGACCGCGGACAACAGTTCACCTGTGGCCACGTAGAGCCCCACAAGCAGCACAAGCAACATTTTGGCGCACTTTTACGCACACGCTTGCAGCCTATACATGCGTCCAGTTTGCGCCCGCCCCGTGCTGTGAGTCATTTACAGAAGTCTCCTCCGCATGGCTCTGTCCCGCCGCTTCCCTGTCCCATAGTGATCAGGCTGCCGCGGGTCCCGAGATAAAAAGGATAGACAAGGATTAGCGAAAGGACTGGCGTTCTTTTCATTTGGATGCGTATTGCATCCCGGATTCCGATAGGCTGCGCACAAACGTCTCTATTTATGAGCACAGAAAAAACACTTCTGAATGGTCATAATCCACTGATGTTTGGATTTTTCTCTCTCGAATGTAGCGTGTTCATTTAGGGCCTGGGGTTAATCTGTGAGTACGCAGCACTGTCTTTTACCACAAGATGGCCCCTACAACACAGTTTGTGGCTCCAGCATTGAAGCGTGATATTACTGTATTCCCCAATAACAGATATTTACTTTTTAAGCATCGATAAAGAATATAACTTAAAATTAAATTATTTAAAATTATTTGCAATTGTCAATCCACTTATTATCTACAAATATATATTGTATATTTGTATTGTATGTAATATACAATATTTATAACCTCATCAAATCAGTGCTACTGCCATAAGATACAGAAATTATTGCAACAATGTCAAAACAACCACTTTATAAAAGTATGAGAGGTATTACAATTATCAATATATTTAGATTTTTCATCTGCCCTTTTATGTCTGTTATGAAATATATTTATTTATGTTTGATCAATGAGCATTTTGTAGTTTCATTATTTATCAATCATGCTGTGGCTAAATGTCCTCACTTTGGAGAAGCAGACAGGAGCATTACCACAGAGAAGTACATGGTACTTAATACACCTGTTATAAAAGGTGTCAGCCAAACATCCCTAAAGCTTGTGACATTGGTTCTGTTTGCATCTATGGAGAAACCCACATAAGCCTTTTGATATCCTGGTGCAAATTATATTTTAAATGTGTGCATTTAAAATTCTTTAAAGGGGATATATTATACAACCCTATTTTGGTCACCTCGAGAACAGCATTATACAACTTTTTCTAATTAAAAGAAACCTTTTTTGTGAAGTACATTACTGGTGCCATAAAGACACAACTGAAGAGACCTACAGAGTGCAGCAGAGTGCAGAGTGTTGTGGTCTTTTAAACATAATCAAAGAAAAGAAGCACTTCACTTCCTTAAACTTATTGTATGATGCCATTTTATTACAAAATGAAAAATGTCTGTGAGGAATCAATGAAAACAGAGCTGCACACTGTTTTGGGATAAATGAGAACAGACTGGATGTAGAGGGCTTGTTGTTGATTGGTCAGTGCTTCCTGGAGTGGGCTGAGGTTCGTGGAACTGAGCGTTTTGAGGCCTCAGAACCAGGCCATGCCAAAGAATACAGGCAGAGCCGGCCATAGAATTTTTGTGACCCTAAACAAGGGTTTGTTTGTGGCCCCCTAATTACTCCAAGCACAAACACCAAATACAATAGAGACTTGACAATCTGTGCCCTTTATGTATGTATAGACAGGTTTTTATGTTGGACAATACAAGGCATGGGGGTCTGGAGGTCCTCCAGCAGGAAAATTTAAACAAAAATGATTCAATTTCCTGTATTCTGCTGCATTTTAGATTATATGTTTTTGTTTTTGTGTATACCTATGCCACTGTTTGGCCCTTTCTGATTATGTGCCCCCCTAATGGTTGTGGCCCTTAACAAGAGCAGAAAGTGTTTAGAGGATGACTCAAACAGACATGAATGAAACAAAACACAACTCCAGCTATGTTTTTAATGAGGGAACATTATAAGATGGCAGAAGGTTCAGAAAAGTCGATTTTGCATAATATAAAGAGAGCATCAGTCATTAAGGCTCATAATATTACTTTCTAACCTTGCTTTGTGCTGGTCCCAAGCCCAGATAAACGAAGAGAGTTGCATCAGGTGGGGGCATCCAGCAGCTGAAAGTGACATCATTATAACCACCTACTTACCTACTACTTATGTTATTTATAGATTACATACTTAGCCACAATCCAAAACCAATACAGTAGAAAATACCTCTTAATGTAAATCCTGTATTTTGCAATTACAAAAATAACACTGCTTTCATCACCCCACAAGTTCAGTGTAACACTTGGCAGCGTTTCAAATTGTGCCAATGAGTCCGAAATTCATGCCCTAAGTGAGAGTGAGCAGCTGGGCAACGAGACCGTGTTTGGACAGTGGTGACGGGATGTCCCAAATCACATATATTTTAACGGCTATATTAAATTAAACCGTCAGATAAAATGCAGGCTTCCATGTTTGATAATATTCCTATTGACCTGCTTTTTCATGTCAAAGGTCACGGTGCAAACGCCTGCGTGTGGTACAGGTCTGAGCTGACTATTGGACAACATTAAAAAAACTAAACATTCCTTATGCTAATCTCATTTACTCAAGCCCTTTTCATCAGTATTATGAGCCAGAGCACTGGACTCTATATGACGTGCAATGTCACAGTTAGTTTTCTGTGATCAAAGTATTTATAGAAGCAGCAGTAGAAGTGTTATGCAGTGCTGCATGTATTAAACGAGATTGGTAATGGATTTAAATGCTTAGAACTGGAAGTGGGAAATTAAGAAGTAATATTATGTATAAAGCCAGTTGTATGATTCATGTGGTGGAATAAAATACTAATAGGGAAGTTATATTATGATTTCTAATAAAACATGTATGTTAAATATCTACATATACATTTTAAATACAATTGGTAACATTAATGTGTGTTGTTATAACAGCAGGAGTAGTAACTGTGGTAGAAATAGTAGCACCAGCAGTAGTAGTAGTAGTAGTAGTAGTAGTAGTAGTAGTAGTAGTAGTAGTAGTAGTCAGGTGTAGAGGCCAAAACTCGGTCCCAGCTACAGTTTTACTCATGGTCTCGAATTAAATTTGACTCGGTCTTGTCTCAGTCCCGGATGTGGCGGTCTCTGAGATTTTATTCACCAAACATTGTAAGAAAATGCTATTCTTCAGAATTTTAGAGTAATGAGTTTTCTGTATTAGAAAGACCAGGACAATGATCTGTCTCTGTTTGTGGATCATTAAAATAAATATTTATGTATTTGAACTTTTTTTTTCTTTTTCCTCTTTATTTAATAGTAGTAGTAATAGTAGTGGTGGTATAAGCAAGGTAGTTTTTTTTTTTGTTATAAGTAATAGCAGTAATAGCAGGAGCAGTAACTATGATAGAAATAGTAGTAGTAGTAGTAGTAGTAGTAGTAGTAGTAGTAGTAGTAGTGGTAAAGGCAAGGCCAGGCAGTTTTAATATTAGGACCCATTTCATACAAGAAAGCAACTCAATGTGCTTTACAACAAAAGCATATCACAGCAGGTAAATAAAATGTCAAATAAAAGTCAAAATACGCAATACAGTGTACTAAAAGCAAATAAAACTTTATAAATAAGTAAAAACATAAACACATGAAGTGTTTCAAAACATTACAAAGCAGAAATAAAAGTAAGAGAAAAAATGTAAATAGAACAAATATAAGAATGCTTTCAAGAATTAAAAGCTTTGGTAAATAGAAAGCTTTTTAAACTGGTTTTAGAAACAGCATGGACTGTGTATGTTTCATATTGTTGCAGCTGGTTCCAGTGTTAAAAGCAGTGGGAGTTGTATAGAAGCAGTAGTAGTATTGCTAGGAGTAGGAGTAACTGTAGTACGGCCTCTCCTACCACCACCAAAAACACAGTTGCACACTCATTCATACATAGGCAAAGTGGGTGAAGGGCCTTGCCCAAGGACACAACGGCAGTATACAGCAAAGAAGGGTCTGCCAACTTTCAGGTTAATGGGCGAAAGGGTGGGGGTTGCTATTGTAGTAGAACCAGTAGCAGCAACAGGAGCAGAAGCAGTACTAGTGATATGTGTAGTAGTAGTGGTCACAATAGTAGTTGCAGAAGTAGTAGTAGTAGTAAAAGTGTAAGTCGTAGTAATAGAAGGTGTGGTAGCAGCAGTAGTTATAGTAGTAATATGCAGTAATAGTGGTGGAGGTTGTACTAATTTTATAATGTAGTAGGAGGGGAGGAGAAGTAGTGGTAGTAGTTGTTGTAGTAGTGGTAGTAGCAGCAGTAGTAATAATACAAAGAAGAGTAGTGGCAGCAGTAGTAGTATTTATGGTAACAGTAGTAGTAGCAGTTGCTCAGATCTGGATTATTTAAGTCACATTTATTTAGTGCCTTATGATTTTACACTTCACACATTTGCACCTCAACTTCACAGGATCCTGAGCTGATAATCCCAAGCTGGGACAGGGTTAAAACACAATGTCAGCCTTGTCCCAGTGTGTGGTATGAAAAGCCCAGAGAGATGTTGCAACTCTAACATGATAAAACCATGAAGTAAAGTATTTTTTACTCTGCTCTTAAACACATGACACAGTTGTAACGGACTGAGAACCCAGTTTACCTTCTGATCTGTGGCCAACCCCTGAGTGTCACATGACCATATACGTTAAAACAGATGCCAGGGTCGCTTGTAATTTTTAAGGGTCACTGATCTTCTCTTGAAAACTGGTCTTCTATTAAAAAAAAGCTGTACATTTAGACCTAGGTTTACCAAAGTCAGGCCATATGGAGAATAGGATTATAAAACATAAATCAACTACTGCTATTTGGTAACATGGATCCTATATCTGTTTAATTATTACAATCATTTAATGGACGTCTTCATCAGTTAATGCAAACATTAGTATACTGGCTGCAAATGAAACATAAACCAGATGCATTAGAAAAATAGATACAGTGGAGTATACTTTATAAATTTGCGTGACTTTATGAAAGGAGATAAAATATGATCATATAGTATGTGCAGGCAATAATAGGCCATTATCATAATATTGTAGTATTTAGTTATGTTGGAAATGTGCCCATATCAATACAGAATATAACCTAGGATCATATGTGTGGGTGATAATAGCTATAAAAACCCAAATCCAGGGTCACACTTTGTAATACTGCACAAAATAAAAGAGCACAATAGTACACAGACACAAGCTAACAGCTAAGTCTCATAATAAACCATGTATGTATAAGTCAGACCTGCTCCCAGTGCATGTTGGACTCTGGCAGGGTTGCCCTTTGTCACCAGTTCTGTTCATTATCTTTATGGACAGAATTTCTAGGCGCAGGCAGGGGCCAGAGGGAGTCTGGTTTGGGAACCACAGGATTTCATCTCTGCTTTTTGCGGATGATGTTGTCCTGTTGGCTTCATCGAACCAGGCCCTTCAGCATGTGCTGGGGCGGTTTGCAGCTGAAGCGGCTGAGATGAGAATCAACACCTCCACGTCCAAGGTCATGGTTCTCGACTGTAAAAAAAGTGGTTTGCCCTCTCTAGGTTGGAGGAGAGCTCCTGCTGCAGGTGGAGGACTATTGTATTTCGGTATCTCAGGGTCTTGTTCACGAGTGAGGGAAGGATGGAACGTGAGATTGAGAGGCGGATAGGTGCAGCGTCTGCAGTAATGCGGTCGTTGTATTGGTCTGTTGTGGTGAAGAAGGAGCTGAGCCGAAAGGCAAAGCTCTTTATTTATTGGTTGATCTACGTTCCTACTCTCACCTATGGTCATGAGCGTTGGGTCATGACTGAAAGGATGAGATCCGGATACAAGCGGCCAAAATGAGTTTCCTCCGCAGGGTGGCTGGGTACTCCCTTAGAGATAGGGTGAGGAGCTCAGCCACTCAGGAGGAGCTCCGAATAGAGCTGCTGCTCCTCCACATCGAGAGGAGCCAGCTGAGGCGGCTCGGGCATCTGTCCCTGATGCGTCCTGGGAACCTCCCTGGGGAGGTGTTCTGGGCATGTCCCACCAGGAGCAGGCGCCAGGGAAGACCTAGGACACGCTGGAGGGACTATGTCTCTCGGCTGGCCTGGGAACACTTTGTGGCTCCTCTGGGGGAGCTGGAGGAAGTGTATGGGAAGAGGGAGGTCTGGGCATCCCTGTTTAGACTGCTGACCCCCCCCGACCTGGACCCAGATGAGTGGAAGCAGATGGATGGATGTATAAGACGTGAGCAAAGATCTTAAACACACCAGGTTAAGTTAGATGCACGGAGGAGTAACATACAGAGTCACATGGAGCCGTGTGTGGTAAAGGTAATGGGAGAAGTCACCCAAAAGAGTCTGGAGCAGAGCTGCTTCTCCTCATTGAGAGGATGCCCCAGGGATTCATCACTGTAGAGGCGTGGGAGGTGGTCATGGCGTTATCCCAGGACACACTGAAGGGATTATGTTTCTCTGCCTGCTTCAATAAGTTGGAGTTAGGCATTTGGGCATTTGTACTTATACTGCTCCCCTTCACCTGGATAAAAGGTAAAAATGAAATAAAATGAACCAAACCCTGCAGGATTAAACCAGGTTATTGTAATGACTGGGCTAAACGTAAAATATACAAAATAAAAGTACTATATTAATAATAGTTTTGTTTTTTTTTTGTTTTTTTAATGCGGCATAATACATAAATGATATCTTCAATGATGAGGGAATGATAGACTCATTGACTTTGATTGTCACTTCATTTGCATCAGACACCTGTTGTGCGTCCCGACATGCGCTTCACCGCACGTCGTCTCGTCCTTTGACAGCAGCAGCGGCAGAGGCAGCGGCAGCAGCAGCATCCTCCTCACCGGCAGCCGGACACACAAAGGCTTGTTGTGTAACTAATTGAGGGGCTTTGCCTTTGCGGTGGGCAAATGCGTATTATAACTAGGCTCGCGGCTGGTGTGGGTTGGTTCATTAAGACATTCCTGCACGGATAAAGGGGCGAATCGACAGAGAGAGCGTGGCAGCTTTACATAATAAAGTGCACGGTTTTTCACGTGAAATTCCCCTTTATATAGCGGGCAAACCTCGAGCCAGAACCGAGGCACATCGCACGAGCAGCGAGCAAGGGGCAGGGAGGAAGAGACAGTGAGTTCAAAAGTGTGTGTACTAGTTGTTCTTGAGGCACGCCAGGCTTCAGGATGGTCTCGTCCTACCCTTTACCAGAAGGCTTCTCCGAATTTGATGTGTTCTCCCTGGGATCATGCCTGCTCGTGGAGGGTGAGTAATGTTGGAAATCAGCCAAAAGGGTTTCCTCGGTTTCTGCGCTACGACCTGCGCACTGTACAGCAGGCTGTCTGGAGGCAGTGTTTACAATAACGAGTGATCTAGAAACATTTTTTTTATTTCATTTACATTGTCATTCCAAAAGTTTAGTGTACTGTTTCAGATTGCTACGTAAACATATTTTGTCTTTACGCACGCACTCATTCACGCTTCTTGTCTTCGCAGGGCTGCTGGGCTTCCTCCTCAACGCGGTGACAATCGTGTCCTTCTTCAAAATCAGAGAGCTGCGGACGCCCAGTAATTTCCTCGTGTTCAGCTTAGCCATGGCAGACATTGGCATCTCCATGAACGCCACAGTGGCCGCGTTCTCCAGCTTCCTGAGGTGAGTGATGTAACCGCGCGCTTTCGTAATGGCTTTTGCAAGGTGACACGCAAGTGAGATGCAATCACCAAAATAATCAATACTGCGGCTAATAGTGACCTGATAATCATTCCAGTGCAGTGTTTGGTCAGCAAGTAATCAAGGCCAGACAATGCATAAAGATTAGTGGAGAAAACACATTTGTGAAACACAGCACTAAGACCTGGATGTTTTTACTGGCAGTAGTATCGCAGCTCAGTGTATACCAGCCCATCATATGCAGTAGTAGCATATAGGATAGCATGGTGTAGTATAATGCTGCGCGCTGTGCTTCTGGGGTGGGAACCAAAAGTGGGTCACCAAAGTTTAGATTATGGTCACTAAATATCCTTTTTTGAGCGTTAAAGAGAGAAAAATATTAATTTAGAAAGATAAGGAGCTAAAATGAGTTAGAATGATCCAGGAATCATTTAAGGACACTAAACCATGGCAAATATATATAAAAAAAGATAGATATTGGTTTGGTTTGAAAATAATAACAAAAAAGACAAAATTCAAACTATAGGTTCCATGGGGAAACTCTGGGAAACACTGCTAGTGTACACTGACACAGTGTTAGCATAGCCTATATGCATAGTACTGTAGTAGCCATATGGCCTACAGCAGTGTTTCCCAACCAGGGGTAAGGGGACCCCTAGGGGTACACAAGCACATGATTTATTTCAAAGATGATAAAAATTGCCATTTTTTCATATTGAACTATTGAAACGTATGAAAGGAAAGCTCAAGTGTCAATGACCAATGTAAAGAAGGTGAAACTGCTAAAGAATAATGTATTTTTTTACATAATTTTTAGGTTTATATAGTTTTAGCTAATAGCTTATTGTAGTAAAGTTTCAGATGATTATTTCTTTTTGAAATAAAACATATAATTTATATTTAATTTTAAAAGCAGACAGATTATTACTTTTTTTTTTTTTTTTAGTTTAGGTTAAAATGCAAAGGAATTAGCATGTACAAGATGTTTTATATGAACATTTTAACTTTCTTGACCAAGGGGGTACTCATGATATGTCCAAAAAGTCCAGGAGGGTACACAAGACAAAAAAGGTTGAAAACCAATGAGTTCTACAGTATAGTGGCCTATAGTAGAGTATGGTTAAGTAATAAGTTAAAAACAAAAATTTTAGCTTCTGAAAAAGGTTAGCGTCATCTGTGCACCACTACAGACCAACAACACCAGCAGTGCCACAGTTTGAGAACCACTGCTTTATAACTAACTAATTATTGAACTAAGGTTTGTTTTCCTCTCTTGTGTGGTAGATACTGGCCCTACGGCTCTGACGGCTGCCAGACTCACGGTTTCCAGGGCTTCATGACAGCTCTCGCCAGTCTCCACTTCATTGCTGCCATTGCTTGGGACAGATACCACCAGTACTGCACCAGTGAGTACAAAAGCACCCAGAACTAGCCCAACGGAGAAAATGCACACCTCCCCCACTTGGGACATCAATTAACTAGCTTTGTTTGCCAGAGTAGGTCAACTGGTGGCTCATTAATAAGTGACAATTGGGTGTTTTTCATTGACAAAGCCCTAAACTAAGCTTTAAAAAATGTAGTTAAGAGCTGTTGGGTGAAAATAGCACAGGTGTCTGATGAAGAAGAATGGACTTTATTTCAAACCACCATTATAGCATGAATTATAAACTAGAGGAAATGACTTGGGACATGCACTGATGGACAGAAAGAACCATTCACAGTCACGTTCATTCCCTATGGGCTTTTTATAGTTCTCACTATTTTAGTGTTCAATGACAATGTGTGAATTTGTGTTTCCCAGGGACAAAGTTGCAGTGGAGCAGTGCCATTACTCTGGCTATCTTCATCTGGCTGTTCAGTGCTTTCTGGTCCGCCATGCCCCTCTTTGGATGGGGAGAGTACGACTACGAGCCCCTCAGGACCTGCTGCACTCTGGACTACAGCAAGGGAGACAGGTAACAGGGAATTATTTGGACTGCATTTGCAAAGACAATTAGCAATGTACGGTTAATAATAAGTTGTTTTATTGGGCTTTCTCTCTCTGCAGAAACTACGTGTCCTATTTGATTCCCATGACCATCTTCAACATGGGCGTCCAGGTCTTTGTTGTCATGTCCTCATACCAGTCCATCGCACAGAAATTCAAGAAGACCGGAAATCCCAGGGTAAGAGAAGCCACATAAGATGTATTTAGACTACAAAAAACAACTGCTGTTAAGGATGTGGTTGTACGAAAGCACTTGGTATAACCTGTTTGCATCCAAAAGGCGTCACAAGCCAGTGTAGTTTTTGGGCTGATCCTAAGCCCAAATAAATGGAGAAGGTTACATTAGGAAAGTCGTCCAGCATAAAATAACTATCCCAAATCATTATATGAAACACTGGGAGGTAGATGATGTGGCAACCCTGGAATGGAAAAACCAGAAGGAAAGAGGAAGATCTGATAGTCAGTGCTATTATGACAAAGTTAACCTATAAGAGTAGGAATAGCGGCCTTTAATCAATAAACTCCAAGTGGATATTTGTATCTGCTATGGTTCTGTAACTAACTGTTCAGCATAACATAAGAGTTTAGAAACCTTTAGTACAGAGGCATAACATCCGGCAGTGCAACCAGTGCAGCTGCATTGGGGCCCAGGGCATGAGGGGGCCCTATACTGGTGGGTTACGTTCAACAGGCATGACTCCATTTAAAAACAAGCTTTTTTTATGATTAAAAAATATTTAAAATGTATGATACAGTATGTATAATTCCTTGACACTTTTTAGTTAATGCTGACAAACTTTAGTGGAAAAAAAGTAAACATAAATTTTTTTTTGTACCACTGACATGTTTTAATAGTTTAAAGAAAGTATTAGTTGACTTTAAGAAAGTACAGTGCACGTTTTGTAACTTAAAAATATGATGGACACTTCCTGAATGTGACTCATAACTTTCGGGCTCAATCTGAAAACCTGCACTGGTGCCCCTCATTACCGCCTTATGCCACTGATTTAGCATGTAGCTGTTAGCATATACCACTAACTGCTAATAAAAACAACTAAGGCAGCTAAAAATCAACCTAGTTAATAATGTTCCCTACCCAGGCACAGATAAAAAAAAAAAAATGTATAGCCGGTGTGTATTGTTTATATTAATTAATTGATTCGAATATTGTTTATGCACAGTTTTTGGACCAATACTAACTCTTTCTACAGTTTTAAATGTAGAGCAATTTGCTTATTTTACCAAACAAATATCAGTAATGTTCTCTACCCTGGCACTGACATTACACACATGTAGTCATTTGGTTGCCATCTGCCAAAATCAGCTTGTTTTGCAATTTTGGTGACTAATGCTAACTTGTCTTTTAAAAATGTGTTGTGGTTATCTTGACTTGCCGCACCTCAATCCACATGGAGCTCATTTGTTTACAAACACTAAAGGGGCCTTTTGTAGTCGTGCAATTGCAGATAGTCCTGAACAAATCCTTAGAAAAGTAGTACTCATAGTAGTAGTGTAGTGTTGCCTCAAGACAACTTTCAAAAACAATGTTCGTAAAGTTAGAAAGTAGCAGAATCACCTCTAGACGCTTATGTAGCAGTGATCCGTACAAAAATGCAGTGCCTCGCAAAGACCTCTCCTCCTTTGAAGTCGTCTGCTCAGATGACTGGCAGGAATTCTCTGACATCTTCTTTCCATTCTGGTGCAAGCGGCTCACGTGGTCCCTATTGAGAGCAACAACACTACAGAAACAGTAAAAGGGAGGCACGCATGCCAACTCCATATATAGGTCAGGTCCACCCCACTGGAGCCATCAGCAGCCATGGAATGTGGACAGTAGCTGCTGTTTACTGAATGGGACAGAGTGGGTTTTAATAGTGGAGGAGGAGGAGGAGGATATCCTTCAGGGCCAACTCAGGACGTCCGACTATACAATATGTTATGTAAGCTCATTACTCACACTTTTCTGAGTTTTTCATTTGAGACGCCAAAGTGAAAGGCAGCAAGCATCTCCAAAACAACCCAATTATGTAATGCCACAAAATTGCACTTAATATATCAGCATATGTTACAAAAATACTGTAGACAAAACTGCAGAAGAAGTGGGCGTAAAAGTCTGCGCACAAACCTGGCAGCTAATCCAAAGCCACACTGCTACATATGCTAACCTTTTATATTGGAGTAGCTATGTTAAAAGTTAGCATTTGTGTTCTTTAATAGAAATAATCCCAAGTGTACAGTGATGAAATATTGTGGTCTGCTATGATTGTCACTTTTAGCATGTAGTCTTTAACTATGTAGCACTAATTCCTTTATAAATGAAACATTAAAAGCTAGTCGCTAATGTTATGTCAGAGACCAGAAAGCCTTATGTGTAAACAGACAAAATAATTAACTTCCCAAGCTCTCTCAGTTGCCAACAATAGCAAAAGCATTTCATTTGCAGCAATCCAGTCTTAAAGCATGTCAGTAGCACAAGCTCTAACTCCTCCAGAGGTGTGGAGAAATGATAACAAACCGTATGATTAACAGCTACTTCTAAAGAGAACAAAGTCTGAAATTATAGTTTGAGCTTTAGGAAATAAATCCTAGTTTATCCATTTAGGAGTCTGAATGAAAGCTTCCCTGTCATGGCTTATTAATGTCTAAGAAACAGAGCTTTGTGTCAGTGTTGCGAGTAATTTTGATCCCTGCATGTTTATGTGACTGGCATCATGCATAGATCACAAGCTGGTCACAAAGTTTAGCTTTACTGCAGATTTAGGGCTGCTTTATTTGTAGCTGCCTCATTATAACATGTGATAGACCTACACTGTTGCTTTTCTATCTCAAACTAGTCTGCATATTCTCCCATAAACTCTGAAATGAGGCGTTTTAGCCCCCATGACTTCTGCTTCCTGGACATGTTTTTATTTCTGACTATTCTCTGTAAACCAGGGAAATTCAGACCAGACTTCTTATGCTCAATTTGAACAACAGCAGGTTTGTCTTGAACATGTCTTTCTGCTTAAATGCAACGGTTTCAGCTATCTGCCACTCTTTTTGCAGAAATAGGTGGTTGAGAAGGTATAGCTAATAAAAGTGGCCAGGGAGTGTAAACTGAAGTGCCCATGTTCATGTCA
Organism: Bostrychus sinensis; assembly: GCA_020698575.1. Taxonomy (NCBI): domain Eukaryota; kingdom Metazoa; phylum Chordata; class Actinopteri; order Gobiiformes; family Eleotridae; genus Bostrychus; species Bostrychus sinensis. Next base: position 9,510,250 of record CM036254.1, on the reverse strand, counting down.
CTCTTTGAATTTCTCTGGCTACTACTGACAGACAGAAAATTCCTAAATACGTAGCTTAGGGTGACAAAACTTGGTTTCAGCTTATAATATATGGGTGTGATTTACAACCTTCCCTAACTTTACTTTGATGTGCAGCTTTAGGGTGAAATTATGAATGAAACCATCCTTACTAAGCCTTTCTTTTATATCAGTTTATGGCAGTAATAAAAAAGCATTTAATATTTCACCAAGAAGTTAAGTTGCATTGAACTTTTTTGCTTGTACTGGAGAAACTCTCCCCACTGCACCTTAAAAACATAGCAAGCTTAAACAGGTTGATTAAAAACTATATCAGAATGTATAGGATAAGAGGATTTCTCAAAGCTACTTAGAAGAAAAGAAGAAAAGAAAAAGTCTATGATAAATTCTTGTGTGAGGACAATGGTCACTTTGACGATTGGATTACTACAACCTGTGCTCAGGACTGGCCCACTGTTTTAGCTCAGAGCAGGAACACTCCTAAACCTCGAACATAGTGTTTTCCAGCAGACATTATCCCGGGCTCATGACTTATTTAAATCCCATGACTCAAAGCATTTTGTCTCCTCGTTCACATTGGTCTTAGAAGTATCCAAGATCACACCTGATTCCGAACAAAAACTGACCAATTTATTTTCAAAAACCTTGAGAAACCGTTCCTCAGATTAGATGCAAGCCACGATGTTAGCATCTGTTGCTGAGTGCTAATAGCCAGATGTTAGTCCGTGGTCCAGACCAGCAGCTGTTTATTTACTCTACACTTTGATTTTAAATTCTTTATAGAACCCAGTACTTCCTGTTTCAATCAGTACCTAGAGCAAACTAAACGCCGTTCGTGTTTCTTTTTCAGCACATTTTTCACGAGGGATTATTAGGACAGTGGTCTCAAACTTTCCACACCAAGTAACATTTTAGGAAATGTGTTACTATCCGAGTTCCAACTTTAATGGACTAAAATAAACCCTAACCAGGCCAAAACCAGGATTAAGTGTCTAAACCTTTCTAAACCAGAACTTAACTGGGACTATATTAGGACAAGACACTTAAACTGAATCCCCACCCAAAGCAGGAATAAAAAAGGAATAAAATTGGCTCTAACCTAATCAGAAGTGCAAAAGAAGTCCATGTACCATTGAAGATATTAACAGTCGAATTGCAGATGACAACATGACAGCTAGGTCTTAAATGTTTAGATTTTTGTTTTGTTTCTGTGTTATTATTTTTGCAATGTATGTGATATTTTATACATAGCTCTGTATTATTTAATTAGGCTATGTTATTATTATTACTATTAGTTTTCTTATTGTTATTTTTATATTGTACTACTGCCACCTTTTGGTGAGGACGCCAGGAAGACTGACAGTCAGTAAATGGGCACACAGTTTGAGAACCACTAGAATAGGAAATGTATGTACAATTTCTGAATAACTGGAAGAAATGTTCTGAGTATCTTATGCATAATGTGATATTAACATGCCTTGGCATTTGTTCTTTTGCAAAATGTCAGGTTTTGGTCTATGTAGCGTCAGTAACTTGCTAACAACCTCTGTGTTGCTTTTTTTATTGCAGTTCAACCCTAACACTCCCCTGAAGACTCTGCTGCTCTGCTGGGGCCCCTATGGCATCCTGGCCTTCTACGCTGCTATTGAGAACGCCACTCTGGTCTCTCCTAAGCTCAGGATGGTAAGCACAACCAACAACATGTCGTATTTTTTTGTCTTTTTGAATGACTTCTAACTGTATGTTCTTCTCACAGATGGCTCCTATCCTGGCCAAGACCTCTCCCACCATCAACGCTTTCCTGTACGCTCTGGGAAATGAGAACTACAGAGGAGGTATCTGGCAGTTCCTCACCGGGGAAAAGATCGAAGTGCCTCAAATTGACAACAAGTCCAAATAAAAACTAAGCATGCAATAATTTCAGTCACTCGCTGCCCTGGTGGTTTTCTGGAAGGTACTCGCTGTAGATGTTTTTGTTATGTGCATGTGTTGTGCTCCTCGGCAGTCGTAGAAGGTTTTCTGTAGTCCCGGATTTCTCAGTCATGGTTTCTGCTGGTTCAAAGCTTGAGCAAAAACACAGTGAGAAATGCAGTATGTTCTAACATGCCACCATGCTTTTAAATACTCAGTAAAATGCTTAACATGTCAAAAAATATTAGAGGAAAAGGCTGACACAAAACATAAGTAGACATCTAAATTATGGTAGATTTACACATGTAGTTTATTAATGGGATAGTCCAGTATTTTGGAAAGGGCCAGTAAGCCACAGTAGATATTTGTTTCCAGTTTGGAGAAGCAGACAGGAGCAATGGCACAGGTTTGTTATCTTTGGTTGCTAAAAGTAACAAAACACACATGTTTATAAGAACTAAAAAGGATGCACAATTTTAAAAGTACAAGTGAGTGTTTTGTATTCTCTGGCAGTACTAGCACCTCAACATGGCTGTCTAAAAAGTAATATTGGCCATTTGTCAGCATCATTCTACTATGAAGAAATATTATCCATAAGCTACACAAACAGTATACCACCCAAAAGTTTGGACACAGCTACTCAACCATAGACATAAATACATACGCGGCTCATGTGACGGCTTTTCGCTTTGGTCTGATGCCACAATTCGGCAAAATCGCCACAATCATCGGCCTCTGATGATGTAAACCAATGCAAGTTAATGGTGAGTCCTATCACCAGCGTTTGGCCCATTAACTTTTGCTTAATCTGATGCCAAATTATTAAAGTTAGATGTGTGGTCATTTATTGATTGACTAAACCTTGGGATAAACTGTGCTCTAGTGGTCTGCTACATTTCTGTAACTCCTGTCCAGCAGAACAGACATTCAGAAACCTAGAATTAGATTATTTAGCATTTAGCCCACATGCTAATATATATGCTAATTGCTATATTAAAATACAAGCTACAGGATTCTGAAAAGTGCACGGACTAGCTAATGTCTATGCTCATAACCACTGAATGAGAAAGTGTGTCCAATCCTTTTGCACTGTAAATATAAATTTTAAGTATTTCATTGGCACCATTAAACTAGAACAGGCCTATAGTTTAGTCTCCAAACTGAAAACATCTCATTGCCAAGTATCACAATGACCTGCTTTTATACTGGACTATCCACTGAAACCTGATTTGTTTACACTTACCCAAATCAAAAACAATATTTTAACAGCATTAAAAGTTGATGTGACTGATACTTGTTTAAATTTGGTGAAACAGGGTAATGTGACAGATGAACCATTACTACACCAACAAACCAACAAAACAAACCTTCAACATAAACTAGTCAAATAGAGATAGCGGCCCATTGTAACTGGTTTATAAAAATCTACCATTTCCATTACATTGCATTTAATCTTCTGGGTATGTCTCTGATAATGCACAATGACATGTTATTTTAAGAGCTAACGTCCAGAAGTAATTTATGACTGGGAGGACTTAAAATAGATTCAAGTAGTGCATGTGATTTCTCCATTTTTCAGAATTGAATCCATTATTTCTATTAAAGAAAGCATGACCATAATTACATTTAAGAATCTAGTCCAAAGCAATAACGAATGACACAAAATGTCACTTTCCCATTGCTTTATATGGTGTAATGGTAAAATATAAATAAACTAGCCAGTATCCCAACACCTCCATCGCCACAAGGCAGCCATCTGATCTCTGTCCATCATCTGTCTGTATGTCCTGGTGCCTTCACTTCTCTCCTCAATGCTGCTCAAACTGGGAACAATGACCTCAGCCACTGTTAGCATTTGCCAAACCAAATATTCTGCCCTCTTTTTAGCCCTTGAGACTGTTTTGCTGTGCCCCTGCCCTGCATGTGAAGTGAAAACGTGTCCATGTGCCGCAAAGGTCTTGTTGCTGCGGTGGCTGTAGTGAGAGCAGAAAGGCGCTAATCCTTCGAACAAGAGAGCTATTCTCTGATGAGCTCGCCCTCCAACAACAAGTTACAGATTAGTCCAAGGCAGTAGATTAATTCGCCTTCAGAAGGAAATTCTCAGTGACGTGCAAATGCCATGGAAATGTCACTATAGCACACATGATTGACACATCTTAGCATTTACAAGGAAATTAGATTCAGACAGTTTTAGATAAATGTTTTTGCCAGTTTTCTGCGTTAAATACTGACAAATAAGTAGGCGTGTTCCTGCAGTAGGTTATTGTGAGCACATCTTCAGTGTAAAAAATCAGACAGGAGTAAAAGCACATTCTTAGCTAACAGAGCTATATTCATATTGATTATTAACAATGAAATGTGTAGGGATGTAACAATTTTGGCAATCGAATGGTGAGCTCCCAGGGCTAATATGCATTGTTTTGTTGCAGCAGAATGGTTAAAAAAAAGCAGAAGAACTACATAGACCATGATCCTTTGCTCCATTTCAGTGCAGCCAACATGACAAAATTATTGTTATTAAACCCTTATTTAGTCTTAATCTTTTGAAATACCACAATAACTAATGCACTAAAGGCTTGTGAAGGCATTTTTAGAGAATATGTTCTGTAACTGTGAGAATTCCTACAATGCGAGAGCCTTCCCACAATACGGTACAATACAGTACCGTGACAATTGACAAACACGTTAATATTGTGATAATACTGTACTGTGAGATTTACATATTCTTACACTCCTACTTAAATGTACAGTTATTTATTTTGACATCATTCTTGGCCAATACAAAGAGAAAAATCTTGCAATCAATCAGCTAAAAACAACTTTGTACAGTATAAATTGCAGTACTCACCCCATTTTGGGTAAAGATTGTTATGACTGATGAGGTGGGATTGGTTTTCATAAAAACAGGTCTGAATGAATATATCACTTCTTAGTGTTTGTATTGGCACCATGGTTTAGGCTCTGGCATTGCTCCTGTCCTCATCTCCAAATAGGAAGTATATTGACTATCTACTACCCATAATAAATTACCAGATAACCATCATTTATCCATGTTGTTTATTTTTTTCACTATTATATTTATTTTAATCTGTTGGTTGCCAAATTTATTATTCATGGACCTAAAGGTGAAATACCAGGTAAAGTCTTAGTGGTTATCATATGATCATAAGCATTTATGATACAGCACAATGCATTGCCATCGAGCCAAAGTACGACTGAGTGAAGGTTTAGGTATTGGTATAGAAGAAGGTAAACCCCTTTAAAGCTCAATGCTACATGTATTTTGCCAAATACTGCTGCTGCTTATGTATCTCGACATGAAGACGTAAATGTCTAAACCAGCAAACCCTTACACACCACCAGCCTCCATCGCTAAGTCTACATGACATTATGTGACAAATACAGAAGCACAGTACAAAGAGTTCTTTTATTTTTCAATACTGTAGATGGTTTCTCTATATCTCTGTATATGTTGCTTCTTTTTGACAGATGTGATTCAAAAAATGTTATTTTAGAAATTATCCTGGAGTGTATAAATTGTCAGATTAATCTATTAAAGATTTTAAATGTCAAAAGTGTTTGTCTAAACTCCTTTAATCCCCCTACACTGTGGACATCGTCTCTACTGTCCAAAGAAAAACAACCTCTGGCCAGGCACAGTTCTGACCAACAGGACACAGTGCACCAGGGGCTTTGTAGCTCTATTGTTTACATTTTTCTTACTGTAGACAATATGAATCAGACACTTTTTAAAAATCTTTACCTATAAAAAAGCTGGCTCCTTTTGAGAGTGGCAGCTGTTTTTGGCAGTTCTTTTGGGAACAGCTGCATTTAAATATAATATTGTACACTCTGTGGTATCTGCTCCAGTATGCAAAAAAAAAAAAAAAAAAAAAAGAAGTTTTAATCACGTTTAATCAGCTGACAAAGTTACGGCATGCTGTGCACAAAGTTCTGGGAAGTATTGGTGACAGAAATATCTGCAGCATGTTGTGGGGCAAGTGGCACAAAATTGTGGATGTACAAAAAGGTTTAGGACATATTTTGCCCAAACTGTGATGCTTTGTGTGGCAGGTGCAATAAAGTTGTGCCATCTTGAAGAGCTGCTGCAGCTGACATTAAATGAGCCACCTCTATCTTCTACTAAACTGAAACCTATTGTTTGGAGGACATATTCAGGTAAGGAGTAAGGAATAATATTTAGAGTAAAAAAATTAACATGGTATAAACTAAAAATGATACTTATTAAACTATCTTTAGCTTAATTTTACCTCATGGTTCTCTTCATTCAAAATAGGGTAACAAAAAAGCAAATCTTTGAGACATGTTCTCTGCACCGACAAACAACACATGCTTTGCTGAAAGAGCGAAGCCCGCAGCAGCACAGAGCTCATGTCAGTGCCAGTCACATGTGCAGTATGTCAGAGTGATTACAGTGCAGGGGACGTACAGACTGATCAAGACGGTATAGAAGTCTCCAGTTGGTGTTACTAAGCTGATTATCAGACACAGCCTGATGTTCTTCAGTGGGACGGAGAGTTGCGTAATTATTTATCAACGACACTTGTGTTGTGATGTAGCTGTGTCACCAGCATTGTTCTCATTTATCCCAACTATTTCATTCATCCACAACAACTCCAGCAGCAGCAGCAGCAGTGTGCCATGTGACACTGACAAACACAAGTTAAATCACAGGAATCTCCCTCTCAGACCTCTGTGCAGTGAGTATTGGATCCAGGTGGACGCATGGAGCCACTGTCCTGCTGGGACTGGCCAGTCTGGCCTCTGTGACTACAGCACTCAGGGGTAGCACCATCAGCTGTCCACACCGACGGCTTCATCTGCTTCAGAGAATTCAAGTATTTTAAGGGAATTCATTTATTTATTTATTTAACCTTTATTTTACCAGGCAGAACATTAAGAACAAATTCTTATTTACAATGTTGGCCTGGGCATGCCAGAAGCAGCCGGGGAAGGGGAATTAAAACAACAGATATTCAACATCATTCATTATCAAGACAAATATTTACATCAACCTCTAAAAATCCCCTTTAGTTTCATTATTAAAACATTTACACACGTCCTTAAAAATGACCTTCAGTTCATTTGTTTATAATGATGGGACAATGTGTAAATGACCCTCTTGTGGCTCTGGCTCAGACTCGTTTTTATGGATGTAACAATGTCCACTGACGGGACAAGTTGCATGCAAGGGTGCTGTCAGTGTGCTGAATGTATGCTCTGACTATGGACAGGGGGGCGGCAGTAGCTTAGGTGGTAGAGAATGGGAACCACGTCTTCATCAGTGTGCCCCAGTGCAGCTGTGGCTACAGAAGTAGCTCACCACCACCTTACAGTGTGACTGAGGAGTGAATAAATAATGGACTTGTGTAAAGCGCTTTGAGAAGCTTAACAAGCTTAGAAAGCTCAAAATAAATCAAATCCATTATTATTAAATATTGTGAGAAATATAATTATAAAAAGAGAGTTGTACTAGTTTGCTGGTCCAGAGGGGACTAAGACCTTTCTTTCACAGACTTCTGTTTGTCAGGGCAAAAGTCAAGAGTGTGCACCATAACAAAATATCTGGGTCACTTTATCACAGATGATGATATATATCTACAATGTTGCACACTATACACCCAAGCTAACATTCTGGCAAAAAAAAAAATATTATGTGCTCAGGCATAAAACTCCACCTTTCCAGAACTTACTGCACACCTCTGTACACTGCTCCACTGTGGTGTGAATATAAAAGAGCTAGTCTGCAACCAGGACATTTGTCCCGGGTCTCAGGGTCAGGCCCCGCTATAGTTGAATTGTTTACAGGGGCCTCCACTGAAGAGGTCTTTTCTGGGGCCCCCTTAAATCTGCCAGCAGCCTAAAGCCTTGTTTTTCCCCCATATATTATTTGTTTAAAGGAGACAAGGAGAAAAACTTCACCAAAAACACAAATTAAATGACTATTAAGTGATGATTAGAGTAAAGTTTGATAATGATATGTGTTATAAAACATATGATTATCAGGTCATGTTAGGATAAAGTTGTAACTCATGACCACTGGGCTTGTTTTTAAGTCATAATTCTGTGTTAGTAACTAGAGCGCCTCATTATATTACTGGCATTACATTCAGACATTTTGTGTAATAGGATATTAGACTTTCTCAGAGATTTATTAGTATCTATAAATACTCTCCTCGTCATGGCTAACGTCAGCAGATCAGTTATTTAAAATACATTGGCCTGAGATTAACATGATGGATTATTTTGTGCTAAAAAAACACATTTCTGGCAGGAGAATGCTGTTTTTTTTTTTTAGTTTTTTTTTATGAGCTTGCCATCGTCTCTTACAGTCAAACATATTCAGGTACTTAAAGTTGACAGAGGATTACGTCTGGTCGACCAATGAAGTGTACATATGGGCTTTTTGAGAGGATTACACAGAAACATGAGCAGCAGGGCAGACTGCAGCAGAGAGAGGCAGGACTGAACCGAATTTAACAAGCCATGCACAAATGAGAAAAGAGCAACTGCAACAAGTCATGTTTAGTGCCTTCATGTCAGTATAAAATGTCAGAGCAGTGAGTCCCAAACTTTTTTGTCCTGTGTACCGCTCTGAGCTGTGTTCTTACCATGAGTACCCCTCACTCATACGTCTGTCTTTATTTTATACTTACTTTATTGTAAATACCAATTCTCCTGCATTTTATTCTTTTAAACTCAATTGAAAATAAAAACTAAAATTAAAAGTACTGTAAGCAGCATGCACTTGTACAGGTTTGAAAACAGTGCTGCAGTGTAAATGAAAAACAATGTTCTTTTTTCTGATTGGACAATTGGCAATGGAGTTTTAGAACCAAAACAAAAACATAAAAATGTGGGCATTATGGAAAATAGTTTTGTAATTGTTAATAAATTAGCTGTACCATTGTTATCAGTAAAATTAATATTTGATTTAAACATGTTTACCTCATATCTTGGGACATGTGGGTCATTTTTATGAAATAATAAAAAATATATACTGCTCATAGCACCTTTAATAATCTACCTTTAAAACTAAAATATGAAATATAATATCAATATAAATTCTTATTGCATGAACTTTTGACAATATATTTATAGTGACTATCTGTCAGAGAAAACTAACAAACTTAAACGTGACTAAACTTAGATTACATAACTCAAATAATCACTAATATTTGTGCAGAACAGATGTCATTGTACAGACAAAAGTGCAGTTTTGTTTTTTATTCCATTTTGGCAGGCAAACAACAAGAAAACTTCTCAAAGGCCTACTTGCTGCCTCTCCTGCTCCACATGATGGTCTGATAAAAAACCATAGGCCCACCCAGGTGCATGCTGGGCCACCTGCACTGTGCGCTTTTATCCCCTAGGTGCCCATGGCCTTACCCAATAGAAAATAACTACTACTAAAGTGCTAAATCCTAAACAATGAAATATAAACTAAACAAATTACTGCAAAAAGTAAACATAAGAATACAATGTAAACAACATAGAATAAGCAAAAAATAATATTTAGAAATAAGCAAATTAGTAAACTAGGAAAATTAAATATTTATACTAACAAACAAAAAAGACAAATAGCTCCTACAGTATTTTTTGTTTAAAATAAATAAGAAAATTATAAATCCCTTTAGAAACAAGCTTTTGAACCTTAAAAACCTTAATAAAAAAAGAAAATCAAGTAATATTCTCAGTCAGACACATGAGCTTGTCTTTCATACATTTCAATAGTTCAGTATAAAAAGATGGAAAACAAGGAGTCTCCTTCAAAGTGCTTGTGTGTTTACTCTGTCTTTGACTCATTAGACTCAACATTTTTTAATCACAATGTATATAACTGCATTCCTACAAAATATAAAATACTATGGAGTTGTTATTGTAATATTATTTCCTCATGGAGAAGTCACTAATTCATCTGATACATGGATATATCTGCCAAAGATGCAGAGAACAGGACGGTGCAACCATGTAAACAACGCCACTGTTATTTTATTAAAAGCTTTTGACAACTTGAGATCTCACCAACAATTAAAATGTCAGTCTGTGTCCTCGGGTTTTGTGCACTTTGCTTCACCTCATCATCACAGACAGTGGTTTGTGAAGTGTGAACCCTCAATCTCCCAAGGCGCCCTCATACTGATACAGCAAAACACAATCAATATGAACACTCATGTACTGTAGCTGCTCTTCCAGTCAATGCACAGAACTTAAGGAACATTAAACATCAAAATAATACATCTCCAGAAGTTTATATAAAACAAACAATGTACATTAAAATAACTGCCAATGTCATTTGTCGTCAAATGTCGTGAAATATCTGTCATTGGTTTCATGTCTATGTTAAAATCTGACAGAAAACACAATGTCAATGCCATTATTTACAACAACAGCCTCAAAGGGATTTACAAACAATTAGCCACACAATCAAACAGAAACACACAATCAAACATATACAAAGACTAAAACTTAACAGTCCCAGGACATTCTCTGTCTTTAGACCCTCCCTCTCAGTAAGGAAAAACTCCTAAAAAAAACAGCTGTCAGGAAATAAAGGAGACAACAGAGAATCTTGGTAAATTATGTAGAGGGCCTTTCTCCCAACTTGTTCTGATATAATCCAATGACACCTGACAGTATGTATGATGTTTGACTTTTTTGTTTGTTTTTTTCCTACTGCCATCAAGATTGTTATAGTTATACTGCTGTTGGTTTGTTTGTTGGTTGTTTTTGTTATGTTTTTTGTTAAGTTAAGTTTTTTTTACACTATTCCAGCCACTAGGGGCTCAGTAAAGGCACAGAAGATTCATTTTAGTAGCGTCTTTATTGTTGTAACACAGTATAAGAAATATAGCATTTACCCCTGAACTAAAGCAGTGGTTCCCAACCTTTTTTTGTTCCATGTACCGTGGACTTTTTGTCATCATGAGTACCCCATACTCAAAAAGTGGTTATATAAAACAGTTATTAGTACTTTTTTTTTTTTGCATTGTTTGTTTACACTAAAATTTGAAATGAAAAAATAAATAAATGTAACAATTAAAACTCCTGTTGCATTTACTTATTTTACTATACATTTTATGTTCAGAATAAACTTAAAAATATAGAATTTTTTTTATTTATTTATTTTTACAAAATTTACTACAAAGAAGACCTTTTGAATAATTATCTTGCACTGACAAGGGGTTGCTTTTTTAATTTCATTGTACAGTGTGCAATGACAATAAAGATTAATTCTTTTCTATTCTAATTCTCCTGTGAACCTAATAAACCTAAATAATATGTTTCAGAATACAGTATAATATTCAATTAATATTCTTGAGCTTGTCTTTCAGTAGTCCAGTATGAAAAGGTAGACAATAATTGTTAATCACTGTGGAAATAAATGAGGAACTAAATCCCCTGCATAGTGCTCGCATACCCCTAGGGGTCCCTGTACCCCTGGTTGGGAAACACTGAACTAGAGGTCCCTGGTTCCAGTCGATGTTCTTTCAGCCAGTTTAGATGAAATCAGGATGGGAGAGGTCTAACAGAGAAAGGTGAAGGGGCTCTGTCTAAGATTACATGCATGTATTTGCCATAAAAAAAAGTGAACTATAAAACAACAGTGTAACGCTTATGAAACAGTACACAATAATATATAGGGCTCATTTGAAGATCGTGAGGATTAATGTTTGTAATCTAGATTAAAGTCAGTACATGCATCACTGCTTTGTTTTAATTCATTAAAGGCTCTCTTCGGCTGTGAGGGGTCAGCACAGTTCCGCGACCTGTTCACACCCAAACACAGATTTATCACGGGACACAAAAAGCTATACGACAAACAGCAATGCAATTTAATATTATCTGCGCGTTTTTGCATGTCATTAATAAAACATGCATTATTCTAAGAGCAGGAATATTGTTTCTCGTGTTATGAAACCTCGCAGTCAGCATTAGCAGCAGCTGCACTCTGATTAAGTGAATGGGCTTCACACATATGGGCCGCGCTGCATTTAATCCATTCAGAGACATGGATTATGCTATTAATTAACTTTTCTTATTTGTAAATGCAGCAGACAGTAATAAGTAAAGCCGTGTGTGTGGTTGGAGTAAAAGGGGTTTTATTGTACACTGCTTTCCAAGTACGAGATGTGATCTGTGGGTCGTGTGCACGGTCCACTTCTCTACACATGCAACCACTGAAACTGAGTACATTTACTTTCGTACGGCTATACTGTTATATAACTCCTGCTGAATCAAAGTTAACCCTTGAAGTAGACAATTACAGAGTCGTGGGTCACAGTAGATTGTTTATGATGTCTAGATGTTTTTTGCTGTCACGCAGTTTGCAATCTGGATATGCACAAATTGCTCAGAATTTTAAAATAGTATGTTTTATTTGTTATATTGTATTATTTGTTATGCTTAAAAATGAATAATCCAGCCATAAGAGGGCCAAGCTAATGTATTTTTGTGTCTGGATAAAGTGTCTTCTCTGCATCACCACCCACAGTATTCCTCCACCTCATCACCACCTCAGCAGTGGAGCATCTCACTCTCCTCCATCACTACCTCAGCATCCATCACTAACATTAACACAGTATGATCTAATATTCTATAACTCGAATCGGTTCATTGCTATTCACAAGTTATCCTCTGTCCCGCTCCCCTCTGCAGGAGTTTCAGATGCCTGGCTGCTGGCAGGTGCCCCACCTGTGCTCCTGTCCCAACCTGTGGACCCTCAACCTCGGCTCCTATGGACGTCCCGGAGCCCTACCTCACCCTCACTCCCCCACCTGCTGCATCCTCACAGACCTGAACTATGATCCTAGAGATGAGCTAATGGACTTTATTTAACAGCCCTAGACACATTTATAGCCTCTCCTTCAAAGTGGTTCTCCATGAAGTTTCTTCTTTTTTTTTTCTCCACAGTAGGGTTTTTTTTTAGGAGTTTTTCCTTACCAAGAAGGAGGGTCTAAGGACAAAGGATGTGCTGGGATTGCCCTAGTTTAGTTAGGCCCGAGCCCCAAGGATGGCGTAGGTCCTATTGTTATTGTTTATGTCTGATTGTGTGTTTATGTTTTGTTCTGAGGAGACTGCAGTTGTGATTCTGGGCTATATAAATAAAACTGAACTGAACAGTGTAACATCTGTCATCATCACCACCTCAGCAGCAGAACATCTCTGTTCACCTCATCTCATCACCACCAAAACAATACTTGTCTAATCTACCATAATATACCACACAAACATAAAACCTGCCCTTGATCTTGTGCATATAAAAAAAATTCTTCATGTTTATTTTTTGTAACATTATAATATTTTAAGGTCTCTTTTTAGGTATATGCTGGTTTTGCAATGAGTACCTTTTTGCCATGCTGACCTCATTTAAACCCATCATATTTTGTATGATATTTTACTAATCTGCCTCAAACTGGTTATTTTTCGCTCACCGCTGACGTCGAGCCCCTGCGCATTTGGCTGCAGCGATGTGGGATTTTATAGAAATGAATACTTTGGCCAGCGCACTAAATTACACAGTGGTCTCGAATCTCTCTCAAGCTTGGCTCCAAATCAGATCAGAGCACAGGGGCACAGGCAAAAAAACAGCACGCCAAGTTCATCCTCTAACACGGCCAATCAGGTGAGTCTGACCGTTTTTAGCCCCGCCTCCTCAGTAGTGACACAGAATAGCAGGGCGACTGGAGCAAGTGTTCATATGGTGTTGTCATGAAGTGTTTGTGTAACCAACGCAAAAGGCACAGTTCCAAGTTTTACGTTCACAGAGGGAAATAAATATGATTATCAGCCTCTTTCCTCACCAGTGTGACATAACTGAGTGTAAAAATAAAACTCTCTGCACTCTCTCTCTCTGCAAATATTTATAAACATGTTTTTACTTCAGAATCCTATTGCCTTGATTTAACTCGGCCACGTCAAACGGGGTACTCAGAGGTAATATAAATACTCCAAAAGTGTACTCAAGTAAAAGTACTGTTACTTCAAAAATAATGTTACTCGAGTAGAAGCAAAAGTTTCAAGCAAAATGAATACTAGAAAAAGTTTTAAAAAGTAATGAGTGTAAAGTTTGAGTAAAGGAAAGTACGCATTGCTAATACCACTATTACTACTGGTACTACTACTGCTGTCATCAATGTCATAAAGTATTATGACTGTATTAACTGCTACTACTACTACTGGTACCACTACTTCTACTACAATGCACTACTACTGTCAACAATGTCATAAAAAATACTGAGTGTAAAGTACTTACTGCGAGTACTATTACGGCTACTACTACCAGTACCGCTACTGCTACACAAGGGACTACTGCTATCAACAAGGTCATAAAAGTATTGAGTGTAATGTTACTTACTGCTACTACTACTACTATTCCAACTACTGCTACCACTATTATGACTACTACTACTGGTACTGCTACAACAATGTACTACTGCTGTCAGCAAGGTCATAAAAGTATTAAGTGTAAAGTACATACTGCTACTACCACTACTACTACTGGTACTACTACTGCTACTGCAACATACTGCTGCTATCTGCAAAGTTCATACAACACTTTTTCTCAAATATAGTTTTTTTTATATATATCAGGAAAAGAAGCACCCAAAGGAGACCAGTCATCACCAAAACATTCTCGCCCTAGACTCAAAGGCTCCAGCAAAAAAAAAACAAGTACAACAGAGGTCATAATACTGAAATCAATATGAGCGGATGACAAGAGTGGGGGAATGAGGACACCTGCTGGTCATTACGGGGATGACATTAAAACCGGCTGCTTAAAAAACAGTATTAGTAGTTTGAATACATTTTGTTAAACATGCTTTTACATTAGTACAATATTGTGGTATAAAGGTTTATTTGACTAAAACAATAATTGGCGAATCAATACAATATTCAGCTTTTCAATAAAATATCCTGGAAAAGACCAGATTTGGACATGTACAGAGGAGGGAAAGTGAATATATGGGCAGACGGAGGCCTAGAGGAAGACCAAAGAGAAGATTTATGGATGTAGTGAAACAGGACATGAAGTTATTTGGTGTGGGAGATGAGGATGCAGAGATAGGTTAGTTGTTAAAGACTTAGTTTAGTCTTAAATGGGTGTAATCCTGGATAATCTGGGTTCAAAACCTGGTTTAGATCTTGTTTAATCCAGATCCGATCAACTGGGGCACTGGAAAAAGCATCTACCATTTATGACACATGAATTTTCTTATAAATCTACTTCACCATTTTATGTAACAAAAAAAATTTAAGCTTTAAATAAGTTAACATAATAATAGAACTATATGCATTACTTATGACCCACTTTTGGGACCCTTCCCACTGTATGGTACCTTTGTCTGGATTATGCAAAAGTGTCAGTGTTTGTTACAAATGTACAAATGTATTTTAAAGTTATAACTACATTATGGACCACACATTGTAAGTCTAGGTACAATTAAATATTATTTCTTGGATCTCAATAAAAGGCTTCAGTGTCTAAGCTGCATGAGGACAGCGGAGACGTCCCACCTCCCATTCAGCCCCTTATTGATTTGGAAATAATCTCGTCTAAACTTGACAAACAGATCCATTTAGTCAATTACTTTTCACACCAAACGCTGTGTTCTCCAGAGACATGCAGTTCATTTTAATCAGTGTATAGTGAGGGGCATGACTTTGAAGTTAAGTTAAGTATTTGTCTACGTTTAGGGTTAGACTTAAAAACATCCTCTTTGAGAAAGCTTATGGTCAGGAACAGAGGTGAAAAAGTACTCAATTTACATACTTAAGCAAAATGTTAATACTTAAGTAAAGGTTAGTGCTCAGACCTCATCGTTAAAGAAAAAGTAGTGACTGTAAGTTTACATAAGTAGAAAGTACTTACTGCTATACAGCACCACTACTATTATTGATACATTTAGTACTACTACTAATATTATAAATTGCTACTACTACTACTTCTACCAGGGGGTGTGAGAAATTATTGAAAAATAAATATATCACAATATTTTATTAGGCTTATTGTTATCAAAACCAGCTCAAAAACTGGCAAAAATTGGCTCAAACATCAGTGTTGTCAATATTATTGGAGGAAGGCACTTGTTTGTGAAGTACAGTGTCTGTATTCACTGGTCTCTTTCTTTAATAAAATGTATTTCATAAAATGTTGTTGCATGTAGTGGTGTACTACACAGGTGAACTTTCACAAAATCATACAAATGCAGTAGCCCTAGTAGTACCATAGCAACTTTTACTACTGCTACTGCTACTATCCACTTCAACATATAATAATAATTACTACTTTATCAATACAAATCTACAATTTTTATTTCAAATATTTACTCACATAAAGTAAAAAATCGACTTAAGTAAATTACTTGAGAAGCAGATTTAATTACTTTCTACCTCTGGTCAAATCTAGATTTTTTTTTTTTTTTTTTTTTTTTCAGGTTTAGCCAGCTGTAGACGGGCTGTAGATGAGCTTAGCTGCACGAGGCTGGATGCTGAGGAAGTATGGTGCACTGACTTCTATCACCTATTAGTTCACTGCTATTCACAAATCGCTCTGTCCTCTCTTTTTCTCCTCATCCCAGTGATGATTGGACCTTAGCTGGGCCCATTTGTGCTGCTGTCCATGACCCCTCTTACATGAACTTGTACTCACTACTTTTATTTTGTGAATATAATGAACTATTGGCAAATGGACTATACTGTCTGGACACGTTGTGGCTTATTGTTATGTCTGTAAAGCCCTTAGAGGCAACTGCTATTTTTTTTTTTTTTTTTTTTTTTTTTTTTTTTTTTACCACTTCATTATTTCAACAAATCAATTATTCATATTACACAGACGCATTTATTTTGTTGTTGGCTAATGGTCCCAAAACGTCTGGGATTAACAGATACCCGGAGCAAAACATATTACATTATGATAAGAGGCCTATTGGTTGAGTGAGGGTGCTAAGACTTCTGTTCACCGCTAGATGGGAGCATCGAGTTATCCCGGATTTCCACTGCAAGCGTGAGCGCCGCGTCGCGCATCGCCAGCGACCGACGGCGCTGACCCTCGCCTCCTGGAAGCCGCGGAGCTCTGAGCAGCGGGGGAGGCCAGGGGGGCGCGGCAAGATCTCCAGATAAAAGCCATCGATAAAGACAGAAAAGAGAACAAAACAATCTTTATTCACAAGAGGAAGGAAAACAGCAACAGAAAACAGTTTAACTTGAGATCGTATTGTTGTTGTCATTTCCATCACTTCACGGACGTGAGTTCACGGAGTTTGAAAAAGTTTTGTTTTTGAATTGCGTGTGGATATAAAAACTTTTTAATGAGAAATATACATAACATATGGTGGACTGCCCTAATGTGGGACACTGCCTAATGTGGGACACCTAAGCTCTAGTGCCTGTAGTTCTCTGTGAAATAAATTAAAGTCTATGAAATCATGGCTTTTCTGAAGCTGTGATATGAGTTACCAAAGTCACATGATATAAGAAATTTCCAATCATAGATTAGGGTGACACAGTCTTCAACCTGAAAGTATCCCAGGTTAAGATCATCCAAAGGTCAATGACATAGAATTTTGAAATAATGAATGTTAAGAGTATAACTTTCTTATAAACAATCCTAGCCTGATCATTTTTACAGGATGCGTTTGTGAAATGTTTGTTCACAAAAAAAGTATACAATATGGTGTAAATATAATGTATATTTGCTATTACAGTCAAATTTTATACTGTCCCACTTTAGGAAACCTGTTTCCTAAAGTGGGACCTGTTTCACTTTAGGAAACAGGTTTTACCTGTTTCACTTTAGGAAATTTCAGACCACAATGGCAAAAGACAAGAGTAAGGCAGAGAGGGATCTACAGGCTAACAGTCAGGCAAGAAAGCTGAATCAGTCACCCAGAATGATGAGTCCAATCATATTTAAATTATTATGTTACATTTTATCCTAGTTCTATAATAAAAAAGTAAAAAAATAAAATAAAGTAAAAAGACATTGAAAATGGTTACTTGCTTTCCCACAGGCCTAAGAATGTATACATTTTAACTGTCCCATATTAAGATCATGACTGTCCCACTTTAGGACAATATTGATGGTCTGGAACAATTCTACCTTCAGACTGTATATTTCTCTTTTGATTTGAGTAAAAAACATCCTGAGGATTTCAAAATTGTATTAATTGTGTATTTAATGTATTGACTTCATATCACAGTTTACTCCCAAAGTCTGAAATGCAAGAAATGTCCCGCATAGGGCAATCCACCCCATTTAAACAAACTCGTATGCGAATATATAGCCTATTATTATTTAAAAAAAAATGTGATACTTCGGTTTCTACTTTGAAAATCCGGATGTTGCACTCGTTCAGTATCCGGTTTGAAACGATCTGATCTGTGTAGATTGACGAGAACTGGGAGCGCCGTCGCAGGAAAATAGAACTGCTGCTATCGCCAACGAAGCGCCGCGCGCTCTGGACCCAAACCCGCGGCGCGACGCTGGCACTGGAAACGCTCTCATTCACGAGGGAGCGGAGTGCGCGGCGCTGCGCGGCGTTCACGCTTGCAGTGGACAGTTTTACACCAAGATTTCACCCACGTCTGGAAGTGACCGGTTTTTTTTTTTGTTTGTTTGTTTGTTTGTTTGTTTTTTTGTTTGTTTGTTTGTTTGTTTTTTTACAGACTGCAGTCGTGACAAGCACACTTTAAACAAAACACATTTAGAATATTAGAGTGAGAGAAATTACTAATATAACGAGTATAGCTTTTTTTTTCATAGACGAATCAGTTGGTATTTTAAACAAGAATTGTGGTTATGTGCATAATTTTGAAAGTGAACTAAGGAACATTATTTCAGTGACAACATGTTTTTGACTTTTAGACAGAGCAATCCTTCGCTCCTGATGCCTACTCTTAACCTCGAGTCCGTGTTTTACTAGCATCGAAAAATAAGAGTTAATGTGTGAATTAATAACAATATGATGAAGAACGTGTTAGTTTTGCGGCAAAAACTCGGAGTGACTCGTTTATGAAGCTGCAATCTCCCGGAGCTGTCCGCTGAAGCATGGTGCTGAAATCAGTCTGCTCTGTTTGAGTATTTTACGCAGCGTTAAACTACTATTCTAGTTTTATTTTACCAGATCAAAGTAAAATTCGTACAGATCCACTTGAACCCTGTAAACCAAAGTAGCTTGTTTGTTTGCCTGTGACAGGGCAGCGCTTTCACTCGGGATGCTGAGTCTAATTAGCATAAAAGATGTTCTGGAGAGCAGTGGGACTGTGCGTCACTCAGCCAGCGCCAAAGAGGAAAGGGGGAGGGGAACACCTTGGGGAATTAACAAACTGCAGAGTGTATTCCTCCCAGGGCCGACAAAAGCAGTCCTGCTCAAGTCAAATGATGACTCGGCGCAGAGCGGAGCGTTACAGGTGAGCGGAGAAGCCGGGACAGAGCACGGCACACGGACAGCGGAGCGGAGCGCAGCGCACGGATGGAGCCAACTCTACACTGAAGTGAGCGCGCTGCCCAGGACCAGCGCGTCACCTGAATGTCGGGACATGAGACAAGAAAGCAAAGGGACAGAGGGGACACAGTCAGTCCAAGTCACGAGAGTGGGCAGGCGCCAGCAATGACGCGCCGGACGCACGGAAAAGAGACGAGCTAAAGCAGATGAACTTTTCAGGGAAGAAGAGACTAAACTAATGAGCCTCGCGCGCCTTTTCTTGTCAACTATCAACAGTTTGAGCCTTGATTAGCGTTTACAGACAGAGGAGACGTGATGGAGCCGGAGGGCAACACCGAAGCAGCGCCCACAAACCTGGCTCAGTCTGCCGCCTCCAAACTGTCCCAGATGAGTGAGAGAACTAAACAGCTGGGTACTGTGATGCAGGACCCGGAGCGGCAGAAGCGGGTCATCCTGGTTATAGTGTGTATAGCGCTGCTTTTGGACAACATGCTGTACATGGTGATTGTACCCATCATCCCAGATTACCTGGAGGGGCTGCAGAAACAAGCGGGCCACGCAGTCGTGCACGCAAACTTCTCAAACGGCACAGTGCCCAAAGAGACCAAGGAGAACTTTGACGTACAGATCGGTGTCTTGTTTGCGTCTAAAGCCGTGGTGCAGCTGATGGTCAACCCCCTGAGTGGCACTTTCATAGACCGGGTGGGCTATGACATCCCCCTCTTCATTGGCCTCAATGTCATGTTCCTGTCCACGCTCATCTTTGCCTTCGCTGAGAACTATGCCACGCTGTTCGTGGCACGCAGCATGCAGGGCCTAGGCTCGGCTTTCGCGGACACGTCGGGCATCGCGCTCATCGCGGACAGGTACACGGAGGAGGCGGAGCGAAGCAAGGCGCTGGGTATTGCCCTGGCCTTCATCTCATTCGGTAGCCTTGTGGCGCCCCCATTTGGCGGGGTCCTCTATGAGTTTGCGGGAAAACATGTGCCCTTTATGGTCCTGGCGTGCATGTGTTTAGCGGATGGCGTGATGTGCCTCATGGTGCTCAAACCCTTCTCCAACCGGGAGCGCGACAACATGCCTGTGGGTACGCCCATCTACAAACTGATGATTGACCCGTACATCGCAGTGGTTGCGGGCGCGCTCATCATCTGCAACATCCCGCTGGCCTTCCTGGAGCCCACCATCGCGACCTGGATGGAGGAGACCATGCACTCGGACCAGTGGCAGGTGGGCATGACGTGGTTCCCCGCCTTCTTCCCGCACGTGCTGGGCGTGTTTTTGACAGTTAAACTGGCGGCCAAGTACCCGCACCTGCAGTGGTTCTATGGGGCCATTGGTATGGTGTTCATTGGGGCCAGCTCGTGCACAATACCCGCGTGCAAAACCTTCGGCCAGCTCATGATCCCGCTGTGCGGGATCTGTTTTGGCATCGCCTTTGTGGACACGGCCCTGCTGCCCACTCTGGGCTTCCTGGTGGACGTGAGGCACGTGTCCGTGTACGGCAGCGTGTACGCCATCGCAGACATCTCCTACTGCGTGGCTTACGCGATGGGGCCCATAGTGGCGGGAAAGATAGTGCATGACTTGGGGTTTATTCAGTTGAATCTAGGGATGGGCCTCGCGAACATGCTTTACGCACCAGCACTGCTGCTGCTCAAAAACGTGTCCAAAATGAAGCCGTCCTTCTCCGAGAGGAACATGCTGCTGGAGGACGGCCCCACGGGACTGTATGACACTATAAAGATGGAACACCGCGAGAAGAAGAAAAAGGGCTTGTGCACAACGATAGACGAAAACGGCATCGAGACGTTCGCACAGCGTTCCTACTCAGAGGAGGAGTCCTCAGGCGGAGAGTACGCCTAAACTGTACGACTCACTGTTCACGTATCCAAGTGCCAATGTAAACGTATGTGCATCCCGTCCACCCACTCATCATTAGGATCGTGTAATAACATCAATTATTTACTGCGTCATGGGAACACCTCCTCTGGGTATTGTCACATCAAGTGGAGTTTTTTTGTGAAAGCTTTTTTGAGATCAATGTCCATTTATTAACTCTGTATTTATCACTGTGTGTGGATATGATATTCAGGGACTGTAATGTCAAGGCCTCTCAGTGTCAGCTGTTGATTTCTTTTTGCTGCTAACTCAATATGCAATACACTGTGTGTGACTCTGCAGCTGTGACAGACATGTACTGTTTGCATATTTCGTTTTGAATGATGTTCTGTGGAATGCATAGCCTCCTGTATATGACCTGCGACTGTACATTTATGTATATAATTAAATGAACAGAATGGGAAGCAACTTGTTATGGCCCGTCCTTTGCGCAAAAAAGCATTAAACTTTACGCACAATAGAAAGGAGTATTATTCCTCTAATCTGCATTAAGAAAAAATACACCAAAGTTCCTAGTTATGTGGTAGATACGTTACACAAAATGTTTTGTTTTGTTTTTTTTCCTATCTGTGTTTCTCCATGAACACACGCAAAAACACCAGAAGGGCCTTTCACGCATTTTCATAATGTAGATTTTTACAGAAAATATGCCACGCCAATAAACCCAGAGTTAATGTTCTGTCAATCCTCATTTTTGCTCGTGCAGATTTGCAAATAGAGCGATTCAATCAGCAAGAGATTGGAGCGCACGCATAAATGGGAGCATAAACAAAACCCAAGCGCAAAATGTTGAAAATTCAAAAAGAAATAAATCCCAGTCCTGTGCGCGCTCTCCTAATTCTCCCGGTGCAGATAATGGATCACGTGCGGCGCTGGTGTAAATAAAGTGGAGCGGGGGTGTCAGGTGCCAAATAAAGTTGTGGACGAATAGCAGGACTTCTGGGAGGAGCCTGAGCGCCTGGAGAGCGAGGTACCACCAGCATCTCCACTCAGCAGACCAGGGACCTGTTCTCTCTCTGATGGGGGCAGAGTGGTGGGACTGAGTGATGCTCGGCGTGGGCACGGGACCAGACAGACGCGTAAAAGTCACCTGCTGCGACGCACGGACTTGGATGAAGATGGACACACCTTGACCTAGCCCCGGGACGGGAGGGACTGGTTCCTTCTAACCGGTAAGAGGAGAATTTATGTTTGTGCGCATGTTGGCTCCCAATTTGTGTAATTAAATATGATCTTTTAGCTCTGGGGTTTGAGCCCAGGTGGTGTTTTAGAGCGCGCGCCCTTTGCCCTCTGGCACCATTTTTATTTCTTTTTTGCGCTTTATATCCTTCAGTGTAATTATGTGTTTTTTTACCCTTTGTACAAGTCAGGCTAATACATAGAAAACGCGATTGCCCTTCATAAATAATGACAATTATTGGACAATAAACATATTTAGCCGGTTTTTAGAATAATTTGTTTTGTAAAGATACTCAGTTTAACTCGAAACAAGAACACGAGGATACAAAAGGTAACAAAAATTGCTAGCAAACTTTTTGTCGGAGCTTTTGTCACTGCGTAAAAAACGAATAGTGACTTTTATCAGAAGACTGTGCCAATCTGAGCTTTAAGTATTTAGCATCAAGTAAATTTATTTCTAGCATTTTATTTACAGCGTTTTAAATTATTTGCCTTTTAAAAGACAGATAATGAAGTTCGTTTTTATATTTATGAAGACAAAGAAGGCTATCGTGTACAGTATATGCCTGATGCCTGATGGTAAATGATGGATCTGTTATCTTTATAGGTTTACTATTCACATTGAGCTCATTAGAGGCAATGTCAATAGAAGTCTTCACATTGTATGTTTTAGATGTGTCCCGTTTCAGAGCAATTTTGGTCAATTTAAGTTCATAATATAAAGGCAGAGAGCAGTTAATGTGGTAAGAAGTGTCCCAATAGGTTTTGAACATGGTTTTAACACTGTGTCTTTACTTTTAATTAATAATCATAATCTTTAATCTGATTTTTCAAACTGTGAGACTGGCTATCATTTAATTCTGACTGTGTGTATTGTATTATTATTGTATTCTGATATTAGTTTTGCGGGACTTTCTCATTTAAGGTGTCACATGTACATTTTCAGGGGGTCAAAGCTCACATATATGATCATTTTTAAGGCATAAACATTAGTACGATTGCACAAATTCATATTTTCTGCTGTCTTTAACATAAGTTGATACTAACGTGTTTATATGTCTCCACAGAGTCCACAGTTTGACCTGAGCTCCCCAAAGCCACCATGCCAGTCCTGGACAGAGAGCCCTCCAAAGACAAAGGAGGTGACAGTGTGAGTTTTCAAAATGTTAAATTTGTACTGCAGCACCATAATACAGCGTACCATAGTGAGTGCAAGAAAAAACTTAGACTAGACACATTTTGTTTAAGGTCAAAATGAAATGTGTTGCTTGGAAATTAATCTAGACAGATTTAAGTAGCTGATGAGATAAAATGTAGCTGCATACACTAATTATGGGAAATAAACCATTTTAAAGTCATCATAATATTAACATAAATATAGTGATGTTATTTTTGAAGTTATTTAATAAAATACAGGACAAATGTTGATGGGATAGACCAGAAATGACAAGGTTCTTTCTATAAAAAAAAAAAAAAAGTCTTCAACCCAGGATTAACAATGCATCAGATATGGAGCGAGGACAGGGGCGTAACATCAGGCACTAGCTGCACTGGGGCCCAGAACATGAGGGGCCCCCTGAGTGTCTTATATGTTCAGTCTGGGCAGAGTCAACTTTAAGAAAAAGTATGATATATTGACGTATAGACTTCCTGAAAATCTGCACTGGGGCCCCTCATTACCACCTAATGCCACTGAGCGAGGATGAGCACTGTCCAAAGTATCCGCGTTTGTCCAGATCACAATCAAAATGCAGAGTAACCACAAGAACAGCATAACTTGATTGTTTATTTTCGACACTGTGTCCAGGCCCTTCCTAAGCTGCCCCTGCCTGAGCTCGGAGACACTCTGGAGCTGTACCTGAAGAGTATGAAGCACCTGCTCACAGAGGAACAGTTCAACAGGACCCAGGCCATAGTGAAGCAGTTCGGCACCCCCGGAGGAGTGGGGGAGCTACTGCAGGGCAAACTCAAGGAGAGGAGAGAGAAAACCGCCAACTGGGTAAATAATATGCATACAACAGTAAATCAACCTGCCTGCTCAGTTAATGAACTAAAAGTGGACCAATTTGTCGCCACAAAACACTGATACATGTTAGGACCAAACCAAAATGTACAGCTTACCTTAAACTTCTAGCTCTGAGATCAACATTCAGTGTGACTGCAATGGACATTATATGAATTACATTTTACCTTGCATCCCTTTTCCTTATTGTTTTTATTTTTTGGGCTGTTTTGCGGTGCTGAAATAGACACTCTCCCATTTAAGTAGACTTTATTGTCGAGCCTCATTGGCTGGTTGGCCTACACCAGCTCGTCACCAAAGTAATGTCAGCTGATAATACAAAGAAACTGGCACACACTGGCAGCGTCTATTCACACAGTTCCATGGCAACATGTTCGCCTGATTCTTAAAGGTGAAACATTGGTCTAATACTAAACTCAGAACAAGTTTATCAATATACTCGTGGTAAATTGTCGTCTGCCCACATTTAGGAAACTTGTATATTTTATGCAGCACCAAATAATACATTAAAAATCCTATGCTGTTGCTTTAAAGCATCTACAAGTCGAGACTGTGCTGTCTGGTGTGTGCAGGTGAATGATCTAGAGCTGCCCATTGTTTTGTTTTTTTTGTTTTTTTGTTTTTTTTCT
Organism: Bostrychus sinensis; assembly: GCA_020698575.1. Classification (NCBI taxonomy): domain Eukaryota; kingdom Metazoa; phylum Chordata; class Actinopteri; order Gobiiformes; family Eleotridae; genus Bostrychus; species Bostrychus sinensis. Next base: position 9,485,120 of record CM036254.1, on the reverse strand, counting down.
GACATCACAGTATTTACGTGAATCTATCTTTCCACAATGACAGGTATACGAGTACTGGCTGAATGACATGTACCTGAACAACCGCCTGCCTCTGCCCATCCACTCCAGCCCCGCCATGGTGTTCCCCCCGCAGCACTTCAGGGCACCCATCGACTCCTTAAGGTACAAGGCACAAGATAAAGAAGATATACTATAAATGTGACATAACAGGATTTCATAGACACATTTTTTGATATTTTGGAGAAGATAAATGACTCCAAAGACATCTTATAAGATCAATTAAAGTAAAGTGAGCACTTCCAGGCCCCCTCACACACTGACGGATAGGGTCATTACCCAGAATACCTTTGGGCTGATGGAGCTGGGCTGTTGGGAGCAGGGTTAACATGTGGTGAAGGCTGCACTTTGATTAACGTGGTATTGATCCTGCGGTGCTTCCTTAACCAAATGATTTACATAAAGCACCTGTGTGGTTAAATGTAGGGTGTCCAGGGAATAAATCAGGAACAAAGCACATGAGTGTACAAAAACAGGGGGGAAAAAACTAAAATGTTTGTAAACTAAAATGTAAAATGTTTTTTTTTTAGGTTTGCGGCACACCTGATTTCTGGAGTGTTGGAGTATAAGACCCTACTGGATGCGTGAGTAACGAATGATCGAAAGAAAATGACCTAAATTGTTTGATACGGAGTTAATATTGTCCAAAAAATAGCTGAATTTGTACTGAAATTTGTGCATGAGTTATTTTTTTGTGTGTGTCTTTACAATAAGCAATGTCTGGGGTAAGATTTGTGTGTGCATGTGTTGAGAGTGCATATATGTGTCACATACAAGGCGTGTCCAGAAAGTAGTGACAATGATGATTTTTTTTTTTTTTTTTTTTTTTTATGCACTTTGTGAGTTTAAACAATACTCTCAATGATGTTTTCATTCTTCATAGCATCCAGCAAGTCGGACAGCTTTTAGAGCCCCAGTAGTGACTCTTTAGACATCATCCACTTACAAAATGGTGTCCTTTCAAATCAATGTTCATCTTTGGAAATATCAAGTAAGGAGCCAAGTCAGGGCTGTGGGGTGGATGGGGAGAGACCATGAAGTGTCTTTTAGCAAAAGGCTCTCTGACCGTCTGTTGTCGTAATGAAGGTTCTTGAACCCATCTCAGGACGCACCCAAAAAAATCTGTCTCAAGTAACCAAGAACTTCTAGATACCAGTTACCAAAGATGAAGAATGATTTAAAAGGACATCACTGCTGCAGTATAGCCTGGGTTCAGGCCTGGACTTCGGTGATTTACTGAATGTGTCCCCCTGCCTATGAGTTCCTGTCACTTCTCAACTGTGCTATCTAATACTAATAAAGCTTTATATGGTCAAAAATATCTGCTATAAGTACAAACTCTGGCAAATGAACCGATAGTTACACAAAAATATAAACAGGTGCACAATTTGAACACTAGTGCATACATACACATCTCAATATACTTATGTACTTGTATGCGCAGGCGTGCTCTGCCTGTGGACTACGCTCGGGGTCAGCTGGCTGGGACCCCTATGTGCATGGAGCAGTACTATCGCCTCTTCACGTCCTACCGTCTACCGGGGCCACAGAGGGACATACTGGTGGCCCAGGAGAGCTGCGTGATGCCCGAGCCTGAACACATCATCGTGGCATGCAAAAATCAGGTCAGACATGAATCAATAATATTTACAGTGGTAAAATAAAGAGTGTTTACAAGATCCCAGTGACAGCAGAAACATATGGATCAGTGCGCTGGGATAAAGGACTCTCAGAGCAACAGACTCACACTCGTCCAAATGATTAATTAATGCCGGGACAGGTGTTGTGTTAAGTTAATTAGCCACATCACAGGTAACATTTGCATACTGGCGTACAAGATGTTCCTTTAAACACAAAGAAATGCACATAGTAATTACAATAATCACATAAAAGCAAATGGAAAACAATGAAATGTCTGGGCTTTAAAAGAGGTTAAATGTTCAGCCTTTACTAGAAGTTTTAACCAATCACGTTCTCGCACAGGGAGAGGGATAGAGACTTTGGTCATTCATATGCAACATTATGCAAAAAAAAAAAAAAAAAAAAAAAAAAAAAAGCTGACAATGTTTCTTGTGCAGTTCTTTGTGTTGGATGTCGTGATCAACTTCCGGAGACTGAATGAGAGAGACCTGCTCACTCAGCTGGAGAAGATAGTCAAGATGGCCGCCAGTGAGGAGGAGCCTCTGCCACCAATCGGTCTCCTTACGACTGACGGACGGACAGAGTGGGCGGAGTCTCGCAGCGTGCTCATGAGAGGCAAGTTATGGACTGGTTTCATATGAAAATGGCAGACTTTTACTTTTAGATTCGAATGACTTTAGGCTGTTTTTATTAAGTATATGCAAGGGACGTATGCACCATAGAGGTCACAGAGGTCCGGACTTCAGTATTTTGAACCAGATCAACACCAGGACAAAACCAGGACTAGACCGGGATAAAAAAAAAAAGCCAGGACTAAATCAGGAAAAAAAAAAAAAAACATGACTAAACCAGCACTAAACCAGGATTAAAAAAGGACTAAACTATGACTATACAGAACAAAACCAGGTATAAATCAGGTCTGAACTGGGACTAAACCAGGACGAAATCAGGACTAATACAGAACAAAACCAGGACTAACCAGCACTAAACATGGTCTAAACCAGGACTAAACCAGGTCTAAACCAGGACTAATATAAAATAAAACCAGGTCTAAACCAGACCTACACCAGGACTAATACAGAACAAAACCGGGTCTAAACCAAGACTAAATCAGGACTAAACTAAGACAAAACCAGATCTAGGTCTAAACCATATCTAAACCAGGCCTAAACTTGGTCTAAACCAGATCTAAACCAGGACTAATACAGAACAACACCACATCTAAACCAGGACTAAGCCAGGACTAATGCAGTACAAAACCACATCTAAACTTAAAGAACAAAATCAGGTCTAAACCAGGACTAAACCAGATCTAGGTCTAAACCAGGACTAAACCAGATCTAGGTCTAAACCAACACAATGGACCTGAGTATTTCTAAAAGCTTGTGCACAGCCCTGAGTATATGAACAGATTTAAGGATCAATGTTGAAAATCTTGTGTGGTCCAGAATCGACCAACAGAGACTCTCTGGACATGATCGAGCGCTGCATGTGCCTCGTGTGCCTGGACGACGCCACCGGTCCTGAGATAAGCGACACCACACGGGCCACGCTGATGCTTCACGGGGGAGGGGCGTCCAAGAACGGGGGCAACCGCTGGTACGACAAGCCCATGCAGGTTAGCAACTGGAAAATACACCATGTTTATAATATTACATAACATTTCATGAGAATTACTGACTCTATAAAAAAAACTGGGACAAATTATTTTTAATTGCAAACAAAGAAAATAGTGCCAGAGAGCATTATTAGCTAGTCCTGTGTAACATATTTAATGGAGATATTTAAAGACTCAAAGATCAAAAGCAAAGGTCCCACTGGATTGAAGTGTCCTCATGAGAAATGTCATTAGCATAGACCTATAAATATATTTTTTAATTAGGAATTCATATTACTTTAATAAATGACTCAGTTTATTTGCATTATCTGCTAAATAATTGCGTTATTGTGGCATGAAATGTATGGCAACAAGCAGCGGTGTAAGGTTGTAATGAGGGGCCCCAGTGCAGGTTTTCAGAATGCCCCCCAAAGTTATGAATCACATCCAGGAAGTCTATCGGTCCTCATTTCATACTATTAAGTCATAGAAAGTGCAATGTACTTTCTTAATATCGATAAATACCTTCTGTAAAATATTGAAATGTCAGTGCCACCAAAAAATAAATACATTTTTAAAAATCAGTGTTTATTTTTGTTCAACAAAATTTTTTCAGCATAAAGTTAAAAATGTATAGGAATTATGCATCTTACATTTTTAATATTTTTTATTCATCAGAAAAGCTTGTTTCATGCATGCTGTGTACTGCCCAGACTGAACATACAGGACTCTCAATGGGGCCCCCTCATGTCCTGGGCCGTACTGCCTGATGTTACGCCCCTGGCAACAAGGGCTGCACAATAACTATTTTATCTACTGGAAATGGAATATGATATTTTAATACCAAGACAGGTGGTGTGGTGTTTTTTTTTAACACACCACTTAATTTAATGCTCTGATAGGAAGAAATGCCCATTACATGAAAAAACATAACAATCGAGTGCAAGTAGTAGTAGTTACAAGTAGTTATTTGAAATACACCTATGCCAGTTTTGTGATGAATTCCAAATATATTGTGCAGCTCAATGGCAGTCACATTTATGAAGTAATATGGCGAATATAAACAGCATCACTGAACGGTGCTATGAGCAGTATATTTATTTAATACCCACATGTGTCCAAATATGATGTAAACGTGTTCAAATTAAATATTAGTTTTAATGATAACAATGGTACAGCTGAGTTATTCACAATAAAAAAAAAAATACATAATGACTAAGTTGTGTATGTTTACAGTTTTGTTTTGGTTCTAAAACCCTTGTATCCTCGATCGTCCAATCAGAAAAGCAGAAAGCGCTCCATGCTCTGGGTCCATCTGTACCTGCAACAGGACACAGCTCACAGCAGAGCTACAAAACCCGAGCTCACTGTGACTGACAACCCACAGACCATTGTTTTGATTTAGGCTGCAGTATTGTTTTTAAACCAGATTGCATGCTGGTTACAGTACAGTACAGTTTAATACAGTGAAATAATATGGTGTGTCAGTTTATCATAGGGGCTGACGGCTGCTGTGGGGTGGTGTGCGAACACTCGCCGTTTGAAGGAATTGTCCTTGTCCAGTGCACGGAGTATCTGCTCAAATACATGTAAGGTACTTTTACATGAAGATATATCATGATTTGATGCAAGTGTAAGGTAATAATACAGATATATCTGTGTTCCACTAGGATTGGGAGTCCGTCTAAACTGGTCCGAGCAGCGAGTGTGAGTGAGCTTTCTGCACCACGGAGACTGAGATGGAAATGTACTCCAGAAATCCATAAACTACTGTCTGCATCTGCTGACAAACTCCAACGGTACTGACAGACTTCAATGTTACGTCAGCGATATCATAGAAATGGGTTGCAGAGTGGTTAGTGCTCACACCTCTCAGTAAGGAGGTTGTGAGTTAGATCCTAGAGCTGGCCAGCTATGATCTGATTGAGTGGAGTCTGCATGTCCTCCAAATGTTGTTGAGGGTTCGCTGCTGGCACTGTGGCCTTCTCCAAACAATCCAGAGACATGCATGTCCTATACTATAGTCTATACCAGTCTTTCCCAAAGTGGGGTCCGGGGCCAACAGTCAGTGTTTTTTTATCATGCTTTTTATAGAAATCTATGGAGAAAAATGTGACATAGTCTTTTAAATATGGGGAAGTTTTATTGTTAGGGGTCCACGTGGGATTTTTGAAAATTTAAGGGGGCCGCGACACTCTTGACTTTGGGAATGGTTGGTCTATAGTCAGTGGCTGTCATATCAGTGTACAGTATGTCTTGAAGTGTCAGCCCTGTGACTATCTGGCGACGGTTCAGGATGTACCCCACCTCAGGTCCAAAGTAGCTGGGATAGGCTCCAGATCTTTAACTCCTAATGGAACATTGTTTTCTGGGGAGCTGTTATTTGCAATTTTCAGGGAACGCGTGGATTAGGTGTCTCTCACCCCCTGCAGGAAACGGTGGGGACTGGACAAAGGATAAAATGGCTACTTCGCATAGCTATTAGCAAAGTGATGCTAGCAGATAGATAAATGAGCTGACTGCTTTGTAGTGATGGCAGTTTAGGGCTGAAATGATCATAACGAGTCCAGTGATAGTGTATGGGTTTTAGAAACGCGCAGGGGCACTTCCTGGTTTCATGTGTCTGAGTAGAGCACGCAGGATTTCTCAAACAAGCGTGAATGAAAATACTACTTCAGATATGTTTATGAGATGGAAACAACATTATAACATGGTTAAAAGCTCAAAAAAGTCTATTTAGCATCATCAGGGACCTTTAAAGAAAAACAGGAAGCAGTTTTACAAAGCAGTATACGCATCCCAAGCTATGTAATTGTGTACTCAATCAAGCACTTAGGCATAGCATTTACCTAACAAACATAAATACATCGCCCTCTTTTGTCCAGGCTGGTGAAAAATCTGGACATGAACGTGTACAAATTCTATGAGCACGGCAAGGAGTTCATCAAAAAGCAGAAGATGAGTCCTGATGCCTACATTCAAGTCACTCTGCAGTTAGCATACTACAGGTAAGAAGAAAATGCATATTAATGATTTTTTATTCTGTTAGTACTTGAATTCTGATAGGTTGTATGTTTATCCAATTGCATTCAAAGGTAGTTTATCAAATACGTCATTACTAAGGCAAACCTATAATAGATTTTCTTCTTTAGGTGTCATGGCAGACCAGTGTCGACCTACGAGAGCGCTTCTATCCGCCGTTTTCAGGAGGGAAGAGTGGACAACATCCGCTCGGCGACGCCTGAAGCACTGGCCTTTGTCAGAGCAATGACTGATGGGAAACTGAGTTTGAGCGTAAGTCGTTTAATAGCGGCTGTAGTCATTCTGTCACCGCTTTATTAATGCTACTGTTTTCTCACCAGTGAGCAGCGTACAAATCAATCTGAATAATAAAACGACGCGGCTTACTCTCCTTTTCTGACTGTCATATAATCTTTCCTTCACTCACTGTTTGTGCTTGTTATTAATAAGCTGTTTATTGATTCTCTGTTGCAGAAGAAAGAGAAGTTGGAGATGTTACAAGGCGCCATAGCAGCACAAACAAAATATACTATTCTGGTAAAGAGGCTTCATTAATGTTGAGTATCATAAATTGTGCTTATTGGTGAATAAAATAATAAAGTTTTTCTCTTTTAGGCGATTACAGGGATGGCCATAGACAATCACTTACTGGGACTACGAGAAATAGCACGAGAGCTGAAGATGGAGAAGCCAGAGATTTTCAAAGATGAAGCGTATCTCATCAGTAACCAGTTCATTCTCTCGACAAGTCAGGTAGAAAGAATTTTTGGCTTCAACCTAAATTATGTCATGTATTAAAAAGGTTGTGTGTTTGATTCTGATTGTACAGATAAACCTTGCCTTACAACCACAGCAAAGTCATTTTTAGCCAATGTAAACCCAAAATAAAGTTGTAATCTTGGGCAAAAATGGGGGAGCCTTCATGACTCACCTTGGTATATCAACAATATGCAGTAATTGGACCTTAAATTAGTGTTTCAAAAATAATTCTAGTGGTGGATCAACTCTTACCTTACAGGGTACCCTTAAATTATATCTTTGTGGTAAAGAAAGAAAGATTGTGACACTACTGGTCTCAAAAATAATTTAGTGGGGCATTTCATGTTCCTTTGCAGGTACGATTTAAAAAAATAACAGAATAAATCATACAAACTACTGGTTTTAACTTACAGCTAAGAATTTTGCTAAAAAAAATGTGTCTTTTAGTCAATATTATTGTGTTTTATGATTGTGGAAGATGAATTATCACACCATAGGTATCAGAAAAAATATTGCTCAAGTATTGGTATTGAAAACCAGGTATTGTTTAAGAACTGGTGTCAAAAAAATCTGAACAGCACCCACAGCCCTAAGAATGTCATTGGCAAAAAAAAACAAAAAACTCGAAGTGCTGTCTGCATGCACCCAAGTCAATACAGAGAACTATCTCGTTTGCATAGGTAAAATTTTTACACTGGATGCCCCCAAACCTCTCCATTTATCAAGGCTTTGGGTCGCCAAAATGGATAGCGTTTCCTCCTCTGGAAATTGAACCCCTGTCTCCGACGCGAGAGGAAGGAGAAACTAATCACTTCACTAACAGGGAAACTCAAGAGACATTTAAATGGCACAGTGGCAAAGTGGTTAGCACTCGCCTCACAGTGAGACGGCCCTAGGTTTGATTCTGAAACTGGGTGGGGCCTTTCACTGTGGCGTTCACCCCACTGCCTGCATAGGTGTCCTCTGGGTGCACAAAAACATGTACAATAGGTCCCTACTGGAGCCAGGACTCCCCTACAAAACAGAATGTAAATTTTAGTGGGACTTTCCAGATTAAATAAAGGTGAAATAAAAATGTACTATTGTCTACTGTACTAGCAATTAGGGCTGCACAATATATCGCAAAATTATCGTTATCAGCAAACACAATATCTGCATCGCAAGAATCTAAATATATCACAATATCGCTGTGGTCTTCCATCTGACAGAGATTTACACTGAAGAATCATTTTCCACCAGAGCCTTAAAAGAACATGTGTTGTGACAAAATAAAAATGTTTAAAAAGTCCAGTTTTAGTGGTAATTTAATTAATTTAGTCACAGCTTAGCCTTGTTTTATTCCTGGTTTAGTCTGTGTTAAGTTTTGATCTTGTCGCTGTTGTGACTTGTAAAAGCAAAAGTAAACACTTATATTTTTGTGAAATGTAGTGAATTTAACTTACTATGTTCGAAAAGTAGGCTCTATTTTCAAATATCGCAATAATATCTTTATCGCAATTTTCAACGTAGTTATTGGATATCGCATGTTTCCTCCATATCGGGCAGGCCTACTAGCAATGCAGCTGTTTTGCTATGTCATACTACAGAAATACAACATTAATCTATGGGGAAAAAAACACAGGAGCAAGCACTTTCATTTATTTTAGCCATTTGTTGTAACAATGACTGCCTTTTTATGCATTTCCTGTATGATTTCTTTGTAAAAACAGCACTCAAAGAGTATTCTTTCACTTATCTTGCGTCCTATATCGTTTGGCAGTTCTGAACTAAAGTGTGAGTTTCCCCCAGGTTCCTACCACTGTGGAGATGTTCTGCTGCTACGGTCCCGTGGTTCCAGACGGATACGGGGTGTGCTACAACCCTCGGTCAGACCACATCATCTTCTGCGTGTCCAGCTTTCACGAGAGCCCGCACACTTGTTCAGCTGACTTCGTCCAATCTCTGGAGCAGGCTCTGCTGGACATGAGGGACCTGTGCTGTAGCTGCAGATCTATGGACAAAACAAGAGAACAAAAACTGTGGACTCCCAACTCTGGACCTGAGCACACAGATGGAGACTAAAAGACGGCACAGAAAGGAGAGGAACGGACAAAGTTGCCACAGGTGGTGGTGAAGGACGCAGACCAGACTTCAGTGCAGGGGCGATGCTGAGGGGAGCGGGACGGACAATATGTGTGTGCACTTTACTGATGAGTAGCTAGCGTGATAGACAATGTTATCTGTAAATCAGTGGTACTTACATGGTGCAGTAGTAAAAGTATTAAAAAATATTGAATCTGCTCATTGTAGTGGAGCATATATGGACATAACTAGGATTCTGTTGCACTAGATCTATGTTAATATAAATATAAGACATAATCCAATATATTGTTGAAAAAGTGTAAGTAATTGGTGTAGGTTTTGCACTGTGTTATTACATTGATTATAGATCTATTACGAGACCAGTAAACTGTATTTATTGATAAGTTGCATGCTGCTATATTCTCCTATCACGTGAAACTACAGGAAGTTCTATGCAGTTATATTTGCTGTTCTTGTTTGTATACAGATTGTTTTATATGTGCAATACTACTGTGTTATTATAGATTTTATTCACTTCTGCAACTTATACTGTGCTTCTGTTCAAACAGGGAAAACTGTAAAGGTCTGTCAAGTAAAGCCACAAAAACAGTGAAAGAGAGTGTACTGTACATTTGTTTTTTAAAAATACAACATCTTTCTAGTGGAAACACCTAACACACTTATAGCTTTGTCCTATTAAAATTATGTATAAATACAGCTAGGCCAGCAGGTCATCATGCAGTAACTCACTATCTGATTATTAATTCAAATATAATCAACAGCTTAATCAATTATAAAATGGTTAGTTGCAGCCCTACAGTAAGGTATGATGTATGAATGTGTGCAAAAAGTCTATTAGATGTTATTTAAGCTGTTATTTAATTCAGTAAAAAAAAAAAAAAAAAAAAAGCTAGAGGATGTAATTAATATCCAGAGGTAATCTATTTATCAGAAGTAGGCCAACAAATGCGCAAAAGCCAAGTAAACAATAAGTTATAACAAAATAAAGTGTTTGTCTTTGTCTTTACAAATACAGCCAATATTTAAACCTCCTATAAAACTGTGTTAAAATACATTTAAAACAATGATGATAATATGACCTAATTATCCTTAGCACTTTGTTGGGGATGCTGCGGCTATGGCCCACGTGAGAAGCTCCTTTTATTTTGGCGATCAGTTGCCAAGGCGACCAGCAACAAACAATGTCGGAAAAGGCGCTCGTGACCCTGCTGTACGGGCCGTATGAGTCCTGTGGGCTCGTGCAGCACCGGACCTACCGTCTGCAGGGTCTCCAGGGTAAGAGCCACCCTCCACTGCTCATAAACTACTCTAAACTTTAGCTTTAGCTTTAGCTTTAGCTTTAGCTTGGTCTAACAGCGTCTGTTTGTGCGCAGCCGCACTGACAGCGCGCGGACACCAGTGCGTGCTGACGGAGACGCGCGAGCGGAACCGAGTGGAGCTGCAGGTCCGGGGCAGGATCGTGTTCAGCTGCGACATCAGACAGCTCGAGTTCGGTCAGTGAGCTGTTACTGAGGCCCAGGGCAGCGGTGGGGAACAAACTGCATGGGCTATGCTTAAGTCCTGTTATGTGGAATAAACTGGTCCAACAAAATCAACATAAAGTCAGCAGGGTGCCCAGGTTTATGGACCCACAAACTGGGACACATATATTTCCACAAATCTCGATGCTTTTAACTCACCAAGTGACAAAAAAAACTTTTAAAGTACATAACGCTAGGGCTTATGTTTTGGATATGATGAGAATTTGTTGATAAAAAATAATGACATGGTAATAAATTTAGTGACAAAAGTCTTCAGACAGAAGTTATTAAGCAGGGTTCCTGGGGCATTAGAAAGCATTAAAAGTCAATAAATTGATTTTGCAAAAATTAAGGCCTCAAATGGCATTAAAAAGCATTAAATTTTATTCCAACAGGTATTAAACATTTAAAATATTTTTGAAGTAAAATCATTGACATTTTTTGTTTTATTCATGAATATAAATATGTATATAAAAATAATAGCCTACACTAGTGTGACAGACAGGCTTTCAGCTTGTCCAAATTACCCAAACATCAGATGTTTGACTTTCAGCATTATTGATGCTTTATGAACTGTTTTTCAAAATACGTGCAAATGCATTTTGACAATTTAAGCTGCCTCAGTTGTATGTTTGTGGCATTAAAAACGTTACAAATGGCATTAAAAATGGCATTAAATTAGACTTGCTGATACCTGCAGCAAACCTGTTCACTTTCATATGCTTTTTTATTGGTGTAAATGGGGACAACTGGGGCATATTAGTGATTTTACAGATATTTGTTGGGACATGGGACAAGGAGTCTGAAACTGGGACTGTTACCATTGAATCGGGACAGCTGGTCACCCTAAAACGCAGGCTACTTCCAGCCCAAATTTAAGAAAGTGCTGTTATTAAATAGTTTGCTGTTGAGTGGCAAAGTATAGTAAAATAATTCAACCTCTTATGCTTTCTTCAGAGGGAGACGGGAAGCTGGACCCTCTGTGTAAAGAAGCTGTTCTCGCTGTGCAGAATGCTCACTGATGAAGAGAAAGAGATTTCCACTTTTTATTATGAATAAAAAACATCAAACCCAATTTTTAAAAAAGCACAATTTTACTGCTGCAAGTAATAACAAGAGCAGTGGTGTAACTTGGTATTGCAGGGCCCCAGACAGTGCAGGTTTTCAAAAGGGGCCCTAAAGTTATGAAACACATTTAGCACTTTTCTAAGGCTCCTGCATTAAAGGTAAGCAGTATGCACTTGTACTGGTTTGAAAACTATTGTACTGCAGTCTAAATTTCTGCTTTTCTGATTGGTTTTAGAACCAAAAAAAAAAAAAAAAAAAAATGTAAACATAGCATTACATACAATATTTTTTTATTGTGAATAAATCAGTTGTACCATTGTTATCTGTAAAACTAATATTTGATGTAAACATGTTTACCTTATATCTTGAGACACGTGGGTAATTTTTATGTAATATAAAAATACATACTGCTCATAGCACCTTTAAGATTCAAAGTTATCATTATGTAGAAAATCTGAAAAAAGTAGTTTTGTTAGTTTATTAAAGAAAATATCATAAGCATTTATTTAAATATTACAATTTGTGCTTTTATTTTATTTTCTATCTTTTACAATGAACCTTTACAATTAAACCTGTGTCAAACTTTGTAATGAGTTGACAAATACAATTGGAGTTGAAATAATTTTTTTTAAACCCAGACTGATTTGACACAGATGAACCTTCTGAGCCCTAGAGCATTTACACTGGCGGCACTTCCTGATGCTACGCCCCTGAGGAAGACTTTCCATTCAATTTTAAAACAGAATAAATAAGGATATATTTTTGGTAAAAAATGAGCAGTTCTTATTCTGGTTAGTGTATATTTATGTTTTTGTACTACTTTACATTTGAAATGATGTTTGTGCGTAGCTAATTGTTTAATCTCCCATGAAGGCGAGCTATATCTAAAATCCAAGCTTTTTATAACCAGTATTAGGAGTATTTTAGTTAAACACACAGGGATTACACCGTCAGGCGAGGCTCACTGTGACACCCAGGGCTGTGTATCGTTTGTCTGTCTGTCTCAGCCTCTGAAGGGGAAGAAGCCGTACGTCCTTCTCGGCGGTAAACATGGCTGCCAGTCTGGGTGCCAGCTGGCTCATGTCTCCCGGTGAAGCGAGGTGTGACAATAAATACCAATCCCTCCCCAGCACCCACTGCACAGGAGTAAACAACACAGCCGATAAAACTAGCCATGTGTTAAAATCCAGGAACCATCTTCATACCTGTGATTTGTCATCGACAGTCGTATTCTTGGATAGGTTTGTGCGTCTCGAAGCTTTCACAACAAGACACTATGCAATAACGAAAGATTACTATGACTGTATGTATTTATTATAGCAGCAATAAAGGTACAATATATATAGGCAAAAACACTGATAGTCATGTACGTGCTTGTTCTTGTTTATTCTGGGCTGAGATATGGGCAATAAATACAGCTGTGTTTATTTTTTCTTTACTACTAAATACATTTTAATTGGCTCTTTCTCATTGGCGTAGCTACACCATTTTTAGGGAAGCTTTACCATCCCAAAGTTAACCCAAGTGATTCCCTATACGAATTATACAGGAGCAACTTCTGGTTAGTCTTGGCGTAATCCTTCGGCAAAGTGTTGTTCTTTTATTGTAGGCCCTATTTCTAGTTTAATTCATTAGACCTATGTGTTCTTTTAAGTGCGAAGAAGATGTAAAAACTGTCTAATGATGCGTCACATGGCTTTTTTCTTGTGACAGCCAAATACTAGAGGGTAAATTTGCTCCTTTGCCACAAGGTAGGCAGCTTTGTTAGACATTGTTTTTTGGGAAATCCTGCGTACGGCCTTGCCCACAGTAACACAGGAAGGACATGCAGACTCCACTAAGAAAGGTCGTGTGATGGCCGGTTATGTTCTGCACAGGTCAGGATCTGGTTGGAGGCAGAGGTTTCACTGTGGCAACCTCTGAAGGGTAAAGAAGGAAGCCATAAGTAAAGCAGTTTATAGTAGTATATTGTAATAGGAGTTATCTGTGAAAAAAGTAGACTTTAAGACATCATATAGGCTTTGTTATTAATGCTTTCAATCTCTTTACTACTTTCCTTCATCACCTGTTAGTTCTGCTGAAGTTCGCGTTGTTGTTCAGTCTTCTGTGGGACTTTTTTCTTCGTCTTGTTTCCATTTTAACAGCAGTAACAACCACATTCAAACAAACCGACTTTTTCCACAAGTCAACTTGTGTACAACTGGCTTCTGCTGCTGTCCCCGCTTAGAAATACACTATATTTCCAAAAGTATTAGCTCACCTGCCTTTACACACATATGAACGCAAGTGACATCCCATTCTTAATCCATAGAGTTTAATATGACTACGGCCCAGCCTTTGCATCTATCTATGTCGTTATCATCCAATGTCAGACACTGATGTTGAAGAGAAGACCTGGCTCGCAGTCTTCGCTCTAATTCATCCCAAAGGTGTTCTGTCAGGTTGAGGTCAGGACTCTGTGCAGCCCAGTCAACTTCTTCCACACCAAACTCACTCCTCCATGTCTTTATGGACCGTGCTTTGTGCTCTGGTGCAGTCATGTTGGAAGAGGAAGTGGACATCCCCAAACTGTTCCCACAAAGTTGGGAGCATGGACTTGTCCAAAATCTCTTGGTGCTGAAGCATTCAGAGTTCCTTTCACTGGAACTAAGAGGTCAAGCCCAGCTCCTGAAAACAACCCCACACCATAATCCCAATTAAGTTATTTGGGTGAGTGAGCAAATCCTTAAGTGTCTACTGTTTATAATACGGCGTAATCTGGTGTTTTATGACAAAAACAGCAATCCACCATGTTTGTTTGGGTCAGTGGTGCACTGCTTACGTCCTGTCCTTTTTTTCTCTGATTGGTTACTCCACCTGTGATTGTTCCTTCCATAGGAATTAAACTTTTACAAATGGATACCAGACTAACTTCCAACTTGTATAAAATAGGAAAAGAGTTGGCCTGGCTACTAGATACAAACAAACAGTGCTGAAAACATAAAAAGAAGTAAAGTGCTGACAGAAATTGATAGTGAAAAACTATATTTTTCACACCATGGAGATAATTTCCGGTTTGCATTAATTTAAAACTAAACTCAGTTATAGAAGTTTAAGATAAGCACTAAACATCAGTTTGATGTCATAGATTAGTATTTTAAGCTAGCAAATTGGTTTAGTTTTACTTTTTTTTTAATAAATCAAAGGAAGAAAAGTAGATATACTGTTCTTATTGGTGATGAATGGTTGGGTTGGAAAGACTATAGGTAATAGTTTTTGGTGTAACACCTGCCTGGACGGCGTAAGTAAAATCGGGAGTGCTGCTAATTATTCAGAATTTAATGTGACGCTGTTTTTATTGTACAGTCAGGTGACAATAAAAATAAAAAAAACACCTGTTTTTAGTCAGATTATAGCATTGTCTTTCTCCACAGTCTTCTCTTTTGCCACTTCATAGTACACTTCCTGGTGAAATTTAGTCTGCAAAAATAGAGCCAGCACATTAAAACTAGATATTGAGATAAGAGATTTAGGTTGTGCAAAAAGTGTGGCTTAACTTCAATTAAAAACAGCAGACTGGCTTACTGTCATCTGGGGCTTAATGTCTCGAACAAAACTCCAGAGAAGCGACTCATTTGTTGCCACCATAAAGCATGCCTGCCACACCAGCGCTGGGAAAAGAAAAGATTTTTAAAAATAAATAAAACAATTGTGTTCAACCATCCTAGACCAGCATATTCTCAGAGCTTTGTCTGAAAAACGCTGTCCCTGAGGCTTCGGCGCTAATTTGCTCAAAGTCATTTTCTCATGCTCCACAAAGCAGCGCATCTCTGAGTCGACAGGGGATCAGTTAAAACGTTCACTGCGGACGAAGACTGGAAGAGTGAGAAGAGACAATCAGACTAACCTTTTTATTTTATTTTTTACCAGTGCACCTAAAAATACACACATTTAGCAGGTTGAATTTATAAACAACATAAATTGTCTCTGTGAGAGTAAGATGGAAAATAAAAAGATGTAAGATTGATAAAAAAGCTAATGTGGGGACCATTAAACAAAGCAACAAAGATGTTTAATTTTTGATTTATTGGTTTAATGACGGTGGTTATGAACAGAAAACATTTGCAGTATGGAAAGTTTGGATAAAAGAAGAGGAAGAGGAAGCAAAAGGTACAGTTGTGGCAGCCAAAACCCAAGAGTAAAAGACTGGTTTAAAAACACATAACCACTTCATAATTTATGTCAATAACTTAAGAACAGGTAAATGTCATTGTTTATATACTAACTGTAGGCAAAAGTAAAAGTGTTACTCAGGTACAGCATAAAGCAAGGCCAATAAGGAAAATTTCTTCAGACTTACACCCGCTGAAAAGAAGTTACATTTTAGCTTTGTTGTTCAGGAAAAGAGAGGGATGTGAATAATTGAACTGTGTGCTGGGTGGGATAGGTCCTTCATTAGAGGGGTGGCACTATTTTTTAGAATCTGAGAGCTCTTTATATCCTGCAGCAAGGCACGCTAGAAAACCAAATTGTATCCAAGCTTCTTTGAGTTAAAACCAACCTGTGAGGTCTGAAAGAATAATATGTTTAGTCATAATTTAGTAAAAAAGGTATGGTAAACCGGCACTAAGCTTTTTTATTGCATTGGTTCCAGTATAGCTTTGCTTTTTTTTAGTTGGAGATACATTGCATGACTCTGTTTCCATCTCTTCTACATCCTAAGTTAATCCCTCAGTTTGCTCTCTCTAATAGTTTGATCAATATCCCGTTTGGAGATGACTCTGGCAGAGCGATGTTGATGCAGCGTGCCGTGGTGAGGTGAACGTTTCCCCCTGCCGCTCTCCCCTGGGATGGGGCTCACTGCTGATCACCAACACTGGGGCCTATAATGAAGAGACTTTCTGCTCCAGAGGAATTGGCAATCATCACTTAAGTCATTAGTGAAATGGTTGGGACATCAGCATGGCCATTAAAAGCTGAAGCTAACTGGTTAAGTAAAGATGGAGAAGGTGTGGGAGCCCAAAGCTAAATCACTGAAATGACTATGACCATTAAATGCTCACTGTAACCTACATGTTATCATACAGGAAAGTGACCGGGTCATCTTTAGTCACCTCTAGGAAATGGCGCTGCTCTGGACAAATGACAGGAGGGTTAGATAAATCTATTAACAGATTAC
The DNA here is from genome assembly GCA_020698575.1 of Bostrychus sinensis. Lineage (NCBI taxonomy): Eukaryota > Metazoa > Chordata > Actinopteri > Gobiiformes > Eleotridae > Bostrychus > Bostrychus sinensis. The sequence goes on along the minus strand of CM036254.1, from coordinate 9,468,217 downwards.
ACCCATACACCCGAGATAGCCTGCATTAAGTACAAGCAATAGGAAGTGTTTTAACAAAAGATAATATTAATCGTTTCCTTTATTCAAACCCAATTGGCCTGGCAGTGAACTGGTCAATGATACACTATCCTGTGAAAGACTCTTAAAGGTAACATGACTTGCCAATTTCACATTAAAGGGCTATATTATGCAAAATTAACTTTAATGAGCTTTCTACCATGTTATAATGTTGTTTCTTCATTAAAAACATACCTGCAGTTGTCCATCCATCCATCTTCTTCCGCTTTATCCGGGGCCGGGTCACGGGGCAGCAGTCTAAGCAGAGATGCCCAGACTTCCCTCTCCACAGACACTTCCTCCAGCTCTACTGGGGGGACCCCAAGGCGTTCCCAGGCCAGCTGAGAGACGTAGTCCCTCCAGCGTGTCCTAGGTCTTCCCCAGGGCCTCCTCCCTGCAGTTGTGTTTTGTTTCATTCATGCATGTTTAAGTAATCCTCTATTCTCTTACATTGAGTTTGTGAGATTTCAAACCGACTCGTTTCACCGCTGTCCGCCTTTTCCACCTGGCCACACCCCTACCCCCTCACGGCCCTGTCCCGTTCAGGAAGCACTGCTACAGCTCACGCCTCCCCCGCAGCAACCAAACAAACCCACCTTGAACTGCAGCGGACAACACTCAAACACTCGGCATGTGTTGTTGTGAGGAGCGCTGAAGGGGCGTGTCAGCAGCGGGACAGCAGGGAGGGAGGGCTCTTAAAGTGACAGGGACCTAATCTGAGCGTTTTTCAGTTTGAGTTTCTTCAAATTTCAGTTTTTTTCAATCATTATTGCATTTTCTGACCAACAAAACATATTATGCTGATCTAGATGTGTCCTAAATTAATTTAAGACACACAAAAAAGGATAATAAAGCCCATTTAAGGTAGGTTTCTAACCACAAGAAGCATTTCCAAGGTAAAGGTATTTGGATTGATCAAAAGTGAACTTGAATTCCTAATGACTGTACGGATGGCAACAGCAAAATGGTCTCTTTGTCATCAAAACAAAAACACTACCACTCCATTGGTCCACACCATCACACAGTACAATAGGATGCAGACATATTACCCTGAACAACATCATTCAATTCAATCCTTTATTTTGCAAGATCAGGATTAAAGGGGAACGAGGTAACTTTGTTTCTTCTCTGTTTTGGACGCATTTTACCACAGGTCTTCTCACTTTCTCACATACAACTTCAAAACACATGTAACTTACAAGATGAGGTGAGTAAAAATTGTTCTCGAGTATTAAATGGGTGAAAGGGTGAGCCCATACAGTGAGCACGTAGCAGCCTTTTGAAGAAACTGAATTGAGTTAATGGCGTGGCGTCCGTGCCGTGGGTGCCAGTCTGACAGTCAGCAGAAGCTCCTGGGACCCTTGAAGCCCACACGGTGTTGTCATGTTGTGGTTGGAACAAGTGACACATGACCAGACCCAGCACCCCCCCCCCTCTCCCGGCGCCTGTCCCAGATCACTCCTCCAGCAGCCCATCTCCTCTGACACCTCCCTCTCTGCTCCGGCCTCATACATCACACTAACCACCACTACACTCTCTTCTCTGTCCCCCTCAGCTGCGTAAGTGCTTGGCTGAAAAAAAAAAATGGCAGCAGTCAAACACTATATTTTCTCTACATTTTTGTATCACCTGTTGTTTATTGTCATACCCAGTTTATTTGGGAAGCCTCGTGAATTAAAATACTGAATTAATAACTAGAATGAGTTAAATCTATGATGAGAGGTGTACATGGCTTGATTTCAATATTAAAATGTTTACTAATTTATCACATTTTTTATATTAGCAAGGTTGGTGAAGTGTGAAATGGGAAATGTTTGCTCAAATTCCTCTCTCCCCAGTTTATACTGTTGTTGTGTAAAATCTACCCTACTTTTGCCCTGGAAACAGCACAGGTTTTAAGCAAACTGTCTTGCTTAGCCCACCAGGTCATCCAGCATTTACTTGCGCTTCACTCTCTGATTATTAAAGGTCCTATACTGTGCTTTTCTCAGCCTTTTTTTTTTTTTTTGGACACCATTGCATTAGTGTTTAACGTAAAATAATGCATATGTATGGACAGCTTCTTCTTTTGGGGAGCTTTTGCTTTGATTGTTACTTTTAGGTGTCTGTTGCCCCCTGCTGACAATGATGGGGGAATGGACAGAGCATAAAATGGCTATTAACAATATGACACTAACAGATAGATAAATGAGTTTACTGCTTTGTAGTGTGAATGTCAATGACCGGGCGTTTTTAGTTCTTGAGAAGGGGACGGCCTCAGCATACAGGATTACTCAAACATGCGTGAATAAAACAAAATACTTCTTCAGGTATGTTTTTGAGGAGAAAACAACATTATAACATGGTTAAAAAGCCAAAAAAGTTGATTTTGCAGAATAGGGGACATTTTAAAAAAAATCACAGATAACTTTTTTTTTTCGCAAAATTAGTTGCAGCCCTGCTCTAGAGCATGCTCACGGTGCTTAGTTTGACCATAGACTTTGTATGTAGTGCCCCACAGCAACAACCCAACAACAAACGACATTTAAAGGAGAATTTTTAATTATTATCCCTTGACAAAGCTAATAACTGTTAATAATAAATGTTTTCTTTTAGCATCTAATAGCTCTGATTATGATAAAGAAAGTAAAAGCAGTGCTGTTTTGCTTTTGATGTTGGGAAGTGAGGGCCAAGTCCTCAGGGCAATGCTTGTAAATAATATCAATACAACAAGTCCACCTGCCCACATGTCCAAAGGAAAAAAAAAACAATGTGTAGTCTGAAGCGGGACCTTTTTCTCGTCACTGTTCTTCAGATATTTCTAACCCCAAATGTTTCCTCCCTTCCCCATTTCCCTACAGTTCTTAGGCACTGAGCATATTGTCCCGTCACAGCTGAGCGGGCCAGCCTGTGTGATGTACGTAAGTGCGGACTAATGGCTTCATGTTTGGTTGGTTTGTGAGCACTGCGTTCTGTGTACCCCCTTCCCTGACTAATGGGGCCCCCAGGCACCAGACCACTGTGTGTGTTTGTATGAGTGTGAGAGAGAACAGTGAGGTGGGCATACAGTTTATGACGCAATCCCATAGAAAGACCTACTTTTTGAGCACTTTTTTTTTTTTTTTTTTGGAGCCAGTGCTTGTAAATGTAGACAATAAAACATGAATTAACATGTCACCTCAATTAGTGGTCGATGCTTTGGGTTTTCTTCAAAGGATGCTTCCATATATGTGCACGAGGATCAAACAAAACAATTATGCAGTCCGTGGCCTCATTATTATAATTATGGATGATTTAAAGCTCTCATCAGCTGCTTATCTATGCTGTAATTCTGTATTAATATCCTGCATATGATAACAATGACCAGTACACAACCTCCAGTGTTTCTGTGTGGTGTCTTTAGATTGATGTTAAAAGTCTAAGTGATTGTCTGATGGCTGGATCCTACACTTGAAGCAAGGCGACTGGCACAGTTTGGCATCTTCAGCTCTTATTTGGCTTCATAGTGACTGGTAGGACTTTAGGTTTCTACTGGGGGATGCTACTATTGGGCTAAAACCATAGCTTCTATGAATATTTATAATTGCAAGCCAATTAGCATTTCTGCCTTTGTAAAAAAAAACTATGCTGGTGGTTTTTAAGGCTAAAATATTGTGACATTTTATGGGCTATACTGTAAAAAAAAACAGCTGTATTTATTTTTCTTCTCATTGATAGAGGCAAAACCTTAAGCCTGGGTATTTTCTTTTAAACGAAAAAAATATTTTGTAGTAGAAACCAGGATCTAACAGAGTCAGTGCAATGGCTAAACGTGTTGTGCCAGGATGGATAAAGTCCCCCGCACCTCCTCCTGGGGTATCCTGGTAAAAAAAAAAACAGCCTTGCAAAAATGGGAGAACCGACCCGGTGTCCCTAAAGTCTCGGATTATCCCATTTAGCCATAACAACAAGCTAACGATGGGTTTATTTCTTAGATTTTCATCATGGCAGAGGAAGCCTTCGTACATATGCAAGGAGGAGAAAACGAGACTCACTCCAAGCGAGGGGTCACACAGGAGTCAACCAGACTTTTTACGATAGTGATTTACTCCGTAGAGTAAAGCAGTGGGTGTTGTTGATTATGGCTCGAATGAATCAACGCTACTTAAATGGGCTGCTGAAGCACAGTGGTAGGGCAGATTACTCATGTATTAAACATCAGGTCGATAGATGACAGTACAATTAAACGTTTGATATGAATTGTCTGACAAAAGAAAATGAAGATTCAGTCTCCACATGATCACATACTAAAGCTGTCACTAATCAATAGTAAACAAAACTACAGCTGCTTAGGGAGTTGAATGTAATGTTAAAGGGTTATCATTCATTTGTGCCATACTATGCTTTTTTTCAGGCTTTTTTGGACACCTATGCTTTACTATTTCACCTTTTATAACTTAAAATAATGTATATGTATGGAAAACATCCTTATGGAACTGTAACTTTGACTTTGAAGAAAAGTGGGGAATGGGCAGTGCATAAAATGGCTATTAAGCACGGCTATGAGCAACATGATGTTAACAGATAGATAAATGAGCTGACTGCTTCGTGTTGATGGCAGTTTAGACGCTGAATGAAAAATGATCAGAGTCCGGTGACAGTTTATGGGCTTTAGAAACAAGCAGGAGCACTTCCTGGTTTCACGAATGTACATAGAGCAGCGAGACCGAGCGTTTTGAGAAGGGCAGCGACTCACTCAAGCGTGGTTGAATGAAACAAAATACTAGTCCGGGTATGTTTTGAGGTGCAACATTATAAGAAACGTCAATTCAGCATAATATGGGACCTTACAGATGAAGATTAACCTGATATATTGATGGCTGCCTGTTTGCTGGTTACACAGTAATTTATTTGGTCTGCCGTTCACTTGCTCTGTACATTGTGGCCATCTACTTTGAGCAGTGAGACAAATTTCTGATCCAGGTGGCAATTCTTACCCCTGTTTGTCTAACCACTACCTACATATGACAAAGACAATCATAAAACAATAAAAAGATAGATGTTTCACCATAACAAAAACCAATGAACACAGTACGAAAAGTGTTTTTTTTTTAATTATGGGATGAAAGACAGCCTTATAAATGACATGGCAGCTTGCCTTGTGTTTTGTGAGCCAAACACCTGCACCTGTGATTAGCTTTTTTACCACATCGACTTGCCAATTAGTTCATGTGAAGAGGACTACGATTTAATTTGGTACCTCTGGAAATAGCGTGTGCACTGTTTATAAATTTTAACAGTATAATCTGGCAAATGTACCCCAAGCCCAGATAAAAAGAGAGGCTAAGAGACAGATGATTTGCTGTGGTGACCATGAAAGGAAAAAAATCCCATCTGTACTCTTTTTCTCCACTTTTGCTACTGTCTTTGGGTAAGACCGTGAGTTATCAGATGAACAAAAGTGTCTCCATCTGCAGCGGTCCTGAAACAGTAAAAGAAAGTGGTCTTTTACGAGCCCAGCAGGTCACATGACCGAATGCTGCATCTATCAACTCCCATGAACTACACCAAGTTATATAGGTCCCTTCGTATATTAGTGACATCCCAGTATAAAACGTGCTTTAAAATGGCCGTTCAACGCTGGGGAAAAACAACAGGAGCAATTCCATTTTGTAGCGACGACTTCACCGAGCAATATATACACTCCACTTACAGCTGCGAGACTGAAAACAGCGGCAGTAAATTGAAATGGCAGCAGTACCAGTTGCTTTAAAGGAAATGTGTAATATTTACTTTGATTTAATGCATAGTGCCCAGGAGATGGAAGTACTGGTAAAACAGCTTACAGTAGCGGCAGCCAATATACAGTACAGTTCAGAATGACGAACGGCTAAACCTTTCATTCCTGCAGCGTCACCATCACACCCGCAGTAAGGTAATCACAGTACTTTTTCTGCACATGCTTCTGCCTCTGGTTATGTTTGCAAATCAGAGATTAGGTAAAGAAATGCTCAGATACTGTGTTCACATGGGATTGGTGCACCTTTTCTACACCAGTATACATGAAAACTGAGAGCATTAAACCAAAAAAAAAAGCTGTTTGTTTGTCTGTTCAAATGTATGTGTGTCCTAGAGTTGCTTATGATTGATTACTGAGCAGTGGTTGAGTAAAAGTATAGCTCCTCCTGGTCAAATATTACTCCAAAGTAAAAGTTGCTATGTCAAATTTTTATTTGAGTTAAAGTACTGGAGTGTGTGCTTTCAAAAATACTTTTCAGAGTACTTTAAAAAAAAAAAACACTTTTTTTTTTTACAATGTATTTCAGTTGAGTGCAGTCAAGAATTGTGGGTAAAATTTTGACTACATTCAAGTCACAAATATGCAGATCCAAAAATATGAAAAAAAAACAAACAATTTACATCGTTTTAGTGAGGAAATGTGGGGATCAACTTATAAAACCATATAAGATTGTTCCATGGCAAAAACAAGCCATGCGTAATAAAAATAAGGTTGGGCATTACATCATACTAATCAATTATTTTTGAAATTGGTTTATTACAGAATCGTGTAAATAATGTTCAAAGCAAAAGCTAAATCACTTCCAGATTGTGTCCAGAGATTCATTTTAGTTCCTGAGAGCAAATCTGAGTAGTATTATGTAGTAAATGAGGGTTAGTCAGTTGTCTTTCAGTTTTAAGACAAGTTACTTTTGCTTTTTTAGAAATGTAGTGGAGTAAAAAGTATTATATTTATTGTTTAGATGTAGTGGCGTAAAAGTAGTAAGTTACCCCTAAAAATACTACTCAAGTAAAGTACAGATTCTCAAAAACTATACTTAAGTACAGTACTCAAGCAAATTTACTTCACTACTGTCCACCTCTGTTACTGAGAGCTGTAACTAAAAGAAGAACACTGTGCACTACTTAAGGTGGTGATGAGGGGCCCCAGTACAAGTTTTCAGCATGAGCCCTAAATGAAGCACATTCAGGAAGTCTTTATGTCCAAATATCACGCTCTCAAGTTATAAAAAGTGCACTTTAGTTTCTTAAAGTTGACTAATACTTTGTTTAAAAGTATTATGAGATGTTTAATTTTGTTCATAAGAAAACTTTGTAAGCATTAAGTATATACTGTGAAGAAATTATGCACATCGTACATTTTTTAATCATTTGAAAAGCTTGTTTTTAAATGGAGTCATGCCTGCTATGTACAGCGCAGACTGAACATGTCCCACCATACAGGGCTCTCAGTGGGTCCCCCTCATGTCATGGGCCCCATGGAGCTGCACTGCTTGATGTTACGCCGCTGGTCTCATGAGAAAGCAGCAAGTCTTGGTTTAAGGACTCAAACAGAAGTCAACTGGACTTGTAAGTTTTTTTTTGCTTTTCTCCAAAATGTAGGGAGAGCTTTGTGGAGAAAAATGTGACCAAGCAAAGTTACATTGTTCCTCTTTATTGGTGTGCGTTCCACTATGCACAAATATTTAAATGTGGAAAAGAAACCAAATGACAAAGATCTAGTCTTACAGTGTGCTTATACTTAGTGCAAGAGACGTGTCCTCCAATTAAACTGATACAGAGCACTTAATAGCTAGGGTTGTTCCCATTGGCTGGTTGGCATAGAGACTTTTTAATCAGCATTGAATCAGGGAATTGAATTTCTAAATCTGCAAAACAGCCAAATTGTTCAGGGTGTACCCCCGCCTAAGGCTCATAGTTACTGGGATAGGCTCCAGTACCTGCAACCACTAACAGAAGAAGGTGAATGAATAAGGGAAAAGAAAACTGGGCGGGCAGCCAAGATAATGACACCATATAGCCCTTTATTATGAGATTTAAAAACAGACATTTCACAGTATACAACCTTAACCATAAGCTATGTCACATTTACTTAAAGAGAGACTGTGCAGCCACATTGTTAAGTTCCTGTGTCCACCTGAGAGAGCTGCTCCTCCTCAACGTTACCGTGCGCATAAGAGGAGACAGGTGCAAATCATATTAGGACAAAAGTGGCCAAGAATAGACTTAACACAACATCAGCTGACCAATCAAGTCTCCACCAAGCCTCTCATTAGCCTTCATTACAGTGGTATATGCCCGGCGACTATATATTATAATGCTATGTCCTTAGAAACACTGATCACTGATAACAGCAGTCGGCACACAGACAGTACGGTCCTATCTCTCTCTCTCTCTCCCTTTACAAGCCATTACTGGAGACTTCGATCGCTTTTCCGCAGCTGTTCCTCATACGCCGACGGTCGGTCTGCTAAATTAAATGGAGAATGACAGGAACTAGGTAAGATTAACTACAGGCTTTAAAAATGGACGGCCCATAGAGTCACAATGTGGTGAGTCATGGATGTGGCTTATGAAGACTTATGTTTGATTACGCAACACAAAATCTATTGATGGCTATATAATGAAGAGTTTGGGGACAATTTATAAATTAAAACGGGCCATTCCCAAGTGACTCCAGTGAGGGCTGTGTACTGGCAAAGCTATTTCGGTTCATTGTAAAATCACCTTGTAACAAATTATATTTACTTCTATTATTTGAAGAATATGCAGTAACAGAATCTATACACTGCCAAATGTTTGGCCACAAACTCAACTGACTTCTTCTCACCTGGAAATGTGCAAACAAAAATTGATCATGAAACAAGATCTTGTCACATCACAGACGATACTGTAACAAAGATGATATATTGTGAACTTTAACAGTATGATTATGGAAACCCTCACCTTTATACTCAGCTATACTCATTTATTTTTCACAGTTACCTTTTTCCTAATAAGCAACAAAATTAAAATGCTTGATTTTTTTTTTATCAAATATAAAATATTTGTCAACATATTTCAGTAAATACCAAGGCTAAAAGCTCTATCAATAAGGTGTTGAAGGTTTACCATAACAATAAAAAAGTAAATCACTGGCATTAATGTTTGCACAGAAATTATTATTAAAAATAATGTTTTTTTATATTAATACAGTATAGTCCAATAACATTTTCCTCACTCTGTATTTTCTTACAACACTATAATCTCGCAGTTCTCTGGACACAGTTTTATCCCTGATCATTTTATTGTTACCCATTTACAAAGCATCAAAAATTTCAGCTGTTCTCTTCAGGCGTGACCACAGAAAATCATTTAATGGTTTGCATATTTAATCTGGCATAGGTTTTATGCAGGATGCCCTTCTTGACACAATCCTCTCTAATTGTCAGGGCTTGGGAGTGGCACAAAGGTGACCTTGTGGTTTTGACTCTTAAAAAATACTTTGGAAACCCCTGTTACCCACACGACAGCGGGGGGTACTCACCACTTCACCAACGCGGGGATCTCAGAGCAGATTAAAGCCTTTAGTGGCTGCAGTCATTAGATTAACAACACTCATCGCTCAACCACTAAAGACGTTAATTATCAGCAGTGAATGGTAGTTATGTTACCGCCAAAGCAAAGTTATTTTTCAGGTTAATTGACAACGGCCTTTATGGCACATGTATTTTAAATCTATTTATTATTAATATAGGCTTCAAATGAGGTAAAACTATGATCAAACAATGTCAACCCACATTTGTTCATCAAATGGTCAGTGGATTCAATAGGGTTTTTGGTTGCCATTGACTCAGTGTGTACAGGACAGGAGTAGGGGAGTATGGGACATTAAGCATCTGTCCTTTCTATCCATTCTTCCACTTCTATCACTTTCATTAATAAAAATATTATTATGTCTTGAAACTGTTTATTGCTATTCACAACTTGTCATTCTGTCCCACTCCGACTGTTCCAGGCCTGCACCTTAGCGGACCCCATCTGTGCCCTTATCCTGACCTGTGGACCCCGGACCCCTTAACCTCTCCCCTGCTCACCTGTCTCGATGAAGCCTCCCCCACCTGCTGCACCCTTTCACACTTAAACACCTGGGAGTGGATCTCTCCTTCATGGAGTTAACCCTGAGGTTTCTCTTTTCCCCTCAGGTCTAAACCAGTACTAAACCCCAATTAAACCAGTCTAGATCAGGACTACTAAACCAGTACTAATGCAGGTCTAAACCAGTACTAAACTATAACAAACCCTTACTAAAATAGAACTAAAACAGGAATAAAACTGTCTCTAAATAAGAAATTGAACTGCCAAGGACTACTGTGTACCACCAGTGGTACCCGGACCCCAGTTTGAGAACCACTGTTGTAGATTATTTCATACAGTATGCTTTTATTAGGTTATAAAACAGTTCTCAGACTTCTTTTATGTAACAGAGTGTACATGTAGATGAAATGCAGGGGTATACCTATAAATATTTGTGTGACAGCAGCCTGCGTTTGAAGTGGGCCATGGAGAAGAATATGCTCATGACTACATTTCAGAGAGGTACAGAGTTAATGAGAAGGACCTCTGTAGTTGAATCTCATCAGCATTTATCGCGCCTCTGGATTAATTCCATAAGAACAGGCTTTCTATTTTTAGACCTGCAGTTTAATGACAACTTTGTTATCCAATAATAATGTTTTACTGTGTATTTTTTTTTTATTTTGTCCTTGAAAAATGTGTTTGATAATGTTGCTTTAGAGAGTTACAAACAGTGAGAAGGATACATTTCATCCTTAATAGGGTCTTTCTTCTTGGGCTGTGGGTTCAATTGCAGGCAGGCTTGGGCAGCTTGAAAATTTTAGGAAAAAGCTCACAATTACTTGCCTGGTCATGCCTCAGTGACGACTGGACCTTAGCTGACTCCATCTCTGCTCCTGTCCCGACCTCGGGGCCCTCAACCTCACCTTCAATGGACTTCCGGGACCCCTACCTCACCCTCACTCCCCTGTCTGGATGAAGCCCACCTGCTGCATCCTTACAGAGCTGAACTATGATCCTAGAGATGAGCTAATGGACTTTATTTAACAGACGGAGACACATTTACGGTCCTGGGAGAAGATCTCTCTTTCATTGTGGTTCTCCCTAAGGTTTCTTGTTTTTTCCTTACCGAGAGGGGGGTTCTAAGCACAAGGGATGTCCTGGGACTGTTTAGTTGTGTCTGATTGTGTGACTAATTGTTTGTAAAGCCCTTTGAGACGACTGCTGTTGTGATATAAAAAAATAAAATAAAAAATTAACTGTATTGAATTGAAAGTGAATCTGGAAAATCAGCCCTACCTGATCATAACCATTTATCTAAAATAAGGAGGGCTTAGGCAGTGCAGCCTATGTTGGTACTGTCCCATTGTATCTCTGTCAAACAGCACTCAGCATTTAGATTTTTGCTTACCTAATTTAGAAATGATGGCAATTAGAGTTCAAAAAGCCACAAAGATGTCCAAAGAGTCCATCCAGCTTGGAAACATGGTGACCTCAAGTCTATCTGAGAGCTGAATTTTAGTTCATCTATGCTAAAAGAAAATACTGTAGTATGTTGATTGTCTTTCTGTTTAAAAAGCTAGAGATTACTTCTGAGATTAACAATGCCTCCACATGGGTCAGCATTTCTTAAAAAGACGCCTCTTGGGGGAGCTTTTATGTCACCATGCACATACAGCGGTACACGCTCACACATTCACAGAAGTGTGGCAACACGCTGGGAGCAGAAGTGAGACTTTTGCCAATAGACAGACTTTAATAAATCCCTGGGCTAATTCCTTGCATTAATTGGGGGCAAAGAGGAAATGTTAGCACCTGTTTTGTTTATGGAGTCTCTTTGATATCGCCATTTTCAAACAGCGCCCGGGCTAAGTAGGTTGGAGTTAATCTTGTAATTAGCATAACCTTGTGCAGTGGCAAACAAATTGTATATTCCTTTTAATACAAGTCGCAGTGTAAACAGCTCTCAGATCCAGTTGCATCTGTTTGAGCGTGCCAAGTGACTTCTGTGTCTATAATGCATTTTTCATTGACAACATCAGAGATACAAATAGTCGGCCATTTGTGGCTGTAGTGGAACATGACGTCTTACTTTAGGGCTTCACACTGAAATGAGAAAATGTATGATGAAGAGTCTGTGTGTGGGCTGTGAACGGTGGTACCTAGGTCCTAATGAGCGTGTACGCAGGCAGGTGTTCCTCTGTCACTGTTTGTATGACGCCTGCGGAGTGGGACAGTGTTCGGCCCAGCAGCAGAGTGGGGGGCTGGCACTTGCCCGCCTCACCAGACACACAGGAGTCGTTACAGAAGACAGGACCTTGAGACTGCAACAGGACAACTTCATACACAGAGTACCTACATATGAGGGTAAAATTTATAGGGCTGGGTATTCAATTTAATTTCTATTCTTTAGATTGATTTGATTCAATATTAATTTAAGGTAAGGTATACTTTATTGTCCGCAGGGGAATTTGTCCTCTGCATTTGACCCATCTTTCAGTGCACGCTGGGGCAAAGTGATAGGAGCAGAGGGCGACCACGGTGCAGCTCCCTAGGACCCTTCTCCAGATCTTGAGGCAGGATCCCGATCAGGAGAACCTGGCTGGAGGATTAGCTTACTGTGCAGGTTTTAAAGTTGATGGTAAAAATCGGAGCACCAGGAGGAAACCCACCCAGACACGGGGAGAACATGGAAACTCCACACAGAAAGGCCCCACATGGTCCAGGAATCAAACCCAGGACCTTCTTGCTGTGAGGCGAGAGTGCTAACCATTAACTGTGCCGCTGTGATTGAAATGCTTCAATATCAATTCAATAATAAGTAAATACACAAATAATAAGTACCTGCTGATATTTTTAAATAATAATGTGTGTAATATTTCAAATGGTTAAGAACAAACTGAACCCAACCTGTTTTCCTGTCATGGTTTGTTTATGCGAACACAAGGGTGTTGCTCACAGCACCCCCACTGACCTGGGGGTTGAATTGATTCATAGGATTTTCTGAATCATTTTAAAATTGAAGAAAAAAATATTGCAATGCATTGATGAATCAATACCTACCCCTAATGATTTATTGAGTTAATATGTATGATCCTACCTTCTGTTTCAGGTGAAAGAGTTCATCTTGGGTTGTTGTTCATGATTGAAGGAAAAATGAATCATGAGATTGACAGATCAGTGAGGTTTCCACAGCAGTGCAGTTGATGTATTGGTTTGTTGTGGTAAAAGAGCAGAGCTTTCTATTCTCACCTGAGCTTTGGGTGATGACCGAAAGGATAAGCTCTTGGATACTAGAGGCTGAAATGAGTTTCCTCCATCAAAGGTGGGGCTAGGCACTTCCTTAGAGACAGGGTGAGGACCAGAACATGCAATTTTCAATTCTGCTTACAGCTTTTTTAGCTGCACAACACAAACCAGTTTTTTTCTTACAGCAGAGTTTTTTTTGGAAATGGCAGACAGCTACTTGTGTTTTGTAACATTTATTTTAGTGAAGTTGTGAAATAAAACTCTGTCATCCATTGCCTTGACTCAATAACTAATCTTCATTAAAATACTAAATGTGTGTAGTATGTTCTCAGCCTCTTAACTGTAGCCATGCTGCTGCCGAGCTCATACCACATCTGACTCATCAAGCTGGACAACATCATTACTGTTTGATTGACAACTACTTGGCAAATAATAATTTAGTGTACGAAGGGGGTGGGTACCTGAATTTGGTTGGATAAACAAGTTAGTTTATGTAGCTTAAGTAGGATTCATTTCGCTACTTGAACTTGTTGGAGCCCCTGTTCTAAAGCCTCAGGATGAACTTTTTTAAATTTATTTTGTCATAATTTCTAATCTGTATATTTCTGGGTTCAAAGCAGTAAGAGAAACATAACAGATCCATCCAATTCCTTGCATCATGTCCAAATTGCCAACTAATACCACACTATACAAATCTTAACATATGTGGCCTTTTTTGTGTGTCCCCTTCTAGCTTGGGGGAGTCTGTGGAATTGCCTGGTGCTTACCAAAACTTCAATAACCATAGCAAGTGGCTATGATACAGCACTGACCTTTTACTGTGAGGTGCTTTAATGGCTCCTTCACTGCTGCCTCCTCGTTACTGTAGCTGTGGGTTTGGCTTTGCATAGACCTATAATCCCCCAGCATCTATACACAGCTTAGTTTTGCATTTTGCATTTACCTTGGCTTGATTGCTCCTTCCTTCTTTCTTTCACTTTCGTTGTCCAGGAGTGAAAAGAGGACAGTGGTTGGGGATGACTGCCATAAGGACCCGCCCACTCTGGGTTAGTTTATGCTGCACTTGAAGAACAGAGCCTCCTGTAACAAAACATGAATGATGCTGGCCCATAACAAATTGCGATTAGGCTAAGATTTAAAACTGGAAACACTTTTTAGTTTTAGAGCTCAACATTTGGGATGCTGGTAGATGCTATAATAATGAGAATTTTGAGTTGTGATATTGGGCTGTATAAATTAAATTCAATTGTAATTAGATACAATTTAATGTGTTTTGCATGATTTTGATTGTTTAGATTTTGATTTGTTTACAATTGAGCCTTATTATTCATGAGTTTGGACATCAAATTCTTAACCATATTTTAAGTATATAAAGAATGTATTATTTTTTATTATTTTAGGCCTAAAAAAGTATAAATGAGATTTAAAAGGTGTGTTTCTATTTGACACTTTTTAAAAACTCCAACAACAATTTAGGTGCTGCCAACTTTATGCTTGACATTTTTACTTCCATGCTCATCTTTTCAGTAAGACACTGTAATAGCTTTTACGCAGCTTCCTCCCTGTTGTAGCTATTTGAATGTTTTGCATGGACCTCTAATCCTCCAGCATCAACATTTAAATCCATCTAATGCCCTTGTTTCTGCAGATAGAAAAGCTTCAAGTATTTTCTACAATTAGCTTTTCCATGTGGCATTTACCTTTGTGGTCCTTGCAGAGCGGTAATTAGACAGCGAAGATGACTTACGGCACTGCAGGTCAGGTGATTCTGCACCATTGCATGTTGGGACAATGGTGGTACCTGCTGCTAACAGTGAGGCTAACAGTCGAGCTTTGAGTCAAACAAGAATCAGTTTTAAGTTAATTTGCCTAATAATTAATTTAAGGTGCATAATAACCTAATAATTATAATCAATCAGTAATAATAACACAAAACTCACCATGACAGGTCATTATTTTAAGTCATATATAGTGTATGTCCCTTCAGTGTTAATTACAGTTAAGTTAATTAAGCTTTTACAATGGCTGACCATGACTGATTAGAGCAAGTGCTTTCAGATTGATGGCCTTCTACACTGAGTGGGTTAAACAATAAGATAATTGGTCTGCACTGCCTCCAGCCTTTTTTATTTAGGCGTCCCCAGCCGGACTTTCTTCCTCATTTAGAGCTTCATCAGTAAAATTTGCAGACTCACATGGAAGGGGCATTATTAATCATAACTCTACAGCAAGCATTGGTTAAAGTGCTATGATACCGATGCAATATAACAATAATTTTACATATCTCATGTTATATTAAGTAGCCTATACCTTGCTAGTCTGGGATTAGACTTTTTAATTCATGTTTTAATGTTGCCTACTCCAACTTCTGATCCTAACATTCAAATGTTGCAGAAAAACTCAAGACACATCAGACCAGGCAATGTTTTTCCAGTCTTCTATTGCACTTTTACCTCAGGAACGGCCACTCACTGTATTTCCTGCCATTTAAAATTATTTTGATGATTGTGTGTTATTATTTCAATTCCAACACTTTACTACCATCCCAAATGTGGCCATTCTCATAGGACCTCTGATATAAACAAGTTATTTTCACCCCCACAGTTGCTGCTCACTGGATATTTTCTCTTTCTTTAATAGATGTGCATGGAAATTATTTGAGTTAATGTTGTCTCTTTTAATCATCTCAAACAAGTAACGCCATTCTTGTCTGACCTCTGACCGTTTTCCCCCGGAACTGCCGCTCACTGGATTAATTTTTCAGACCATTCACTGCAAACCCTAGAGATGGCATAATATTTACTGTTGCCTTTTTAGCAGTCTCCCCAGTTTTCTCTGACCTCTGGCATTTTTGCCCACAGAAGTGCAGCTCACTGGATATTTTCTCTTTCTGGGATCATTCTCTGTAAACTCAATAGATAGTTGTGCATGAAAATTATTTGAGTTAAAGTTGTCTTTTTCATCCCAAACAAGTAGTGCCATTCTTGTCTGAGCACTGGCATCAAAACAGAATTTTCGCATAATATTTATTGTTGCCTTTTTATCATCTCATACCCGTCTGTCTATTTTTCTCTGACCTCTGAGATTTTTTCCCCACAGAAGGGCTGCCCACTATATATTTTCTCCTTTTTGAACCATTTCCTTTAAAACTCTCGCATTATTTAAGTTACTTTTGCCTATAAATCATCTTGCACCAGTCTGGCCATTATCCTCTAAACAACACATTTTTCCCTCAAAGAAGTGCTGCTCACTGGATATTCTCAATTTTTTCTCTGGAAAGCCTAGAGATGGTTGTAGACCTACATAATTTATTATTATTATAACAGATATACCTAATAAAGTAAGAAGAGAGGCTTCATATTGGCACTGTCACATACAGTAACCAAATAAAGAGTAAATACAAACAGCTTTCAAAAGTATACAAATTTATAGTCATATATTTACATTTCTGGATTACCAAACATCCGCATATTCACTATTCATTTTTTCAGGGCTTTTCCATTACTTGCATTTCCTTGACTGTGTTTGTAGCTGCTGCTATAGCTGACCCGGAGAACATGGGGTCAGGTAATTATGAACTGAAATGGCATTTTGCTATAGTGACTTTGCAGGCTGACAGAGATGGAGTGAAAACCAGTTTACTTTGCAGCGCGTTATTAATAGTTTTCATTGATGAAAAGACTTGTGCCGCTGGGCTACCAACATTATGGGCTTGGTGTTAAATTACATCCTGTTTAGAATAATTACAGGGCTGTATACTAAAGCAACAAGGCACTGTGGAGCATAACAAACTTTTAACATCTTGTATGCTGAATGTTTGTGTACCTCCAACTCTAGGGTTAAGTATTTTTGCAAGCAGCTGTTTAGTGCACAAAAATGCCTTGCTGACACCAGAGGAGAATGGCCAGACTGGTATGAGATGATAGAAAGTCAATAGGAACTCAGAAGATCATTACTGAACTTCAAACCTAGACACAGTTGAAGTACACAAGAGAAGGCTGAACTTTTTTTTTTTTTTACTTTTCTATTGAGTGATTTCAACTTCACCAATAAGGCGATACATGGGTAAATAGGACAGTTGAATAATTTCTCTGTAGATCACTGACCTGAAAATAGAGAAAAAAAATGTATTGCAAGTGTTGGGTAATGTAATTTTGTATATACAAATTAGGCAGCATATACGTAAAAATGCACACATTTGCATACATTTCAAAAAACTAAATCTGAATATAGGAAAGAGGCAGGTTCAAAATTCTTGATTCATTTTGTAAACATGTTACATAAAAAGGTTTTTACAATGAGTATTATGGATATCTGATTTTGTCTTTCAGTAAACTAGAAAATACTGACAATAGCCTTTTAAAAAATCTAATTTTGCCTTGTTTTAAGGAGAAAAATGCCCAAAAAAATCAGGCTAGGAATTACATAAACAAATCTCCATGTTAAAGCCTTCAAAATATACTTAAGTAAAAGACTGGAAAATGTGGTGCTTGTAGGAGCTGCTGAAGTGGAGATTTCTGACTCAGAGTGTGGAAAAAAATCATTTTGAGAAAACGTCCTTTGAAATGAATATTTCTAATAGAACTCTATGGACACAAGAAGGTAAATGCATTAAACTAAACCCCAAATTTCTTTATTTTAGTGTTAAAGCATAGATGTTAAAGGAGCAAACTGGACCAAAACTAAATTGGAAAAAATGTCTTTAGCCTGTAGTGTCTCCTCTTAAGATGCTCAGTCAGAAATTGGCTTAAACAACATAAAAGCATAGGGGTACAACCCTGTCCTAACCTGTTGTACCTAATAAACTAGATAGTGAGTGTACAATATAACATCACTTATTCTGTTTTATTCCTGGAGACACCCCCAACAACAATGTCCAGGTTCCTGTTCAGGAGACTCAAGACAGTCAACAACAGATAGGCAGACTAAACTCGATTACCTCTGTCCTGAGTCCGCAGCTCATTTGGGCAATGCCAGTCCGGTACAAAGGAGCAGATAATGTGTAATCCACTTAACCTAGCCGAGCCTACACACCATTTATGGGAGCCCCACGTCATGAACTTATTTAGGAGCCATAATTCATCTCATAAATCATGTTTGGAGTCAGAATTCGATTTGGTTGGAAAGGTACATGAGAAAAAAGAGAAAAGATTAATGCGTGATTTTGTCCTATTCCAGAAATGTAAGAGTATTTTGGTAAAGACCGTAGACAGGAAGAAGCGATACAACTTTAACAGGATATAGTTTAATTAAGAAATTATAATAAAAAGGGTACAACCTAAAAGTACATTTTTATGCAATATATTTATAATACACCCTTTATTCTATGTAATGATTATTAAATAGTGCCCATACTGTCAAACAATACAGTAAATTATAAACACATGACCAAAGCCCCCAAAGCTATTAGTAAAAAAAAACATGACAAAATAATGTTTACGTGCAACTCTTCCATTACCTGCTCAATCAAAACTGATATATGACAGAATAGTTGAAACATTAGTGTTAGCATTTTTGAATACAATGTTTTCAGTCTAAGAGAAAATTGTCAAACACGTCGTCTATTTGGTGACATTTTAAAATAAAGTCATTATGTGTATTAAATGTAGACATCCCAGAGGATATAAAAGAGCAGCATATATTGAGTATTTTATGAATAAATGTAACCCATGCATAGACTACAATATGGTATATCTTCCGCCTGCATTCACCGCCTCCTGGTTATGGTAAATATATAACTCATCCAAAAGTAGCACAATACAGTTATGTGGCAGAAAAACCCGCACCACGTCCCGGTCTATCTATAGTGAAAAAATTGACCACCATGCATATTACTAATATTTGGCCATATCTGGATATCCTTTGTAGGTAGAAACTATTTCTCCACATTACATTGAGACTAAAGAAAGGCCTAAAACAGCAACCCGGATTTACTATTGCTAGAAGTCTTTGATACCACTAAATACAAGGCGTCTACAGTAAAACCCAACCGGTGATAAAGGCAAAGGTGTGTTTTGGTAGTTTGTGTGTTGGTATCACAAACTTAAAGGGACTGCCTGTGTGAGAGATGAACCTTGTTTACACTGGAGTGGTACGGCACAGCTTAGGCCAGATCAGCTCAGTTTCCAAGAGGTATGAAGCAAATCTGACTCGCCAGATTGCCAAGTGTTAGATATTTAGATGAATACTTGGTTTAGACAAACCAGCTGCAAGTAGCCACTTGTTTTATGCTGTGTTGTTCATTTTAGTAATAGTAAAACAGGTTGTTTTGTCAAACCTAAAAACACGCACATAACTATGTGTACTGTCACAACATTGGTAAAACTGGTAGGTTGCAAACACTTTCGGATGAAAACGCCGTAAGAAGAACAATAATTCAGCTGCGGTGCAAGATACGTATGAAGCATCTAAAATAAAGCTAGTGAAGGGGGCACCACTTAGGTACAAGTACTGCTACTAGGTATCTTTATTACAGTGCAGAGTTGTAAAGTTACGGTGGTGAAACACTGTTGTTTTATCAGTAGAGATTACTCATATGAAAATTAAAATAAAATAAAAACTGAAAACAGAAATGTTTACTTACAGAGGCTGATTGGTTTTACGTCTAACAGAGGTAGTGTAAACTGCACCATCTTTTCATTTAGTTGGACTCCAACTTTAATAATACTATGTATATATGATCAAAAGAATCAGGATGTCTGTCCAGCCAAGAAGATTAATACTTTTTTAGGTTAAGTAGCAAATTTCAGATGTGGCCTGGAGACCTTTACAGTAAAGGATTACAGCTTTATAATTTCAAGTTAAGTTAAAGTTGGAGAAAAAAAAACACAAACTTGAAGGTCTCCTATTCTGCTAAATTGACTTCTTTGAGCTTTTAACTATGTTATAAAGTTGTTTCCACCTCAAAAACATACCTGGATTAATATTTTGTTTCATTCATGCCTGTTTGCGTAATCCTGTTAGCTAAAGCCGTCCCTTCTGAAGAGCTGAAAACGCTCGGCTCTACGTAGACTTGTGAAACCAGGAATTGCTCCTGTGCGTTTCTAAAGCCCATACACTGTCACTGGACTCATTCTGATAATTTCAGCGCTTAAATTGCCGTCACTACAAAGCACAGCTCATTTATCTATCTGCTAGCATCATGTTGCTCATAGCTGTGCTAAAAAGCCATTTTATGCTCTGTCCAGTCCCCACCGTTGCCAGCAGGGGGCGTCAGACACCTAATCCAAGAGTTCTCTGCAAAGTCAAAATAACGGCTCCTCAAAAGATGTTTCCCATATATATAGATTAATGTATATATGTATGTATGTGTATAGATTAATGTATTAAACGTGAAATACTAATGCAAAGGTGTCAGAAAACTACCTCAAACACCTTGCAACACTCTAAAGAAGGATTCACGCTCTGTGTACTTATGTAACAGACTCCAGTCTCCTGCACATTAGGGGTCACCTGTACCAAACCATGCGATATGAGTCTGCCTGGTACCGTACCACACAGTGTAAACAAGCCCGTGAAGTCGTTCTAAACACAACACTGACCTTTTTTTTTGGACCTGGCTTATTGGAAATGCAATGGAGCTGAATGTCCTTGTCGTGTTAATGAGAGTCTGACTTAACAGATGACAGTCCAGAATCCTTGGAGTCCGAGACGCCAGCCGTCCTGTGGGAGGAGACCCTTTCGTAGATGAAACTGTAGAGAGTGATGTCGGGTCGAGATGTGCGGCAGTTCTTACACACAACACTGGAGTACTGGTTCAAGAGGTGGTATAGTCTCCCTGTGAGGAGATGGGACAGAAAAGAAAAATGGTGTAGGGGGTCAAAGGGAAGGAAGAAACAGAGTAAGTGACAAGATAAAATTTAGAAGAAACACGGGTAAACGAGCAAGAGAGGCCAAAATGACGTGTGTATTTTGGCTCACTTGTAAATTACAAATCCTTGCAACACACACACGCACACACACACACACAAGTCGTGAGTCTTCGCTGTACCTCCACTTTAGGAAATGGATGGCTAGAGGGGAATTTCTCTGAAAGGCTTCAATAAATGTCAGCGGAAGAAAAATGAAAAAATGCGGGAGGGGGAAGGGTAGAAGAGAAGGAGGAGGCTTGGGTCAGCTGAGGCGGTAATCCACTCTCAGTCTGAATGAATGGGCAGAGAAACAGAGATGGCCCATAAAGTGGAATAAGTTAACATACAGATGGACTGGTGTGTTATTAATGTGGGCAGTCCCAGTAATAACCAAAGCCAATAAGGGAAAGCCTGGATGTGTTGTACACAAACCTGAATGGCTCCAGCAACCTCAGACTTACACGAGCTGAAGTCATCCAGCTTTATATACAATCCATTGCAAAAACTAACCTTTGCTTAGAAAGACCAACAGTAATTGACGAAGCAATAGCCGTGTCTCTGGGGTAAATGGGAAGAAGGGCTACACTGACTGGCTATATTATTAGATACATCTCATGTAATTCTTGTAAATACAATCAACATGGGATCAACTTAAAAGTTATACACAGTACTATGCAAAATTTACTTTTTTTTTTTTTTTTTAGCTTTCTACCATGTTATAATGTTGTTCCCTCATCAAAAACATACCTGGAGTTGTGTTTTGTTTCATTAACACCTGGTAATCCTATACTGTCTTGCACTGAGTTTCTGAGGTCTCAGAACGCTCGGTTCCACAAACCTCCACCTCTCCCACGAACCCCCGCCCACTCCAGGAAGCACTGACCAATCAACAAGCCCTCTACATCCAGTCTGCTCTCATTAATTTATCCCAAAAAAGAGTGTACAGCTCTGTTTCCACTGATTCCTCACAGTTACTTTTCATTTTGTAGTAAAATGCATCATACAAGAAGTTTAAGGAAGTGAAGAGCTTTTTTTTCCATAGCTATGCACTCTTCACCTGTTTCTTTATGGCACCAGTAGAGCACTTATGAAAAACGCTTTCTTTTAGTCAGATCAAGTTTTAATGGTGTGTTCAAGAGGTAACCAAAATTGGTTTAAAAATATGAATAAAAGAATGATATAGTCCCCTTTCAATCACCCTTCCTTCCCATTGTAACGCCCACTTTGAACTTCAGCAGGTTTCTCTTCAACATGTGCCTAAATAAACACATTGGAGTGCTACCATGTGACTTGTTAATTAAATATTTGCATTAGAATTATTGAAACAGGTGTATCTATCAGCAAGTGTACATTTTTGAGCTAGAAAACGGACTCTGCCTTACCCACTGTGATGCGTCTCTCTGAGAGGAACTTGTGCATTTCATGGACGTCTCTCATCAGCTGTGCGTCGCCGAATGTAAAGTACGCCACGTCTCTCCCGGCCTCTGCGGCGGCCATCAACTGAATAAGAGCTGGAGAAAGACAACGGCGTAAGCAAAACCCCACTGCTAATTGGTCAATAAGCCGAATACGGTAGAGCTTCAGTGGGAAAAGTACAAGTGACAGGACCAATTTGTATCTGAAGAGTAAATAATAATCTTCTGTTGGTCACAGTGCCTCATCAACGCCACTCAATTTTTTATCCCTCGCAAATTAGCTCTAAAGCCTTTAAATATTTACAAGAGTGGCTAGTGACTTCAGATTAATGAACATACAAAACCACGCAGCATTGGCAAAAGGCTTGTAATCTTTATAGCAACATAAGTGGAACTACAGCATAACAGCATCTAGCATAAGTTATTGTTATGGAAGCAGTCTAAAAATAGCAGTCTAGCTAATACAAAGGCTAATAGGCAGGTCATTTGGGAGCTAATGTTATCCCGTGCCAAGTTTATTGAGTGGAAGAAAGATTTTATTACATCTGAACAAGAAGGTTATGTCTATGCCGGCATTGGTTTGTTGGTTAGTCTGTTAACAACAAAGTAATTATCAGATTTTTCAGGAAAGGATAGTAATGGAAGTAAAAAAAATAAATAAATAAAAAAAAGTCTGTATCCAGGGAGTTTTTTTAGCATTACACAACAAGAACAATTCACCAACTGCTGGACTTCAAGATTGTTTTCTTCAAAGACATTTTGTTATTCATCCATTGTTAGTGAATTTTTGTTGTTGTGTCATCTTTGAAGAAAACAAGCATGAAGTCTAGTAGTTAGCGTATTTTGTCAACCTGGATGTGTAGCTATGAACGCACATAGATTAATTCTGTACCACTGTGAGATAAAGTAAGTTAAGTATTTGACGTTATACACAAGATGTACAACAAAATTGTGCAGATGGTCAGAATAATCAGTCATGAGCCCCTGCGAGTGAGCGCACCGCCACTCTGGGCCAACCTGACCCATGTGTTTTTTAGTGGTGGGGGAAACCTACACAGAGACGAGCACAGAGAGAACATGTAAACTCCACACATAAAGGCTCTATTAGGTCTAGGAATCAAACCCGGGACCTTCTTGCTGTGAGGCTAAAGTGCTAACCAAGTACAGTCAATCCACCCACAAGGGTTCAGCAAAGTGACAAATGGTTATTTTTAATTTTTTTTTTTAGGATTAGGGCAGCCTACTGGGAAGAACCTGACAATCTAATACATAGTATCACTATACATAAGTGTCAAATACATTTATTTTGCTTTATCACAATACTTTAACAAAGACTATTTTATTTTCCAAAGAACATGAAAGTTCTGGGAGGATATTTTGTGATCAAATTTAAAATATATTGTCAACACAAAAAAACGTTATTCACAGCTGTCTTTAATACAGATTTTTGTTCAAAAAATATGTATTTAAAAAGATATATTGCAGAATCAAAACTTTCTTGCATTTACCATTGAGAGATAGGTCTTTGTCACTTAGTAGATAGAGCATTCACCCCTGGACATAAGATCCCTGATTTGAGTCCAGGTCTGGCACGGCACAATATCATTAATGTGCATTGTCTCTTTCAAATAAACACAAATACATTTATCATTGCAAGATAGGGAAAAAGTTTTGGTGAAAGTCTAAGGTGGATTTATAATTTGCATGGCAAAGCAAATGTCTTTAAGCCACCCTAATAATTACAATTGCTTGAAATCTGGTTACTTAACAGAATTACCGTCCAAAGCACTAAATATGACACTAGAAGGTCCTCCACCAACTTAGAGTGAGGTGTTAAAAACCCCATTGAGACCTGGACCAGCCGGGATTTATGGTGCCTTTACCCTGTAATCAATTGGCCTATTAAGTGAATGAATAATTGATCAATTGTAAAGCGTCTTTGAGTGTCCAAAAAAGCGCTATATAAATTCGATGAATTATTATTATTATTATTATTAATGGAGGGCATAAACCTGTGTCAGCTGATCAATACAGAGAGGGAAGGTACTGCGGAGTGACAGAGTGAGCGATACCAAGTGGCCAGGGAAGTTTAGAAGAGACTAGCAGCTGTCAGTGTCGTGTGACCTGAACAGTGTACTGTGGACATACGCATGTGCTGCACTAAAGAGGTTTATCCTGTTGGAAGCATATGCATCGTTTTCATATTTTTACAACTATGGCCTTATAAAACAATGTGGAGGTGAATGTGTAAACTCAACCTTCAGTGGGCAATTTTATGAAGAGACCCTACCCATTTTTTTCTTGCATTTGAGTAAAAGAGTTTAATTATTCAATACCAACAAAATGACCTCTGTGACTAAAGAGTCCTAAAGACATTATTTAGACCCCCCTCTTCCTTTCTCTTATTGTGTATGTTTCGAGTAAAATATAAAAAAAAAAAAGTGTGTGTAAAGGAAAGTTGAGAAACATGCTTAATGTTTGTTTCACAATGACTGTGTGATACTTGTTAATACCATCTTTGTATACACACCAATAAACATATGAAACATTATTTAGGATTTATTAAGGTGGATTTAAATAGATAATCATCTTTTGCTTGTTTCTTTGCTGTTTCTGCCTCATTTTCGTCTATAGAGCTCCCCCTACATTTCGGAGTAAAGCACTATCGTTAATGTTCACAAGTCCAATTGACTCTTATTGTGATCCCTCGCTTGTTTTTTTTCCCCCTCTGCGTAACTATAAAGTTTTTCTCTCATTTGGCAGCTCTGCTATGACAAAAATCGAGAATTAAAACCATCTCTAGCTTGTTGTTTTGCTAACCGTGATGTGCCGCTTTCTCTCGCAGCTTCCGTCACACCGAGTCGGCGATGACTCTCGCACTTACAAGTGTCATTTTCGGGCCAGAGACACCAGAATGGGATGCCAGACGCTTCATTTACCCCACAACAATTAATTTACCCATCAGATAAACTCTGAAACAATTTATTTAAAGGTAAAAAGGTTACTGAGTTCCCCTTTAAAATAGGGAACACTCATATTGGCTATTTGGCTCGTTTGCTGTTTATTATTAAGATTCTGCTTAACTGTGCAGCCAGCTTCTCTTCCTGGGGTCCTGAAGGCTTGTAAACATTCAATTAATGGCTGGCAATAGAGAAAGCGTCTACTCCAGCACACACTATGTCTGCTTACACAGTGTGAATTGCAGCAAAACACTAGCAATGCATTTAAGAGAGACCAGACTACAGAGAGAGCTGCAGGAATAATCATCTGCTGAGTTAAGAGATAAAGTTCAAGCTAATGGCAAGCGTGATATAACATACTATTTTACACTGAGAAACTGAAGCTCGAGAAGAAAATGATAACATAAATAAGTCAAGAATTAGGAAACACTCTAATTATGCTTTTAAATTAGTTTAGATCCACCCACACAATTGTCAAGCTTCTTATGGGAAATTGATCCACAAATACCTCTGATATTTTTATTTATATGGATGTCTGTAGCTAAATTGATGGTTACCTTTTAGCCTGGTGTCTCCGCCGAAAGCGCCGCAGCCCCAGTTGCCTGTAGCTACTGCAGAGAGATGCTGCCGGTTAGCGTTGGGACGGAAGAATCCACAGTATGCCTGGGAGCAATCCAGGAAGTAAGCAGAAACATGTTAATTATATTTGCAGAAGAAAAGACTGACCTGTGAAAGACATTAAAACATGGTACATTATTTATCTCGCCTAGAACTGACCTCAGCATGTGGAAGAGGATATTATAACAGGGGCTTTCCAGGAGTCACGTAATCAGGAAACATAAGACGTTTTACACAACAATATGAATATGATTGGCCTTTAGATTATCTAGCTCAAATTGCTGCTACAAAAATAAAACAGCTAAATATTGAGACACTAATTTTAATTTTTATTGTCCTTGCCGCCCTAGCATTGCCAAGCACACGAGGCTGATGGTTGCAATTGCCAAAACCATTTGCTTATCCATAATTAGCTTTTTTGAGTGGCTAATGCTAATTTGTGCTGTCTGCTTCACTTATGGCAGACATCAGCAACCTGTGGTTTTAGAGCCACATGCAACTCTTTGGCCATGCTCTTGCAGCTCTTTGGGCATCTGACATCTGGTTATGTGATGTAAATAAAGGAATAAGGTGACAACTTTAGAACAACCTGCATCATTTTGTCAATTTAAATAAAAGGTTTATCTTTCAGAATATGTTATGGACTTATAATAGCTGTTGTTTGTTTGCACAGTGCATGAGCTGATTCAAACTGCAACACAGATTAGTTAAATAAACCCACAAAGATATAGTTACAATATGTAACTCCAGTGCTCTGTTTGCAATAACTAATGACCATGCATATGCTATATTTCGATTATAGGCTAAGCAACTTTTGTGTATTAAAATTAGTTGTGACTTTTTACAGATGCTAATTTAATACTTTTTGGTTCCAGAAGGTTGCAGACCCCTGACTTATGGCATCCAGATTTGCACAGACCCTAAACGACTACTAAAAGGCACCTACCAAAAGATAAATAAAGTTCTCTCTGTCTGTACTATGCAAAAGTGTTTTAAACAGTAAGGTAGCTACTCTGCTGCATGCTGTATATCAGTGGTTCCCAAAGTGGGGTCCGGGTCCCACTGGGGGCCACAATTGCACTGCCGGGGGTCCGTCAGAGGTTGTCTACTTTGAAATGAATTACAGTTATATATGTGTTAAAAAAATATTACTTTAAAACATTTTTTAGCTAACAGTCTGTGTTTTTTGTAATATTTTTATAGAAATTTATGGAGAAAAACATGACAGTATTTTAAATATGAATATTTGAGTGAAGTTTTATTGATGCTGCTATATATAGTAGGACAGTACAAAATCAGCTATTAGCCTTAAGATAAATTCAATAAAGTTACAGATCACTGAGTGTTTAATTAACATCGCTTAACCCGGAGAGAAGTCAAAGATCACCGTCTTTAAATAGCAGCTAATGCATTACATAACTGTATTTTTGTCTACACCCCACTACCTATTATTCATATATTTTAGCAGCTACATTACAAATTCCATATAAGTAACTCTTAATATCCGTGTTTAATTGGTGATCAATGAGTGACAACAGAGTGCTAATAAGTGTAAAGTTACGTTGACAATCCTGTCATATAAAACTGACCTCTGCAATATAAGCTGTCCAATTAAATTAGTTTAAATGTGAGAACTTGCGTCATTAAAAACACCCTTGCCTTTTTCTGACAGCACTAAATTGGCACACTTGTCCCTTTATGCCTCAGTACTGTTTTCAGATAATAAACTCTCATTAGTGCCTGTATATCATGTTGAGTTTTGCTGACGTGGAGGCATGGCAGATAACTATGCTGCAGCACAAAAATAATAAACGCCAATATTTAAAGATCATTTAAGATTAAAAAATAAATTGGCAAAATCATTCTATAGAAGAAAGCCAAGTATTTAGTGGTTTTATGAGTTACTTAGGAATACTTATTTTTTCTGTAGATTATAGTTAGCACAGCCCTGTGAAAAAACAACTTCTACATGCCTCTAAAAGTTTCAAAAGTGATTACTACTTCATATGACTGCACAGTTGTTTTCTGTTACTCATTGATACCACTCCAGAGAGTGGTATCACTTTCTAAGCAAAGAAGTGGGTCTGGAAACTCTACATTACCAACCCATTTCCTGACCAATCTGATCACTTCATCTAAAGTATTACGCAGTGATTTGCTTCTCTAATTGGTTGTATGTTTATCAAATTGAGATGGTCCGCAAGTGGTTCTGAATTCAGAAGCACTTTCAATTGCTTTCATTACATCCATCTCCTGGAAACCCAACTCAATTCAAGCTAATTATTATTAACCAAACTAATTATTTACACAGGATTAGAGCCCGACCGATATGGATTTTTTGAGGCCGATGCCGATACTGATATTAGGTAACTAAAAAATACCGATATCCGATACATCGGCCGATACAGTTATACACTAGGAAAAAGTATATTAAAACATTTTTCTTTCTGCTCTTGTTTACATGAATATGGCGTGTACACCCCAGGCCACTTTATTAGACTAAACATCTTTTTAAAATCTTGTAGAAAGCTGCTTATTGTTCTTTATGTTGATTGTTATGTAAGTTGTAGTGAGTAGTAGTTGTGGGGAGTATTATTATGTATTTTATGTATTATATTTATTTATTTTATTTAACTAAATTTTATTTAACTAAATTTGTTTAACTTAAATTTTCTTTTATACTTGCTCTGCAAGTAGAGCATGGAGAGAACTACAAAATGGATTTTGAATTTTTGTTCTATGAGGTTTTATGGCAGAGAACTGAGCAAAATATTTTTATTGCCGTTTTGAGCTTTTCAGCCCATGAGAAGGCGATTTGGGCTGTTTCCTATGAACTGCAGACTAAGAGCCAAACTGTTTAGAAACACCAGCACGTCCTCTGCTACACAAATAGCAGAAGGCCATTTGCAAGTAAACAGGTCTTATTCCAGCACATAGTAAAAATAGTACTGTTTATATCGGTGGATATCAGCCAGATTTCGGCTGATAACCAATAATTTCCTAATGGGCTATAGCGGTCGATATATCAGTCGGGCTCTACATAGGATAGAAAAAAATTAATCAGAATAGCCCTCATAGCTATGTCAAAACCATCATTTTGGGGTCTCGTAACAACATTTCCTGTTGAAATTTCTACTCTGTTCAATGAAGTATTTAATGTTAATGTGTTTAATATAAAATTATCTGTGGGCCCATTTATAACAACTACTTTGTTACTTTGCTCCTGTCTGCCTCTGTACACTCCAAAGAGTGTGTGACAAATATCTAAAGTAAGGAATACATTATCTATCCAAAAGGATCGAATCCAACCACAGCTGCAAGATTTAATATTTCTATCCATTCCTTTCAATGTTCTCTTGAAAGGTATAAACATGTGATTCTGTATTACATGTTACAACCAACACTAACCTCGAACTGAAATGTGAGTCTACGAGTCTCCTTTACCCATCTCTCTCACCTTATTAAGTTCTCTTGCGATCTTCTCAGGAAGGAACTGCTCTAAGAAATGTCTGTATTTATACGCATCAATCGCCACAATTTCAGTACACCGCCGCTGCCAATCATCCCTGAAAGAAAAAGAGAAACAAAGTAAAACAATTAATTGCAACTAGTACTCTAGGTCAGTGGTTCTCAAACATTTCAGGTTCTGGGCACCCCTAGACGTATTTCTTTTTCATCCATGGCACCTATAAATTACATTTTTATCTTTCTCTCCTAAATAGTATGCCATTACAAACTACTAAAACACAAAGATCAGGCTCTGTTGTATTCAGTGTCTTAATTTTTACAGCCAACATGCTTTGTTTATTTGCTGTGTATGCTATGTTGCAAAGAAAACTTAAAATAATTAAAAGTATTTCCCAAGCACTCTGTAGTTAAGGTGGCCACCATTCAATATAGGCTATATAAAGTAATAAATACATTTAAGTTTATTCCCCCAAAATGATTTATGATACAGTGTTTATGTTAAATTTACTTTCTGTGGCATTTAGGAATTGTATGTGGGTTGGTAAAAATGGAGGCACTATGAGTTAGCTACCACCTAAACTGACAAATTTTCTGCAGGAAACACTGATTACCCTTTAGAACTGATTTAAAACAATTTAAAATAAATACACTCAATTAAATAAGTAACATTAAGGGATGTAACAATATCCAAATCTCATGGTACAGTTTTATTACGATATTAACCACATGGTACATTATTTATTGCGACATTGTGGAAATGCTCACGATAATGATAATTTGCAACTTTTTATATTTTGCCAATATTGTTACATCCCTAGTAATATTTGTAAACTTCAGTACAATTGTGATAAAATTATCAGGCATTCTGTGATAATTACCTTGGTGTCTCGTCTTTGTAGCTTCCCACCCACTTGTAACTCTCAGCGTAACCCGAATATTTACTATACTGCTCAGTACCTGCAAAGACAAGATGGAGAGAGCGATAAAGAAAAGACATTATGAAGTATTTAGCAGTCGTGGCACACAGAGAGTCCTAATCTTTGTAATCGCTTTTACTTCCCAAATGCAATTTAGTGTATTCAGTTTCTTGTGCCTGGACACTGTTGTGGCATTGGATTGTCATAAATAAAGGGCATTGATTGATTAAGTAATCCGCTTAGGGGCTTGAAATGAAAAGCCTTTGGGGGCAATGCGAAGAAATGGTTACACAGGAGAAACTAACCTTGGCAACATTTAGAAACATCTTATAAAATATGAAACAGCTAGTCTAAATACAGAACACATGAAAAGACACTATTAGCATTTGCCTCCTATAGCTGTTAATGTTATGTACTGGTGGCTTGGCGCATTTCGTCATTCGTCATTATCAACACAGATGTACTTAATTCTGAAAATGACGCCTATTAAAGCCCCCGTGCCCCATACATAATGCATTAGGCGAGAGGATCACTGCAATGAACAGCACCAGTTAAACATGATTAACATATGACTTTGAGGGTTTATGCCACACGAGGTAGGCTAAATTAAGCTAGGACTTGGGAGTAAAGTTCTCAACCTAAATATAGATAGAAAGTGTTTTTAAATATAAATAAGGTTTATGTATAGAGACCTTTACTCGAGTGAGGTATTCAGATATGCTGCGCACACAGTTTGGACACAAGATTAGTCTTCTTTTCCATTCATTTTTACAAGGGAGCAAATTAAAAAACAAGAATTTACACATTTTTATATGTCAGAAACAAATGGCTGTTGTTTATATATTTGTTAAACTATGATTTAATAGCACCCAGGTCTGATAGTCACTCACATTTACTGACTGTTAACTTATTAAAGCAGTATTTATGGAGATCAATGGATTAAATCTGAGCGCTGACAAACTATTGTGGTCTGACAAATTTCATAAATACTTGTTCGGCATAACATTATAATTGAGAAAGGCATCTTCCGTTGCCTTTAGCTTATAAACTAACTATAGACAATAAATGGCACAGTGAATAAAACAGCATTTTCATTTTGTAAAATAAGGGCTTTGGGGCTCAATATAAAGCATTTACCCCTGGAGTAAAAGATTCCCACTTTGACTGCAGGTCTGGGTACTTTATCTTTACCATTGTGAGATAAGGCCAATGCCTTAGCGGATATCAGTGCCACTGTCCTAGTGCTTGTAGTTCTCTGTGAAATTGCTCCTCACTACTTCTCCAAGGGAGTAATTTGCCAGAACTAAAAATAAATGGCTAAAGGACAGCTTAAAGCAGTGGTTCTTAAACTTTTTACACCAAGTACCACCTCAGAAAATATTTGGCTCTCCAAGTACAGTCTTTAATGAGTAGCTCAAGGTTTTGTTTTGTGAAATTTAAGACCTTTTTAAGACTTTTTAATGCCACTTAAAGTGAAATTTAATGCCAACATCGTCAACAACAGGACAATAATCTGTATGAATTTTACACTAATTATCCGTACCACTGTCTGAAACTCAAGGGTTTATTTTAAAGTCTATCACAGATGAATTAACTCCAGTGCTGCATTAAAAAATCATGAATAAATGAATCATGCATTTTAATTATAACATTTCTTCAATAAAAATGTTTTATTATAAGTTTTGTTATTACTTTTTGGTAATATTAACATAATGTTTTAACAAATTTTAAGACCTAAAGGAACAAACTTTAATACCTACTCATAATATTTAATACTTTTAAGGCCTTCCTTTTGACAAGATCAAATTCAATACTTATTTAAAGCTTTAGGACCTTAGGGCTACCTTTAATGGACCAAACTTAGCTTAAATCTTGACTAACCCAGGTCTAAACAAATAAGGGAGTTAACCTAAAAATAAAAAATAAAAAAGTATTATTATATAAGGATAAATCACACAATATACTTAAACTAAGATCAGTACTACAACTGGACCTGAACCAGAACAAAAGGAGGACTAAACCAGGACTAAACTGTGCCTTAACCACGACTAAACAAGGACTAAATCCAGCAATTAGTCAAAACCAAATCATAACTAAACCCTGACTAAACAAGGACTAAACCAAAGACTTAACATGTATTATACCAACTGTTAAAGCCCCAACCAGAGCAAGACTAAGACCACAATTTGAGAAATACTGGCTACAGTTTAATGTACATACATTATATGTCTTGAAGCTTACTTTCCTTACATTTTTGCCATTTGTTCTACATCCAAGGAACAGCTTTATCTTTTACTGGTAAACCTTCTCGAATACAAAATGCCCTTCCAATCAAGGACTTCCTAGGGACTAGCGACTCCTAACGTCAAAAAAACAGAATACTTAGATCATTCTCTTAATCGACCACCGCCCACTTTCTCCTTCACCTTCACATCACATTTATCCTGCCTCGGGTCCGCAACGTCATCGAGGTTTCCATTGTAAGATTACACTATAACCCTTTACCACCAGCTAGGGGGAAAAAAAGAAAAAAAAATTACAGAAGTATTAGGTAAAATGTGCTTGAAGACACCTTTAAATATAATGAAATATGATTAAACAGAAAAAACAAGAAAGCACTGGCGGGGACAGATTCCTCAAACAGACTTTTAAAGGAAACGATAAATGCGTGCGGGGAATATTGCGCAGTGTTTTAATGAATCTATGGCGTAACTGGCCCATTCCATTAGGGGACCGATGACCTTAGTTGGGTTATAAATTCCTTTCTGTCCAAATGTAATAAAGTTAAGTGGTTTGGAGGAGGCGGAGGCAAAAGGCAGAGCGGCGGGAGGCAGGGCGGGGCCGGCAACCAACCACTGAAGGTGACTTGGACGAGATGTGTGTACGGAGACAACACGGCGCCACACAAATCAGACAAGAATAATAATAAGAAGAAGGTTAAGTTCTCTCAGTGTCTCTATCTGGCCGCCATGCTTAGATCACAACAAGAATAAATATGTGTAAATGTTTTGCTACTTGTCAAAGCTTGGCACATGCGTTTTGTCTTACCAGCATGAGTCAAAGTAATAAATTAGCTGTGGTTTTATGGGAAAGCCAGTTCAATCAAGGATACGCAAGTTATAAAACATGCATTTACCAAAAGGAACAATTAATCAAGCCGGGTAATTTCACTTGAGTGTATCACCAAATCACACAGCTAGATGGGTGTAATTAGCTTGATTATTAATTTAATGTCTATTTATCCACACCAGATTGGAATGAATAATGAAATACAAGATATGACGTATGTAAAAATCAAGTCATCCTAACACTAATACAGTACTAGCATAAATTTGACTTTAAAAATAGAAATTCATAATCTAACTCATAAACAATTTGCAGTGAGAAATTAGGTGACTTAAAGGAAACATGTTGTGCTTTTTTCAGGCTTTTTGAAATAGTTTTGGACATCTTTGCATTGGTATTTCATGTTTTATAACTTAAAATAATGTATATGTCTGGAAAATGTCATTTTTTGGGGAGCATTTACTTTGGTTTTACAGAAAAAGCTTGGATTAGGTGCCTGTCGCCCCCTACTGGCAATGGTGGGGCATGGACAGAGCATAATATGGCTTTTTAGCATTGCATGATGCTAACACAGATAAATGAGATGACTGCTTCATAGTGACAGCCATTTAAACGCTGAAATTACCAGAATGAATCCGGTGACGATGCATGGGCTTTAGAAACACACAGAACCACTTCCTGGTTTCACGAGTCTACTTAGAGCGGTTAGCGTGCGGCCTCAGCTAACAGGATTACTCAAACAGAGGTGAATGAAACAAAATACTACTCCAGTTATGTTTTTGAGGTGCAAACAACATTGCAGGGTTAAAACATGGTTAAAAGCTCAAAAAAGTTGATTTAGCAATATAGGAGACCTTTATTTAAAGATAACTCAAACAGATTTTAGTAACATTTCCAGGAAAGGTCAGTAATGGACCAAGAAAGAAATTATTTGTTTTTGGTGTGGATCCAGAATTTTTAAAACAATTCAGAACCATTGCGATATAAAGGCAAATATACCCTACCCACATGCAGCCTGTAAATGAACAATTGTGAGATACAAGGGCTTTGGGGCTCAACATAGAGCATTTACCCCTGAACTAGAAGATCAGGATTCTGAGCTTAGGTCTGGGTATTATATCTTTACCATTGCAAGATATGGTCAATGCCTTAGTGAATATCAGTGCTGTCCTAGTGCTTGTTGTTACACTTAAGATGCAAGAAAAATAGATATAGTGACCTTTTAAATAATCAACTAAACAATCAATTAACTGTGATTAATATATTGGCTTAATTACAGATTATGTCATGATTTAATAGCTTCTTTGTTGATCATTACTATTAATAGGTTATTTGCGAAAGCATAAATCTGGGATTTAAATTAAAAGGTAGAGCATGCACAAAAAGAAAGCTAACTGAGATAACTGTAACACTTGTACGAGGAAGAAGACAGACTTAAGACTTTTGCAATGGCCGACTGTAGCAGAGTGAGTTGGATATTAAAAAATAGAGCAATTCTGCAACAGAGAAACAAAGGATAACTAGGCAGTCCCATGAGAATCAATACAATAGATTTGCCTTCAGACCGGATGGAAAGACAAGGGAAAAATGAACCAAGCACCATAAACGCACAGGGCTTAATAAAAGGCAGAAAATAACTCAAGAGATCACGATGAGGCTAGCTTTACCAGACCAGAGCAGCAGGATGGAGGAGGGAGTCTTCATGAGCTTCTAGTGTAACTGTAAGTGACTAAAAGCACGCGTGGTTATTAGGTTAGCATGTATTTTTTTTTGTATGCAAGTAAAGTTTATGTAATGCCTATTTTATTAATAAGGAATAAAGTTAGGCTAGGGCATTTGACTGCTAGTGACTAATACTCAGAAAATCTAGCTCTTAATGGAGCTTGTGGGTGAATGAACTGCAAGGAGACAGAATGTGATGTGAAGCAAAAAATATATTGTATAAAGTAGGATAAGGGAATACACAAACAAAAAATTATAACTTTGGTTGTATTAATCAGTTCAGTAGTTTAGTTCAAGGTCCTTTACAACTCAGTTTTATCCGTTGAGCAGTAGTTTAGTTTAAAGTTCTTTACAATTCACTTTTTTTCTTTAAATTTTTGAAAAAACAACATTTTTGAAAAAATAAAAATAAAAATCCGGAAAAGGATAAGCAAATTGTCCTTTCTCCAGGGCATAAAAGGGGAAAACATTGTCTTACCAGCTCTCTGTTCAGTTCAGGAAAAACTCCGGAGTACAAAAAAAACCTGACCCTGAAGTTTTTGGTTTAAATTAAGTTTTCGCCGAGATATAGACGGTTTTAGGAGACGCTCTGAACAGCCAACCAGGAAGCAAGGGCAGGAAGTGCGGGGATGACCCGCATATTTATCATACTGCTGATTAGCAGTCTGACAAATGAAAGTGTCTCCCCCTGTCACCTGCTTTAGGTCACGTTGGTTACATTTACCTGTTACCTAATAGCATATTGTAATAGGAATCATCTGCGTAAAAAGACTAGACCATAAGACATCATCTAAGCTTTTAATAATTCAGGACTATCTTGAAGCGCTGGCTAAATAACATAAGGCGATACTGAATAAAGGAGACTGCTGTGGCCAAGATGGAAGAAAATTTTAAGTAATATGGCTTTAACTGCTAAGCTACATAGAATATTTGTGTGTGTGAGCTCCCACCTGTGATGATGAGGCACTCGTTGTTCTCCAGAGCTTCAGTGAAGAGGCGAGAGACGATGAGCTCGGGGTTAATGACGAATCGGATCTCCTCCTGGACCAGACCATGTCCTGTTACTCCGCCGCCCACAAACCTGTTCGCAAAGTCCACCTAGGAACAAAACACACTCTGAAAAATAAGCACGGCATTTGTCTTTTGTTCAGTTATACATTTACTTAATTGTTTCCTTCCTGACTTTTATCACTGTTTTTACTGTTTTGTTGTTTACTTTTTGTACTTTACCATGCATTATTAGGCTCTGTTATGCGATCATATTAACCATCATCAGATAATAGAAATATGATCCTCATCTCCACTTCCTGCATGTAAACAATTATATCAGGAAGCAATAAGATGGCATCTATGTGCTCTGGAAAGATTACTTAATTTGGATTTAAAAGTGAAATCTCATCTGCCAAGCCGGACACTACAACACACCATTTTGATAAATAATATCTTGTTGACAGACACAGTAATATAGGTTGGGCTATTGTAAATTCAGACAAGTATATTAAAAATCAAACATGGAGTGAAATTGTTGAGAACCATCATTTCAATTTTGACTATTGTACCAGGGTTTTATTGCAGTGTGCCATAAATTATTTAGCAGCAATAAAGGCAAATAAAAAATATTTAACAGAAACAAAAGCTGTAGATTCACTTTTAGCACAAAGAACTTTATTAAATATTTTCTTTCAATATGGGCCATTGTTCTTTTCATCTTTTAGTCTTTGTGTGTGTGTTTTTTTTTACTCTACTCCAGCACCAACAGCAACAACAATAATGATTTTAATTTGTGCTTTGAGAACCCCCAGGAGGCTTAATAATCCATTATTCATCTACTCCTCAGACGTACTCGGTCGTAGTAAGCTTGTTCTGTAGCCCCAGCGGCCCTGGGGCAGACTGACAGAAGCAGAGCTGCCATTCTGCGCCTACGGCCTCTGATAACTTGATAACTTTTTTATATTTTGCTTAATCTAATCTAGTTTTATTTAGTGTACTTGATTCAGCACAGACACATTTTGGGCAATTCTCAGTTTCCAATTTGGTATATAGGCATATTTTAATTCATTGGCCTCATACTCTTATACTTAGTGCAATGGCCATCTGTTCTAATACCTTTATAAATACAAAACGAAAAACGTATTAACTGAGACTGCCAGACTTATTACGAGTTCAAAACTATCACTGTTTCTCAATTTCCAACATTTATTTTTTGAAGTTATGTCATTGTTTTTACATTACTTAGAATTAGCCTTATCCTACAGTCACAAGATGGCCACTGGAATTGCCACTGAAGCGGTTGCTATAGCCACACTGTTTATCTCCATGTTCACAGCACCTTGGTGGCTCACCTTTTTGACTGAGTACCACACAACTGAAGGGACCTGGGTTCAAATTCTGGTCGATTCACTCGAGGTCACTTCACTCTCTACCCCTTACTTCCGGTTTAGATGATAGTGTCTCTCTTGGACATAAAAGACTAAAATCTGTGCATGTAAGTCTAGGAAATGTATGCCTTTTGTTGCATTCAGTAAGGAATTAAACCGTAAATGTTTGCTGTTGAGGATAGGGCACTTATGTTTGCCATTTTTTCATTCACTCCAATTATTTTTCAAATTCCCATCCCAGTATCTGATTTCTTGTATTGTCAAGGTTGTTTTCGTCCCACTCAGTAACCATGCCACTATTTCCTGTCAGGGGTTAGGGTCCTGCTCACTGGCCCACGTCCACGTCAATCTGGTGACAGTCAGTGTGTTTGTATGTAGCTCCTCTTCAACTCCTCACCCCATTCACTCATTCACCCCGAGCCTCACCCCTTCACCACTCAATCTCACCTCCTGACAGGATGACAGCCCACACTGCTCTATCAAAATTCACAGACGATTGTCCTGGCTCGTCCCGAAGAGATCTCTATTCTCCCCTCCCCTCCACCCCTGGGCCCTCTGCTGCACCTTTTGCCTCTTGGAGCTACTCATGTGTGTACATCAGCTGTCAACCAGGGGGACGAAAAATGCATGAGCCAAAGTAGAGAGCTGAAGAGTTAAACATGAGGGGGTGAACCAATGTCGTCACATGAAGCTACCATTAGAATCTGAGACGGACATAGTGGCCAAAAAGTAATATGTAGCACACAAAAAATTTGGACACTGGAAAATTTAAAAAACAAACAGAACGCAATTATTTGTAAACGTGATATTAGTTTAATTTTAATTTAACGGCAGTAAATGCTCATTTATACCCCAATTTTATACATAAGCTTATCTGTCCATTCTAAGAGCTATTGTCAAAGTATTTACACTTTCAACCATTTTCTATGACAGCCTGTGTTACGGTAAAGAACCTGTGAGATGTCTTACAGGGTAAACTGAGAAGAAACTAGGGAGAAACTAAAGAAGAAAAATCCTGTTCCTGCCCTGTTGGTCAAAAATCCACCTCTTTAGCTTAATATATCTCCATGGTGCACTTTCATGTAAATATTGAATGAAATATTAAGTTTAGAGCAGTGATATCTGTATTCTGTTTTTACATTTGTAAGCTGTAATAACAACATTTTCAAATACATTTTTATCTACAGTATATCCACTCTTGTCATTTTTCCTTATTCACGTTAGATGTTCATTTGTTTTGCGTTTTTATGCCCGTGGTAAACAGTGCTTAAGACCATTTACTGCCTTCCTTCTGTACTTTGGTCCACATTGCGCTCACACTTAATCAGGACCAATCTATGAGAGCACCAGAGCTCTGGTGTACAGAGACCACTGATTTCAGGCGGTCCAGAGTTCACTGATTTGGTCGGAGCGTATTCACATCTGCACAAATGAACCGGACTTTCCCAGAAATCACACCAGAGTTCCCTTCAAGCGGACCAAAGACTGCAAGTGTGAACACCTGATATGTTGTATGTGAGATTTGCATTGCATTCTGTTTTTATTTACTTTTTGGCGCAAGGTTTTTTGGAAATGGATCTACTTTGTCAAATGCAGGTGCAGTATTTTTGTCCCGTTTTAAATGCCTGGTTGTCCAAACTGACAAAGTGCATAAAGGAGAGAGCACCTGCAGCATCCCGTATCCATCCTCCTCAATGGTCCCCTTGCAGGTGATGTGTAGACGTGTCAGCTGACTTTGAGAACTGGAGAGGGAAACAAAGCAATACTTCACTTTTTAGAGTGTTGTAAAGGAAACGTCTGGCAAATATGACAAGAACATATTCAGTTTTTTTCTTCATATAATGAGACAACAGCACTAAAGTACAACACAGTACAATACAGCCATCAACATCATTCATGGTGAATTTGATATTGTGAGAACTAACTTTCTGATACATCACATATTTGTAAAAGTACACTACTCGCAATAAGTTAGGGATATTGTTATTTACATGAGTGCTTCTCCTATTTGGTTTCAATTTAAATGAAATAAGTAAAAGTTCCCTTTGATATTACTAATAATGAATGAGAGGAAACACCATTTTCACGAGTTTAATATTTATTACCACAAAAATTTAGACAATAACAAGGATAGCCCCAAATAACAAAAATTGACAATGTCAGTAGCGGGTGTTTCCACCATTTGCCGAAATGACAGCCGTGACAGCAACGTCTCATGCGCCTCATGATGTTGTTCTGAGGCAATGCGTTCCACTCTTCCACAAGTGCTACATGCAGTTCTGCCAGGTCACATGGGGGTGGGGTATGACCATCCAGTCTCTGCTTCAGCTGGTCCTAGACGTGCTCTATGGGGTTCAGCTCAGGGGACATTGCTGGCCATACCATATGAGGCACTCCGACTTCCTGAAGTCGAGCTGTGACAATTCTGGCACAATGTGGTGGAGCATTATCATCCATGAACAGAAAGTTGGGGGTGTGCTGGCGGAATTGGGGGATGACGATGGGTTCTACGATGTCTCTGAGGTAAGAACGTGCAGTGACTGAGCCATCTACAATAACAAATCTATTTTGCGCTGACTGGTGATGCCTGCCCAGACTGTTGCACCTCCTCCACCAAAGCGAACCCTGGGGACCATGTTAACCTCGGCGTATCGCTCACCTCGCCTTCTCCAGCAACGCTGATGAC
This sequence comes from Bostrychus sinensis, assembly GCA_020698575.1. NCBI lineage: Eukaryota > Metazoa > Chordata > Actinopteri > Gobiiformes > Eleotridae > Bostrychus > Bostrychus sinensis. The sequence goes on along the minus strand of CM036254.1, from coordinate 9,428,018 downwards.
CATCATTTCTGTGCAAGGTGACCCGACACTCATCAGTGAACAGGACGGTAGACCACTGCTGCATTGTCCAGGTCACATGGTCTTGTGCCCACTGCAAACGTTCACGGTGGTGTCTTGGTGTCAGTGCAGTCACCTGCAATGGTTGTCTGGCATTCAAGCCAAAGTGGTGGAGTCGGTTGCAAATGGTTTGTCTGGAAACCCTAGTACCCCTAACATCTCGTAAACAGGCCTGCAGCTGTGTGGCAGTTGCATAACGATGTCTGAGTGCATAGGTCCTTAGGTACTGGTCATTGTTGTGGTCTGTCACTCGTGGGGCTCCACTCCTGGGTCTTTCACAAACTCTGCCAGTAGTTCTGTGTCTTGATGCAAGTCTGCTGATGACACTCTGAGACACACCAAGTTCACGAGCAACATGTGACTGCCTGCCACCGACCCGAAGGCGCGCTATGGCCAGGTGGCGCTGCTTGTGCGTTAAGTGATGTCGTGTGTTCATGGCTGTTTGAATGATAAACTTGGAATGACTTACTGACAATACCAGCTTTTTATACCCACAGAATGTTGAAACTGATGCCACATTGTAAAGGGTCTTTTTTTTTTGGCCCCAATATGTAAGGCACATTGTACACAGTGAGACCATTACGTGGAAAACACAAAATGAGCTGTGTCTATCACCCCAATACAATTGCCTCCCTATCCCAAAAATCTCTGAAGTGAAACAAACACCGTATGTATGACACGCACTAAGTCTCTCACAATATCCCTAACTTATTGTGAGTAGTGTATATTCATTGTTCTGCCCGTTCATAGAATGACATTGCTAAAAAATACTAAATAAGGGAGCTACCATTAGGATTTTTGAGGCTGATCACTGATCAATTAAAGCTTTGAATAACCAATGAATAAACAATGATTAACTATCACTGATCAAAGGGTCTATTTATTGTGTACTATAAATAATCCCACACTTCTCAAGACACTATAACCTTTTGTAAATGTGTATAAACTAAAAGGCAATAATAATTTTATTTAATTTACTGGCTTGATTGATTCTTTTCAGAATTCCCTTTTTCGATAAAGTTTTCGAATGACAATAAACAAATATTAATCATGGGGTCCTTTGGCTCTTATAATTGGCCCACTTTTGGCAATGATTCAAAATTTACTAAATACTTAATCATCTATCCATTATTCAACAAAGAACATCCATTCATTCCTATTAGGGGTTTGCGGGAGCTGGACCCTATCCTAGCAACTATGGGCCTTAGGTGGGGTACGTCCTGGACAGTGGCCAGTTAGTTCCAGGACAACCATTGACTAGGGTGAGAGTCCCCAATCCACTTAACACATGAATGTTTCTGGTGGGAGGAAGCCGGAGTCCCCAGAGAGAACAGTAATGTAAGGAGGACACACATATTCCACTGAAAGTGTGTTGTTTTTTCCAAGAGCTGAACCTTCAACCTCTTTCCTGAGAGGCAGGAGATCTAACCACTCTGCCATTGTGCACATCCACAACTGAGTAAGTAAAAATAAATTCAAAAATGTACCTTTCCCAGTTTGGAGGATCCGTTAGTGTTTGTCTTGTAAATGTAACCAGACCCTTTGGCCCTGGAAAAGAAGAAAATGACAGTTTACTTGGAAGTAAATGAATTACTTTAAATTACTAATACAGATTCAAATGCACTTTGCAGGGATTATAGAAAATCAAGCTTACTGTGTTGTGTAACTTTCCTAAAGTAACACAAGAGGGTTTTCAACTTCTCAATTTTTCTTGTTGAAGAACCTTCAAATAACCTGTAAAACAAAAATCATATTACGTAATAAAACTTCTGTGATATAATATTCTTATTTAGTTAGACTTTATCCAATGAGAGGCATTAATATTTGACTCTGAAGCATTTCCTCTAGCTCACTGCACTTCCATGCTCTGGCACGTCATAAGTGAGGTCAAGCTTTCATGCTGGCAAGATGTCCCTCTCATTTACCTCTATCCCTCACACAATGGCACTGCCCCAGGCTCGGATCTGGTCTCTTCATACTGGTGCACTACTTCAAAGCTGTGTAAGCATAAGACGACTCATCATATCCTCAAACTGCTTTCTAAATAAGATAGCCAAAAAAAAAATGAAAACCAAAACCTGAGACACACTGGCATTGACATTTATATATTTATAGAGTGTATTAAACCATGACCATGGTACTGAACTATTGCCAATTAACCTATAGATGCAAAATACTCCTGCAGTTGTTTTTTATTAGTACTACTTACTTTTCAGCCTTTTGTTACCCCTACCAACTTTCTTGAGATGTGTTGCTGCCATTCAATTTTTAAAAATGAGCTAATATTTTTTATTCAATGGCAGGAAGTCTGTTTTAACACCTGATATGTTGTATATGTTCTTCTATTATGATTAAATATAGTTACACATGTAGTTTTATGAGATTTTAATTATTGTATTGTTTTATCTTTACATTTTAAAGTTTGTAAGTTTGTAAATTTTATTGATTAACTTTTGTGTTGTGCTGACATTAACAGTGTGTACTGCCTCCACTATGTGTTAGGTACATTCAGTACATTAATGTAGGTGAACAGCGAGTCAAACTCTATTATTCAGGCTTCTTAAGACAGATTCCAGTGTAATATTGCAGTGTGTAAGTGTAAAAAAAATTTTGCTTTCAGAGGTATATGTGCAGAGTAAAACACTATTAGAGCAGCTCAAAAAAATGTACCCTTAGACTTCTTACAACATGTTCTCGTTTAACATGCTTCTACAACCCATAATGCACTGAAACATGCACCTAAACATCTAAATGCACCTTAAAACAAAAGACGAGCAAACCAATGCAGCTCTCTAATTGTTTTTAGTTAAATATATTGAAATGAAATATTAATAACTAAATTGTTATAAACATTCACCTTTTTACTAGAAAACACTGTAACTGAAAGGCAGAACACAATGGCCATTTCAGTTACAAGCCACATGTTTCCTTGTCATTTCCTTCTCAAACTGAAGAAAACACGGGCTACAGCACCTCGGCCCTTTTCCACCCCCTTCCATCTATCCATCACTTAACGGAGGACAAACCCTGACACTTCTGCCAAAACAGCAATCAGCAGATTGCTTGCTGCTCTGCTCGTCCAAGACAGAGTGCTACTGTAGCCGATAAGCAAAGTGATGGACACTCCCTCAATTACAGGGGGAGGGAAGGGGGAACGGTAACGATCCACGGGCCGTTATTTCACTGCATCGTTGTCCTGTCTCATCTTGTTCGAAACACAAAGGCATTTTCCCAACCCTTGTTTTTCCTGTGTTCTATGCTGCAGACAGAAATGCTGAAAGTGAGGAGGACTCAGAGTGTATCAGAGCGAGTGTGCACACATTCAGAAGAAGTCAGCCCTGCAACAAGAATCAATGCTTACATCATTAGAGTGGCCTCTTCACTTAGGCCGCCGCACAAATCTGATGTGGACCGAGATAGCGGCCACTTACACAGATGACTGATTGTAACAGGAGGATAGAGGGGCAGATAAAACCAACTAGAGCAGGGAATTCATGTGAACAACCTCCATGATCAATATGACTGTCTGATCATAAAACAGCCCCTGAGGGGAGAAGGACGACTAATGAGATCTACAAATAGACATGCAGATTACAGGGAATTTAAAACTGTACTGTATATCTGATCGCATGAATTTTAAATGTCTCCTGCTTTCCTGAGTTGTATGTTGCAATTTTATTTTAACCATCACCATATGTGGCCTGTTAGATGGCTATTGACATGTGCTTACTGTCCAGAGAGCTCTCCTAAACTTGAAATGTGAACCATAACCAGCCTAACATAGCAGGGCTCAAAATTTACTTTTTTTCCATGGTAGCACTGGTTCTTCTAACTTTGGAAGGTTAGGAGCACCATCAAAAATTTAAGAGCACCAAACAAAATGTATGAAAACAAGTGTTTAATAACATACTGTGAATTGAATTCTTTTATTCATTGATAACAACTGCTATTTTTGACTTTGACTTTAGACACAGCGCTTTTACATGTGGCACTGGTTCGGCTAACTTGGATAGCCTCTTTAGATTATTCTAGCCTGGAAAGATAACTCCAATTCTTTTGAATGTTTTCATGTAATTTATCACCAGACTCCACGGCTGCAACATAAGAGCAAGTCAATCATTTACAAAGTGAACAGTGCCCTCATTAACCTACAGTCCAGCAAACTCAGCAGGCCCTTGTGGACAACAGGGGAACTGCAGGTCAAAGTGTGTGGGTCAGAGTCATTGATCTCAGCTCAAACAGGTAAGAAACAATATAGAAAAGCTGCTCGCTAACTGTAAACCTCCACAAAATAAATCCTCACCGTTCTCTGTGTGGCAGAGGAAGCTCAGTGCTCAGGTGAAGATCACCTGTCTGTGAATCTGCATCACATGAGTCACATTATGCACTCACAGACTCATTAGAGAAGAAATCCACCTTCAGACCCCATTGTTCTTTATTTTTGTAGAATATTTATTTGACTAAATGTTTTCTGAACCTTTGGTGTTTCTGTGATCCCAGTGCTATCTCTGTCCCATGTAGCTGCTGAACAGTTTCTTTCTCCAGTCTCCTCTTATCCTTATGGGCAGTAAATATCTATTTTCTGGGCGTTTCTGATTAAACATCAGAGATACTGTCACGCATAAACATCGTGCATGTTCCTGCCGATAGAGTGCTAATGCGCTGTATGTAATTAGGCTATATTTAGCATCCTTAGCTTTTTTCATCTTTAACGGTGACTATCTATGATTATCTATCTATCTATTATCTATTATCTATGATTATTGGACCTATCAACATGAAACAAAAACTGTAGGTAAGCTCGAGATCTTATCTGTCAGAAAAAAATACCTGCATGCGACTATAGTCTATGTAAAAGATCTCAAAATGGCAATTTGTTGCAGTCGGTGTTGGTCAGTTTTGAGCCCTGCATAGTATGTCCCTGAGCAGTCTACATGTAATGCCAGGATCCGTTTCTTCTTCTGTATCCTATATAACCATATGAAAAACTTCACTCTCTGTTCAGATCTCTGCCATCTCTGTCTGATACATCTGTTCCATTAAAGCAATCTTGCAGAACTTGGTGATATTCTTGGTTTTCCCTGTTTTTTGTTTTTTTTATATAGCAGTATCCTAAAATCTGAGTTAATGCAATGACTAAACTTGATCAGAGAGAAGAAAAATCTGCTCAAAAAAATTCAAATTAATACAAGCTTGGAAAATCAATTCCAATTGTCTTGCTGCTGTTTATTTTCTTTTAGCTATACTAAGTGTTTGGTGTTATTTGTTTACCCCTGTCAAAAATAAACTAACAGATTAAGAGCTAATATTTGTTCCAGTATGTACAAAGGGAGCCCAACATTAGGTTTATATACATTTGTTGCTGGCACATTTGTGCATGTATAGAATGGCTTTAAAGGGGCTATATTATGTAAAGTAAACTTTTCTGAGCTTTCTATTTTTGTTATAATGTTGTCCCCTCATCAAAAACATACCTGGAGTTAGGTCTGAAGTGGTGCAAGCAGTGTGTTTTAAACAGGCGCATGCAGAAAAAAAATCAATCATCAAGCCAAGTACCCTGGATGGTCTCCCAGTGACAACTTTGTGAGGCCATCAACAAAGTCACATGCAGCTTTCTCCTTTACAAGTTAATAACGGATCATGTCTATGTTGACCATCCACACAACGGGTATATGACATCTTCACCTCATTTAGTTACAAAAAAAAAAAAAAAAAGACTTTATTTCACAGTTTTACTTACAAGGATTTTATTGTATTATTTTTCAGTTTCTACGCATGACAACAAGCTCCTGTAGGACCAATTTTAGGACAACCCCATGTCAAATGAGATCCCATCATATCAAGCTACAACCTGTAACCTGGCCCGTCATGTCTGATTGTATGGTTATGTTTGATTAACTCTTTGTGAATCCCTTTGAGGCGACTTCTGTTGTGATACTGGGCTATATAAATAAAACTGAATTGAATTGAATCACCTGGCAGACATCAAGCTACTCATGGACAGCATTTCTTTTCTGTTTAGCACAATTACACAGTGCAATTTGAAATAAACATCTTCAACATTATATTCTGTGTATTTTTGTCTTGGTTAAAGTTCAAAATATATGTGTGGTATCTTAAGAGGAAGGGGCAGAGAGTGGGTCTGCAGTGTGAACATTTGTTTTAATTAAGTGTCCCAGGGATTCGTGCAGCTCTGCCTCCTCTGAGTAGGCAGAAAAAGACAACAGCCATTTAACACTCCTACTCTCCAGCCCTCCCCTAGTACACTGACAAACAGGGAACAACCAGGTGAAAAATAACAGTACACCATTGATGTTCTCAATTCTTTTCTATATATATAATATTCATTCATTCATTATCTTCTAGTTACTCCTGTGTATGTATAATTTAAATACTAATGACCGCTGCTGGACACAGGTTAGTGCTGGAAAAGCCTTACCTGTAAAAGTTAATCTCGGGATAGTTGCCGTACTCAGACTTTCGGGAGTTCCTTCGAGGGAATGTGCAGAAGAAGGCGTTGGCCAGCAGACAGCTGATCTGCTCCTGAGACAGCGTCAGGGAGTGGTTCATCCTTGACTTTAATAAGGGAATGGGCTGGAAAAAGTAGAGGAGAGAAAAACAAAAATCATATTTAGGTAAATAGAAAGAGAAACACAGTTCATACACTTTTGCTCCAATAAAACTTACAGAACCGTTCCACCAAAAATAAAAAAATCAGAAAAGGTACAGATTGGGCTATGGAATAAATATTAGTTTTGGCTCTATAAATCCACAAGGAAACTTACTCCAGCCAGAAGGGATCAGTAAAGGGACAAATAAGTCAAGATCAACATCATGGATCCAGTTTTTTTATCATTTGCTTTGTGGATGGAGAATTTACCCCTGAACAAGAAGATCCCTGGTGTGAGTCCAGGTGTGAGTCTGGCCACTATACACTAATCAGGCATGTCGTTATGACCACCTGCACCTGCCTGTTATTGGTGGTAATTTTATGTGTCATGACCACTCTGCTAATATGAAGCCCCATATATAACAAACTGCAATGGACTCTGTATTCTGACTCCCTTCTATCAGAACCAGCATTTACATAGCTCATGTTGGATCAGACCACATGGGCCTCAGCCTTCATTCATGCACCACCTGTCGCTGGTTCACAGCTGTTCCTTCCTTGGACCACTTTTGGTAGATCCTGAGCACTGCAGACCAGCAACACCCCACAAGAGCTGCAGGTTTGGAGATGCTCTGACTAGGGGTGGGTACCGTTCAGATTTTTTTCAATACCTGTATTTAGATGATACCTGGTTTGTTATACGAGTACCTGAGCAACACTTTATCTGATACCTATGGTGTGCTAATTCACCTACAATCATAAAACACAATAATACTGAATAAAAGACCAATTTTTGGAGCATAATTCTTAGCTGTGACTTAAAGTCAGTAGTTTGTATGATTTTTTTCTGTGTTATTTATTTGAATCTTACATGCAAAGGAACATTAATGATCAATGACTGATCGGACAAAGCCTGCTGAGCTGCCAAATAAAATATCTTTGACATATGGAATGGCAGCATGTGCAATGCTGTTTTTGAGTTTTTCAATTGTTTTCCTAGATCTGCACCTCAGACGAGATTTTTTTTTGGTGTGGGATACTTTTCTACTCTATAAAATGACAAACCTACCAACAGGAGCCATGATGAGATAATCTGTTATTTATGCGTTTCGTACCTGTCAGTAGCAGTAAAACCGCTAAAGAGGAAACAAAACCAAACCTCATGTATTTTGGTAATAACATTATAACAGGAAGTGTCTGTGGAGAGGGAAGTCTGGGCATCTCTGCTTAGACTGCTGCCCCCGCGACCCGGCCCCGGATAAAGCGGAAGAAGATGGATGGATGGATGGATGGATGGCATTATAACAATATGAGCATGCAGACACATGTGATTCCACAGAGGGCAGTGCGGTTGGTCGTGGGGATGACACATAATTAGTTTAGTAGTCTGGAGCGGAGAAGAGACAAGGCGAGTTCAATTAGGTAAATTGGTGGCAGTAATCAAGGTCCTGGTTTCAGTTAGACCCACAGGGCTCATCCATCTCGCCTGATTAGAGCTAAAGAGCCTCCCAAGGCTGCCCAGTTAGCAGATCAATACTGGCTCTAATAACACACACACATAAACATTAGCCTTGACTGTTGGCGCCGCACCACAACCAGTTACAGGTCAAAAAAGGAGCTTCATTATGCAACAAGTACATATGATGCTTATTGGCAGTATGAAAATATAAGACATAGATTGAAATTTAACCTTTTACAGAACAATCTTTTATTAATTTCTGACCCTCTTCACTTCTGAGAGCCTAAAATGCTTCTGCTATAGCCAGGCATGTCACTCACCTGCTGCCAACTAACCTAATTACGTACCAAAATTCTTCTACAGCTGTTTTTTTTTTTTATTATAGGGGATATATAATGCTTTTATTTATTTGTTTAAACCAATCTTGGTCACCCCTAGAGGTTTTTCTTGTTTTACAACCTTTAAAAACATTATGTGACTAAGAAAAGGCTTTTTTTCGTAGTCACAATGTTTTATGTGACTAAAAAGCAGGTTAGGAAACCAGCAGAGTGCAGCAGAGAGAAGAGCTGTTATGGTCTTTTGCACAGAAATGTAGAAGAAGAACTTTTTATTTCCTTAAACCTTTTTGTATGATGCCCTTTTAGTACAAAATGAAAAATGTCTGGGAGGAATCAGTGAAAACAGAACTGTTCACTGTTTTTTTATATGAATGAGAAAAGACTGGATGTAGAAGGCTTGTTGATTGGTCAGTGCTTCCGTGAGTGGGCGGGGGTTTGTGGAACTGAGCGTTTTGAGGCATAGGATTATTTAAACAGCTGTGAATGAAGGAAAACACAACTCCAAGTACATTGTTGATGAGAGAACAACATTACAACATGGTAGAAAGCTCAGAAATGTTGATTTTGCATTATATATCCCCTTAACACCACCTACTTTTTACAGCCTTTTTTTGTCTCTGTCCCACCTTTTTGAGATATATTGCGCAAATTAAAAAAGAACTATTATTTTCTATTACATGGAAAAATGTCTCAACACCTTGTTTATGTTTTTTGTTTTAAATAAAATGTGGTTTTATGAGATTTGCTAATAATCAGTGTGTCTCAATGTTTTTGGAATTGGGATTATACCATTTTTCAATAGATGATCCATTTGGTTCATTTCTAAGCCTCATGAGGAAATTCAGTTTTGTTATTGATAACCGGATTAGAAAAATGCCAAACATGAACGATTTTCAGCGGTATTTGTAATGAATGATAATGGAAATAAAATGAAGACAAATGGACTTGGCATTTAAGGGCCTGTAACAAAAATCAAATATATCGGATATGAATTATTTTGGGCAAGAAATCAACCATACTTACTTACAGTATGCTCTGTGAAGTAGGGCTGCAAGCACATTTATCGTTTTTAAAGTTCAGATTTAGTCAAAATTTCCTTAATTTATTCCTGGTTTACGCTTTCTTAAAGGTATTTCGCTAAATCATCTTTTTGGAGCTTGTAATTTGTGTTTGATGTTTGCACCTCAAAAACATACCTGAAGTAGAATTTTGTTTCATTCACATGTTTGAGTAGTACTGTATGCTGAGCTGCTGCCCTCCTCAAGAGCTTAAAACACTCAGTCTCACCGCTCTATGTAGACATATAAAACCAGAAAGTGCTCCTGCGTGTTTCTAAAGCCCGTACTCTGTCACCGGACTCGTTCATTTCAGCTCTTAAATTGCCATCACTATGAAGCAGTCTGCTCATTCACTTATGTGTTAGTGTCATGTTGCTAATAGCCATGCTAAATATCCATTTTATTCTCTGTCCAGTCCCCAACATTGCCAGCAGGGGGCATCAGACAGCTAATCCAAAAGTCAAACTAACAGCTCCTCAAAATAAGATGTTTATATAAATTATTTTAAGTTATAAAATGTGAAATACTAATGCAATGGTGTCTAAAATGGTTTCAAAGAGCCTGAAAAAAGCATAATATGGTCCGTTAAGTTTTTGACTAGTAAAGTTCTATTTCATTTTAGCTGAACTTACTATGTCAAAATAGTTTATCAAAATACTGTCAATTATATCAGTGTAGCAATATTCAGCATATAGCCAGGTGATTGCATATCGAATGTTTTTCTCATATCGTGCAGTACTAATGTGAAGCTCAGCAAAGCACTGAATGCAAAATCTCAGAAGAATTTCCCCCAAGTGCAGAAGCATAACACATAAAATGGATGACTGGGCAGGAGACGGACCTCTGCTCCCTCAGCCCTATTTTATAATGAAGCAATTTGTGATGTCGACCAAAAAAGGGTCATTCATTACCTACTGGTAGTGAGTCATGAGCTGATCCTGTACAACATCCACCATTTCATCTTTATGCCAGTTTAGATGCCAACTGTAATCCTTCTTTCTCATCATCGGACTTTTCCAAGCAGCCACTGTAAGTGCGTGAGGTATGAGACTTTTGTGGCAAAATGGAAAGAGCAGGTGTCCAAGTCCAAGTCTCTGCACTACAGTATGTCTTTAACATTGCAAGATAGGGATAATGTCTTGGTGGAGGTCTGCGCGCTATGACAACTTCTAGTTAACCATTAATTCATCTTCTTTTGCTTATTCCCTTTAGGAGTCATGGGTACTGAAGCCTATCCCAGTAGAAGGGGTACACCCTAGACCAGGGGGTCAGCAACTAAAATTGCTCAGGGTCCACAGAATTAACGTTCTACCCCACTGGGGTCCGAACATAACATATATAAAATATAATAATAAATAGGCTATATTACAATGTTATTTATGTAATTAATCTGGGCTACTAAAACATGTACAATGATTATTTCTGTCAGAGAAACATTTATCATTTGCACTTTAACAGCAGCTGATGTTTGAACTGTGTCAGACTCAGATCATATTGGAGACAAATGGATTTATAAAGACTGACACTGTCCTCCAGGCTAAAGTATTTGGATAACATTTTAAATATATTAATTATGAATGTGAATGATGCAGGGGAGTGCAACAATAATACTGGATAAATGCGTATATTAGCGGCTAATTAATATGCACGAAAACGCAGTCAATTCACGCCTCATTGGCGCTTTGTTCACCTGTGCAAAGCGAGACTAGAAATTGTGACATTACAGCCTTCTGCTATGTAAATTTCATATTAATTCAGAGAACAGTGTTTGTGATCTGTGATCTGATCTGACATATTAGATGCTAAATACAAAAGCTAGAGAAGTAGCGCCAGGACAGACAAACGTTTCCAAAACTCACCACAGATGTCTTCACGCAGAATCTTTTAATCCTGACATAAAAGGAATAGCCCATATTTGATAACTGTTATAGTCCATAGTCCTGGCTTGTTGATAACTTCAGCCCAGAGTGAAGAGGCTCTAAATTCAGGATATTGACAGCGCTGTACAGATAAAAGCAGGCTGCCTCTCCGTACTCTCGCGGTGTAAATTTGCGCTGGAGTTTGCTCTTAATTTAGCAGTTTTCAGTTCTTTCTAGCTCATTTAAATCTGCCCCTGTCTCAGTCAGATCAGTGTACTCTGTAACTGTAGTAACCCACAAGGACCCCTCGCGTCTTAGTCGCACCTGTTCAAAAACAAAATGCGGTAATATTTAGCTATTTTTAAAATATGTGAGCATTATGAATTGCTTTGGGGTCCGGATCAAAACCTCTGGAGGTCTGGACCCGGACCACAGTCCGCGGGTTGCGGGGTCCTGCCCTAGACAGTGGCCAGTTAGTCGCAAGGCTGACACAGAGATTAAACCAGGACTAAACCAGGTCTTAATCATGAATAAACCAGGACTAAACCAGGTCTGAACCTACACTAAGCAAAGACTAAACCAAGTCAGGACTTAACTAAGCAGTAGACTATACTTTATTACTGGATCTAATTTGGGACTTGAACTGCAAAAGACACCTGCCTACCACAGTCTCAGAAACACTGGTAAAGGCTACTGTAAGTTAAAACCACGTACCATTGTGCAGAGGCGTGGAGCACTGAGGGCCAGGTCAACCATGGCAGGCAGCACCACTTCAAACAGGTGCTGTGCCTCACAATGATCAAGACACTGAAAAAAAAGAGAGAAATCAGAACATCATTGTGAATTGGCCTGTTGCAATTACTTAGGAAAAAATACACTTTTAATCATAATACTGCCATATAGAGGTATTTTTTTCTTAACATATACTATCAAAGTCTTGTATTGTCCCATGCCTATTGGATATAAACATTTGTATTAAACTGGATAACATTTTTGTATCAAGCAAAAAGTTGACAAATTCTTTTCTGTAGTAGTGGCAGTATGATCCATGCTTACTGATTATTAAAATAGGCCCAGCATAACATAAAATTATGATTATTGCTTGTAAAATCAATAGGTGGAATAAACACGGTGTAAAGGTCATGAGGTCTTGGCAATAAATAACTCAACCAATGCAGCCAGCAAATTTTTTTTTTAATTTTTTTAAGGGGGCTCGCAGATCCCGGAAACTGCTCTGCTGCTGACAGGCAAAGCATTGCAGAGAGAGATTGGTTGGCAATAAATAACACAGCAACTACCAAGTTCAATTAATGTTACCCATAACCTGGTCGATACAGGACAACTTAACCACTTTACTCCCTAATATATATTGGTAATGGAGATATGAATAGTGGTCTTGATTAAAATTGAACAGTATGTGATAGGGGTGCGGCTATGGGATGTGGGTCTGAGTGAATACCTGTACTTTTTAGGGAGGGGGATCCGGGCTGGAGTTTAGGACTGCAACGATTCATCGAGTTATTCGAGTAATTCGATTAGTAAAATGCTTCGATTAACATTCTTTGAACTCGAAGCTTCGTTTAATTAATGTAAATAAGACTGGCGCATAGCGCTGGGAACTTTGTATGCACGGAACGAAGTTTCTGCACAGTTAATGCACAACACACTAGCGACAGTATGGCAGTGGTTGGGCTATAAACTGAATAAATTTTATGTAGATATAAACTATGTAGAGAACAGCACCATCGTGAAAGAGGTTTTAGAGGAAACGGCGTCCTCCAAGCGTCGCACTGTTTGGCTAATGCTACAGCTAACTCACAGAGCAGCTTAAATACTGACTCTGGAGACCCTGCAGACGACAAAAACACTCATAATCACAGAGAAAGTATTCTTATTACCTCTGTAAAACCTTTGTTCAGTAGGTGGCAGCAAACTGGCAAAAATTATGTCACCATGGTGTGGTGTGATGTGCAATCCGCTGCGGTAACTTGCGTACTTTGTTTTTGTAGCTATGCTAATTAGCCGTGCGGGCTCAGTGGTGTTTAGCGTCTTTTATCAGGCCCCTGGTGTATAAATGATAATAGATAACACTTTTAGAAGCAGAGAGTGTTACAACTAAAATACTTTTTAAACTGTGAGGGGAATGCACACCTCTGCAGCTTTTGCATTGTTTTATATAGGCATTTAAAAAAATATTCTGATTAAATATATAATTAGTATATAATAAAGCCCAGTATAAGTATATAATTAGTAGACCATATCATAATGTATAATAATAAAACCTACATTTACAAAGCTATTTGCAATGTAACGCATTAAAATATGAAAAAACACTTCTTAATGTTAGACTGACAGATTCACAGATGTGCATTAAAATGTGTTACTTCTTAAAATATGCAGACACGCAAGAGTATCTCTTATTCGATTACTCGATTAATCAAACAAAATAATCGATAGATTACTCGATTACCAAAATAATCGATAGCTGCAGCCTTACTGGAGTTACCTCTCAGAACCTAAGCCTGGTGTGGTATGGGAACTGCTCTGCCGTTGATAGGATATGTTAAATTTACCTTTCCTGGCTGATCCTCTATCACAAAGGACTCATCCCACCCAGCACACAAACTGCTCACTCCCCTATGCTGTGCTTCCACAGCCCGTTTAAGTCAAGAAATGATTAAGATTCAATTGACCCGCAATGAAAAATTATGACAGAAAAACACCTCTCTTTTTCTTTAAGACTTTAGGTAAACGATTGGCCAGACAGAGGGGACAAAAGTTGAGAAGATAATTATTGTTGGGTTTTTAATGAAGTTGATAAAAGTGCTCCGGTGGACTAAATCTTTGTGCTACGCCTGATTTTAAAGGAGAACAATAGGACTTTTTGTCAGTGTGATGGCTAAATGAGTTGTTGCAGGGTGAACAGAGCCTCCTGCATCTCTCCCCTGGTGTATTTTGGCGAAAACCAGCCTTGCAAGAATGGGTGAACCGACCCGGTGACCCTGAAGTCTTGTGAGAAAACGCCACTTCCCAGTTAGCCATAACAACAAGCTAGAAATCGCTTTATTTCTTAAGACTTTTGTCATGGCAGAACAGCTAAAAGGCAGAAGAAACCTGTAAATGTCTATTATGGTTTAACAAATCTATTCTCACCCTATTAATAACTATAGTTTCACTATTAACGATTCTGTGAAGTTACTCTGCAGAAATTAACTGGTATCAACGCTCATCAATCTACAATGAGTCCTGCACAAGCTTAACATCCATACTTCAGCCTATAGCTTACCTCAGCATCCATCTGCAATTCCCTCTAAAATAAACATCCAGTTATTCTATCATAGACCCAGATTTACAACGCAATTACTTATGAGTGTATTGGCTTCGAATGTCACCGCCATCAATCAAACGCCATATTCTATCAAAGTAAGCAGAGGAGCTCGGCCTGATTAAATGCACCTTCAGGGGCAAAAATGCAAATGACCAATTGTGGGGGTGAGAGGAAGGGTGCCTTGATTTGAAACAGGAAGTCTTTGGTGGGCGATTCGTCTAGGGGGCAGTTATATTGCAGAAGAGCAGCCTGACTAAAAGCTGTCAGAAGTAATGAGCTGGCAGGCACCGTAAAGCAGTCCTGGGAGAGTAATGGAGGAGGTTGGGGATGTGGTTGGTTGAGGGTAGAAAGATGATCCTCACTGTTCGAATGGCTTAAGCAGCCAGATAGAGAGACCGCTCAGCTCATGCTTGACAAATTTATCAATGCATACAAGCCGGCTAATACAACTATATATTTAACACATTTAGCAGGACAGGAAGATCTGTCACTAAGAGCTAAACATACTTTGATCTATTAATTTTAGTTCAAATGAGGCAAAGATGGAAGAAGAAGTTAAAATCTGTACTCAAGTAAATGTACTGTTACCCCAAAATAATATTGCATAAGTAATAACATCAGTAATACTTGGCTAAAACTAAACTATTTATTACAGCTAAAGCTACAATAACTTCTACCACTACAGAAAGTTGTACAGCTACCTACTGTAACTACCACTACTATCGCTACTACTATACTACAACTACCACTAACATGACTACCACTACAACTACAACAACTGCTATGTCAACTACTACGACAACTACTATTATTACTAATACAGTAATCGTTGTGAGACAAGAATTCTACCAACTTTTTCCATAATTTTTGCAGTTACAGAAATGTTCACCTTGTACATTGTTAAAGTATAAAGTGTTTTTTCACTGTTGCCATGGGGTAAATTAATTTAACCTCTTCAAAAATACAAGAGAAACACAAAAAGCAAAGAACACAATATAACTTCATTTTATCTTCCATTTCTTCTTAAAATAATTGTCATATAACTGAGTGAGAAGGTACTCGTCGTGGTATGGCAAAAAGTTCAGAGTGTACTCAAGACAAAAAAGTTTGTGAACCACTGCTGTAGACTTTGCTTTCTCTCGCTCTGTTCTCCTGACCTGCTGCAGCACCTGGTTCCACTGCTCCTAAATGTAGCTGCAGTCATTACATAAATGTCATGGACCCTATTGCTAACAAAAAATGATCAGATTGAATGTTTTTGGACTTTCTATTTGCCAATTACTTTAAAAATAGCATCTGGGCCATGGTGAAATACTGGCTCCAGCCTTCCATCTGAGTTCTGGACATCATCAGATTGTAAACACAACCTATTAAAACATCCCACTTTAGCTCTAGTCGAGAGCCATAACTAAGATTTAGCAGGAGACAATAATTGAATGATAAGAAAATGATTGTAAAAATACTAAAAATAAACACGTTGGTGCTACACAACAGAGATGTAGCCCGTTGCCACAGCAGGTGTACTTCATCCGCAGTGGCTGCCGCTCATCTCTCAGACATTCATCAGAAAGTGACACCGTGACAGTTTCATTTGGGAGGAGGGAGACACACTAAGACAATTTATAGACAAGCTCTAATTTGGCTAACTCTTTTTTTACCTGCAGCCATTACACGTGGAAGTGCTTGTCAATCACTCGGGCAGGGGCAATGCGTCACAAACACCACGGTGCTGCACAAACTCTGTTGCAGATTTAATTAAGCATTGTTGGAACACAGCATGCTATCATTAAAAGAGACAGAACTCAACTTTTGCTACCCTTTGAGGAAAACTGTTGCATTACCCAATAGCGTTTTGTAATATAAATCATGTGTAGACCATTAGGCGTCATATAGGCTTTATTATTAAAGACAGCATAATGTTTATACCAGGAAGCTCTGACCAATTACAGGCCTTCGGGCATGCTTGTTTTACATTAGAATAAAGCAAACTCTCACATTGGCTGTTGGTCTTGAATACAGAGAATAAAAAGGCAGCCAAAAAAGTGATAATTCCTACTAGGCCTGCAACAGCTAATTGAAATATTTGATTATTAAAAGAATCGTCAACTAATTTAGTAATCGATTAATCGCTTTCTGGGGTATTCATTGTGTTTAAAACATGCTATGTGCTGCGAAAAGAGGTTTATTACCAAGACAGTAGCAGTAAAGCTGCAAAAACAGTGAAAGAAAATGTCAGTTTGGTTTTTAGGATGAAAACAACATTCTCAATCCTTGTTAGACTTTTGTAAAAGTAATAAAGTAAAGTAATAAAAGATTTTTTCATCAAGTTTCTACTAAGTGACAAAGCTTTTGATAACAGAGAAAGTGGCTAATTACACAGTCTAGTCTAGTCACACAGAACAGCACAGTTTTATTTGTTTATAAAATAAAATCAAAAATAACTATGCTGTTGTTGGGGGAGATCTGATGGAATAGTCTGCCTTAAATAGACAGAACCATTATAAAATGTGGCTTTACTGCCTTATATTTTGTCATCAACTGATATGTAGAAATAAATTACATTAACTATGAACATATTTCTGCACAATCATATTTAGCACTGATCCGATTAAGGATTTTAAGATTTGTCCCAGCAACATAAAGAAGTAGAAAGAACGCAGCACTCACAGAAGCACTAAGTGAATGGGCACTTAGGAGTTGCAGATGGAATTAGCCGCTCTTTGACGGAGGGTGACTTTGTTGCTGGCAGTACTTAGCATCTTTATGGATTTAAAGTGCTGCTTTTAATTAAATTGGATAAAGCCATAAAAAAACACCCGGGCGGCTATTGATCAAGCATGTTCCCTGCCACACACACAGAGAAGTGGTTTACACTGGACAGAAAGAGCGCCTTGGTCACAATCTGTGTGTAGCATTTTAGTTACTAGAAAAAACAATTTACTTCCCAGCTGTTAGACTAACCACACAGCTATTATGATTATGAAAAATAATAAAGCTCTGAGGTCAAATTATATACATTTTTTATGCAAGTAGAAAAAAATAAGATGTTAGCTGAAACTACCTTAGTCACCAGCATCATTTAGTGAGTCTGTTAGCAAAATAACTCATTATATTTTTTGGAAAGGTTAGTGATGGCCCAAGGAAGAAATTATAAGTTTTTGGTGTGGATCCTGAACATCGTCTGGATCCAGAAAATTTTTTTTTGCCTTCATTAGAGATGACAGCTGAGTAATGCTAGGACATTGTGAGGGAGAGAGCAGGGGGAGACATTCGGCAAACTGTCAGAGCCTGAACTCAAACCCACGACACCGAGGCAGGCTGTAGTTGCCCTGTGAATGTGCTGCAGCTCTTTACCCAAGTGCTTCTAGTTTATTTTTCAATGCAGGCTTGGGAACGCCTCGGGATTCTCCCAGAAGAGCTAGAAAAGTGTCTGGGAAGAGGGAAGTCTCTGCGTAAACTGCTGCCGTGACCCGGTCCTAGATAAGTGGTAGAAGATGGATGAAGTAATACAGACAAGCAGCACACAATCTCCAAGGAAAAGGGCTCTCAAACACAAGCATTGTGTTCGGATGAATATTTTGACACAATGTGATGAATAACAATGTCACTTGGGAAAAATACCTTAACCAACAGGTAATTATAAGCCTAAACTGTCAAATAATACTGAGCGAGAGAGAGACAGCAAAACGAAAGGCATTCCCTTGGTTCACCTGCACCAGCTGCTGCCGCCATGCTTCAGGCCCATCTGTGCTAACTGTGTGATACAAGTGGGTTCCTGTGAGATCCACAGGCACAGAAGCAAAACGCAAAAAAAAAAAAATGCTATGAGGAGTTTGGTCCAAGCACTGACAAAGCATTTTAGACAGCTCAGGATAATAAGGTATGGCATCACAAAGGAAAGATTACAAAGATGCTGTACTGAGGCATATTCTCACGTCTGCTTTTCTAATGGGAAGATTAAGAAAGAAAAATACATTCATTCATTCATCTTCTTCTTCCGCTTTTTCCCATTAGGGGTTGCAGGTACTGGAGCCTATCCCAGTAACTATGGGTCTTAGACGGAGTACACCCAGTTAGTCGCAGGGCTGACACTCGGGCCAATTTAGAGTCACCAATTCACCTAACGCATGCATCTCTTTGGAAGAGAAAACCCATAGTAACACAGGGAGAACACGGAGACCTCTGCGAGTTTGTGGCCGGCTTTAGAGTCAAACCCACAATCTCCTTGCTGGGAGGCAAGAGCTCTAACTGCTCTGCCACTGTGTCCTTTAGAAGAAGATTACTACCTATAATAAATTTGAGCTAAGTTGAGATAGACCTATATGAGTGAATGTCCCAACAATAATGTACACCAATAAAAGTTTTGAAAGAGTAAAAAAATATATATTCAAAACATTGATTGCTGTGCTTACTGCTTCACACCTATTTTTTTTTTTTTTACACATTCTATATTTTACAGACACTAATAATGAATATTTATGAGTTTATGAGCTAAGAAAACAAGAATTCATTCATCTTCTCAGGTAACCATTCACTCTCATATTCATTCACTAGGGGCAAGTTTAGAGCCACCAATTCACACATGCATGCCTAGCATGGGTCGAAACGGGTTGGAATGTCCCTCACATAATAAAGGACTTTTAATAATGTGAGAGTGCCTCGGCTCCCTCTTCTGTTCTTCACTAATGTTTGTTCCACTGATCCTTGAAGAGCACCTGGCTTTAAGAATTTATTTTTTGACCCATTGATGCGCTCACTTCGTAATTTAAGATTTGTCAAAGCCTCACACATGCATGCATTTGGACGGTGAGAGGAAGGCGGAGTACCCCCCAGAGAACACGGGGAGGACATGCAGACTCCACCCAGAGAGTTTATGTGACAGCCGGCCTCCTGGCTGAGAGTCAAGAGCACTAACCACTCTGCCACCAACTCATTTCCACTTAGTTTCCCTAATGTTTTTAGGGAACTAAAATTTATGTTTGCTTTAGATATTTTTCAACTACAACAAATCTTTACTTCTTCAGCTAGAATTGCTCCAAGACTTCAGGAGGAGTCGAATATAATTTTAGTTTTAGGAACAATGAAATAAAAAATATATTGTGTGTTGGTTGAACTACTTTAGAATTTTTGTTGAGTACAATTTAAAAAAAAAATATTTAAATGTAGACTAAAAGTAATTTGCACTATTTAAAACTACAACAGTGGTCACACAACACTTACCTCTGTACACAGGAGGTTCAGGGCAGTGAAGTCCCATTTCTTTGCATGGGCTGTGTTGTATCTCAAAATCGCATCCTGGAAGAGTACAAAAAGCTATTTAGACACAATGAAACCTATACAAATGACAAAATGGTTGTCAGCTGAGGTACTTGAAGCACTTAATGAACAGAAAGAAGCTGTCCTCTCAAGAAGTCTATCAAATGCGTTGTGCAAACCCTGCCATCTGGTGGTTGTTTATGGAACTCGTTTTGTATGTTGACAATTTTTAAAGTAGTTCAAAATGTTCTGCATCTTTTTCAGTATTTCATGACCTATACACTAGCAGCTACTTTAAAATTGGTCACTATAAAATAAACAAAATTCCAAGTCATAGCTTAACAATACATAAAACAGAGCAGAATATAACATACTTTTTTTTTTCTTTTACATACACTCATTGTGGCTTTTTTTAAGTACACCTGTTCAACTGCAATAAAACTAATTTGTGAATCTGGCTGAAGCAATATGATACATTTCGACATGCAGACATGTTCAAGACAAACCAGCTGAAATTCAAACCGAGCTTCAGAAGGAATGAGGAAGGAAGGTAATTAAACTCTGGGATGATTAGTCAGATTATTTCAAAAGATACTGTGATTTTTCCATAACCCCGTGTCGAAATTGAATGGTCTGAATAAAGTGGCAATTCTGTAGAAGAAAATGCCTTACAGATGTTAGAGATTAGAGGAGAGTGACTAGGTTTGAGATACAAAGTAATATTAACTGTGATTACAAACAAGCTGTGCAGAAAGCCATATCTGAACACACAACTCGTTGGACTGAACTAGACGGGCTTCAGTAGCAGTAGCACTCCTGTCGACTAAAAGCAACAAGAAGCAACATGTCGCACTGACTCAGAAAAATTGGACAAAAGACAGGAAAAAACATTTCCATGACTTGATTTCTGATACAACTTTCAGAGAGTAGGGTCAGAATTTAGCAAAAACAACAGGAGATGATGGATCCAGTCTGCCTTGTATCATCAGTAATGGTGTGGGGCATACCATAAAGCTCCTAAAACCTCCACAGTCAAAGATGTAAGCTGTTTCTATAGACATTTCTTCTATCTAACAAATGGCAGACCATGACTCACCCTCACATCTAGGCTGCTTTTGAACCCTCCACGCAAGGCAGTGTGGATCAGCTCCCATCGACTCTGGACTCCTCCTCCATCCTACAAGACCAGCAGAATACTTACTATACAAAATCTTTGCATCAGATTATCAACAGAATATATTTGTCCAACCTCAGTCTCCATGGGAAAAAGATTCTTATCAGAGCAGGGCATCTTCACTGACACATCGTCCCATGTATCCTTGAACTTGGAGGGATATGGGACAGGAACCTCGCCTTCTTTAAGGAGATCTGTCTGTACAAACAACAAACATGGTATTGGGAATTGTCTTGTAATGAAAATGCTAAAATCTAAAATACTACACCAATATTTGCTACATGCGTATTAGATATTGACGTTATTAGGATTTACCAATACGTCTTTTAAATAGTTTGCTTATAAACAAGCTGTACCTAGCCACAAAATAATGACAAGTAATGTTCTTATAAGATATAGAGAGTATGAATAGGTTGCTATAACAAAATGATAAGTGGCATAGTAATATAAATAGTCAAGACAAACTTCTACTACTCAAATCTAGAGGTAATCCATGACAAAAAAGACTAATCCAGGACTAAATTTATGAATAAACTGGGTCTAAACCAGGTAAAAATTAAGCCAATACTTTTAACTGGGTCTAGACATTTTCCAATCTTTATCTTCAGACACAGCTTTTAATTTGAGACTCTGATTGTACAATTGTTTGAACAGACAAAGCACAAATATTTTGCAAAACAGACATCGCTGTGTTAATATTGCAATAACAATACATTTACATTATACTTTAGAGCCCTACTAGAAACAGAATCACTCCAGCACCTTTCAGTCACCTTATATAAATGTGACATATTCATAAATAAAGAAACATGTACAAGCCATGACTGTTGACTTACCCTGACGGTGATGGTGTTGTTAGGCACTACCTTCAGGTGAGACAAAGGCGGAGCGCACTGGGGCATTCTGTTCAGCTCGTCTATGGGTGTACACCGCCAACCTCTATCCATGTTATGCAAAGCAAATGCAATGCTGCGCAGATCAAACAAACACTGAATTTAAATATTTATAGTAATATTGTATATTTTTTATAGCTTACTCATTTGTAACCATGAGTTATAGACAAATACCTTTCAGCCTGGCTTAGGACTTGACTCATATCAGATGAGCCACTGTACTCTGGTATCTGTGCATCCTCAGGTCCCACAGAAACCAGGCGTGCTCTTTCTTTGGCTAAACTTCGGCAGTCTTTGACAAGCTGCTGTGCGTCCATCACCTGTGTGTTTGCCAATCCTGACTCATCTGAACAAGCACTACCTACATGAGTCCTATCTGTGGAACTGTGTACGGCTTTACACACTGGGCTGTCTGGACTTAGCATTTCCACATCACTAGGTGTACTCACACCTTTTAAGGGACTACTACTAAGACACAACGTGAGTTTTGGATTTGGTGAGTGTCCAACAGAACTAGTGCTTTTAACAGGATGGGGTCCAGGTGAACTGGACCGCTTTGATTTCTGTCCGTTGGAGCAATGTGTCTGACCTGCATTACTTCTGTTGCAGGAATTAATAGATTCAGTCGTTTCAGGCCCACAGTCCAAAGAGTGCGCAGATGCTACATCATTTTGCTCAGAGGCTGATACAAAGTCCTTTTTAGGGTCAAACAGTCCATCTTTCCCATCTGCAAAGTTTGTCTTTGGGATGTCATCATTTACCATGTCTGGTTTGGCATCAGCAGTGACACTAAAAAAGAAACAAAGATAATTTCATGTTATAGCATATCATTACATGTTAATAGTACGACCTAGAAAAAAACAAAAAACACATGTAGACAGTATGTATTAACTTACCTTGTGTGAGAATCCATCATCCTTTCCTTCAATGAGACCAGTCCAAGATGATAAATTACTAAGGGGTTGCTTCATAAACAGAAATGTATAGATTTCGTGTTAAAAACAAACTGCTGAAAGGCTAAGTTTAATTTTTCTTTGTCGTTTACCCCACGAGTTATGTTCATCACTATGTCATATCACGCAGAGCTTGTCAACAACGAGCTAACTACAAATAGAGAGCTATGTACACCAATCTGCAATCTACATTACTCGCTTTATATAATTATTCCAGCTAGCGGTGTGGTACCTGCTTACTTTTATTTGTTTACGCGTCAGTTTCTTAGGGCAGTGTAGGATGTTTTACAGAACAAAGTAATTTGGGGCTAGCATTAATTGGCTGTAACGTTAAAGGTTAGCGTTGGCTCGCTAGCTTGAATGCACAACAACAACAACTTTAACCCAGCCTACGCAGAGAAGAAGGGAGAAACTTACAAGCATGCCCCTCTGTACGTGAGACTTCAAGGCGAGTATAATGCATCTTTTTTTTGTATTCAGCTGTTTCTTAACACACAAGATATTACAGCATTTTCCATCGCTATTATTGGTTTACTTCTTTCATCTGGGCTGCAGCTGCAGTACTGTACGGAAATCCTGCGGCCAATCAAATCACAGCATTTGTGAAAAGGGGCTGGACCAAGAGCTGGTGACCACGCAACGCGGCCGTAAAGGCGATTACTGTCGTGCCGCATTTAAAGATGCAGTAACATCTAAACAAATAGTCAAATAATATTGAATAAGTGGGTCAATATTTCATATATAAATGAAAATTAAATAAAATGAATATATAAATGAAATAAAATATAAATGAGAAATGAATATAAATGTGACCATAAGTGGTACTTTGCAAGTTTAATATACTGCTAAACACAAGTTGGCCATAACATGGTTAAAAGGATGAGCAACATTTGTTTTGATAGATTTATGGCTCCCCCATGAACAATATACATTTAATTTTATATTTTCAATAATAAGACACATACATTGTTTAACATTTTATTGATATGTATAAGCTTGACATAATTTATAATGTGTGCCTTTATAAACACATAATGAAAGTGCAAAAATAATGACATTAATAGCCAAATACTGGTTAGGCAATATACTGTACGATAGTAGCACAAGTTACTCTATGTATCCAGTGGCAGGACTCGCTTGTACAGTAGCAGGCAGTTTAGGAGTAAGGCCTCACAATCTTCATGGAGATGTAATTCTGTCAATATAGAGACATATTTTAGCATTATATGAAAAAAGAACAATGGCAAATAAGTTTAAATAATGATAATAATTGTATAATTGTATAATATATAATGAATTTACAGGCAGAGAGTAGAACAGGATCCCCAGGAACAAAAGCACCAGTAGAAGAATAACCCCTATAATGAAAATCCACTTGAAACGGCGCCATACGATGAACTTCATGGTCTTGCAAGGGTTTGTAAACCAGAAGAAGGATGTGTCAGGGCGACTAGAAAATAAAAGAGTGCCATAAACATTCAAATCTGCCTTTAACAAAACCACTAAATTATATTCTGACAACTGTATATTGACTTGGTATTTGTAGTAGCAGTACTAGTATCAGTATAATGTCTACAAGCTCCTACTTGGGTGGGTCCAGTCTAGGATTCATGTTGGGCTCATCTCTGCCTTTCCCAGCAGGTCTTTCTTCCATTTCCTTTTCCTCTAATATTTCCAAAGTCATCTCTACTTTACCCTACAAAACATGAAAATGCTGTTATAAGCAGTAACAACAAACAAAAATAAGGGTCCTTTTACTCCAAGATTGTGTTGTAAAGGCAGAAGCAAAATCATACTCCAAGTGCAAGGTTTCCATCCTGCTCTATGGCACAGGGCCACCAGCCACGCACAGACTTCTGGGAGAAAAGTGAGTTTGGTGTGGGACCTCTGCAGGGAATAGAGGTAGCCTTTCCTGGCAACATCTTGAGGCTACACTTTTCTGGAGTTTTAGACGGTGGAATCAGATTGAGGAGATCAAGCTCAACTGAACCTATAAGAAAGACAACAGAGCAGTAAAAATATTGAACGACACAAGATTCCTGCTGGTGGGTCAAAAGTAGGTTATAATGGTCATGTTCTTAGCAGGACATTTTTCAGTTTTAAAATATAATGTGAGACAATGTGAGGGTGACAAGGATGGACAAATTTTGGGCCCAAAGGTGATACCAGTTGAGAAATCACAGCTTTACAAAACAAGTTATCACAATAATTTTTAACACATTCATAGATTTATTACCTAAATAGTCGTCCAGAGAAAATTTGTCATTGTCCCATATTTGAACGATAAGTTTGGGTGGGATCCTGAATTCAGTTTTGTCGAGATTCCAAAAGTGCTCCTGTAACAAATAAAATTCATTATAGCATAACTTTAGTCAAACACATTTCATTTTACCACAACATACTTTTTACCTCTACTTGAATAATATTATTTTGAAGTAACGATACTCTTACTTGAGTACATTTTTTGACTACTAGTGCTGCAACACTCTAGGCTGGTCTTGAGACCTTTTTTTTTTTTTACAATCTTGGTTTTGGTTGATTTGAAGTAAAACTGCGGTCTCGGCTGCAGTTTTACTTCAAATCAAATCAAAATCACTTTATTTATCCGTTAGGAACTTCATTTGCGGGAAAAAAGCACCGGTGAAGGCACAGACATATCCATATCAAAGGTAAGCATCAACAACACATTCAAGCAGAGCACATACGTGCATACTGACGCACATCACGTACAACAAGCTAATTTTAAAAAAAAAGCATTAAAAAATACGGAATATATATACAAGCTTAAAAACATTGCTAGTAGGACTAGTGTGACCTAATTAGCCAATTAGCAGATGAATTGAAGTGGGGAGGAAACTGGATATAGCCCTCTTTGTCCTGAGTGGAAGTGATCTGTATCTGCAACAGACTGAAGTGACTGTGCAGAGTGTGTGTGGTGTCAGTGGCAATCAGTGACCCTATTCTTTTGACTTGTGTTGTAAATGTTAGTGAGTGACTCCTAACCCACAATTTTGCTGCTGATTCTGATTATCCTGTTTAGACTACTGCGGTTAGTGAGACTGAGTGAACCAAACCAAGCAACTATGTTAAATGTGAGAATGGATTCTATAAGGAATTTGTAAAAGGCGAAAATAATGGGTTGGTGTGCCTGAAGTTTGCAGAGTTTACGGAGAAAAAAGAGGCATTGTTGACATTTAAAGAAGATATTCACTATTGAGTTGAAATGTAAGTTTGTGATCAATTATGGTGCCAAGATATTTCTATGTATGAACCTCTTCAATTGTTTCATTATTTACAGAGAGTGTGGGTGGAGTGGAGGGTCCATGCTGGAAGCAGATAACCATTTCTTTGGTCTTGGATATATTTAGATCCAAACAATTGCCTCTACACCACAATGAACAAGTCTACTTGGTCCCGGTCTTACTCTCAAATCCAATTTTACTGTCTTGTCTCGGATGTGGCGGTCTCAGAGATTGTTTCAAACCAAACATTATAAGAAAAGACTACACTTTTGCAAATGTATAATTTTGTAAGTAATTTGTTTTCAGCTTAAGAAGAACCAGGAAAATGTCTGTTGACATTAAATCATTAAAATTATCAATATATCAATATCAATCAATAGGGTTCAGTGTTGACCTGGTCTTGGTTTGCCTTGGTCTCAATCTCGTCTTGTTCTTAGTCCTTAAAAGTCTCGGTCTCGACTCGGTCTGGGTTTACTCTGGTCTCAGACTGGTTTTGGTCTCGTTTAGTATGGTCTTGGACTACAACACTAATGGCTCCTCAACTCACCTCTGTTTAAACACAAATGGTCATTTATGCCTCAAAGATTTACTCACTTTCCTTGAGACCACACAGAGCTGTTCTGCGGGCAGGTAATCGAAACCAAAGATGAACCTCCAGTTAAAATTTCCATCACCATCCAGGGACCTATAGTGGACGTCAGTCTTCTGTTTGTCGTCTTCCATGCCCGGCATCCATCTACAAAAAGATTAAATGTCATGCAAGTTCTAAATTAAATTAAAGATCACTCATTCTGTAAAAAAATGCATGTGAACAAGATATAATGTAGATAGAGGTGTACCCTTTAACATAGATGTCACTCATGTTCTCTCCCGTGATGCTCGTCTCATCCAGAGTAACGTCAGTGGTGTTCCAAATGATGGCCCGCAAATAGTACCTGTTTTAAGGTAAATACATATTATTAGTGCTTATTGTTCAGTAAGTTGGATGTTTAAAGATACACAAGATACACAGATTTCTTTTCCTTGTATTTGAGGAAAACTAATTATTCAGTCTATAACAGCACAAAAGAAGTCACAATCTCCAAAAAAATAAGACACTGAGATTTCATCTGGCTTTCGCTACTGGGCGTTTTTGACAAAGGGGAAACAAGAGCAGAGTCTGGCTTGGGGGGGATGGTCCCATTCAGATCAGGGACACTTTCATTGGAGTTTACACTGTAGGAATGGCAGCGGTAAGTCCAACTGTAAAAATACCTGTTGTTTACATCACACAACAGCAGAAAAAAGCTCAAATCTGGCATTAAACAAACAAAAATGTGAGTATATAAGAGGCAGGTAATTTTTTAATAACGTTATCTCATTCACAGTAAGTCAGGTCGCTGGCCTTTAAAGATATTTTTGTACCTTTTGGCTTTACGTGGAGTGATATCAAAAGGAGGCCCTGGCAAACCGAGGTTTTTAGGAAATGCATCCACCCACAACTGGATCTGTCCCTAAAGTTACATAAAAAAAAAAATATGTAAGCTGCCTATACTTTTTGTACCATCAAGTTATAACTGTTGTTGTTTGACCTGGGAGAGGTTGGGCTGGTGCGAGCTGTACAGGGTCCTAGTTTCTACATGTTCTGGTACCAAACCCTGGTTTCTGAGGACATGTAGGGCAAGTCTCTCTCTGGGGGGGCCCAGGTGGGGATGGACAACAGTGTTTGCTTCTGGAAAGAAAAAGAAAGAAATTATTGTGAACTAAGAAACTGTGGACAAGGATTATTATAGATCATAGATATTAGTAAATAGTAGAAGAGTACCAGCAAAAATAAAGGTAAAGGTGTTGAAGACGGCAGTGAGACCAGCAATGTTGTACGATTTAGAGAGAGTGGCACTTAGGAAAAGACAGGAGGCAGAGCTGGAGGTAGCAGAGCTCAAGAAGTTGAGAGGAAGACCAAAAAGGAGCTTTATGGATGTAGTAACTTGAGGTTAGTTGTTGTGAAAGAAAAGAATGCAGAGGATAGGGCTGGAAAAGCCTTACCGAACTCTTGCAGGGTGTATTGTTTTCCAGCGAAAGTCAGTGCGGTCCCATCTGCGTCAAAGCCAGGGGCAGACACTCCTCGTATCTTTGCCACATTTATGAGAATCTGAGACGGTTTCAATTGGTCCCTCCACCGATTGATCCCTGAGCTGCAACAACAAAGCCAATTAATTAAAAGAAGTATGAAATATATATGGCTTACACCATAGTGTTGTTATGTTTCCTGGAAAGGTCAGTTGTGGGTGAATCAGGAACACTGTTTGGATTCAAGAGCTTTTTTTTATCAATGCAAGATGTACAGCATTCACCCCTGAACTAGAAGATCCCTGGTGTATGTCCTAGTCTGGCACTATATCTTTATGAATGCAATATAAATTGAATGCCTTGGCAGAGATCTGAGTGCTTCTAGTTCTTGTTTTTATGATATTTCGGTTCCAAATAAGGTAAGATGAGGCAGACTTTATTGTCCCTGTAGGGAAATTTGATCTTTCAGTGCCACTGGGGTAAACTCTGTCAGGAGCAATGTGCGACCGTAGTGCAGGGCCCAGGGACACTTCTCCAGATCTTGAGCCAGGATCCTGGTCAGGAGTACCTAGCAGGAGGATTAGCCTATGTTTTAGATTGAGTTAGGTTGAGTACCTGGAGGAAACCCACCCAGACATGAGGGGAACATGCAAGCTCTACACAGAAAGGCCCCAGAATCAAACCTGTGACCTTCTTGCTGTGAGACAAGTGTACTAGCCACCGTGCTGCCTAAACAATAAAACTTTATTAAACTGTGAGCACTTCAGTGTCCCAACCAACCACTTGAGAATCACTGGTTTAAACACACCTACAGCAAAAACATTACCTACTGATTCTTGAAAACATTAAACAGATGGCAATCATATCATGCGTAACAAGTGTAAATGTACTCACATACAATATGTCTGTGGTAGGCCACAGGATGGCCTGAACCGGGACAGCAGTCTGTTTTCTAGATCAATGACTGTCTCACCAACTTTTTCATCTCTGCTCAGTAAGTCATAGTCATAAACAGCAATCTTCAGGTCCTTGTCCTGAGGCAGGAAGCAGGACATCTCAAACATCCTGTATAAATATGAAACATGTTACACAAGGGGACAAAACAGTACAGTACTTACATGTGAATATGAATAATTACAGCTCACCTCCCAAATTCTGGATTGAGTGTGTTTGGTTTGTAGTGATCTCTGCCATCCACCGTTTTTCTGCCCAAAGTAATCTTTAGGTATGGATCACACTGAAATAAAAAAGGTAACAATTTGAAATAAAAAAAATTGTTAAAATATATATACAGTAAATTGTAATTTGAGTGTGCAAAACCCACCATCCCATTTGCATCTTTGGGCTGGAGATCAATACAGCGGACCACGTAGATCCTGACCAAACATTCTTGAGGCCCACTCTCAGGAAGCTCTCTGAACTGACGAGGTGGCGACGGCACTCCTGGATCATCGGGAAGTGGATAGATCCTGAAGGAGCCCTGTACATGAAGAAAAATACAACATCATTATCATTATGTTGGAACAGCAACTGAACTATTGGAGCTATTTCTACTTTTGTCTTTTTATTTAATTTTGTAGTGTTTGCTTTGATTTTTAAAGCATCTGTTCAGCTGCTTATTATTTTATCTATTTAAACTGTAATTATTACTTTTGTGGGGGGTTTGTTTGCTGTTTTTATTTTTTAGCAGCATAAGTCATATATTGGATAATGGGATTTTAGTCAGTAATGGGCCAATGAGGGTGACAGGAAATGTGGCCACCTCAACTGAAAAAAGGGAGTATAATTGTTTATTATTGCAAGATAGGACCAATGGTGGTGTTTTTGTGTGGATCTAGATCACTGTTGCCTCAATGGCCCTTTGAACTGCATAAATTTGACTATGGTTTAAACAAATGGCCACCACATGCACAGTTTAACTACAGCTAGACAACAATCCCTTATCGTCCACTAGAGGGCAGACAAAGGACACTGAATACATAATACAGTGCATAGACCACACTGCTGTACATGTCTTCTACAGGACTGTATGGTGTGCTCTAAACTTGAACTTTCATTTTTACCTTAAACTCTCCAACCACTGAAGGATCCTCTTCTTCGTCATCAGTCTTACCGCGCTGGAGTTTGAAAGTGCTACAGAAATCTGTGAGGTTTTGAAACTGGTCCACTTCCTCTAGTTCACAGTCAAACACCTGAAGCCACAAAACAAGATCAAGATCACATTTAAAAGTCATTTAAACTACTACTACTACTAAACTACTACTATGACAACTAAGACTAAAACTTACTTCATTGACATTACTTACTGGAATTAACATGTATTAATACTAAATAGCATTTTTTTTATCATTAAATAAATGTGCAAATGTAGTATAAACTGTGGTATGGTCTGAGTCAGATATTGCACAGTGAATGTGAAAACATGTTCCTACCTGCAGAGTATCGTATCCTTTCTTAAGATAAGGCCCACACTTTTCTTGCTGCCCGACCGAGGCGAAGAACTTACTCCACCAGTCCACTGTCTCTTCCTCCTGGACAAAAGACAATGCAAATTTTTAATACTTTGTATTATTAATTTATCATTATCTTCACCAAGAAACATATGTTTTGGCTGTCCTTTGTTTGTTTGTTGGTCTATTATCAAAATAACAGTCAGTCCTAGTTTAGTCCTGTTTCAGATTTGGTTTACTCCTAGTTTGGGCCTGGTTTAGTATTTAACTTCTGTGTGGAGAACACTGTGCCAACCTGGGTCTGGTGTTTATTCCAACAACAAGCCCTGGGTGACCCCTGAGTTTAAGCTGAACCAGAAGAAGAGGGCTTTCATTTCACGGGACAGACAGGAGGAGAGGAGAGTTCAGCATGAACTCCAGTACAAGATCAGGCAGGCCAAGGACAGCCACAGGAAGGAAGCTGGAGGAGCGGCTGGAGCAGAAATACACACTGGACGTATGTGTGCATCGGCTCCGCTGAGGAGAGAACTGCGGTGGCCAAAGAACAGAAAAGCTGCAGGACCAGATGGCATCAGCCACAGACTGCTCAGGACCTGTGCAGACCAGCTCTGTGAGGTGCTCAGGTACATCTTTAACCTGAGCCTCAGCCTGGAGAAGGTCCCTGTCCTATGGAAGAGCTCCTGTGTGGTTCCAATTTCTAAAATAACTTACATGAAGGAGCTGAACCACTACAGATCCATCGCCTTGACCTCCCACCTGATAAAGAACATGGAGAGGCTCATCCTCAGTCACCTCCGCTCCGTTGTGAGCACCGCAATAGAACCGCTGCAGTTTCTCTACAGGCCAAACATCAGGGTGGACGACGCTGTCATCTACCTGCTGCACCGGGCGCTGACTCACCTGGAGACCTCTGGGAGCACTGTGAGAGTCATGTTTTTTGACTTCTCCAGCGTGTTCACCATCCGACCAGCGCTGCTGAGAGGGAAGCTGGAGGGAGCTGGAGTGGATGGACAATTAATGCATGGACGATTGACTACCTCACCAACTGGCCACAGTACGGGCATCTGCATAACTGTGTGTCTGAGGTGGTAGTCTGCAGCACTGGGGTCCCTCAGGGAACGGTGCTCTTACCGTTCCTCTACACCCTCTATACTTCGGACTTCACCTACAACACCAACAGCTGTCATCTACAGAAGTTTTCTGAAGACTCAGCCATTGTGGGCTGTGTGTCTGAGGGGAGTTGGAGTACCGGTCAGTCATCATTGACTTTGGGGACTGGTGTGAGTGCAACCACCTGAGCTTAAACACCAGCAAGACGAAGGAGATGGTGATTGAATTCCGGAGAAGGACATTACCCCACACACCGGTGAACATCCAAGTACCTGGGTGTTCACCTCAACAATAAAATGGACTGGTCCCAAAACACAGACGCCCTGTACAAGAAGGGCCAAAGTTGCCTCCACCTTCTGAGGAGACTGAGGTCGTTTGGAGTGTGTAGGCCTCTGCTAAGAACATTTTATGACTCTGTGGTAGCCTCCGCTAGCTTCTACGTTTGCTGGGGAGCGAGCAGCACTGACCGAAACAGGAACAGACTGAACAAGCTGGTCAGGAAGGCCAGCTCTGTCATGAGCTGCCTGCTGGACTCTGTGGAGGAGGTGGGTGAGAGGAAAATGTTGGCCAAGCTCACATCCATCATGGACAGCACCTCTCACCCACCACAGCAGACTGTGGGGGGGCTGAGCAGCTCCTTCAGCAGCAGACTGAGACACCCTCAGTGTAGAAAGGAGCGCTACCGCAGGACCTTTATTCCCACCGCTGTCAGACTGTACAACTCGTCTGTATAGTCATAATAATGTGCAATGTTTATTTATAGTCATATATTCATAGTCATAATAATGTGCAATGTTTATTTAAAATTCCCTGTACTGTGCAATACCCCCATTACTGTCAATATCATCAGATTCTTCATATTCTGAAATCACATTGTAAATATGTATATAGCCTGAGGTTGTTGTGCACTGTTAATTTTATATTTTATAGTTTATATTTATAGTTATTACATATTTTTTCTTTTTTTAGACATTTTCTTGTAAGCAATTTATATTGCACCTTTTTCTTTGTGATGCATGCTCATTTTTTTTGTTTTTTTGTTTTCTGCACTTTATTCTGTATTAAGATCTGCCTGAACAATTTATTTTCTCCACTCTGAGATTAATAAAGTTCAGTCTAATCTAATTTAATCTAAGCTAATCTAATTTGTTTAATCCTGGTTTATACCCAATTCAGTCCCAGTTTAGTCCTTAATCAGTCCAGTTTAGACCTGGTTTAGTCCTATTTCCGTCCTAGGTAAGTCCTGATTTAGGCTGATTTTAGTTTATAAAAGGCGGTACCTGGAAAGCCAAATATCTGTGCTGCTTGGTGTGAAAAGTTTGAGAATCACTGAACTACAAGATCGGTGGTTTAAACCCAAATCTTGGCACTATATGTTTTCCATTGCGAGGTTGGGGCCAGTGCCTTGATGGGGGTGTATGCTCTCTAAGTGCTAATATTATCTCCTTTAAAGTCTTACCTTTTCTGCTTGAAGCTGTGGAGGAAATAAAATAAGATTAGGAATAAAATAATAATAATAATAATAATAATAATAATAATAATAATAATAATAATAATAATAATAAAATAATAATAATAATAATAAATGAAAACACAAGGAAAAAATCTTAAAAAGTCTCACCTCGGTTTTCACAATAGGCCTCTCTTCGATGTTAATGACGACGTCCCCTTGGGCAGCAGCTATCATTGCCACTGCAGAAATAAGTGATGGTTAAGTGGCTACAATAACGGTGAGTATGTACTGTTCGTAGACTAAAGGTGATGTGTACCTCTGGCAGACATGACTTCATTGTTGACGCGGTACGGGTCACAGCGGAACTCCTCTAAACAGTCAATGGTGCACTGTCCCACCACAGGCTTCCTGCCGAACGGTCGATGGTCAATTACCTTCAGCACAATCGGAGGAGTGTACATGTCCTCTTTGGGAAGGAGCTAGGGATGAACGAAAATGTCATCAAACCTCAGGGGCAAGCTAACTAGATCATCCTGGCTTATTTAACAAGTCTGGATAAACTTGTCCTCATGTCAGCTTTTTGTGAGTCAGACTAAACTCCAATGGAAACGTATGTAGGCGGTTTAGCTTGGTCCAGAGCAGTTTAAACGTCAGGTCATTGGTTAACCCCTTGGCTATCTTTACCTTTGTCACCAACCTGCGGCTAATTAACCTAATAGTTGCAAAATACTCCTCCAGCTATTTACTTATCCCTCAGTACTGCCACTAACTTTTCCAGCCTTTTGATGCCTCTGTCCCACCTTTTATGATTTGTGTTGCTGCGATCATAGTCAACACAAGCTTTGATTTTTAACGCAAGGGAAAATAATAAATGCCTTAGTTCCAAGACCTGAAATGTGTGTTTGTGCTCTATTTTGGCATTTTAGATTATCAGTGTTGCTATTGCTGGATAAGTCATTTAATTTGAGACAAAATATGTCAGACAAATGTGTTCTCTTGGCTTATCAAGTCTGCGGGAGCCCAGACTAGTCCTAACAGAACCACTTGAGTCTCGAGTCCTATTTTCTGGCTAACCCTAACTTGCATTTGGCCTTGAAAGTTGAAATAACCAAACTGTAAATACCACTTTGAGCAGAAGGACAGATCCCGGGAAGTTGGGGTTCTTCTTGAAGTTCTTGATAACAGCAGTTTGTACAATTTCACCGCCGCACTCCACGATCAAACTGGGAGAGGAGACTGTGGCTAGTTGATAGGTCTTCATGTTCCTCAAGCCCCAGGTCAAAACCTAAGACCACAGAGAGCCATATAAAAGACTATCATTATGACAGAGGACTGTAAATGCAACCACAGTGAAAACATCAGACTGCTCTTGTCTGATGATCGTGTTGCAGTACCTCAATCGCAGTGAGCTGCACCACTGGCCTGATTCCCTGGGGAACCATGTAGAGCGTCTCCCCGCGACGAGCAGGCACTAGGGGCATATCTCCTTCATCCATCTAAAAGCAAACAGTGTTAAAATTCCCAGATACAAGGAGAACATGCAAACTCCACACAGAAAGGCCCAAAAAGTCCAGGAATCGAACCTGGGACCTTCGTGCTGTGAGGCGAAGGTGCTAACCACTTTGCCACTGTGCCACGAATGTTATTAAAGCAATATTTAGGCTTCAAATAGGTTTAATGCTATAACCTCAAGCCACTTTTGGGTCCACACTGTTGGGTCTATACTACTAGTTAACAATGAATTCATATCTCAGGAGAATCAGGAGAAAATTACTATTTTAGCCCTAGATATGCATGCTACTTAAGTCCTGAGAGTCTTCTGGTCTCAAAAGTAACACCTAACCAAATGTACATATAGTAAACATATAAAATAACATATCATTTTTTTGCTTGCCTCGCAGGGGTCATTAACGGGAGGGAAAATAATTTTGTACTTAGACAATTGTGCATCAGTGGGGCGCCAAAAAAAGTTATGCACTTCCGTAGTACGAGATAAGAGAAACAAAGAGAAAAGGAAGCAAGTAAAATGCCAATAAACACTGGTAATGCATTCATGCCATGTTTAATAAAGAGACAACAATAATTGCTTGGCCGCATGATCTGCAAAAACTCCGAATGTTTAAGATAAACTCTAATCTAAAGTGAGAATGTAGTACTATTACTGGAGAATTTGGTCAAGTTTTCTTTATAATGATATTAAAGCAGTAAAGCTTGCTAAACTGTTGTTGGTGAGTTGGGGACTAAGGTTGGCAGGACCATTTTTGTACCATTTTCAGTATTCTGCGGTATAGTGTGTGGTTTACCGTGTCTTTCAGTAAGAGCTCAGCTGCAACTAGGATTTCACCAGAGCTGCGACCCTTTTTCAGAACTGGGAACCACAAAAGCTTGGGTGCCACAGCCACACCAGGGTTCAGTTTTACAACAGGGGGGCAAGTACAGTGACCCATGGGCTCATCCTTACCCTGGTGGATAAAGAACAGGAAAAGCACTTTGAAACAAATTCTTAGTTGTATTTCACAGCAGTTTTTTTTTTTTTTTTTAATAACATACCACTTGATCACTGTCGTACAGCTCCAGAACCACATCAGGCGGACTGTGGGCTATGGTCTGGGGATCTCCATAGATTTCAATGTCTTCAAAGATCAGCGTTTGGTCCCATGTTGGGTTTAGAGTGGCTCTGATGACCTCTGTGGTCTTACTCACATGTAAGAACGACACATGTGCATAGGGATCTGAAAGAGCAACAAGCGGTCAAACTTCAGTTCAGTGATTCTCAACTGGAAGGGCGGGACCTAGAAGTGGGTCATAGAAAAGTTTAATAGACAGTGTTGAACAAAGGTTTTAGGCAGGTGAAATTTAGTGCAGATCCAGATCACTGTTTTGAACCAGGAGTGTTTTGCACCTTTTTTAGATATGGACTGAAGATACTAACTTCACTTACTAAAAGGACAGCTAATTAGTTTTAGTGGATTCCCTAGCACTGTGAGATAAAAGTGTTTTGTGGCTCAATGGAAAGAGCATTTACCCCTGAACTAGATGATCTTCAAGTCTGAGTCTAGGTCACTATCTGATCACTATATCTTTACCATTGTGAGTGCCTTGGCACATGTCTACCCCTCCAAATGCTCCTAGTTTGATTTATCTTCTTTTTGGGGATTTTTGTACATTTATAAACCTGTCTTCTTATAGGGACCATATTATTCCTTTTTCAGGCGTTTAAAATAGTTTTGGGCATCTCTGCATTAGTAGTTCACATTTTATAACTTAAATAATGTATATGTATGGAAAACCTTTGGGGAGCTGTTTTACTTTGCAGAGAAAGCTTGGATTAGGTGTCTGATGCCCCCTGCTGGCAACGGTGGGGACTGGACAGAGCATAAAATGGCTAATTAGCATGGCTATTAGCAACATAATGCTAACAGACAGATAAAGGAGCTGACTACTTTGTAGTGATGGCAATTTAAGCACTGAAATTCATCAGAATGGGTCCAGTGATGGTTTATGGGCTTTAGAAATGTCAAGGAGCACTCTACTAAAAATAGCTGTGAGACCGAGCGTTCTCAGCTCTTGGGAAGGTCCGATTAAGCATACAGGATTACTCAAACAAGCATAAATAAAACAAAATACTACACCTATTACTACTAGGTATGTTTTTAAGATGCAAACAACATGATTAAAAGAAAAAAAAATACATTTATCAGAATAGTGGACATTTAAATGTGATTTTATGGTACATATGCCTTAAAAAAAAAAAAAAAAGAAAAAAGAATATATATGTAAAACAAAATGATTAGGCCTATAACTGAGCCCCACTATCAGACCAGCTAAAAAATACTGGTTTAGCTCATGTCAAGCCAAAAATAAAAAAGCTTTTTATACCAGAAAAGCTGTCTTTGTCCATGGCACAGAGATTCCTTGCTTGATACACATAAACTCTCAGATGGTAACGATGAGAGCCTAAAAAGAAACAGAAACATTTTTCACCACACTTACAGCATGTGAAAGGGCATGACTCTGTGATTGTCCACACCCTTGTATTCAGCCAATTTTTAGCCGGTGTTATGATTAAATGTCGTTGCTCTATCAGTCAGGAAGTGGGCTTTTGTAGCAAACAGCTTTTAATCAGCAGCACTAGGAATGTCCTTTTACTTACGGCCAAAGTGGCAGGAAACTGTGGGCGTGTTGGCACCGAACTGTTTGGCACCATCTGGTTTGCTGGCTTTCTCATCCACATCAACCCCCTGTTAGCAGAGAAAAGCATATTGCATGGTGAAATCTCTAGGCCCAATTTTTTCTTGATTGCTCAATGGGAAAAAAAACACCACTTTAAAATGCAGAACTATTATATTTTTGAGATATTTCCTAACATCTGTTGGATAGGGCATGTGTAGGAAAATATTATGAGGATATGAGTCAAAGGGCATAACGAAACATGGCTGCTCTGACTACACACTCATTTTTCAACAAGACAGCACTTCTGTTTCCTAGAGATATCAGTTTTGTTTGTTTTTTTCTTCTTGCATTTAAAAAAACTGTTCAATCACCAAAAAGTATAATGTTAAATGACTGGTGTGTGACTTCAGGATATAAAAGAGTGTATTATGTTTGCTTCCTTGAATAAGACACTCATTGTCAACATATTAACAATTATCAATGTTTAGCCGTTTGGTCATTGATTTTAGTAAGATAAATGTTCATTTGCCTGTCATTGGTACTGAGGTACAAAGTGTGGAAAGCTGTAAGTTTTTGGGTGTGACCTTCTCAAATGATTTTAAACTATTATATATACACCATTGTTAAGAAGTCACGGCAATATCTCTTCTTTTTAAAGGAATTTACCCCAAACAAATAAATTCTTTTAAACTTTTATCGTTGTACCATTGAAAGCCTTCTTATCAGCTGTATAACTGTGTGGTTTGGTAATCTCACAGTTAACGAAAGGAAAACTTTTAACCAAGTGGCTCGCTCTGCTCGCAGGACGGTTGGGTGACGAGTTGTCAGTCCTGGAGGACATTTATAAACACAGACTTATTTCTCGGGGATCACTCATCATTAATGACCCGACTAATCATCCAGCACGTGATATCTTTGAACTTCTCTCCTCGTTCCCTCCATCGTTCTGTGAACTGCACTACCTCTCACCATGCAAAGTTTTTTTCCCACAAGCTGTGATGACTTTGAACAATGAACTTTGAACTGATATGCACCTTTTTTGTATTTAATCTTTTTATCGCTGTATTTATTAGTATTTATTCATACCTGTGTTTTATGTTTTTGCTTGTTTTATGTGTCTATGTTTTAACCCTCTGTTGTCTGTTTACTTTGACAGTGCACTTGAGCTCATGCAACTGTTTTCCTATGTGTTTGTTTTTACTGCAAATGGCAAATAAACTGAACTGCTTTATTTAACAAAGCAATCAGCATCTATAATAAGCATAAATGCTAAAGGCCTTTAGCATATATGCTTATTATAGATGCTGCATTTCTTAATTTTAATGTTACGCTGGACAAGTATTTATAAAAATGTTGTGGACCACAATAGCTTGTCAGTGTTTGCTCAGATTTAATCCTAATCCTACTTTAATAACCAAATTCACTTTAGTAAATAGAACTGACTAAGATCTGGGTCATATTAATTCATAGTAAAGTCATAGCCTTAGTAAAGATATAAACAACAACCATTTGTTCCTGTCATCTAAAAACAAATTTAGTCTTTTTAATTGGCTCCATCATAAAAATTATTGGGAAAGAACACAATATATCTGAATACGTCACTTATCAAAGAGTCCATAGGGTTCTATCACTCTACTGTATGTCATTTAGTGATTAAACAGTTTTCCTCAAACATACTTAGACTGGTAATACTCACTGTGGCCCCTTCCAGTCTAAAGATGGCAGAAGCCCCAATGCCATCCGAAGGGACCATTTTTCTCCTCAAGCGGCGACGTCGAAATATGTCAGAGGAGCGCTCCTTTCTGTGAAATTTCCAGCCGATCAGCGCAGAGTATTCCCAACCTTCCCCTGGATCTCTTCTCTGTAAACAACGCATACACCTAAAGGTCAGGCAAAACCCTCTATATCCTACCTTTTGTATTTTTTAAGCCTATCTTACCTCAGCAATGGCCGTTTTATCAGCTATTTTCTTTCTTCTTCGCACAAGTCTCTTACGGCGATGGATGTGGTACATCTTTTCGGCTGCCACCCAGGATCTGGGTTTGTCATCTGGAGGGATTGTAACTCCATATTCCCAACCTAGAGTCAAGGCAGATATGCACATTTAAAAAATAAACTAGATGGAAAATTCAACGTGAATTCAACGTTCAGCCACAAATACTCGGACCTTTCTCGTCGACAGCTCTGTTGGTGTCAAAGCTCCACTCATCTTCCCAAGTCCA
Organism: Bostrychus sinensis; assembly: GCA_020698575.1. NCBI lineage: Eukaryota > Metazoa > Chordata > Actinopteri > Gobiiformes > Eleotridae > Bostrychus > Bostrychus sinensis. Next base: position 9,388,334 of record CM036254.1, on the reverse strand, counting down.
TCCCAGTGGGCATTCAAACTCTTTGAGACTTTGTGCTTTTTCTCCATTCTGTATAAAAACATATAATTTAATAGTATTGTTTACACATTTACAACAAAATACAACTATACTAACTCAAGCGACCAATCAATTCCGGCATGTGTTTAGCTCAAGGTTTTTTATGCCCTAAATATTCTCAACTATTCTAATTTAACAATTGCAATATGCTATAACTCAAGTTTTAGCTAAACAGGTAAAAGAAAAAAAAAGAATCATCTGTTTAATTTCAATTTTTTTCCCATTTCTATCATAATCATTCATATATAATATTGGATTATATCTTGAATCAGTTCATTGCTATTTACAAAATCTCTCAGATGCCAGGCTGCTGTCAGATGTTCCTCTGACAACTATACCTTAGCTAATACCATCTGTGCTCCTGTCACAAGCTGTGGACCCTCCAGACACTTTAACCTCACTTTCTATGGACTTCCCAGATCCCTTCCTCACCCTCGCTCACCTGTCTGGATAAAACCTTCCCAACCTGCTGCACCCTTAGAGATTTAGACTCTAATAACAAATGGACTATTTCCATCAGTCTTGGTCACACTATATAGTCTGTCCTGGGAGTGGAGCCATCCTTTATGGGGTTCTCTCTAAGGTTTCTCTTTTTCCCATAGCTGTTTTGTTTTTTTATACCAAGAAAGAGGGTCTAAGCACAGGGGATGTCCTGGGACATTTGTTTGTTTATAACTATTTCTGTAAAGCCCTTTGAGGCCACTGTTGAGATACTGGGCTATATAAATAAAACTGAATTGAATTAATTTGCCATCACAAAGTTGAGTGACCAGAAGAAAAAAAAATTCTAACACTTATGCTTTGAGCATCACAGGATGGCTATACTATGCCAGCTGCTTAGCATCACAGCATATAACCCCATAGACCAGGGTTGTCAACCCACTGCACTGTGCCCAAGACCAGTGTTATTATGGCTAGAAGAGTGAATTTAGCTTCTGTTGTCAGCTTATTCGAAGCATACATGAAACTGTGAATGTAAAAAAAAAAGAAAAGAAAAATAACCAATAATAATAACTAAAAAGTGTAACTATAAAAAGTGGATCACTATAAAATAATCATGGACAAAATCAGGACCACTGATCTAAACTAATGCTAACACGCAAAAAGGTAAGGGATGACTCTCACATCCCACTTGCCATAAAGCAGGAGTTCTAACCAATCAGCCACTGTGCACCCCAGGACAGAAAAGTTTATGTTAATATTTTCAAAGATAGGGTTACTGTATTTAAAAAAAATGTGACTCCTGACCACAGTAGTCAAAGTGGCTGATAGAGTGGCGTAACTCTGTCCTGTTATCTTTACTGGGGTATTTGAAATATTGTCCCAAATGGTGAATGTTTGTGTATGCATGCCCAAGTGTATTAGTCATACCACATCTGTATATGGCTCTGCAGCGGGTTTCCACTCTCCACCGGGAAAACGTGTCTCATTCTCATAAACTTCATCTGTAAACTCTGTGTGGCCTGCGTCAGCTTCTGTCAGTAAGCTGGGGAAAAAAGTTAGGGGGCAAAAGTTGTGACTCAGACAGTAAGTATGTTAAAAACCAAATGGAGCAGAGGAAAAAAATTAAGTTGGAGAATGTAAGCACTTAAGGAAGTTTTAAGGAATTGAAAACATGCGATGACACCGAAATTCCTTCTTGTACATTTATTACTGATAGACTTTTTTACTATTTTAATTTAGAGAACCAAAGTTAATCTTATTTATATTGCAGTTGCCAAAAGCTCCAAAAATTAACTGTCTAAAATATTAAGACCCCTCCATAAGTAACCCTTCCAGGCAACTGTTTGTAATGAATGGGATCATTATTACTTTGTATAAGGGAGCAAACAAAAAACATTAAAGGTCCCATATTATGCTTTTTCAAGGCTGTTTGAAACTGTTTTGAACCACAGTTTGAGAACCACTGACCTAGAATATATCTCAACACAAATCTACAAATTGATTAAACATAAACAGATTATATATAGGACCCTGTTAGCTTGTATAAGGATCAGTGCTGGACGTACCATCGCTCTGGGTCCACAAACCAGTCCCCCCCCCACTCCCATCCTAGCGGTGGCAGGAAGCGCTCTTGTTTGAGTTTCACTTTCCCCGTCACGTCGGAGAATTTATGGCGCCCTACAAGCCCAGTAGTTCCCCATTTTCCAATCCCTTTGGCTTGGTTCTCATACTGCAGTGAGAGAGAGAGAGAGTTGGTATGTCAAACACTAGAAGACGTGATGATAAGAGTTAATCCTTGGTGTAAGAAAGAAGGTGCTGTACAATTTCTGCGTAGACACTGAAGTTTCCCTCTGAGTAGCTGTTAAACTTCTTCTCGTGGACAGACAGGCCAAGCCACATGTTTACTCGCAGCTGAACAGGGATCTTTATGCCTTTGTGTTTATCCATAGGGTACTGACCAAGAAAAATGAATGTAAGAATTAATTAAACAGGTGCAATAGCTTTTCTATTCATAGTTTTCAGTCACATGACTTTTGTTCCACTGGAGGGCAAAACAAACATGGCCAGCAGGCATGAGAAGATGAGAAATACAATATGGACTGAAAACTACAAATATTTAGGAATTGACCCGTACGAGGCACCCCCTGTCCTGTTTGAGGTGGTGACAGCCAGGTGCTGACAGGAGGTGCTGACAACAGGTCACTGCCACAGCTGGACTTTGGACAGCTGGACATCTCCCTATATCCCCACCACGATGTGAAGCGAACTTAAAACAAAAGTTATTTTTTCAGTCGGGGTGGGTCATCAGCCCTGCGTATGGGGAGGGCATTAGACTGTCATCATAAAAGGTGACAGACACAAACTGCCATTAGCTAAAGCTAGTGTAAAACAAGTTCATTTAAATACTGTATATCTGCTGCAAATACACGAGTATTTAAACAGTTACTGTACTGTACACCCTTCCCGGGAAGAGGGACTCTCGGCACAAATCCACATCATCTTATTTCTGAGTCAGCTTTCTCTGTTGATTCTGTAGAAACACAGCTCTAACTTGAACAAACAGTGGCTTCGGCCGACCTTCAGTGTACTAACGTTAAACCAATGTTCTTGCTCTCCAAGCGAGCGCTGCCCTCCAGGGGTGACATCACTGTGAAAACTATGAATAGAGAGATAGAGATTTTGTAGAGTTGTACCTGCATGAAGACAGTTTGGGATCTTCCACAGTACTTGCCACATGCTTGTTCACTAAAGGTGGAGAATAAAACCTGGTTGGCTGGGATCCGGGCATAAGCCACTCGTTTCTCTCCTCTTAACATCCAGATGATGACATCTGGCAGGCTGCTCTGAGGCTATAGAAATACAAAGTAAAATGTTGCTTAATAGTAAGACATAAGACCCGGGACAGAGTAAAACTAAAATCATCCCCTCACGTCTTCTGCCAGTTGCTTGATTCTGTCCAACCAGTCCTCAATGTCACCGATGGTAGCCTTGATGTCGGTGGCCTCTTCCCTCATACGAACCGCCATCTGCCTGATGTTCTCCAGAGCAGCATCACGCAAAGTTTTTAGCTGCAGATCGAGTGCAGTTACATTGTGCTGTCCCTTCATCACTGGTAACTGGACACTGTTAAAACAATATATAACGTTTGTGCAAACCTAATTCCCAAAAAACATTGTGACATTGTGTAAAATGTACTTTTATATCTTTTATGCATATAACCATATTTTATTCAGAACAGAACATAAACAGCTTATTTTAGATTTGATGGCAGTAACACATCTCAAAAAAGTCAAAACAGGGGCAACAAAAGGCAGTAAAACTAAATTGGACTAATAAAAAATGTCTCAAAATTTGTGAAAACTGGTGAACCTCTGCACATTTTTACTCTTGTAGCCAATTAACCCATTATAGCCATTATAGTGACACTTACTTTTCAAGTGTTTTGTTGTTCCTATCTCAACTTTTTGAGATGTATTGCTGCTATTCAATTTTAAAAGATCTATTTTTTTTTTATAAAATGGTAAAATGTCCAAAGTTTGTTTATGTGAATAAAATAAGGCTTTGTGAGAATTTTCCACCCAATGTATTCTGTTTGATTTTACATTTTACAAACTTTTTTTACAACTGGAATTGTATACTGTAATACTGGTTGAAAGTTGGCAATAACACTCCTCACCTAAGATCATCAATCAAGAGGTTGATGAGTTTGAGCCAAATCTCTGCCAAGCGTGTCTCTGATACTTTGGCCAAGATAGCTGTCTTTAAAGATGTTAGGTGGGACTCCTAAAAAATAAATAAGAGACGATTGGTTGTTACTGAAACACTGAGCACTGAATAGACAGCCACACAAATTTTTCTCACCAGTCTGTCCGCGATGTTGAGGAGGATGTTTACTGAGATTAGACGGTGGCTGATGTCCTCCCAGTATGACGTTAGCACGACGACTGGTTTTGTGTCAGCCCAGGGCAGGTAATAGTAGTGATTACCTGTAGGGTACAACATAAATACATGTCCGCTCCGTTAAACACTGTCTGAAGAGTGAGCATCAACAAAGCCTTCACCTGTGGCCTGTTAAACACAAAATAGACCATGCAGCTGAGGCTACAAAACTGTCTTGCCACCACTGAGTTTGTGTCTGAGGATTGAATGAATATCCAACACTTTAAAGGAACTTTTAGGGTCTAGAAAAGTGCTAGATAAGAAGGCATTATAATCAATTAAATATATTTTTTCATACCATCAAAAACAGCAAAGCTGTACTGAGTGGTGGAGGCCAGAGGCTTGCAGGTGAAGTCCAGCTTGTTGCCGTAATTTCCAATGCTGACTTCAAACTGGATGGGCTCGCCAGGCTCTTGGAGCATGCAGGCACTGTGAAAGACAGCGCACAGAGAGAACTTCCTCTTGCGCTGATATTTCTGAAAATGAAGATGGTAAGAAAAGTTAAAAGACACTTACAGTACACACTCACTGCTACATTTTATTTTATGGGAAATCAATTTAGGTTGACTTGTTTACAAATATGTCAGCAGACCTACATTTTTGAGAAATGTAGATTGAAGAGAAATTTGTAAGCGGTACACAGTGGCTAAGTGGTTACTGCCACTTAACAAGGACATCATGGCCAACAATCTGGAGTCTTGAGTCTGGATGTCCTTCCTGTGTTATTGTAGGTTCTTTCCTGGTACTCTGGCCGTCCACAGTTGAAAGGTACAGTATGTGAATCTAAAATGCCCATAGTGTATGGTTGTCTGACTATGTATGTCTCAGCCCTGCCACTAACGGTCACTGGGGCGGCAGTAGCTCATGTAGTAAAACTGTTCGCCCACTAACCAGAAGGTTGATGGATCAATCCACACTACCACCATTGCATAGTGGTGTTGTGTCCTTGGGTAAGACACTTCACCCACCTCTGTTGTATAAATGTCTGTTGTATAAATGTTAGTGTCTTTGTGTGTGTTTGGTGGTGTTTGGAGAGGCTGATAAGGCACAGAATCTTTCAATCTGCCCCATGGCAGCTGTGGCTACAGAAGATGCTAGCTGCCACAGAGTATGACTGTGGAGAGAATGAATAATGCACCTACGGTATATGTAAAGCGACTTTGGGTGTCTAGAAAAGCGCTATATTAGACCGAAGCATTATCACTGTCTAGGGTGTACCCCACCTTTGGTACATAGTTCCTGGGATTAGTTCAAGCTGCTTGAGACCCATAACGGCAATAAGCGAAACATGAATGAAAAGATATCTGTGCCCTTAGTTCTACTGAGTACTGGGCGCTTAGTTATTTCTAATCCTGAATATTCCAATTTCCAGATGTGCAGTGCATACCTGAGCCACCAAAATGTCATCACTGGAGATGTCATCCACAGCCTTTTCAACCTTTGCATCCAGCTGAGTGGACAACTCAACCAGGAGTCTCCCTCTGAAGGCAACACCTTCCCCCTGTAACAGAACCACAGACCAACAACAACCAATGCACATTTTCCCATGGTACACACACAGTTATTCAGCAAGATAAAAGAGAACGGTGTATTTTACCTTGCCAAAGTTCAGTTCCTCATATGGGTCGCCCAGAGCACTGAACTCTCTGGGGCTTCCATACAGATTGACAAAGCAGGGGCCAAAGGCAGGAAGAAACCCAACCTCAGACTGTGCTGTAAAAGTATGATGTAAAACAAATATTTGTTAAGATGCAATAATTGTTCAACTGATTATTACAAATAGTGCAGTGGTTTTTATACATACATTCAGACACAGTGCTGCTGTTCGAGTCTGCAACAACAAAAACAAATAGGAATAGTAATTTTCATTGCATATGTTTAAAGACTATATGTATTGTGCAAAATCAACTTTTTTGAGCTTTCTACCATGTTATAATGTTGCTCCCATCAAAAACATACCCGGAGTTGTAATTCTTTCATTCACGCCTGTTTAAGTAATCCTGTAGTCTCTGGCATGGCCTTTCTGAGGCCTCAGAAAGCTTGTTCAACAAAGCCCCGCCTCTCCCACGAACCCCCACCCACGCCAGGAAGCACTGACCAATCAACAAGCCCTCTACATCCGGTCTGCTCTCATTCATTTATCCAAAAAAAACTGGCATCATACAAAAATTTATGGAGATAAAAAGCTCTTTTTCTGTTCTGCTATTCTGTTCACCTGTTTCTTTATAGCAGTAGTAAACTAATTATTGCAAACATTTTCTTTTAGTCACAATGTTTCTAAAGGTTGTAAAATGTGCAATGCTGTTCTAGAGGCAAACAAGATTGTTTAAAACGGTAAATAAAAGCATATTATAGCCCCTTTAACTAAACAGATTAAATGTTCAGTTACCTTCAACTTCTCCACCAGAGGAGGAAATTTTGTTCAGATTCAGAAACGCGGTCCCAATGGCATCGTCTTTTGTGGCACGGTCCCTGGCAACAAAAACAGTATATTTAGTTTAGCATGTGAACAAGCATCACCTCTTCTGTGTAATGTTTGCCACTTACCAGTCATACATAGTGAGTTTGATGCGCTCACACATCGAGGGAAACTAAAAGAAGACATAAAAAGTTATTCATTTGGTGAAATGATTAAATGATGTAATGCTGTGATTCTCAACTGGTGGGTCACCAATGGAATATAGTCTTGATGTTCAGCTTATTTGAAACATAAATATTGTTTTAACGGTATAAAATGGTAAAACACACTAAAATACACCAATCAGACATAACACTATGATCACCTACTTTATATTAGTGGTCATAATGTTATGTGTTATAACCACCTGTCTATATAGGATGCCACATACACAATAAACTGTGACACACATTTAACTTCTTAAGCAATTTGAGTAGCTCATCTGTAGTGTCAGATCACACTGATTAGACTTCACTCAACACGGTTCACCACTCGTCCTTTTTCGGACCACTCTTGATAAAAACTGACCACTGCAGAGCAAGAGCTGCAGTTTTGGAGATGTGCATTAGCCATCACATTATGGCCCTTGTCATAGTTGCTCAAAACCTTTCCTTGCCCATTTTTCCTGCTTCTAACACATCAGTATTGAGGACAAAATGTTCACTTGCTGCCCTATATATCCCACCCACTAACAGAAGCCATGATGAAGAGATAATCTGTGTTATTCACTACACCTGTCTGTGTTCATAATGTTATATCGGGTCAGTGTAATTGAGCCAATAAAAGTAGTCATAAAATAATAAAAAAATAACCTTGATAAAAGTCTGTTGCAATAAAAAGGCCAAGGACCAGTTGCAAATCACTGCTGTGATGTACAGTTTCCATACCTTGACTTGAAGATTGATCATCTGATTCCACTCTGGATTTGCATTTCTTTCAATTATTTTGGTGCATAGCTAAAAAAAACAGGAAGTACAAGTCAAGTCATCAACCTCCAGCAATGACATTCCAATTTTCCTGAACTTTTAATACCTTCTTTCCGGCTAGACTGACTTCTAAATATGGATCAACCAAGTTTTTCCTGTCTCCCTCTCCTCCCAAAACTTGTTTCATTGTCTGAATAAAAGCATCATCCACTGTAGAAAAGGCAAAGAGATGTTTTTTATTGAGTACATACACTATTTTCTTACACATTTTCTTGCTTTCTTACTCTGTGGCATGTCTTCTGCTCGATACACTTTAAGAGTAAGTGTGGCCCATCTCATTGTCACACCAGCGGGCACCAAAAGATTGCTTTCCACATCATCCTGCTCTTCGTGTGCCTCTCTCCTCTCAGTCTAAAAAAGATAGTAAAAATAGTTAAGTTTTAGTTAAACTAGTTAGTTAATAGTTCATTCATCAGTTTTTTGTTTATTTGCAGTACCGGTGGTTCATCTCCTGTAGCCACAACAAACAGTGTGACTTTGAGGTAACCTTTGGCCCCTGAAGTGGGATCATCTGGATCACTCAGCAGCAGCCATTTTCTCATTATAACATGACCTAAAAAGTAAAATAGGAATTCTTTTATACTGATGAAGCAAAACATTAGGTGAGGGGAGTGACATAAATGACACATTTTAAACCTGACTGGTGCATTTGACATCATAGACTTACCAGGTTCATCATATATGTAGCCAACATCCAACTAGAATGACAAGAAAAAGTTATTAGAAACTTATCTCTAATGTTATTTTTTATTAAAATCTTGAAATGAGTAAAGCTTTTAGACAATGACACAAAAGCCCTCAGGATGACACACCTTGAATTCTCCCATTAGACTGTCCGATCTGAGGGAGTAGGAGTCATAAACCTGTCAAAAACAAAGATTCACTGTGTCACTTGTGCAATACAGTTTGCACCCCATATTATTCATACACTGTTCTGGCTGCAAATGACACAACAAAGTGACCAAAGCCTGTAAGGCACTGTGACAAGATATTTTGCTAAGCTCCAAAAATATCCATCCCCTTTCTCAATAATCCGTGGCAAACCCTTTATTTTCTATCACAGCTGTCAAATGTTTTTTAGAATTGTTTTTAGAAGATTTTGTTGCACATTTTTACTGGGATTTTGGACCACTCATTTTTTTGCATAGATTTCCAGGTCCTTGATGTTCAAAGGCTTACTTGCCATTACTGTGTTCTTCAGTTCTCTCAATAAACTCACAATCAGATAGTTTAGGTCTGGACTCTGGTCTTGGCCACTTCAAGATGTTGATCTTGTTCCAACCATGTCTTTACCACTTTGGCTGCAGTGTGTTTTGGGTCGTTGTGCAGAGCCAGGGTATGAATAATTTTGGGCTCATTACTGTAATAACTGTGGTTGGGTTTAATATAAAGCATATTTGTACAAACCCGAAGAATGATGCTCTCATCGAACAGCTCTGAGGGCAGCATGTTCACATTGTAGAAAAACATCTAGAAAGGAGTTAACAAGTTATTTTTTCCTAATTATTGTGCGGATGTTGTTGATGTGTGTCGTTTGTCATTTGCACCTCGTCAAAAAATGGATTGTTTCCTCTTCTGATTCTGGTCCTGTGGGTCTGTCCACACACACTGGCTTTCACCACCGGCTTTATGTTGTTTCCAGGAAGTTGACGGGCCTCGATAATCCGAACACGGATCTAAGCATATCATCAACACTGGGTCAGCTGAGCAAATAGCAAGTGTGTGAACAATAATGAAAAGACCGGTTTCAATAAAGGTGAAAGTCAAATTAAGTCAATGATAAAGTCAATGATCAATGATCAAGTAAATAAAATAATTAAATTAATAAGATAATGCACAACAAAGCATTTATTATTTTCAATCCCAATTCTGGAAAAGGTTAGGACACTGTATAAAAAAAAAACAACACAAAAAAAATGAGGACTATAAATATATGATGATGATTCGCAAATTTCTTAAAACCACATTTTATTCACAATAGGGTCTTAATAGCATCATTTTGCAACTATACTTTGGTTAACTGGCAACAGTCAGTAACATAAGTATAAAAGGAGGATTTTTAAAAAGGTCTCTTCTGAGTCTCTCTGAAGTAAAAATGCCCAGAGCTTCACAATTCTGCAAAAAAACTAAAATGTTCCTCAGCATAAAATTGCAAAAACTTTGTGCATCCTGCCACACACGGTACACATCGCACCATGTGCAGCCTTTTTAAAGAATATTTTTGCTCGCCTTTTGTTGCTTTGAGATGTGCTGCTACCGTCAAAACAAGTTTTTTTTATTTCATGAAATGATAACATTTACTACACCTGATAGGTTCTTTACTTCCTGTTGTGAATAAATATTTGATTTGCAAATCATTGCATCCAGTTCTGTTTGGATTTTACTCTGTCCTTTTTTTTCTATCTGGGTTTGTGTGTCTATTATTATCAGCAATGTTTTTAAGGTTATATATTTATACACATCTAAACAACAACCTAATATGTCTCACGTGTACTGTTTCCCAAAAAGTCAGTAATCCAAAATTAAAACAATACCTGGAAGTCCTGAGGCTTGTTGGCCAAGGCCCTGTGCCTCTTACGGCTGACCCGCACAGGTTTATGGCCGGGTTTCCCAGGCTTGTGTGAGGTAGGGGTGGAGGTAACTCCTGGACTCGTACCCAGACCTCCTCCATCTGCATCTGGGTCACCTTCATCTGCCTCCTCAGTGTGGTCTACAGAAAGTTTATTTATAAAGTAGATAGGTTTAAAAATAATCTCTCAGCATGGCCAGCCAGACCTACAGTATTTATCTACTAATTTCCAGAGAGAAGTTGGCCAGAAGGTGGGCTTTATGCAATCATTTGAGTCCTTTTTTTGTTTTTTGTTTTATAGCTTCAGTCCTGAATCAGTTTTGTGGCCAGTACGCTGGTACTGCCCATTTTCTAATTGTTGGTATGTGCATCCAAATGCATTAAGAGGTAGTTAGTTGAAATGCAACTTAATTCAACAGGTTTGCATAAAAGAGAAAATTAATTTGCATAGCGGTCCTGACTAATGATCCCTGCTTCAAAAATAGAACTAGAATAAAACATGTACTGTACTGTATTGTATTGATTGTGCTAAACTTACTTAACTTGCTTACTTACCCCCATCAACATGCGACATGTCTCCAGCAACATTATCATTTATATTTGGAGTGCTCCCGGCAGGTGGCTCATATCCAATAAGCAAATTAATGATTGCCTTTGGCATTAAAAAATAAAAATATTGATTAATTAAACTAAGTTTCATATAACTTCTAAGTTTCTATAATTCAGAAATCATATTTTCAATGAGTGCAGGTAAATACCCCAAATGCCTGTTGTTTCTCATTGATCAATGGCACATTCCTGTATGGGAGGGCCTTCACCTGACCACTGACCAGTTCATTCAGATAGACCTTTGCAGAACCAATGAACCTGAAAAGCAAGCATTAGTATTTAAACATAGACAGAGAAGTACTGTATAAGTAATCATATACTCATAGAAGCATCACATTACTGGTGTGTGTGGGTAGATATAACTGAATAAAATGTTTCACTTCCCTTTTTTACTTCTTTACATATGTATATCCAAGCAACAAGGTTAAACAAATGATGTGGGCACTGTATTTTTATTTACAGCCTTGCAAAACAATGGAATCTACCATCACTGTCAGAGTGGATCAGTGGTTAAAGGAAGTATTTTAATGTCGTTTCTAATGAATCAACCATGACAAAGAGGGTGGACAATGCGAGAGCAATCCTAAAAAAATATAGAAAAGCAGAAATATCTCATGATGGACCAAATATAAAGATACTCATAGTGACTTGGCTAATCTGGCAGCAGAGTGCGCACCAAAACCAGATGGAAACAATTACCATCTGCCATAACTATGCACTGGGCGTTCTATGCCCAATTCAAACAACTTGAGGAAACCACAAAACAGCATTCGAGTTACTTAAGGGCAGAGACCAAGTTAAGACATTTTCTCTTCTAAATCTGTCTCATCTACATCCACTGAAACCGTTTCCTGTTCCACTCCTATCAGTCTCACAAAATAACCTTTTAGCAGGAGGCCTATTTTAAGCAATGGAATGTAAACCCATAGTCCATTGACCTAAACACAGCACAAAAAGCCACATTAATGTTCCTCAAAGGCTGTTACATTTTATCAGGAGTGGAAAGTAAAGCCAGGTCATTAACATAGGAACATTTTATAGAGGTAAACTCTCTAAACATACTTCTGAGGAATAAATGTGAAGAATAAATAGTACCTGTACCGACAAGAATGCTGGCTCGAGTGTGGGTAGCGGTACAAGTAGTAGTAGTAGCAGCATAATAGTAGCGTTAATAGTTATAGTAGTGGTTATAGCAGCAGTAGTTAGTATTAGCAGCAGCAGTAGTAGTAGTAGCAGCAGCATCAGTAGTAGTAGCAGTAGTAGTAGTAGCAGCAGCAGTAGCATTGATAGTTATAGTAGTAGTAGCAGCAGCATCAGTAGTAGTAGCAGTAGTAATAGCAGCAGCAGCAGCAGTAGTAGTAGTAGTAGTAGTAGCAGCAATGTATTGATAGTTATAGTAGTAGTTAGAGCAGCAGCAGTAGTAGTAGTAGCAGCAGTAGCATTGATAGATATAGTAGTAGTTATAGCAGTAGAAGTAGTAGTAACAGCAGTAGTTTCACTAATAGTTATTGTAGCAGTAGCAATAGTACTTAATAATAAGTACTAATCATAGTCATATTTTTCACTTAAAAAAATATTTTGTTGACTAGTTTTATCTCTACTTGAGTAAAACTTTCAGGGGTGGCAGTAGCGCAGTGGGTAGAGCCTTTCGCCAGCTAACTAAAAGGTTGGCAGATTCATCTCCATTACCAGCATTGCATACTGCCATTGTGTCCCTGAGCAAGGCACTTCACCCACCTCTCCTTTGTATGAATGAGTATATGATTGTATGATTGGCAGTGGTCGGAGAGGCTGTAGGGGCACAATGGCAGCCATGTCTCTGTGTCTGTCTGCCCCAGGGCAGCTGTGGCTACAGATGTACCTCACCACCACCGAGTGTGACTGAGCAGTGAATGAATAATGCACCATTGTTGTAAAGCAACTTTGGGTAAAAGCACTATATAAGACCGTTACATTAATTGTGGGCTCTTCTTCCACCTGTATCTTCAATTATCTTACAGTCTTTTGCATTTATCCATGTATTTCTGAATGTGATAGCCAAACATACTAGCAACAGCACAAGATGAGCTATACAACAAAATAACATTCAATGTTTATTTTTTTTAAGGACTCCCAAGATTTCCAAAAACATAGTAGTATGTGAACTCCTCAATCACCTTTCTGTGGATTAAAAGGCTTAGTTTCCCGTAAAGCTGCTAGAGTGCTGCTGATGACAAGCCTGCGCATGCTTTTTGGCTCAGCCCCCTTCTTGCAGGCAGCAACGGGAAAATGATGCATGACTGAAACACCCCTATCCTCCACCCATCACCACGAAACACTCCCAAATGCTTTCCCTGCACGGTACACAATGACTAGGAGGAAATGTTATCAAGGCACAGAGTTTTTTTATTCCCTAGTAAATAAAAACAAGGATAAACTGTTCCATAGCTAAGCAATTGTGTGTAAGTGAAGACAGACCTGACTAAACCAGTAGTTGGGACATTCTTTCCTTTAGTGTAAACAGTCCAGGGGTTCTTTTGTGTATAAAACAAAGTACTGTGTTAGCACAAGTCAGAACAAGGCACCAGTGAGCAATGGAGAGAGGAGAGCAGAGATGTCAGAAGTGCTGTATCTAAAATCTGTACTAACTTTACTCAAGTCCATGTAAAAGTAGTCAACCAGATTACTATTTGAGGAAAAGTCAAAATAGCACTGAGTGTAAAGTTTACTTAAGAAAATACTTACTGCAACCACTACTACTGTTATAAGCGTTTCTACTTAGAATACAACTGCTACTGCTGCTTCTACTACTACAAGTACTAACCACCACTATTTGTGCTACTATGACGACTATTACTAGCGCTTCTAATGTGAATACTTCTGCTGCTGCTTCAACTATTACTACTACTGATTGTGCTACTACCACTACTATTACTAACACTTCTACTTTGAATACACCTGTTACTGCTGCTTCTTCTACTACTACAACAAGTACTACTATTTGTGCTAATAGCACTTACTATTATTACTCCCCCTTGAACTGCCACCTTATCGTGGTGGGGGAGTTTGAGTGCCCGAATGATCCTAGGAGCTATGTTGCCTGGGGCATTATGCCTCTGGTAGGGTCTCCCGTGGCAAACAGGTCCTAGGTGACAGGCCAGACCAAGAGCAGTTCATAAATTCCCTATGAACAGTTTAATATCGAGGACCGTGATGTCGCCCGGTATGACGCAGCCGGGGCCCCACCCTGGAGCCAGGCCTGGGGTTGGGGCTTGAATGCGAGCGCCTGGTGGCCGGGCCTTTGCCCATGGGGCCCGGCCGGGTAAAACCCAAAAGAGCGACATGGGCCCGACCTCCTGTGGGCTCACCACCCGCAGAGGTAACCGTAGGGGGCCGGTGCTATGTGGATCGGGCAGCAGTCGAAGGCGGGTGCCTCAACAACCTGGTTCTAGCTGTAGGGACATGGAATGTCACCTCACTGGGGGCAGAGGAGCCTGAACTTGTGTGGGAGGTTGAGAGATATCGGCTAGATATAGTCGGACTCACCTCCACGCACAGTTTGGGCTCTGAAACCCAGCTCCTCGAGAGAGGTTGGACTCTCCACCACTCTGGCGTTGCCCACGGTGAGAGGCGGCGGGCTGGTGTGGGCTTGCTCATAGCCCCCCAGCTCAGCCGCCATGTGTTGGAGTTTACCCCAGTAAACGAGAGGGTCATGTCCCTGCGCCTTCGGGTCGGGGACAGGTCTCTTACTGTTGTTTGTGCCTACGGGCCGAATAGCAGTACAGAGTACCCGGCCTTCTTGGAGTCCCTGGGAGGGATACTGGAAGGTGCACCAACTGGGGACTCCATTGTTTTGCTGGGAGACTTCAACGCCCAAGTGGACAGCGACAGCGACACCTGGAGGGGTGTGATTGGGAGGAATGGCCTTCCCGATCTGAACCCGAGTGGTGTCTTGTTATTGGACTTCTGTGCTAGTCACATTTTGTCCATAACAAACACCATGTTCGAGCACAGGGGTGTCCATCAGTGCACGTGGCACCAGGACACTCTAGGCCGGAGGTCAATGATCGACTTTGTAGTCGTGTCATCTGATCTTCGGCCGTGTGTTTTGGACACTCGGGTGAAGAGAGGGGCTGAGCTGTCAACTGATCACCACCTGGTGGTGAGTTGGATCCGCTGGCAGGGAAGGAGGCCGGACAGACACGGCAGGCCTAAACGTATTGTGAGGGTCTGTTGGGAACATCTGGCTGAGCCCTCTGTCAGAGGGGTCTTCAACTCCCACCTCCGGGAGAGCTTTGACCAGATCCCGAGGGAGGCTGGAAACATGGAGTCCGAGTGGACCATGTTCTCCACCTCTATTGTCGATGCGGCCGTTCGGAGCTGTGGCTGTAAGGCCTCTGGTGCTTGTCGTGGCGGCAATCCCCGAACCCGGTGGTGGACACCGGAAGTAAGGGATGCCGTCAGGCTGAAGAAGGAGTCCTATCGAGCCTGGTTGGCTCATGGGACTTCTGAGGCAGCTGATGGGTACCGGCAGGCCAAGCGTGCTGCAGCCCGGGCAGTTGTGGAGGCAAAAACTCGGGTCTGGGAAAAGTTCGGGGAGGCCATGGAGGAGGACTATCGGTTGGCCTCAAAGAAATTCTGGCAAACCGTCCGCCGCCTCAGGAGGGGGAAGCAGTGCTTCACCAACACTGTTTACAGTGGAGGTGGGGAGCTGTTGACCTCGACTGGGGATGTTGTCGGGCGGTGGAAGGAATACTTTGAGGATCTCCTCAATCCCACCGACACGCCTTCCATTGAGGAAGCAGAGGCTGGGGACTCAGAGGTGGACTTGTCCATCACTCAAGCTGAAGTCACTGAGGTGGTTGAAAAGCTCCTCAGTGGCAAGGCTCCGGGGGTGGATGAGATCCGTCCTGAGTACCTCAAGTCCCTGGATGTTGTGGGGCTGTCGTGGCTGACACGTCTCTGCAACATCGCGTGGCGGTTGGGGACAGTGCCTCTGGACTGGCAGACCGGGGTGGTGGTCCCTCTTTTTAAGAAGGGGGACCGGAGGGTGTGTTCCAACTACAGGGGGATCACACTCCTCAGCCTCCCCGGGAAAGTCTATTCCAGGGTACTGGAGAGGAGAATTCGGCCGATGGTCGAACCTCGGATTCAGGAGGAACAATGCGGTTTTCGTCCTGGCCGTGGAACAGTGGACCAGCTCTACACCCTCTATCGGGTGCTCGAGGGTTCATGGGAGTTCGCCCATCCAGTCCACATGTGTTTTGTGGATTTGGAGAAGGCATTCGACCGTGTCCCTCGTAGCGTCCTGTGGGGGGTACTCTGGGAGTATGGGGTCCGGGGCCCTTTGCTAAGGGCTGTCCGGTCCCTGTATGACCGGAGCAGGAGCTTGGTCCGCATTGCCGGTTGTAAGTCAGACCTGTTCCCAGTGCATGTTGGACTCCGGCAGGGCTGCCCTTTGTCACCGGTTCTGTTCATTATTTTTATGGACAGAATTTCTAGGCGCAGCCAGGGGCCGGAGGGAGTCTGGTTTGGGAACCACAGGATTTCATCTCTGCTTTTTGCGGATGATGTTGTCCTGTTGGCTTCATCAAACCAGGACCTTCAGTGTGCACTGGGGCGGTTTGCGGCCGAGTGTGAAGCGGCTGGGATGAGAATCAGCACCTCCAAGTCCGAGGCCATGGTTCTCGACCGGAAAAGGGTGGCTTGCCCTCTCCAGGTTGGGGGAGAGTTCCTGCCTCAAGTGGAGGAGTTTAAGTATCTTGGGGTCTTGTTCACGAGTGAGGGAAGGATGGAGCGTGAGATCGACAGACGGATCGGTGCAGCGTCTGCAGTAATGCGGTCGTTGTATCGGTCTGTTGTGGTAAAGAAGGAGCTGAGCCAAAAGGCAAAGCTCTCGATTTACCGGTCGATCTACGTTCCTTCTCTCACCTATGGTCATGAGCTTTGGGTCATGACCGAAAGGACAAGACCGACAAGCGGCCGAAATTAGTTTCCTCCGCAGGGTGGCTGGGCGCTCCCTTAGAGATAGGGTGAGGAGCTCTGTCACCCGGGAGGAGCTCGGAGTAAAGCCGCTGCTCCTCCTCTGTGGAGGGGGAAGTCTGGGCATCTTTGCTTGGATGGCACTACTATTACTAGTGCTTCTAATACGAACACTACTGCTACTGCTGCTTTTACTACTACTACTACTAGGTCCTACTACTATTTCTAGTGGTTCTACTTTATAACTGCTACTGTTGCTTCTACTACTTCAAGTACAACTACCGTTTCTAGTGGTTTTACTTAAAATACAGCGGATAATGCTGCTTCTACTACTACTACAAGTACTACTACTGTTGCTTCAACTACGACTACTACTACTACTACTACTACTACTACTACTACAACTACTGCTGCTTCTACTAACATTACTACTACTTTTTGTGATACAACTATTACCCTCTTTACCACTGAGGTCAAAAATACATATCCTTATATACAGGTTTTAAACATTTACATACCATCTCAATTTGATAAGCATGTTCTATAAAATAAATGTACTTTTTGTTTGCTGATCTTTTTCTGTATATTACACTTCAGTAAAAGTACTGTCCTCCACTGGTAGAGAGAGTGACTTTCTGATTAACTAAAGACCTGCCTGTACTCTTCCCACAAGGTAATGTTAGGCCAAGTGAGGTTCGAATTATGACATGCTTCCTGTAAAAACCATTTAGGCTAAGCTTTGTGGCCTTCGTGTCACCTCATCACAAACACACAACATGTTTAAAACTAAAGCATACAGTCCATCTCCCTGTTACCAGTGATTTTATACATACTTGTCCTTCCCAATTGTTTCAAAGTCTTTCACAACCACATCAATAAAAGGGGATGCATCCAGTGGGGAGCCTTTAAGGTCAAACTCAAGCACCTATTCACAAAAAAGACAAAATCATATATATATATAGTTTTGCACAGTCAAGAGGAAACATTATTTAATTCCCTACTAACCTCATTCCAAACAGGGTTTAATTCATTGTCAATAGCTTTGGTTTTCTTCTTCTCACCTGCAAGCACAAACAAACCTTTTGCAGCACTGTATAGCCTAATGCTAGTCTTTTGTTTACAGAATGACTGGTAATGGTTAATACTTAAAGCAGCTGTTCCAATTGCCCAGGCTAGAAAGACACTAAAGCTAATTCCTAACCTTATAAGGGCATGCTGCTCAATATGAATCAGTCATAAAATATTCACTATGAAGTTGAATTTATTATTAAGTTGACAAGGACAAAGAACTTAGATCTTGTGCTGGAAATGCAAGGAAATGAATAAATTAAATAAAGAAATAGTTAAAAGATTAGCTTCAAGAAACAGACAAGGCTATTACTTACCCCTGAATACAACTCCAACTATTGGATCGGGGATTCCAAGTTTCCTTTTGGGTATCCCCTGGGCGGACTCCACAGTGACCCGCAGCATTTTGACAAAGCTTGATTTTAGTTTTTAAAGATGAAGCATATTATTCCGCTGAGAGTGTGAGCGCAACCAGAGGGAACTGAGAGGTGAGAGAGCAGCGGAGCGCATACAGGAGGACAGCCTCATGAGTCAACGTGGCCACAGCAATCACGCCCGCTAGCAGGAGCATAAAACATGTAAAAAAATCAAATATATAACTTTTGCCACCATACACTTACATTAAACAAATTTATACCTTTTAAAATGCATTACAAAAGTGCTTTTGATTTGCTTCTCATCACTTTTGTGCAGAGACGTATACCTGTAACCCGAGTGTTTCCCGTTATTCAATATACTGTATGTACCTTATGAAACAGCGACATCTGCTGGTGGAAATTATACTTTGCATATATTTACAGTAAACTATATTTAAAATAATGTAAAAATAAAAAATAAAAATAGTAATCGTTTATAAATCCCACACATTTCGCTTTCGGTGAAGTTTTATTTTAATTTATCTAAACTGAAGCACTAAAAATCCTACTGGTTTTAGCGTTACCTCCTGACTCCTCAGTGGTTTTTGCGAAAGGAAGGAGCGGCAGACTCCAAAGTCACTTTTGCACATGGTCCTCTTCTCAGACATCAATGGTAAACAATAACGAAAGCTAATAATAATTAATATTTAGATTAAGCCACCACATTTAGATTAAAGGTAATGAAAACCATAATTTTCCAGTAGCTAATTAAATGTTCTCGTTAGGATAATCAGCTAACGTTAGCTTATTTGATTATGCTAATTATGCTAGGTTAGCTCTTTGTTTACAATAAAAGTTAACTGTTACAGCAAATGAAACCCAAATATAATAATAGTAATACTACTATTTTATTTTTAATTGAGATGAAAATTAGTCTTTTGTGCTGTTCAATATTGATGTGTATATGTGGCTAAATGTTGTTTATTTTATTAGAAAACGTACTTTTAGAATGTTTATTTCTGAAATGTAAGATGAGATTTTGTGTTTACTGCATTTACTCTGAAGATGCCTCCTCCCAAATATAAAAGACTCTTCAAGAAGACGCAGAGCCCAAGGGCTGGTTTTATAATAAGCCATTTAAAAAGGGAAAATGCCTTTTTGCTGAAGACATTGAATGAATTGGCTCATCACCATTCTGAACACAACAGGATAATAGAGGTAAGTTAACGTTATATGAAGCTAAAAATATTTCTAACTTTCTTAAACCAACTCACACTGCATCTTTTGTCTATAACATATGTAAATGTTGCTGTCAGTGCAGATTAAATCAATTATTATTATTCGTTTGCAGAAATTTCTTTCTTTAGTATCCCTGAGGCCATCAACCAATGATCATGAAATAAAAGACACAGGCTCCATGACAGCATCTTTACCAGTGGAGCTAAGTAGCCATGAAGAAAAACTGTCTGATGTTGTGAGTATGAGAAGGCTCTCCTGTTACTTCAAAGAGATTGAAGAAGTCAAGGACAAGCTTGTGAGCATCTCAGCTAGGTGTCAGTTTCTCGAGAGCAAAGTTGCAAGGGAACAGGTTTAACAGAGCTTTATTGGTTAATTTTGTATTTCTTTTTTTGCATTTACTTAATTTGAACAGCTCCAGATTTTTAAGTCAGTATTGTGTGATTTAATTTTACAACTTTTGAATGTTAAAAGATTCTCAAATAAACCAACCTCATTTTTGTTCTTACTACTTTTTACCACTAGATGGCGGGAATGATTAGTCATAGAAAACGCATAACATTCTTAAAATAGAAAAAAGCCACAAACATGCAGACATGGTAGTATTGAGTTACATTTCCTTGAGTAACTTTTCAAATAAATTCTACTTCTAACAGTAGTTTTATTGCAATATACTTTTTCTTCTACTTATTATATTGAAGCAAAAATACGCTTACTTGGGTAAAATCTTTTGGCGACTCTACCTACCTCTGCAAACGTCATTACAGTGCTACATTATATTTCTAATTATGTACCTTGATACTCAGTGTACAGTAAGAAAAATATAAAAGGGAATGTATAAGTATGTCTTGCATGTTGGTCAGGAGTCAGCAGCTGTGCAGGATTCTGATGCCAGTGTCACAGAGCTCCAAATGAAGCTCAAAGACGTACGTCTTTTTTATTTAAATATTACATACAAGTCCTGTGCTTTGTAACCTGTCCAGGTAATTGCTGTGTGTCTCATTTTTTGTCCAATCCTCTCAAGGCCATTGAGAAGAATAAGCAGTGGGTGGAGTATGACCAGCAGAGAGAGGCCTATGTGAAGTCAATACTAGCCAGAATGTCGTGGCTGGAGAAGCATCTGAATGAAGCCAGTAATGCCTGTGCAGTCGAGCGTAATGACCACCGATCAAGTGGTGAGCTGCACAGACATACAGAGCTGGGTAAACACCACTGGGGCAGATTAATTACCTATACTCTAACTGTGGCCTGGCACAGAAGGCCAGCATGTTTGTTTAATTTTACCTCCTGATTTTTACATTACAGAAAAGAAGAAAATAAAACAAGTGAAGCAGTATTATGAAGGGCTTATGCAGAAAGCCAATGAGGAGTCAGATATCCTTAGAGAACAAGTCTGTCTCATTCAACAGGCCCTGACCAAAGCACTGAATGAGTAAGTGCAAGTTAAATTCAACAGGTATAGTTAATTCCATGTTCCCTTAATGTATGGTTAATGAAATGATGTACAGGTGCAGAGAAAAACAGTGTGAGGTTGTGGAACTTCAGCAGCAGCTGCAGAGTGAGTGGAGTGACAGGGATCCACTGAACCATCAACAGATACAGGAGGATGAAGCATATCTGACAAACGAGGCTGAACATCTCCAGGGCAGGCTGGACAAGGAGAGGCGCAAGTCAGCTACATTAGAGCTGCAGGTACACACTGATACAGGGCTAAAATGTGAATTATTAAGTGTCAAACATGATGACTAATATCAAATAAACTTCCACCCTTTCAGTCAGGTCATCTACAGAAGTATTTTCAGAATCACTATCACAAGGCTCAGGAGCAGATTGCAAAGTTGAAACGGAAGGTACAAGCATATACAGTACATTGTTTTACCATACAATGATAAGGGATTGTGGTGGGGGCTGGAGTCTATGCACCTGCTTTGGGTATGAGGTGAGGTGCACTCTGGATAATCTATTTAAGATCAAGTGTGTCAAAAGACAGAAGCCATGTGTTAAAATCCTATGACCCCCATACCACTAGTCTCAAGCAGACTCCTGCATTGATGCCTGCATGTTCTGTGCTTTGTACTTTGTAAGCTCTCCCAGGCTTCTGTCACCTCACTACTGACTAAAGATAATATGAATGACAGGGTGAATCTAAATTGTGAATGATGTCTGTTTGAATTTCAGCTTGAGATTTCTTCTCAAGATCTTCATGACGAGAGAGAGAATTGTTTCTATCTAAAGCAACAGCTTGAACTTCTTCAGAAGCTGCCTAAAGATAAAGAAATTGCTGAAAAGGTTAGAAACACAAGTGATCAGTTTAAAGCTTCACTATTATGCTCAATCAACTTTTTTGAGTTGTTGAGCTGTCATAATGTGGTGTGCACCTCAAAAACATACCTGGAGTAATATTTTGTTTCATTTGAGTAATAATTAATGCTGAGCCCGTCCCTTCTTAAGAGCTGGAAACGCTCGGTCTCACTGCTCTGTGTTGCCACTTGAAACCAGGGAGTGCTCTTGTGAATTTCTAAAGCCCACACACTGTCACCAGTCTCATTCTGATAATTTCAACAGTTGAATTCTCATCACTGCAAAGCAGTCAGCTCATTTAACTATCTGTTAGCGTCATGTTGCTAATAGCCATGCCAAATAGCCATGTTATGCTCTGTTCATTCCCCATCTTTGTCATCAGGGGGCAACAGACTCCCACTCCCAGCATTCTCCGCAAATTGAAAGTAACAGTTCCCCAAATGAAGACATTTTCCATACATATAGATTGTTAAGTTATAAAATGTGCAATAGTAATGCAAAGGTGTCCAAACAGATTTTTAGAAAAACTGAAAAAAGCATAATATGGAACCATTAATAATTGTTGACATTCTGCCTATCGATGAACAATTTTTAAAACTTTTATGTTTATTTTAGGCACACAATCTGGGCCAAAGCTCAGCTGGACCTTCAGACCGCCCCCCTCTTCCACCAAAAAACACCCAGCCGCTGTCACCACATAGATGTGTGCTAGAAGACAGCTTCCTGGAGTGTCCCAACTGCCACTTGGGATATCCTGCAAGTGACTACAAAGACCTGCTCGAGCACCTGGAGCGCTGTTAAACCTGATCTAAGCTAAGACAAATATCCATATCTTCTCAAGGAATTTCAGTAAAGCACTATTATTTGAAAATATAAAAATAAATCCAAACTTGACGCACATAATGTACGTTCTGTATTTTTTAAACTTTAAATAAAATCAGCTTTAGATGTGATGATAGTGAGTTGTGTCGCCACCCAGGTCTCATACATTAATAGTTCAAAACAGCTTGTGTGAGTAATCCTTTTCCTGTTCTATTTTAGGATACAGATTAGTTTTGCTGGCCAACAAGTGTTAGATGAGGGTCTGCTCATGGCTGAAGTGGGAACAGAACATGGTCCTCCCGGGGGCTGACCTGTGCTATTGGCTTAAGAAAAAGATGTTAATATGGTTTAGGCAAGGCTTAACTCTTTCAGGAACTTTTCATATAATGTCTCTGGGGAAAGTTATAATAGGAGCTTAGCCTGTCTGAGACCTAGTCTTGTATCCTGGAAGATTGATGTCATGTGACTTTTGTTGACTGCCAGACAATAGAAAACAACAGCCACTGACCAATCTAAAGACCTTTAAAGCCAGGTTATATATAGAAAACACAATTACTTAAGAAAGTAAACATAGTAATCTGATACGCAACAAAAGGTGTCTATCTGATTAGATCACAACAGCTAACTTGTGATTACAGTCGATTAACTGCCCCTATTGAAAATTAGCACTATTGGATTACCCAACAGGTTAGCAGCGGGTCGTCCTAAACCACAGAGCACTGTTTTTTTGCCTGAGAGATGTTTAATTCTGGCAGCATTTTACTGTTAACTGTAAAAATGCATTTCCTCAAGGTCTTAAAAGCATTAAAAAGGTATTAAATTTGCTGTTGCAAAAATCAAGGCCTTAAAAGTATTAAATCATAAGAGTGGGTGTTAAATTTTTCACCTAGGTCTTAAATTGTCAAATTGGTGCATCTAAGTCCAGTTTTTCAGTGTTGTACGTGTCAAAAATCTATTTTAGATTAATACTTTGTAATAACAGAGAAGTATGTCTTTTTTGTGAGTTAAATGTGAATTTGGCAACAAATTCTATAGTGGATTTACAAATATCTTAAAGTCTCCCTCTTGAATATGCTGTATTTAGTAAGTTTTTGAAAGTCTCCTTTAACATAGGCTGCGTAATGTTGCAGGCATAGGCATATTTGTTAAAAAAAACAACTCCCCACAATACAGTAAATGTGTTGTTACCACTGAAATCTGTTCTGTTTTGAGATTTTTAATGTAGATCTGGAGTTATTTCACCTAGAATTTTAAAATAAAACCAATGAGTTTCAGAGAGACTAAGTGGCATTAAAAAGTCTTAAAAATATCTTAAATTTCTCAAGAAAATACCTGGAGCTACCCTCTATATAATCTTAAAACAGGAGGCATGTTAGCACCCACATAGAGGTGCCATAATTAGATATAAAAAACATACAGGGCCAAAGAAGTTTGCAGTTTTATCACCAAAGGCCAATATGCAACCTTACATCCCATAAAAATAAGACTAACTTTATACAGTGCTGTTGTATGGCTGTGGTGTCAGTAACGGAGATGATTACAGTATTCAAACACAAGAAGGACATTCATAATTGATAGCAGAGAATCAGCCAAGTCTTCCATATGACAGTTTATTTGATTTATAAATATGCCATGAACTGCATATTGCTTTAAATAAGAAATACTTTTTATTAAAAGACTGAGCAGAAATGTTGCTTCTTTATTGCTATGGCTAAACTAAAACTAATTGGATGTTCATCAGTTAAATTGTCCTATATGTTATTACTTATATTAAATTTGTCCTTAACTAATCATCTTAGGTAGTGTCTTTCCCTCGTAACTTTCTCAACCTGAAATACTTATTAGAGAAAACTCAATTTATGTTATAACTATTTTAATTGATACACTTTTAAGTATGAAATTATTGCATGATGCAGGCCCAAACATAACACCCAATCTGCTCTTTTAGGAGAGTAGATCCACAATTGCCACGCATCTGAATGTTATTGCATTGACACTCTCTCCCACTGTGTCCTAAGTTTCTCACTGTCATAAAAAGCTTCTCAGATTCACCTAAGTCACCTAAACGCAGCTTTTATCATGTCACTGATCCTCATCTGACCCTCTTTAACCCGGTATTATTGTTATGGTATTATCCCCTTCCTGGGAAATCATATTGCGAACATTTTCTACTTTTCCATACATTAACTTGTTCTTGATTAGTTTAATAGTAGTATCATATTATTCACTAATAGTAGTATCATATATTCACTACCCTAAAGTGTATAGTGTTTATTTGAATTACATATATTCATGAGTTTGTTATGATGTCTCAGCTCCTTGATCCCTGTGTCCCAGCAGCGCAGGTCATAGGTGCCATAACTCAGCATCATTCCCAGTGATGGGATTTGCTGCGCTGAAATGACAAGTGCATGGATTTACAAGCTAAGAAAGCTCAGAGGCTTTATGACTTTTGCGTCACAGTCATTAGTCCCCCCTGGGATCCCCTTACCCATAAGCTACTCTCTACCTTCTGTTAGCGGAGAAGGTTGGATCTTTTCCCTTTTGCTTTGGTGGCAGAGGCTGAGGGATCCTGGAAAAATAGATTTATTAATTCCTCCATCTTGGATCTTCTATTAGGACACTTGTAAAAAAAGGATCATCATCTGAACTCAAGATGGGAGACAAAGACACTGTGGAGAAGTTCCTGGACAACAACCCGCAATTTGCCAAGGAGTATTTTGATAAGAAAATCAAGGCAGATGTGATCACCGCCGCCTTCAACAACAAAGTTCAGGTGAAAGAACCATCTTCTTACACAGACGTCAGCTCCATCCAGGAGGCTGAGTTCATATTTGAGCTGGTGAAGGAGATGCAGGACAACAGCCAGATGGAAAAAGCCCTGCACAAGGTTCTCCAGAGGATCGCTCTGCTCATCCAGGCCGACCGCTGCAGCTACTTTGTGTGCCGCAGTCGCAACGGCGTGCCTGAGCTGGCTACCGTCCTGTTTGATGTCACCCACAATTCTTCATACGAGAAGAATTTTGTGGACCCCACTGTGGAGATCGTCTACCCCACCGACATGGGAATAGTCGGGTGGACCGTGCACTCCAAGAAACCTCAGAATATTGCGGATGTGAAGAAGGTGAGCAATAAAGTCACGTATCTATAGCTTAGAAAATGATGTAAGTGAATGAGTGGTTCCTAGACACTGGATTGGGACCCTAACCCACCATATATTTTTAGAGTAGCTGCCAAAATCTTTTTTAAAAATGAAGAAAAATTATGCTATGCTACTAATCACTGAACAGGAAACTAAATTTAACAATACCAGGATTTTTCAGCTAAAAATAAGTTAAAACATGATTCTTCTGGTCTTTTGAAACCTGTGTCCCATAAAAAAACTGAATTAAGTTAAAACATCATATATTTAATGCAAGAAATGTCATACACCTATTTATAGTACTAACTAATAACAGTTGTTTCCTGTGTTTTATTTTTTAGGACTCCCACTTCAGTGACTTTGTGGACAAGCAGACCAAGTACACCACCAAATGCATAATGACCTATCCCATAATGAACGGAAAAGAGCCCATCGGTGTCATCGCGGCCCTCAACAAACAGGGCGCAAATGAATTTTCCAAGAGCGATGTTGACGTGAGTGAATCTGAATGTATTAGGTTATGTCCACTCATGACAAGAGAAATGTTCTAAGGTCACATGACTCATAAAATGGCCAAATTTAGCTCCCCATCTTCCTGTCTTTGACCGGAATATGCAGAGGCTCAGCTTGGTGCTATAATCCAGTTATGGAAAGGCTCAGACATTTTTCTTTGACCTTTTTGTGACACCGGCCCTTAAGGACATCTATTGTATAATATGACAGTAATTAAATATGTTGTGGTACTGATTATGACTCTTTTGGTTTTGTTTTTTTTTAATAACAGCTCTTCACCAAATATGTGAACTTCGCCACTGTGGTCGCTGTCCAAGCACACACCGCTTACATGTGGGACGTTGAATCCAGGAGAAGTCAGGTATAAACACAGAAACATTACTTTCAAATGTGTTTTTAGTCTTAATAGCTTCATAAAGGTTTTGTTGGAAGAAACCCCTTGCCCCCAACTGTTACATTTCTATTCTTTTATATACATTTATAATCCTTTGAACTTTTTTGTCCAGGTTTTGTTGTGGTCAGCCAGCAAAGTCTTTGAAGAGTTGACCGATATCGAGAGGCAGTTTCACAAAGCCTTGTATACCGTGCGCACATACATCAAGTGTGAGAGATACTCCGTGGGCCTGCTGGACATGACAAAGGATAAGGTGCCACTAATGCTGTTGATTCACAACTGTATCCTCTATAAACATTATTATTACATTGTCTTAAACAATAACAAGTGCCTGTTTTTTGATCATAGGAGTTCTTCGATGAGTGGGCAATCAAATTAGGAGAACAGGAACCGTACAAAGGCCCTAAGACTCCTGATGGCAGAGTAAGTGCCATAGTACACTTAATACTGTTATATTTTTTAAAAACACAGGCTTTGTGTGTAATTGTAATACAATTCAATGTAACTCTTTTCAGGAAATCAGCTTCTATAAGATCATCGATTACTTGCTGGAAGATAAGGAGGAGATTAAAGTTATCCCGTGAGTATAATAGCCGCATACATTTGAATACTATTTTGAATCTAAATTTACAAACACAAATTGTCAATTCTTCTCGGGTAGACCTCGTTATTGAATTATAAAATCCATATTATATCTTGTATGACATTATTAATTGTAATTTCCATTTACTAAACGTTGTACCTACCAAGGCTCAGGTCCATCCCGATGTTATTTTTAAAACTCTCTGTCTATATGTGTCTAATACAGCAATATTGCACTATATGCCTGAAGGAAATTTCCATTCAAGGGAAAATAAAATTATCTTTTCACTTTTATCTGTTCAGTGGCCCCCCTGCTGATCACTGGGCTCTCGTCAGCGGACTCCCAGCTTATGTGGCCGAAAATGGATTTGTAAGTTCTACCAATATTGGTGCTTTTTTTTGTATTGTATAAAAAACAATGCTGCTTATTTACACATATACGTATTTTTTCAGATTTGCAACATGATGAATGCTGCTGGCGATGACTACTTTGCATTTCAGGTAATTAGCGGTTTGTGTAGTCAATATTAAATGCACTACTGAGGCGGCAGTAGCTCAGTTGGTAGAGACGTTCGGCCACTAACTCAAGCTCTGCTTCCGGCATGGCACACTGTCGTTGTGCCCTTGGGCAAGACACTTCACCACCTTACCTGTATGAAACTGTTCGTGTGAGCGCATGTGGTGGTGGTCGGAGGGGAATGAGTGAATAATGCAAAGTAAAGTGCTTTGAGCATCTAGAAAAGCGCAAAATAAATTCAATGCATTATTATTATTTTTAATATTAATACCAGATTTTTTTTCCTTTGTATTTGAGAAAAACTAAATATTCAGTCAACAGTAACATAATAGAAGTCATCTCTGAAAAAATAAGACTCTAAGACCTCATCTGGGTTTTATTATAAAGTGTTTTTGACGGAGCAGGGAACTAGAGCAGTTGCCGTCCAACTGGAAAGATAACAGTTCCAGCTCTGGCTCTGACTGCTTACACCACAAAACAGCAGAAAGAAAGAAAGAGAAGCAAAGCTAATATTTGACATTACATGAAATAAAATGTAAATAAAAAAGGGGAGAGGAGGAGCGCTTTTTGTAAACACTCCTAAAAACTCAGGTAGTTGACATTTGTTTGTCTTTTTTATAATGACAGAAAGAGGCGGTGGATGAGACCGGCTGGAAGATCAAAAACGTCCTCTCGCTCCCCATCGTCAACAAAAAGGAAGAAATTGTTGGCGTGGCCACTTTTTACAACCGCAAAGATGGCAAACCGTTTGACGAGAACGATGAACAAATCACAGAAGTATGAATAAACTTACAAACACAATTTTATATTTTTATGAAACATCTGTAACCGATCTGTCTCGTTCCCCCCAGGCTCTGACGCAGTTCCTCGGTTGGTCCACACTAAACAGCGACACGTACGACAAACTCAATAGGTCAGACTGGAGGAAAGATGTCGCCCAGGAAATGCTCATGTACCAGACGAAGGCTACACCAAGCGAAGTGCAGCAAATTCTGGTAAGATGAAGACTTTTCTGTATTTTTATTATTATTATTTTTTTCTTTTTTTCCAACCCGAAGATAGCAAAGGCAAGTTTTAAACTATTTGGACTTTTACATTTGCAGAACACCAAGGAGAAGTTTGACTCTGAGCCAGAAGACTGTGACCAGAAGGAGATGTACAAGTTGTTGGTAAGTGCAGTAAACTGACAAGAGTTTAATTAAACTTTTGGGTAACACTTTAGAATAACTCACTATATAGCTTTAGTTAAAGGGGTTGTATTATGCTAAATTGACTTTTCTGAGCTTTCTACCCTGTTTAAGGAAAAAGATTAAGGAAGTGCAGTGCTTTTTTTTTCTTTGAATATACATATATATTTTAATTCAAAAGACCACAACAGGGCTGCACTCTGCTGGTCTTTTCATCTGTTTCTTTATTGCACCAGTGGAGTACTTATTAGAAACATCTTCTTTTAGTCAGATAATGTTTTTAAAGGTTGTAATGCTGTTCAACAGGCAACCAAGACTGTCTTAAAAATATGATTAAAAGTATAATATAGTCCCTTTTTAGTAACCAGTTAATTATATATTTACAAAGTGTATTTATCTTCAACATTAATAAACATTGAGTTATAAATATTGTTATTAATGATTCATTCTTGAGTAATAAGCTCATGTTGTCAATCCAAAATTAAAAACATCAGCGTTAATACAGCATCTATAAACTAAACAATAAAATATAAAAATGTTGTTCATTACTTATTTGTTATTGCTTTATTACTGATTAATAGTGGTTAATGTTATTCCAGAGTGTTACTGACTTTTCTACGTTTTAAATTTTTTTTCATTCTGCAGAGAGCCAACATCCCTGAAGCCAAGAACGTCGAACTGCATGAATTTCGCTTCAGTGACTTTCCATTGTCTGAGTTTGAACTTATCAAGTGTGGCATTCGGTGTTTCTTTGAGCTGGGGGTCGTAGAGAAGTTCAAAGTCCCACCAGAGGTAAAAAAAAATATCATAGGTTTTTAATAAAAATTTAATCATAACCATCATTGCTTTTTATATTTTTTACAATTGAGTGATACGTTTTCTTGTAGATTCTGACAAGATGGATGTACACAGTGCGCAAAGGTTACCGCGACATCACCTACCACAACTGGAGACATGGCTTTAACGTCGGACAGACGATGTTTACGCTGCTTCTCGTGAGTCACGCGTCTGTTTTCAACATTTACATTTTGCAAATTATTATCGGAGGGATGTTTGTAAAACATTTTTTTTATGCAACAGACAGGAAAGCTGAAGAAGTATTACTCAGATCTGGAGGCCTTCGCGATGGTTGCTGCTGGATTCTGCCATGATATCGACCACAGAGGAACCAACAACCTCTACCAGACTAAGTAAGACTGATGGGGTTGTGTCTCTGTGATAGATGTGTGGTAAAAAGTGAAGCTGGATGGAAATATCACGTGTGTTAAAAAAGAGAAAAGTATATTCGACCTGTTTCTGATTTCTCCTCTCACAGGAGTGCATCCCCTCTGGCAAGACTGCACAGTTCCTCTGTCATGGAGAGGCACCATCTTGAATACAGCAAGACTCTGATGGAGAATGAGGTTGGTTCATTCTCTGATACCTTTTGATTTTTTTTTATATTGTACATTTGAGATACAGTATAAATAAGTTTATGTTCTGTCTTGTAATTCATATATTTTCTCCTTTTTTGCCATCAGAACCTCAATATCTTCCAAAACCTGCAGAAGCGTCAGTTTGAGACTGTGCAGCATCTTTTTGAAGTTTGCATTATTGCCACAGATCTGGCTCTTTATTTCAAGTAAGTCTTTTTTTATGTGCTGTGATTTTTGATCAGATGACGATCTGGTTAAATAAATGTCAAATTAAAAAAAAAATATATATATATATATATATATATATATGAAAAAAATACTGAAAAATTGACCAATTATATGAATATGTTTTTTTAGGAAAAGAACAATGTTCCAGAAAATTGTGGACTCCTCTCAGGAAATCAAAGAAGAGAAGGAAGTGGTCAACTACATCTCCAACAACCCAACAAGAAAGGAGATTGTCATGTAAGGCATTTTTTATCTGTTGCCTGCTTTTGTTGAAGACATTATGATTCAGTATTGTTTTGTGATTATTGCAGGGCAATGATGATGACTGCTTGTGACTTGTCAGCTATTACTAAACCTTGGGAGGTTCAAAGCAAGGTACATTTATGACATAATTTGAGCGTAGGCTTCACCCTACTCTTATCATACAAATGCTTTTTTTACTGGAATGTGGTTTTAGGTTGCATTAATGGTGGCAGCAGAGTTCTGGGAGCAGGGAGACCTTGAGAGAACAGTACTGGAACAGCAGCCTATTGTAAGCGCCTCTCAAATACTCTCTGTAAAAGCCTTCTTTGTTACAACCTAGTTATAACAATGTTGTACTTTTTCATCAGCCAATGATGGACAGAAATCATGCTGATGAGCTACCCAAGATGCAGTGTGGTTTCATTGACTTTGTCTGCTCTTTTGTGTACAAGGTATTCACATAATATTTAATTGCATAGATATATCAGTTGTGATGATAATAATTTGCTAATATCTGGATGTTATCTTGCACCCTGCAGGAGTTTGCTCGGTTCCACTCAGAGATCTCGCCCATGTTTGATGGCTTGAACAACAACAGAGGGGAGTGGAAAGCACTGGCTGACGTCCACGAGGCCAAGATAAAGGCTATTGAGGACGAGAAGAAGCGACTGGAAGGAGGCGACCAGGGTGAGTGCTCTGTTTGCTGTGTTTAGTCTCACCTTCAAACTCCTTCTCTAAATTAATATGTTTCCTATTTCTCCTTATTTACAGATGCTGGAAAGTCATCAAAGACATGTGTCATCTGCTAGATCCATCAGAGTCTGAAGAACCTCTGTGTTGTGTATGAGTGTGTGTGCGTGTGCGTGTCTGTGTGCATGTGTGTCTGTGTGCATGTGTGAAGAGGACTTACAGGTTGGATGTTCTTTTAAGTGAGACATGTTATGGACATAATTTATAAAAGATAATTTTTTATAAATGTAGCCCCCTAAGTTGGACTTGGAAGCACTCACTTTGGAAATAATGAATGTATTTATCAACTCTTTTCTACATA
Source organism: Bostrychus sinensis (assembly GCA_020698575.1). Classification (NCBI taxonomy): domain Eukaryota; kingdom Metazoa; phylum Chordata; class Actinopteri; order Gobiiformes; family Eleotridae; genus Bostrychus; species Bostrychus sinensis. Next base: position 9,356,256 of record CM036254.1, on the reverse strand, counting down.
AGGCTCCCCTGACTCCACATAATACCAGTTAGGATTTTAAAATGCTGTTCATCTTGTAGGCAGAATGCTGTTGTATTTTGTATCATTTAACCAAATGCACCAACCACGCTAAACGCTAAACTTTGTTTAATTGCCAATAATTATATTGTGGTTTAATAGTTAAACCAGACATAGCACATGTATATATGCTATCTATGTTCATAGTGAGGTTAAAATTTCCAGAACATGTCCCCGGCAAATGGGTGAGAGATGTAAGAAGATTTGACCAGCAGTATATTGGATTTAGTAATAAGCCAGTGGGAGCTCCCAGGCTTCCTTTTTAAGTCTTCTGCTTACATAAAATAAAAAATACTGCTCTGCTCATACAGCAGGTCGTCCCTACTCAGGGAACATGAGGTACTTCTGCACTCGGCAGTCGACAGGTTTGTAATTTCACTGACGAGACCACACTGTTTAAGTGTAAATAGAAATATTATGTAAGTGAGGTGAGATTTTGTGAAATAAATGTATGGTTTTATGTTTCACCCACGCATGCAAATGTCTCTAAACATAAACTGTTAGCTTGTTTGTCTCTTCATCTGCTCATCGTTTACACCGCTCACTTTATACAGCCATAAGTGATGTGACCTAATCATGCAAAAACATATGTGCAATAGTTGCATATACTGAATAATATTCTAATGTGAATAAAGTTTATTTTCAAATCAATTTTTTTTTCTCCATGGTCTATTATAAGAATGTGGTTCAGTATTTATAGATGAAGCTTGTTGCTGTCCTTATTTTAACTTGGCTCTATAGTAAAAGCAAATACAATAAGGAATGTTTCTAAACTTATCTTCCAATCCTGTTTACTTTGTGACAGTCGCTGTGTGAACCGTGGTCTCCGCTGGTGGACGACTAAGCAGGTTTATGAAAGCAGAGTTGACCAACATCACCTCTTAATGAAGGACTAACGAGCTTAAAGACACTGGTGTCCTGAGGCCAGACAGGTTCATTTTTCATCTCCACACCTGAGGGAAAGAATGGTAACCAGCTGTCTGTCTTTATGTGTGAATTATTTAGGTTAACTATATGCCACTGCTCCTCCCTTCTATACTATGAATTATTATTGTTGATCATAAATGCTAGTAATATTATTTTGAAATAACAATACTCTAACACGTAAACAGTTTTTGGTCACACTATTTAGAACAAAAGCATTAATAACAATATAATTAAAAAACAATGAGTTATAAACATTGTTTTTATTGCTTTTGTTATATGCTAATAAGTAAATAAATGCAAAATTATATACATCAGGGTCAATGCCTTCAGTATAAACTATGTATTAATTAAAATACTTATTACATATTTATTAATGCTTTATTACTGTGACAAGTTATTTTAATGTGTTACTGAAAACGTATTGGCTAGATATGCATATAAAATATAAATTTAAATATTTTTTGCAGAGGTGGGTAGAATGGTATTTATTAATGTTTAAGTAATATTATAAATAATAAATTAACTACTTACTAAACCAAAATATTCAACCAATGCTTTATACCTCTAATGTCAATTAGCCTATTATAAAGTGTTACCAGATTTTATTATTTTTTACCCACATTTATCTTCTCAATCTAGCCCACAAAGTGTAGATTATTTTGCTTTTTTAATAATTATTTAACATAATGCAGCCTAATATGACAGGAGTGAGATGTAATGTGGACGCCCCTCTGCTGTGGGCCAAGCTTAATTCTGGGGCCCTAGCATTATCCCATTAATATGATTGGATGAGGCTGACGGGTCGCGTGCAAACCTCATAGTTTCATACAGAAAGCGGAGAGTATCAGTTACAAAGGCCCCACGACGTTCGCGTCATAGCAGCATAAGCCAGCTTTGTGTGGACGCACAGGATGCGTTAAGACCGACCACATGTGCAGGCGCCGGGTCGTGCATGGGGTGGCCTCTCACGTGCCAGTCATAATTTAGTCTTGTCTTCTTCTAGTTAGAAAAATCAAATGACAAAAAAAAAAAAAAAAAAAAAAAAACACTCTGCATTGCTGATTGTCAAATCAGAAAAGCAGAAAGAATGGCAACCCCCAGACCGTCGTTTTGATTTAGACTGCAGTACTGTTTTCAAACCAGTACGAGCACAGGCTGCGTCTAGTGCCTTTAATGGACAAAAAAAAAGAGCATAAAACAGGGATTAATTAAGAAAAAATCATTACTGAACAAGAACAAAACTATACCACAACTAAGACCAGCATTGTCTGAACCAGGACTTAACCCAAGGCTATACCAGCCAAGTCTAAACCAGGACTAAACAAGCCCCAAACCACAGCAGGAATAACACAGGCTCCAGCATAAACTAAACCAGGACTTGAACAGCAAAAGACTCCTGAGTAGCACCAGAACAAGCCCGCGTACCACCAGTGGTACCTGGACCATAGTTTCAGAAACACTGCTGTAGAATGTATCAGGCTTTATAAAAGAGTATTTGTAACTTTAAAATACTATTACTCAAGTAGAAGTTAAAAAGATGGTCTGATAATACTACTCTTAGAAGTACAATTTATATTTCAAAAGTTACCCAAGTAAATGGCCACCACTGTAAAAGAAAAAGGACCCACTTTCAATATCTGAACACAAATGTCAGTAACACACATGGATCTGATGTCCTTTTTTAATTTACAATTGATAATCACTGGATCTTGTGGCTGTGCCTTTGTGTAGGCCAGCACTCTGTCTGACAGTGCAGCGCCCCCGGGTGGACAGAACTGGTAACAAAGGCGAAGTGGGTATCAGCTGGGGAGCAGCTCCTTGTTCATTCGCTGTGGTTTATTATTTGGGCAGCGGCAGCATGACATATCAGCCACTGAAGATTTACATAGTGGGTTGTTTTAACTTTTACTTTTATTCTCTGGCTTTTAACTCGGCTTGAGTTGTGTGGTCTTGTATTGTTTTGATTTTTTTTCACTTATTTATTTTTTATTTTAGTGTATTACTCTGATTTGACTTTACTAGTTTTTATTGTTTTAATGGGGACTCCTAAAGTTAAACAGAGTATTTTTCATTTATTGTTTTGTTATAATTTTGTGCAGCACTTTGGAAACCATCTTTGTTTATAAAATGTGCTATAGGCTATAAATAAAGTGGATTGGATTTACAACAATGATATATAAAATGTCAATACTTTGTTCAATAGACTAATTACTTAAAAATAGCAACTCAATACTACATAGAACATGTTATCCTTCTTGTTTTCGTGCAGGTTTTGGTTGGCCGCAGTAGCTCAGCAGGTGGAGCCGTTCGCCCACTAACCAGAGGGATGGAGGATCGATCTCCGCTACCAGCATTGCATACTGTCATTGTGTCCTGTGTCCATGTCAGAGAGACTATAGGCGCAGAATGGCAACCACACCTCTGTCAGTCTGCTACAGAGTTTGACTTGATGAATGAATAATGCACGGTCTAATTATAAAGGGACTTAAAGACTGATGCATTATTGTTGTGAGTATTCATGAATTAAATTGGTTTTGATGAAGTTACCAGCCTACATTTCTGCAGTGGTGTGCCTATTAGTGGAAAAAAGCAACCTATAATAGTCCACATCTCTAAATGCCTCGCCAGTCAAATCACAATCATCATTACTTTTCATAATACTGAGAAATCCTGCTCCCTGAAAAACAAGAAGCTCTCAGAATTATCACTCCGGCAGTAGCCTAAATCCATGGCCCTGATTCAAAATAACACTGACGCTGCCTGAAAAGTGTGAGCAGCATCCCGCCCCCAGACCGAGACAATCAATAGCTGTGAATACCACTGAACATGGCTGCTGGGCCCAAATATCTGTGGGACACTGTGCTCCTTTCTGCTGATGAATGACGCCTTTTATGAAAGCAGCAAGAACTAAACATGATGTTTCCATGCAACAATTCTCTCCAGTGTCCTCTCTCTGTTTTTGGTCCAAAGGCTTTTTGGGGAATTGGATTAGCCTTTTCTTTAGATTTTCAAGTGAAAGATGCCCCAATGTTACCTCTGTCGTAATTGTATTTCGACTGCAAATAAATACAATCATGCATCTGCTCCGAGTTTTCTGAAAGGCTTTTATTTTTGCAGGCCAAAGTGAATTATGGCCGCCAACAGACAGTGGATATTGAAGGAGGGTAATCACATCAGGGGCTGGGGGAGAGAGCTTTGAGATGTCCTGCACACGTCACAAAGAGAGGCCTGGCCTGAGCAGGAAAAACATATTCATCTCACTCAGAGATACAAGAAGACCATAAATAGACAGGACAAGAAGTTTTGGTGCAAAAGAACCAGGACTGAGGCAGAATTAAACCAGGACTGAGTCAGAACTAAACCAGGGGTAAACCAGAGTGGGAAGAATCCAGGACTAAACCAGGTCTAAACTGTGCCTAAACCAGGTCTAAATCAGAACAAAACCAGGACTCAGTCAGAACTAAACCAGGGCTATACTGGGACGAAACCAGGAGGACAAAACCAGGTCGAAACTAGCACTAAACCAGTACTGAGTCAGAACAAAACCAGTACTGAGTCAGAAGAAAACCAGGGGTAAACCAGGGTGAGACAAATCCAGGACTAAACAAGATCTAAACTCGGTCTAAACCAGGACTAAACCAGGACTCAACTAAGTCTAAACCAAAACAAAACCAGGACTGAGCCAGAAGTAAAGCAGGGATATACTGGGACTAAACTAAACACTAAGTCTAAAATATAAACCAGGACTGAGAAATAAGCCAGGGGTAAACCAGGGCAGGACAATTCCAAAAATCCAGGACTCAGCAGGTCTAAAACAAAAAAAAACAAAAAAAGAAAGAAAGAAAAACAGGACTGAGGCAGAACTAAACCAGGAGTAAACCAGGTCTAAACTTTGCCTAAACCAGACTAAACCAGGGCTCACCAAGTCTAAACCAGAACAAAACCAGGAGTCATAACTAAACAAAGGCTATACTGGGACGAAACCAGGACTAAATCAGGTCAAAACTCTGCCTATACCAGGACTCACCAGGTCTGAACTCTGCCTATAACAGGACTAAACATGGGTCCACACTTCAAATTTAAGTCTCAACCAGAGCAGGAATAAAACTGGCTCTGAATTATGAGGCCTTGAACCGCAAAAGACTCCTGAGTACCACCACTGGTACCAATACCACAGTTTGAGAACCTGATGTGAGCTCTAACCTGTCCTTTGTGTGGGGGGTGCAGTTTGGGGGATGGGGCCTCCACTTAAACGCCGGCCCTGCATCATCTGTCAATAAGATGATGGCACCCACGCCCACACAGCCCTCTCCCTCTGTCACGAGGCCATCACGTTCATTACGTGGCCCAGATGATTGCCATGGCAACCGCGAGGACACTATCACAACGCGTGAACGCAACACAAACGCGCCCTGTAACTTCATACCAGCGCACAGACTCACTTTCTCCTGTTTTCTGCGCGTAACCTTTTTATCTCCAAGGCTTTCCCAGGCGCATGCAACAACAGTGCGCGTCTGTTCCCACATGTCAAAGTTTTTTTTTTCCCCACATCTGATTATTCACCCAAAATATGACTCAAACGCTTGTGCCTATTGGGTAAAAAGAAAAAAAAATCCTGTACGAGCTCGCTTTGACACTACAGAGAGAGACCGGTGGTGAAATCATATGGGCGTGGTTTTTGGATGGAGATGCGCTGCTCCGTCTGCTCCCGCTGGGATCCCCACCTGCCGCTCGCCCTCCCTCTGGTTTTTTTCCCTCCTCCTACATCCAACCTCCTTCCTTGCATTTTCCCCGAGGCTCAACCAAAACTCGCTGCAGATAATTAGCTCTAAGTAGCATTTTTGTCATCGTTTTGCCGCCCCTCACTGCGGCGTTGTGTAATACGACGCACGATTTGGATTTGAACGCGAGCGGCAGAAGCGGCAGGAGCAGCGGCAGAGGCGGCACGTTGCTTGTGGGAGGAAAATAAACAAGTGTGCACCTCGGATTTTTTTTTTTTTTTTTTTTTTTCCTACAGCGGTGGGAAAGGAGCAGGAGGTTTTGGGGGGGACAGCAGCGGACATTATTGCCGGTTCATGGTCGACGACGCGCAGCAGCAGCAGAAGCAGCAGCAGCAGGATGGAAAACATGATACGAAGAAGAGGCGCGCTGCCGTGGCTCAGGTTAGGACTTGTGTTGCTGCTGCTGCTTGTTGTAGTTAACGGAGTGCGCGGCAAGAAAGCCAGGCAGCCGCGGTGTCCCCACTCGTGTACGTGTACCAAAGATAACGCGTTGTGTGAGAGCGCAGGACTCATACCGCGCAGCTTTCCTCCAGATGTCATCTCACTGTAAGTCCATTTATTAGTGTTTCTGCCGCATAGCCACAAGACTGCAACCCCCCTGTTCTTCTTCGTCTTCTTCTTCTTCTTCTTTTTTTTTTTTTTTTTTACAGATCATTCGTCAAGTCAAAATTCACAGAAATCCCGAAAGAGAGCTTCATCCACACGCCTGCGCTGCACCTCCTGTGAGTAATCCCTATCCTGTCACTCTTCTTCGGTACACGCTGTCACTGTCTTCTGTGCTGACAAACGCCATGTTTAACGTCCCCTTTTTCTTAAAAACCTAGTAGCTCCACTTACTGTAGGCCTATGTGCTCCTTCGTGTGTTTATTTAAGGCAAGGTGTGGGCCTCATTAACGGGGAATCCCTTGTTTTGAGCAGGGAATCCCTCAGCCCCAGTCTCATGGGGTGCAGGATTGACTGAGTCATGGTGCTGCTGGTGCCTTTGAAAACAAACATGTGAAGGCTGGAGGAGGAATCCCACCGTACCATTGATCTGTGTCCCTCTCTGAGAGATTTAGGTCACTGTGAGAGAGAGGTAGAGAGAGATAGTATTTCTGGAAGCACATCAAATGTAGCATGACACTTTATTTATGAGGCAGAGAGAAAAGGCTGAACAGTGAAATATGATGGTGACTGTGAAGGTGATTAACCCCTGCCCCTCTCTGCCCAGGCTCTTCACAGCCAATGAGCTGGAGTCTATAGACGAGGATGCCTTCTTCGGGCTCCCACACCTGGAGTATCTGTGAGTACCACACTGTATTTTTACTTTTTAATGCACATTTGAATGAGTTACCTACTATTATATTATTAATCCTTTTTCAGATTCATTGAAAACAACCAGATCACGTTGATATCACCAAATGCTTTCCGGGGCCTCAAGACTCTCGTGCACATGTAAGTGAAGATTTCATGTGTACTGGACACAGTAATTTGTTTAGTACTTCATAGAGAAACAGCTTTGCTGTGAGCATGCATTTAAAGATACTATAAGCAGTATATTCTTTTAATACTTTGTAAAAATTACTCCCCAGATAAACAAGTTCAAATCAAATATTAGTTTTATTGATAACAATGCTACAGCTGATTTATTCCCAAGTAAAAAAAAAAAAACATAATTTCCAAGTTGTTAATGTTTCTATTTTTGGTCTTAACACCCTTGCATCGCTGTTCGTCCAGTCCAGAAAAGCGGAAAGAGCCCCATTCTCTGGTTGCCACACAGGCCACATCTTTGTCTGGATGAGGCCCTGCTGCATCCTATGGACTTCCTGGGCCTACCTCACCCCCACTCCCCTGTCTGGATGAATCCTTACAGAGTGAACTATGATCCTATAGATGAGCTAATGGACTAACAGTCCTAGACGCATTGCCTGTCCATCCTGGGAGAGGATCTCTCCTTCAATATGGGCTCCATAAGGTTTCTTCTTTTTTTCCCACCGCTGGTTTTTTTTTAGGAGTTTTTCCTTACTGAGAAGGAGGGTCTAAGGACAGGAGTGTCCTGGGTCTGTTTAGTGTAGTTATTGTTTGTGTTGATTGTGTGTTAAGTCTGATTGTGTGTTTACGTTTGATTAACTGTTTGTGAAGCCTTTGAGGTGACTTTTGTTGTGATACTGGGCTGTACAAATACAACTGAATTAAAGTGAATCTGTACAGCAGCAGGACACAGCTCACAGCAGAGCTCCAAAACCAGAGCTCACTGTGACTGGAAACCCACAGACCATTGTTTTGATTTAGACTGCAGTGCCATTTTTAAACCAGTACGAGCACATGCTGCTTACAGTTCCTTTAACTTGTTGTTCTTGTCATCAAATGCATGTTCATTTGGTAACATTTAGTGCAACAGAGGCCTCACTTTTCGTACTGCATGGAATAGAATTGGATTATAAAGCATATATTATGATGATCAGTGTCTGGTTATTGTGCACATCAGAGACAGTGTAGCCGTCCTGGTGCCCTGGTGTCTAGGTATTCATTATGCAGCACAGACAAAGATAAGTCATGCAACAATTATCTGTTATGTTTTTATATATAAGTATAACTAGCAACAGGACGTAGGTAGTAATGAGTACCTCTGTATTGGTTTCAAAAGCTTTATGTTGTGAAAAAGTGAGTTACAATAGAATTGTCACATTATTGTATATTTTTGTCTAATGACATCAATACTTTTTTTTACCAAATAGTTTTACTTTTACCAAATACATTACTTTTTGAGTAATTATTTAAATGACTATTTTAAAGTAACTAGTGTTGGTTTTGAGCCTTTTTTTGGGGGGGGGGTCTTGGTCTCGTCTCAGCTGTAGTTTTACTTGGTCTTGGTCTTGGTCTCGACTCCAATTTCACTTGGTTTTGTCTCAGTCTTAGATGTAGCATTTAAGATTTTTTTTTTTTTTACCTAACACAAGAAAATGCTACTCTTCATAATTTTGAGGTAATTCTTTTCCCGCATTTGAAGAACCAGTACCATGACTCTCTACCTCATCTACTTCTCCAGAAGTATTGTGACTTTTCTTTGAACACCACAAAGGTATCATTTAACGGTACCCTCAATTAGTATTGTCTAGACTTCAACACTAGAAGTAACAAGCACTATTTGTGCTCCTCTCCCACCTCTGCTGGTCTCTTATTTATAATCTAAATCTATATTTTAAAGATTTGAAGTAGTCATATGACCTAACCTCACCTCTGTTTGTTGCTTAACTTATGTCTGATTTCACAAACCTGTACTGAAGCCTCTAATCACTGCCTTACACCACTGGTATGCATGCTGTTTTTAACTCTTAGCTAAATGCATAATTTCATTACATTTTTCCTGACAGCAACAAGATGTTTTTTGAGGCTTTTTAGTGTTTACAATGGACATACCTGCCATTGCATATCCTACATATCAGCTGTAGGCTTTCTCGATATACTGTCTCATAATGGTATATTGCAGAACCCCAGTATAAACACAGATACTTCCAGTTAAAAAGCTTTTATCTATCAAATATATTCTGTAAAATGCCATACATAATCCTCATTTGACCTGTTGCTTTCTTGAGATAGAAAAAATAACTCTGCAGGAATGAGATATCTTTTTTATGTGGCAGACCTAATGACAGCAGAGGCTTTTCTAAAAATACATTTATGTTTCCTCATACTTTCTCCAAGCTGTGTTCTCTCCTCGGTCTCAGGGGTGTCACATGTAACGCAGCACACAACAACGTTTTCAACCTCAGCACAGCAGCACTTTCGCTTTCCAAACAGATATGTAATCAGTAAAGGCTTGTTCTTTGTTTTGCAGGAGCCTTGCCTACAATAACCTGGAGACTCTGCCCAAAGATTTGTTTAAGGGCCTCGATGCACTGACGAAAGTGTAAGTGCATGTCGTCTTCTTCTTCTTATGAAATCAAACAGATAACATGTATAGCTCCCTATTAGTTATAATGAATGTGGACACTGTGAGTTTGTCTTCGCACTCGGCTATTTATAGAAGACTGTTTCATTATTTCGCTTCAGCTCGGCCTTGAAAAAATGCGTGGGCAGCCGGTGCTTTCAGTGTAAAGTCATTAAATTTACATGAGATATCGAGAAGGAGACAGACTTTGCAATTTATCACCCGCTGAAAATGTCCGCTTCTCTTTAATCTTTTTGTTACATTAATGAGACTGCGGTGTGAAGCAGTGAGGGGTCAGGGAAGTGGTCAGTGGACATATTGGGTACTAAAGGTTGTGTGTTTTTATGGGTGTGGTGATTGTTTGTCTTCCCAGAGATCTGCGTGGTAACCAGTTCACCTGTGACTGTAAGCTCAAGTGGCTGGTGGAGTGGATTTACAGCACCAACGCCACAGTGGATCAGATTTACTGCAAAGGACCGGCCTCACAGTTGGACAAGAAGATCAACGACCTGGTGCCGCAATCTTTTGACTGCATCACAACAGGTAATTATTAAACTAACTACATTTTTTTAACCCTTATAATTTAAAAAAGTTACGTTGTTACTGCTAAGTGACAAAAGCGTCCCTGTCACAAAACATCATAGAAATAGTATAAAGCATTTTTTTTTTTGCATAAATCTTATAATCAGTATGTGCCCTGATCATAAATACCCTTTTTATGCCAGTGTATAATATAGCATTTAATTTTTTTTGTAAAAAACATACACAAAAATAAAACATTTTTAATGTTCTCAAAGAAAAAGTTTTTAGGGATAATTTTTTTCTGTGCTATGTACTATCAAAAAAAACAACAACTCCTATTAAAACTGGTTGTAACTTTTTGTTATTGCAAAAAGAATCCCAAATCCGTCTAAATAAATGTTGTTGGTAATCTTTGACATATCCTAAGGCTGTAATAATACCCCCTAAAAAATCCACTTTGCATTGAGAAAATTGAAAATATTTTATGTGTGTTTTCTACTAAATAATTGAAATGCTAAAACATACACTGGCATAAAAAGGGTTAATATTCTGAAAATAATTAAATATTTGGTCTTTATGATCACAGCAGAAGTTGATTAAAGTTTTATGTAAAAAAAAAAGTAGGGTTAACTGCATACTATTTCTATGATGTTTTGTGATGGGAACACTTTTGTCACTGAACAGGAGCAACATAACACATTTAGTTAGAGAGTGTAAAAATGAAGTAATATTAGATTTGTGTTTAGATAATCTAAATCAGTGACACACCTGAGCCACATTTCATAGAAAAGGTAAGAACCACTGCAAAGTTATCAAAAAATAACATTTGAAAAAGACACTTTTGTCCTCAGTAGAGCACAAGAATTTAAAGATCTTTTTTGGCCTTTTCATGACGTTGTTAGATAGAGCAGTCCAGTGGAGATCATGGGGTGAGAGAGTAAACAGAGAGAAACATTTGGAAAATCTTCAGAGTCCAGACTCAAGCTCATGACGCTGATGTGAGCTGTAGCCACTCTGTGTACAAGCTGCATGCTCTACCAACTGAGCTATACCACAGCACACTACCTGCATTTTTAAAGTGTTTTAATTCAAAGGTGCATTGTGTAAAACCAAATGAAACAAAATGAATTAAAGTCATGTTAGATGTTTTGGAAACAGAGTCAGAGAGGCTACATTGTGATGGTTTGGACATGTACAGAGGAGGGAAAATTAATTTATGAGTAAAAAGATAATGAGGTTAGAGCCGGTCAGGAGAGGAAGACCAAAGAGGAGATTTATGGATGTAGTGAAAGAAGACATTAAGTTAATTGATGAGGGAGAAGAGGACAGGGTTAGACGGAGGCTGAGGCTTCACTGTGGTGACCTTTAAAAGGAACAGAAGAAAAAGAACACTTACAGCATTTCCTCTGCTTAAGCATTAGATATTTAAAGCTCCATGTGAAGTCACAGCCTTTTTTGAGCTCATGGGTTATGTGTGTCCTGCTGTGGCTTTCATATATTGATGATTATTGCTGAATAAAAATTTAAAAAAAGCCAAAATGCCATTGTTTTAGCCGCCCACATCAATTACTTAGCTAATAACAGCTAAGATTACAAGATTTGAGATACAAGATCTGAAGTCATATTTGTATCTAAGTTAGACAGTAGGTACAAAAACACAGATTCATATGCGGTTTCTTCATATCGACACATTTGTCATTATCATTTATATGGAATGCCTTTTTATTTTTAAGTTTATTAAGTGACACTTTAAGTTCAGAGTAAAATTACACAACACTGCCAGCATTACACAATGAGTCAAAAATTCTGCAAACCATTGTTTTGCTATCGGCAATGTAGCTAACAGATACTGATGTTCTAACATGTACCTTTAATGCAATGTAAGAAGAAACATCAAATCATCAATTTATTTACTACTGAATCTTATTTCATGCTCCACCTATGCTGGTTTTAATTATTTAGTTTATTAATAAGCTTCACACAAACATCCCCTTTTCTTGCAGAGTTTGCATCGTACCAGACTCTGAAGTTCGAGTCGATATCAGTGGAGGCTTTCACCTTTGGGCAGGACCAGTATGTGGTGTTTGCTCAGCCGTTCATGGGGAAGTGCACCTTCCTGGAGTGGGACCATGTGGAGATGGTCTTCAGAAACTTTGATGATATCAACAGTAAGAGGCATTTGTTTATTATTTTGTGTGTGATCTTCTGCAGGATAAGGTTTACCTCCAGAGGCATACAACAGTGAGTCCAAATACCAGGACTAACACTGAACTAAACCGGGACAAAACTAAGACTAAACCAGGTCTAAACCAGGACTTAACCAGGTCTTAATTAGGTCTAAAGCAGGTCTAAACCAGGTCTAAATTATGTCTAAACCAGGTCTAAAGCAGGACTAAACCAGGCCTAAATTACGTCTAAACCAGGTCTAAAGCAAGACTAAACCAGGTCTAAACCAGGCCTAAAGCAGGTCTAAACCAGGTCTAAATCTGGTCTAAAGCAGGACTAAACCAAGTCTAAAGCAGGACAAAACCAGGTATAAATTAGGTCTAAAGCAGGTCTAAACCAGGACTAAAGCGGGTCTAAAGCAGGACTAAAGCAGGTCCAAAGCAGGTCTAAACCAGGTCTAAATCAGGTCTAAACCAGGTCTAAATCAGGACTAAACCAGGTCTAAAGCAGAACTAAACCAGATCTAAAGCAGGACTAAACCAGGTCTAAACCAGACCTAAAGCAGGTCTAAACCAGGACTAAAGCAGGTCTAATCCAGGACTAAAGCAGGACTAAACCAGGTCTAAAGCAGAACTAACCAGTACCAAAACAGTATAAAACCAGGATAAAACCTGATCTAAACCAGGATTTGACCAGTACAAAAACAGATAAAACCAGGTTTAAACCAGGATTAAAGCAGGTTTAAATCATGTCTAAACCAGGTCTAAACCAGGAGTTAAGCAGTACAAAAACAGAATAAAACCAGGACAAAACTATGTCTAACTCAGGTCTTAACCAGGACCAAACCTAGTCTACACAAGAACTAAGCCAAGAATAAAACTGTCTCTAAATCAGAACTGTCAGGGAACCAACAACAAATGTATTAATTGTTTAGCTCATCCTGGCGAGCCTTGACCAATCATGTTTGTACACATTTAGGTCTGAGTCAGGGACACTCCCATTGGCTATTGGTCTAATCGGCTTGTAACCATTGAAATAGAGGGGGCCCAAAATATCTTACTGGAAAAGTGGCTACTCCAGCACTTGCACCTAAAACTAAAATATGGAAAAGAGTTAAGTACAATAGAACCACGTGATATTGAAGTTTTAACGGTGTATCTCTGTTTTACCAGGTACCTCCACCGTCATCTGCAAACCGCTGGTGATCGACAACCAGCTCTTCATCATCGTGGCACAGTTGTTCGGCGGCTCCCACATCTACAAGCGCGACATCTCCGCCAACAAGTTCATCAAGCTGCAGGGCATCGACATCCTCAAGATCCGCAAGCCCAACGACGTGGAGACCTTCCGCATCGACGGGGAGTCCTTCTTCGTCATCGCCGACAGCTCCAAGGCCGGCTCCACCACCATCTACAAGTGGAACGGCAACGGCTTCTACTCGCACCAGTCGCTCCACCCCTGGTACCGGGACACGGACGTGGAGTATATGGAGATCTCCTCGAAGCCTCACCTGATCCTGTCCAGCAGCTCGCAGCGGCCCGTCATCTACCAGTGGAACAAGGGCAACAAGCTGTTCGACCGGCGCACGGACATCCCGGAGATGGAGGACGTCTACGCGGTCAAGCACTTCAAAGTCAACGCCGACCTTTTCATCTGCCTCACGCGCTTCATCGGCGATTCCAAGGTGATGCGATGGGACGGGGCGCTGTTCCGGGAGCTGCAGACCATGCCCTCTCGCGGCTCCATGGTGTTCCAGCCGTTCACCGTGGGCAGCTGGCAGTACGCTATCCTGGGCAGCGACTACTCCTTCACGCAGGTGTACCGATGGGATGCAAAGAAAGGCGAATTCGTCCACTTCCAGGAGCTGAACATCCAAGCGCCGAGAGCTTTCTCCCCAGTCTCAATAGACAACCGGCAGTTTTTGCTTGCGTCGAGTTTCAAAGGGAAAACGCAAATCTACGAGCATCTTGTGATTGATTTGAGCAATTGAAGGAATGTGTGTTGACTTTTGGGACTGTGACAGGATTATCTCTAGAGACTAAAAAGCATTATTCTGTTAATAACAGTGCATGATCCATGATAATGTAAAACAAATGCATTCACCTCGGTCAAATATTTTCAGCAGACATGTATGTGAAGTAAAGAGTAGCTCACCCTCTCCTAGCTCAGGCCTTACTGCGCCGACTGGCAAAGCTTGAATTCTGCTGCGGGAAAAGTGGGCAGAGACAGAGGGGGAGAAGCAAGTGGGGGGCGGAGCATGGATCTGTGATTGACAGCAACAAGAGTGGACTGGGACAAGAGCTCAGGAGCAACGGTTTGGTTAGGTGAAAACAATACTGCATGGAATATTGAAACTACAGGCGCACATCAATACATTTGAATATTGTGAAAAAGTAAAATTATTTAAAGGGGCTATATTATGCAAAACATCTGAGCTTACTGCCATTTTAGAATGTTCTCTCATCAGAAACATACCTGTATACCTGTAAACCTTGTGTTTTGCTTCATTCACGCCTGTTTAAGTAATCTGCTGAGACTCTGAGGCCTCAAAACGAACCTCCGCCTCTCCCACGAACCCCCACCCCCTCCAGGAAGCACTGACCAATCAACAAGCCCTCTACATCCAGTCTGCTCTCATTCATTTATCCAAAAACAGCTGATTCCTCACAGCTTTTTTTTCATTTTGCAGTAAAATGGCATCACACAAAAAGTTTTCTTTGATTATATGCTCTGCACTCTGCTGCCCTCTGCTGGTTTCTTTCCCTGTTTTTTTATGGCACCAGTAGAGTACTTATTAAAATATTTTCTTTTTGCCAGATAATATTTTTAAAGGTTGGGCAATGCTGTTCAAGAGGTGACCAAGACTGGTTTAAAATATGACTAAAAGCATAATATAGCCCCTTTAAGTAGTTCAATTCTAAAAGTGAAAAATAGATAAAAGTGCACAGAGAAATATTTGAAGCATTTATTTTCATTGTCATGATTATAATAATTATGTAATATTCAAATTTAGTTTTTTAGTAACTGTGTAAGCCATAATCAGTGAGATGTAACCCTAAAGCTAAATTTGTAAAAAATAAATAAAAATCTTGGGGTGAGTTACTCTTTAAGCTCATAAAAACCGAGTTAGGATTGGACCATGCATGACCCAGGCCGCACACAGGCCGTCCCAGCACCGTCGCTTATTAATCCATTAAATTAGCATTGGCCAGTAGAGATTTACTTGTGTTTAACCACTCATGCAATGACGTAATGATATTTGTACATTTGTAATCTCATATTTATCTACTGAAGGTAAGAACGGACCTTTTAACCAGTTTTTGACAAATCTGCCAAAATGAAATGTTTACATTTTCTGTCTTTACACTTAATGTGCTTAATGATTTTTTAAAATGATGCTTTTTGTAAGTTACAAGGGGACCACGACAGATGCCATATTTGTTAAAGGAACCACTCACAGATGTTTGGAAACAGGAATGTTGTACCTGCTATGTATCCACGCGACTGACATTTTTATCGTTAATGGTTTGTATGATGTTATATAAAGTATTGAGAAACTGTTTTTCATTGAATGTATGCAGAATATTTGGAGCACTCTTGGAACTATTTTCAGACACTTTAGGACAATGTTATCTTCAGCGCTCTCGACCTTTGACTAACACCATGTATGCAAAGTCATTATGTCATGATTCTAGGTTAAGTTATTAATACCACACTGTTAAGAGTCAATAAAGGTTTACTTCATTAACCCACTGGCATTGCTTTAATGAAGTTTTTCTTATTTCAAAATACCTGAGTGAGTACATCTCACCATAATTAACCCTTGTGCCCCAATGAAGTGTTCTTTTTAAAGTTTATTTTTTGGATAACTTTAATGTGGTTCTTACCTTTTCTAGGAAATTTGGCTCAGCTGTGTATTTCTAAACACAAATCTAATATTACTTCATTTTTACACTCTAACTAAATCTGACAAAAGTGTTTACATTAATATTTTTTTCTACTTTAGCATAAATCTTTTAATCAACTTGTGCCCTGATCATAAATACCAAATATTAAATTATTTTTGGAATTTTAACCCTTTAAATGCCAGTGTATGGAAAAGCACCTACATTTTTTTGTTGTTGTTTGTTTTTGTTTTTGTAAAAAACACACAAAATAATATATTTTCATTATTCTCAATGCAAAGTATATTTTTTAGAGGGGGGTTATTACAGCCTTGGATATCTAAAAGATGACCAACAACACTGATTTAAATGGATTTGGGATGTTTGATGTTTTGTGATGGGGATACTTTTGTCACTTGACAGTAACAACGTAACATTTTAAAACGGGGGTACAAGGGTTAAAAAGGCCCACCAGCATCTGTAATTTTTGAGGAGGCTGAAGGCGGCTGGAGTTTTAAATCTGTCCAGTCTGCCTTTCTCCGGACGATTAACCTCAGCCAGAGCATGAGCGATCTCCATCATCTAGGACCCATCCCACCCTGCACAGTAACTCTTCACACTGCACCCCTCACGCAGGAGCCAGCGTCAGAATCAGAACAACCAGGGCTAAAATGCAGCTTTTTGTTCTCAACATCACTTATTCTTTATTATTTTGCTCCAACTTTAAGTATTTCAGTATCTGTTTCACCATTTTATGCATTAAAAAATGTAGGCTTCTCTTGAGCTGAAGAGTGAAACTATTTTTAATCTTCACAAGATCCAGTTTTGTATCTCAACCCACCATTTGGGACCCCATTTTACTCTGTTGGACCTGAGGAATTGGTTTATTTTGTCTTTGAATAAAAAATTACAGGGGCGACAGCAAGGCTTGACATTAACTTTTTTGCTCACTGGCCACTGTAGCAAGTCCCTTTCAAAAGTTACAAGCCTATTAGTCTTTTTTACCAGCCAGAGTTTAATTAGTTCAAATGTTTGTTTTATTATTTTATAGCATGCTTAATGAAATGTAGAGCTTGATTTTATGAGGTATATGTATGATATATGGAAAAAATTTAACTTTTTGCATGTGGTCTATCTTAATACATGTTTTTTTTTCTCAGATCATAATGAATTAGTCTGTACTAAATTAGGCAGTCACTTAAACACAGCAAAAGCAATTTAGGAAATCTCCCCACTACTGGCATACTATACTGTTGTTGCTGTCATTGACACTTCACCCACCTTGCCTGAATGAATGAGTGTTTGAGTATATGTTTGGTGGTGGTCGGAGAGGCCATAGGCACAGAATGGCAGCCATGTTTCCATCAGTCTGCCCCAGGGCAGCAGTGACTACAGAAGTAGTTTTCCACCTGAGTGTGGGGAGTGAGTGAATAATGTAACTCTAAAGCATCTTTGAGGGTCCAAAAAAATGCCATATAAGACTGATGCATTATTATTATTATATTATAAATGTTCTTGTAAAGAGCAGTCCTCAAAGTCAACAGTGTCACAGGCAGGAGGAAAGGCACAAATGAAATAAAATAAATACAAACAAATAAAATCCTTTTTATTTTCTCCAACAAAGTGCACGCCTCAATTCTACAAAGCAGCACATTACAATGTAATGGAATAAATACAAGAAAATTGTCTGAAATTAAAAAATGAACACAAGCGAGGAGATACACAGGTACCTGCACAGTCACACTGGTGGCAGCGCTAAATCAGTCTGCTTAGAAAGGCTCTGCAACCAACCACTCTTTTATTTCAAGGCCATTGTTACTTCTCAACCATCTTTTTATTTTTGACTACAGCCTGTTTGAAACCTTCCACAAACAAGAGTTAACAAGGTTTCAGTGAGATTTTTAAGAGAAATGAGTCAAGAAAGAAATTATTAATATTGGTGTGAATCTATTTTTTTTTAAAGGATTCAGTATCATTTAAAGATGTAAGGGCTTTGTGGATTAATGGATAGAGAGTTTATCTCTATACTAAAATATGCACTACCCGGTTGCCTTTAATCTGTGTCCATTTGTTCCACCTCCGGGAAATGTAGCTGAAGTATTAGGAATGGTCGGCTAACAGGTAAACTTTCTAAAGCAGACTAATTTAAGCCCTGCTTGTTTGTGTAATTTGGGACTTCACCAAACTAACATGAAAGAAACACAGGTGCATACTCTCATGTCCGTACACGTCACTCTGGAAAACTTGTGCAATGGCAGCAGGCTCTCCGGTCGCCACCTACTGCTGAGAACAAAATAAAGTGAACACTGGTGAGTCTGAACTGAACTCACAACTAGAGTCTGTGTGGTGCAACGTAGTGTTTTTTTTTTCTGTAGGCAAAGAAATTCAACATAAAAGGCAAGGGAGCGCCTCCCTTAATGTTTCACAAAATAATTTAGTGCTCTTTAAATAAAATTAAAAACACTATTTTCATGTGGTGGCTCTTAAAATAAAAAAAAGAATTAAAAAACTCACAGACCGAAAGGATAATGCTCTAAGAGACATCAATTATATTAGGAAAAAAAACATAAATCCCATGAAAAAAGACAAGTATTGACAATTAAATTATGTACATAACTCAAAATTAATATACATTACAGTACCTGCAGATGTTAATGCATACAGTACACTTCTCTTTTTACATAGTTTTAGTATGGGCTCCAGCCTGATCTATATACTTAACACAGGTGGAAAAGCGGCTAATTTAGTAATTTTTAATGGTTATTCGGCGAGGACAGTAAGAGCGTTCAGAAAAATTAAAACTGACTGAAAACATTATTGCAGGATGGGCTGTTTTTGAGTTGCATACTGCATGTGTTATCTGAATGTGTCCTATGACGAGGAGCAGCGGACAGAAGAGCCAGAGAGGAAGGGAACGGGGGACGGAAAGGGAAATGAAGTCGTTCAGCCATCTCTCTTTCTCTCTTTCAGTCGGTCACAGAGTTTTTATTTCAAACCAGTGTGACGTCTCCTCTCTGATCCACTAACCCTGTACAGTACATTCATGGCCAGTATTGCACGTAAACCGGCCGAGTCCACCCTGAAGTCTGTGCGGTGAGGAACCTTCAGTGCTGAAAAAGACACTCGCCGGCCACTTTATTAGGTACAACTGTTCGGTCGTCTCTAGATGTAAATATCTAATCAACGACTCATATGACAGCAAGTTACAGTATTTAGGCGTGTGTGCATATTCAACACAAACCAACCAATCAGAACAGAGAAGAAAAGGGAGTGTAGTTACTATGCTATTACTATTTCAGAAAGGGGTTGCAAGCCAGTGTAGTCTTTCTCCCAGTCCCAGTCTAATAAAGGGGTATGATGGGGCCGAATTAAACACGCAAATCTAAAATAGCACCTCCATACATGATTGTTAGAGATAGATGAAGGTGACCCCTAAAGGAAAGGGGGATTTTTACTGGGATTATACCTTACAACCATGTCTAAAGTTTACAGAGAATGGTCCAAAATAGTGAAACTATCCAGTGAGCAGCAGTTCTGTGGGAAGAAATGCCTTTCTAATGTGGATGGCAGACTGTTATCAGTGATCATCTCAGGATCCTGGGGCTACAGTTTGCATGGCCAATGGAAGATTAAAAAATTTGCCTTTCTATCCTCCCAGTTTGGCCATTGACAATGCTTCGTTAACCTCATCAACAAGGCCAGACTTTACAACAGGGCATTTAAGATTCACTGTAAACTTCCCAGCTGGGTCCACCATTGTACAGCACTGTCTAGGTGTAACACTTTGACATTTGAAAGTTATGTTAACAGTGTGGTCCTCGAGTTTTATTCTCAGATAAATAAAACAGTCTTTCACCCGCACCTAATGGCCTTACTCCCAACAGTCAACACACAACAGAACACTAGATCAATCTCACAGGAACAACCAATGCCTGCATTCACAAACACCTTTAGACAGAGGTCTTTTTTCCACACTTACACTAAACTAAACAGACAATTCTGCTTGACAACTACACTTCTAAACACTGACTATGAACTGTATTATGTGTGAATTTATGTAAAAATGATGTGAGTTGTGTGTGTTGCAAGTAAGGCCTGATTAAATGTGGTTACACTTTAAATCTTTTCCTGTATAATAAATAAAATGAAATGAAATGAAGGGATTTCAGCTCACAAAATAGCCACTCACTGGACAGGATTCTCTGTAAACCCTAAAGATGGCTAAGCATTCTGGGGTTCTGGTGACAGTCAGAAGACCTTGTTGTCCTTGGGCAAGACACTTTACCCACCTTGTCTGTAGGAATGTGTTTAATTGTGTCTGGTGGAGGTCAGAAAGGCTGTAGGTGCAGAATGGCAACCATCAAGAAGCTTAGGCTTGGAAAGCGCAGTATAAATCTAATCTTTTATTTTTACTATTATTAACTTCAGCAGGTTTGTCTGTAATAAGGCATGCCTGAATGCATCGAGTTCCTGCCATGTGATGTTGTTTATTTGCTCATCACATCTAGAATCAGTGGAAGAGGTGTATCTAATAATGTGGCCTGGTGAGGGTTTTGTCCGTGTAAAGTCAACGCTAATCCAGTGATGACAGAGCGCAACCAGAGCTCGCCCACAGACCCACCGCCGTCCATCTGCCATCACAGTTTGAGCTCGTTGGCAATTTTACAGGCGATATTCTTAAAGGCGATGGACGTGCCCGATATCCTCTTGAAGCGCACGCCGTTGAGCGAGAGCCGAGGCAGCTTGCACACCTCCATCTCCCACTGCACGAGGTTGTCTTGGCGCGCGTCGCCGTGCACGCAGAAAAGCAGGAAGCGTTCGCGCTGTTCGTAATCACAGCTGTTGGCGTCCAGGACCTTGCGGATCTCCCTCATCATGTCGGCCGGCTCCATGGAGGACGTGGTCTTCATGCTCCAGGTGAAGCGCAGGGAGCGGGGCTTGGAGTCGCGACCGCCTTCGTCTTTGGTGTCACCTGATGCACTCCTGGATGAACGAGAGAGGAGGAGACAACACGAGGTCATGAACTGAAGATGGATTTTAGACGTATGGTTCTCCACGTAATTGTATTTTTCAACTCATCACAGTAAAAAACAACTCTACACAACAACAAGGACTATAACAAGTGGACAATGGCTGGAAAAAACACAGCAAAATCAAAAATTGGCAGCAAAGAAAAACTTAAGATTAGTCAGTACTATAAGATGTTAGTTGCTTGGTTGGGCAATATTCTGGATTTTATTTGTGGACAGGTAGGTAACTTTGTGTTTGTAATTTTATAGACTTTCTGACCCCAAGACCTAGCAAACTTCTGCAGTTCTCCAGCGATCATTCATGGAGATTTTTTGGCTTGAACTTGAAAAAAATCCTCCTGGCAGTGCTATGGGACCATAGAGAGAGAAAAACAAAATTTGTACAGACACACGTCCATTTCCAGGCTGATTCACAACAAATCCAGTTCATTTAACATTCTTAAGGGGTACCAATAATTGTGGCACACAGATATTTCACTTTTTTATATGTATAAACCTGTGATGTGTTTACAATTGTGTGTTTTTTCCATGACAGCAGAAGTTTTTTGTTCACATTTTGAGTAAAATATCAAAATGTTAATACAATAAGGACAGATAAGAGTGCAAATATTAGTGGAGGGCACTGTTAGATTGCCTTTACAGTAAGGATATACAACCTTGTACCTTGAGAACTTCTCTTTAGGATATTATCTACAACTAATTACAATAACAACTTAGAATGCTTAATAAAGAATTTCTTACAGACAGACCGGTGTTGGCATCGTACCTTAACATGCTTTGATCACTTCCTGCAGTCTTCCACAGATGACATAATGTTGCTTTGACGTGTTTTGTCAGCTGATTTGAAAAGGTTTTAAAGCTTCTGACCAAGACTGCAGGTAGCAGTCGAAACATGTCAACGTACGATACAAAAACACTGCTCTATAAGAAATCCTTTATTTATATTAGCAAATGAACATTATCAGTTTAAATATAAAGCTTATTTGGTGTATGTGTGTGACCAGCAAGCGACCCAGTTGTAGCTTAAAAACCAGCAGCTTCATTTCATTTAGCTGATTATGGTTTCTTGGCACGAAATAGGCCAGATGTGCTGTTACATAGAAACATCTGGGTTAGCTTCAACAGAACGGGCACCTTAGATGAATAGTTGGTAGGTGATTATGTGAACCACCTGCTAGTAACTGCACACCACGACGTCATTTTATTAGAACAACACCTTATTGTTGACATTAGTAACAGTAAAAATGGTGGCTTCATCGTTAAACCTACAGCTGCCTGAACTGCCACACCACTGTGCAAAATTAATAGTTGGAAAAGGTTTTGCTGTTTAACTCGACGGTGTTCTCTAATTTTGACGAGCACAGACATAACTAACACATAAGATACGTTTGGAGAAGGAGCAGCTTTTGCACAAGCTTTTATCCCCTTTCTTCAGAGAAAAACAGCCTAAAATGTTACATATTAACAGTTTTGTTTAGGTCAGTGTTTGTGTTTCGAAGGTTCTTGAGACAAGTTACATTTTTAAGAGCAGTTTAATCACAACTTTTTATTTCTACTTGAGTAATATAATTTTGAAGTGTTGCTTGTGCTTGTGTATGAGTCTCACCATGACTTAAGACCAAAGTACATCTCTGACATGTTTGTCCCTAATGAGCTGCAGGGCCAGGTCTTCTGCTGGTGCCCAGAGTCAGGACTAAACTCGGTGAAGCATTGTTTCAGTTTTATGCAGCTTAAGTCTGGAACAGTCTTCCTGACGATGTGAGACAGGCCTCTACTCTGACAGTGTTTAAATCCAGACTGAAAAGTATATTTTTTAGCTCTGTGTATGAAAACTGCAAGTGTTTTATCTGCACTTTTTTTTTATTTAATTTTAAATTGATTCTTAATTATATATATATTTTTTTTATTTGATTTTTCCTGTTTTAATTGTAATTCTTGTCTATGGACTTAACTGTTAGAGAAATTTGTATATAAGTTATCTACTTTTATATGTCTTATAAAATCCTAAGTACAATATGTGTGTTGTGAATGTATTAATCATGTGCTGAGTTACAGAGTGTTCCAGTAGATAATGCTGACGCACGACTGACTGCTTAATCTATACGGCCATACTGACCATATAGATTAAGCATGGAGTGGCCGCAGAAGAATGACCAACTGGATAAGAAAGTGCGGCCCCAGAACTGATAACCAGCGTTGTTATGTTAAATTATCATATGTAGAGTTGATGACTGTCTCTGTCCTAGTTCCCCAATTCCCTTATCGGACAGAGACGGTGCATGTAATCAGGGGCGTGATTTTCAATAAAAAGCATGAGAGAGTACCAGGGAGCCGAGAGCACATGGAGGGAATGTCCCCGGTGCATGTCACTGGGTCTTCATCTCTGTCTGCTCTCCTTGCAAGTAAACCATTTAACGTGTCTGTGTTTCTTCTTGTTTTAGTATTATATAGTTGGATTAACCAGCTCCAACATTAACTTGTCATTTTTTTTCTGTAAAGCACTTTGAATTATTCTGCATATGAATTGTGCTATGCAAATAAACTTGCCTGGCCTTGCCTAACAATACAGTACAATTTTTGGCTAGTCTACCCACCTCCACTTGAGACAGCATGCAGGTATAAAAAGTAGCATTAAACTAGAATGTGTGTGAATGGATATCAGTCTAGGTTTTCATTAGCATACCTCCCACATTAGTGACAGTGTAATTTATTCTAGTATCACTCACAGAGGAGGCGGCATGTCATTGGACTGAAGCACCTAATAATGTTGTTATTCAGAGTCCTTGGGGAGCAGTGGTATTTTATGAAGTGGCCTAATGCAGTAGTTCCCAAACTTTTTGGTTTCGTGTACCCCCAGGACCCGCCTTTGTCCTGGTTTGGACTCGGCCTAGTCCTGCTTTAGTCATAGTTTAGTCCTGGTTTGACCTGGTTTAGTTCTGGTTTAGACCTGGTTAGTTGCTAGTCCTGGTTTAGTCTTAGTTTAATCGTGATTTGACCTGGTTTAGTTCTGGTTCAATTGGTTTAGATTAGTCAAGGTTTTAGTCATAGTTTAATTCTGATTTTAGGCATGGTTTAGTCCTAGTTTAGTCTTACTTTTGTCCTGGTTTGACCTGGTTTAGACCTGGTTACTTGCTGGTTTAGTCCTGCTTTGGACCCAGCTTAGTCCTAGTTTAGTCCTGATTTAGTCTTAGTTTTTTTTCTGATTTATACCTGGTTTATATCTGGTTTAGTCTCTGTTTTGTCTTTCTTTATTGTCCCATCCCTCTTTATAGTCCTGGGTTAGTCCTGATTTAGGTTTATTTTAGTCTTTGAAAGCCAAATATATAAAGGTACTATAAATGATCACATAACACCACTTGCAGCGCCTGCAATGTGCTTGTGTACCTCTAGGGGTCCCCATACGCCTGAATGGAAAACACTGGTCTAATGTACATTTAAAAGGATGCTTTTAAACAACATGTATAAAGACAACAGATACAGCACACCACATACGTCCTGACAGCTCAAAAATAGGGTCCTTAGTCCAGACCGGGACAGACCTAATGCATTCAAACTCTCACCTTGGGGTTTCTGTCCTGGCACTGGCCTCTCCCTCACTAGGCACCCTGAAATGAATAGGAATAGACTGTTACTTCCTGGGAGGATCCAAATAAGCTCCTCCCACCCACCCATCCATCCAACCAACCACCCACTCCCACCCCCCACCCCCTTCATCACTGGACACAGAGAGAGGGCTGTCGGGGCTTCATGCCAGGAAAGAACCCACACTCCTTGGAACACGGGACCAGCACACCAGGTGACTTTAGTGGCCTGCGGGTTTTTTAGAGGGCATCCTTGCTTTAAAAAGTGTACGTTACCTTTCCTTAATCTCCTCTAAGTCTGTATGCAGTGTACCTGATCTTTAAAATTAATATAAATGGGGAGAGTAAGGAGAGGAAAGCTAAAACATCTCAGCTGCGAGTTTATAGGTGAAGCTAGTGAGGACACAGGAGGAGAAAAATAACACTGCATAACAAGGGCGTAAATAGGCAAGGATGTCAAGTGTATAGAGGTTAAGAGGAAACACAGGCCAAAGGTATCACAGAGTGGTTTTGGGTTTTGGTGCAGCAAGCGATGTGTTGTCCTACCTCCGGGTTGACCTGAAAGACATAGCTCTATGCAGGGGGGGAGAGAAAGGAGAAAAAGCTGTGAGCGTCTAGCAAACGGGCCAGCGTGAAGGTGACACAGGAAGCTAGCTGTCTTTTTGTAAGGATATAAGGACGCTTTGCTGGTCATACTGACAGCAAAGGGCATCGGATGTGAAACAGTGGCAAGCTAAAAGGATTGGGGATACCTTTTATACATAGAGAGGGACTTATGAAAGCAAGAAGCAGGAAGAAAAAACACATTTCTAAAATAATTCACCAAAGAGTAGAAAGAAACCTCATTCCTTACACTAGCCACATGAGTTTATTAATAAACTGGGACTTTTTTTTTGGCATATTTTCTACTAGATTCTTGTCAGTAATGGGTCACTATTACAGAATTTATCCTGAAAGATCCAAAAGATTTTCAAAATGTGAATGCCTGTTACAATGATCACAAATTATGAAAAAATAGAGAGAGAATAAGATACAAAAAACATACATATCTAACCAAAGTTCTTGATGCTACAAAGATCACATATTGCTTTGAAAAATCTCTCAGGGGGACATTCCAGGACAGGGGTGGGTGTCCAAACTATGTCTCTGAGGTCCAAATGTGGCCCACAGACTGTTTTTAATTGGCTTTAAACTCAGTAGGTACACTTTGTTCTAGGTAGAATTTCTTACCGCAAATGAGAGTGAGACAGATGTTTAAGCAATATACAAGTGAAAAATATGTTTATCACTAAGAGCTGCTTACTAACAAGCACATTATATCATAATCATTTTCTTTTCTTTTCTTTTCAAAATGTCAGATGTACCCAGTGTGGCTCCGCTGTTAAAAGTGATTTAGAGCCACCACTGGACATGAACCTGGCATTAAGAAGGAAAAAATGAAAATTTGTGGTTGGGGCAGCAAAAAGCTTCTAAAAAAAATTAATGAAAAAAAGTTTGGACACCCCTGTTCGAGGATTTCAGTGCTAAAAGTGCAAGATGGCAATGGCATAAAAAAACAACCTATAATTATATATATATAAATTATTCTGTATTATTATTCTAAATATATAAGTGCAATGTACATGATAAATAGAGTGCTGCCATCTAGGTGTATGTTGTCTCTTGTTTTCTGATTGGTTGAATTTCTATCCAGTTGTACTTTATCTGTGTTATTTGGTAAAAACTCCTCTAACCAACTAATTATTTTTATGGAATAGAAATGACCTTGATGTTCTGAGTCCTTGCTATGCACCAACACACAAAGTACCCCTTGTAAACAGTAGGCACATACCTGCGCACAAACTTGGAGGTGATCTTGCTAATGATTCCAGTGGAGGTGCCCCTGCGTTGCTGAGCGAGAGCCCCTGTGTCGTGGGACAGAGTGGGCGAGGCCGGGGGGCCGTTGTACGTGGCACTGCGACGATCTCTGAGCTGGGCCCCATGGAAAGTGCTGCGACTGGTGGTGCCACGAGGGAAGCGGTTCTTCTCTGGGGTGCTGATACTGTGTGCAGACGGCGACGTGGATGGGCCGCGCGGAGAGGAGCTGCAAAAAGGACGGTATCAAAATAAATTGGCTTTTAATTTCTAACTTTACTGATGACATTTTTTCTTCATAGAGAATGGCAGAATTTTTAAACCTGGCTTTGAGCTCTGTGTTGTCATCGATGGGGGGCAGTGTGCTCTTTGAGGGATGCCCTGATGATGACATGGACTTGGTGTGCCGAGGTCGTGTGGAGCTAATTGCAGTCGAAGGGGTGCTCCCTGATACTTCAGTTAAACTAAATAAAAACAATGAGAAAAGTAAATTAAATAGAAAGTAAACTCTTACATACATTGAATCTGTTTGTTCCAGCACTGGCTATGTCTGCTTACAGTGAGATAGATGTTTAAGCTTTTTAGTTTAGCTTCTGACTAATACATTCCCACCATTATCTCCCCTTTTTTATTGCGCTGGAATAGCCATTTTCCCTATAAGGTTTTTCTGTGCCGTGCACCAACCCGCCATTGTGGACATCTCTTTCTCAAAGGGGATTAGAGCACCTTGCATGCAGGCACGTGACTGGCTAAAACTTGCTGTGTCACGCGCTAAACATTTTTAATTATTAAAATCTTTGTTTATAAGGCCTTGAAAACATCTTAAGGTCCATTTTTTCACCGAACTTTCTTGTAAGAATATGCTATGAAGTGACTGAATGGGTTCACCAATTTTAAAAAGTCTCACTTATTATGTTTATTTAAAGAAAAAAGATATTTAAAGGCCTTTTTCTGCTTCATAAAAGAGTGCAGTCGAGGAGTGACAGAAAATCATGAGAGAGAAAGCGGAAGAGACATTTGACGAAGTGTTGAGGTCTGGGCTCAAACCCAAAACGCCAAGGCAGGCTGTGGCTGCCATGTATATGCGCCGCAGCTCTACCAACTGAGCATTATAATGAAATGGTAATTGTTTTTGTTGCTGCTCGTTAGCTTACCTGCTGTCTTTGCCATTGGGAATAGCTGAATATCGGTCCGAAGATCGTTCACAGACATAAGTGTTTCTACGAGTCATTGATCCATTGGTCTATTCATGTAAACAAAGCTTGGTTAGTAATCATTTTAACTCTATTTTACAAGGCATAATGGCATAATGGATACACGAGAACAATGCGTACCCCTACAGCGCTTGTCGTTTTCTTTCTCTCCTGTACGCCCAGTGGAGAGGCTGGGACCACCTCCCCTTTGGAAGTGCTGAGCTCTAGTCTACGCGCTCCGTCCCATTCCTCTCTATGGTCACTCTCCACGCTCAGAGCCTGGCCACGTTTTGTGTAGGATACTGCAGGGGGTACAGATGGACCCACTGGAACAGGCACAAGGAAGACACAAGGAATTACTCGCTCTGTCACACAAACACCAGAAATGTCTCAAAATAAACACAAAAGACAATGGCAAACAGCAAGCGAGAACCATCACAACTGTTTGATATTAAATACACAAACACAGGCCAAGTACGCAGGATCCTGTACTACAAAGTGGTAGTTTTCAGTATAATTAAACACATTTTGTCAAGGTCAATGGTGACAGAAGGAGTTTGTAACCAGCTTTGTCCAAGAATGTTCAACACACTCTGTAGTACAGGGCCCAGGTCCGAAGTAAAGCTGTTCCCTCCTCATGCTTTGAGGTGCTGCAGGAAAGCAGCCAGCAGATGGCGCCAGACACAATGGCCCCACATGAAATAGGAGGAAGCTGCTACTCCCTTTCAGTATGGTATCTGAGTCACTGATGAACTGAAAAATTTGAGTGGATACTGACAGTACTGTACAAAAGTTTCAGTGAGGTGTGAATGTACAGAATTTTTTATTTTTTTTGTTAGAAAAAATCAGGAAAGGTCAGAAATGGGCCAAGGACAAAATTATGAGAGCCAGTGGTGTTTTAAGGGATTCTGTCCCATTTTGAGATACGGACCAAAGATACTAACTTCACTCATTGAAAGAACAACTAATTAGGTTTAGTGAAGTCTATACAATTGAGATAGGAGGGTTTCATGGCTCAGTGGAAAGAGCATTCACCCCTGAATTGAAAGAGCTGCAAGTTTGAATCTAGGCACTATATCATAATAATAATACTAATAATGCATCAGTCTTATTTAGGGCTGGGTGCCAGATCATATTTTTTCGATACCAGTACTTTAACAATACCTGGTTTTCAATACTGGTACCTAAGTGATACTTTTTCTTATACCTATGGTGAGCTATTCAACTTCTACAATCATAAAACATCATAATATTGAATATTTTTTAGGCAAAATTCTTAGCTTTAAATTAAAACCAGTAAGATTCATTCTGCGTTATTTATTTTCTTTATACATGCAAAGGAACTTTAAAGCTCCCACTAGGTATTTAATATAAATATGTTTTTCGATAAGAGTAGTTTTGTTACTTTTCTTTCAATACCACAAAGGTATTATTTACCTGTACCCAGCCCTAGTCTTATCTAGCACTTTACAATTAGGTGCGTTATTCAGTCACTCCTCAGTTACACTCGGTGGTGACAAGCTACTTCTGTAGCCACAGTTGCCCTGGGGCAGACTGACAGAGACATGGCTGCCAACCTCCGACCATCACCAATCACACACTCATTCATTCGAGGCATTCGATGCTGGTAGCGGGGATTGATTTGCCAACCCTTCGGTAAGTGGGCAAACGGCTCTGCCTACTGAGCTACTATTGCCCCATCTTGCCTTGGCAGAGGTCTACGCTTCCTGAGTTCTTCTAGTTTTGTACCATGACACACCTTTTTTTTGTTCACAGCCCTTTTTAAAAACCTGTCTAAGACTTTTGGACAGTACTGCTTAATATCAGAAATGTTAAGTGTTATAAAATGATGTGTTTTATGTCTCTATTTCAAGCAATTCTCCTTTTTACTCAACTGGAGACTCTCAAGGTTAAACTGAGATCTGTAAGCGATAGATCAGTGGTCAGTGACTGAGCACAACTTCCCCCTACACAACACGCAGCACGCCAGCAGCACTCTCAGAGCCGGGAAGGACGCCGGGTTACTTTACTTGGCTTCTCTACGCCACCACCTCCTCCTCCACCACCACCACCACCACCATCATCATCCCCACCATGATCGCTGTAGCGCCGCTGCTTCTGATTGGCCGAGATGCTGCGCGTGACTTTGGGGTGGGCCGGGGAGACGCTGGAGCTGTTGTTGATGTCGCTGGTCGGCCGTTGTCGCTGACCCAGGACGCTGTTAGTTAGAGGTTCGCTGCCCTCAAACTACAGCGAGAAAGAGAGAGAGAGAGACACACACACAGCCGGTAAAGGATGACGCAGTGAGCAGATTTGATTTATTATGCACCTATGACAGGAATCAGAGGATGACTGACCTCCGGAGCTTTTCTGCCCAGCAGCAGGTACGTGGCCATGACGTCATCGTACTTCTGGTTTTGTAGCGATTCGGTGATCTCGTCTTTAGGGAAACCCATCGTCACCATGAGCTCTGCAGACATAGGGCAACATTTTACTTGACATGAAAAAAGCATCACACTAAAGCTACACAATGACTATGCTATCACATGAACGTTGGCAAAACACAAATGAAAACAGATACAACAGATAGGAAGGAAGTGTTAAGGTACACACGTTAAATAAAAGACAGAAGATTGCAATACTTTTCAATAGACAAATTAGTTTTAGCCACCAAAAGTTGCAAAATAACTGTATGCCTAACAAGATAATATGGCTACCAGCTACATAATAATAAACAGTATGTGAGCACCTAAACTGAGAATATTAGCTCAGTATTTAGCTGTTTTATTTATAGAGGCACTTAGCACTACATAAGCTCAAGTCATTAAAAAAACAAGCTGTTACAGATGTATGACGTACCCCGAAAGACCGCAATTCTCACAAGACTGAGCCTAAATCTGGACTTACCCTGGTCTAAAACCAAGGGGTAATATAGGGATAAACACAGAAAAATGCATTACGACATAAAGACAGAACAGGGTCTGAACCAGGACTGAACCGGATCTAAACCAGAACTAAATCAGGATTGGGCCAGATCTAAAACAAGTCTAAAACTGAACTAAACCAGGACAAATCAAGGTCTAAACCAGGAAAAAAACAGGAGTAAACCAGGTCTAAACCAGCACTAAACCAGGTGTTAAACCAGATTTATACCAAGTCTGAAGCTGAACTAAACCAGGACAAGTCAAGTTCTAATCCAGAACTAAACCAGGTCTTAAAAAGATCTAAACCATGACAAATCAAGGTCTAAACCAGAACTAAACCAGAACTAAACCAGGTCTAAACCAGATTTAAATAAAGTCTAAAGTGGAACTTAACCAGGACAAATCAAGGTCTAAACCAGAACGAAACCAGGACTAAACCAGGTCTAAACCAGATTTAAATAAAGTCTAAAGTGGAACTTAACCAGGACAAATCAAGGTCTAAACCAGAACGAAACCAGGACTAAACCAGGTCTAAACCAGGTCTAAACCAGATCTAAACCAGGACAAATCAAGGTCTCAACCAGAATTAAACCAGGACTAAGCCAGGTCTAAACCAGATCTAAACAAAGTGTAAAGTGGAACTTAACCAGGACAAATCAAGGTCTAAACCAGGACTAAACCAGAACACAAGGAGAAATCAAGGACTAATCGGCACAAAACTGTCAGGACTTGTCAAGAAAATCAGGACTTGAACTGCAAAAGACTCCCCCCCACCACCAGTAGAGGCCCGCGAACCACCAGTGGGACCCGTACCACAGTTTGAGAACCACTTCTCTAACCGATTCATTGTCTTTTTTCACTATTACTTTTATACCTTCAGATCATTGCATGCAGGGCAATAAAATAAACCCGAGCACATTTATCTCAGCGACAGCAGACCGAGCACACACCTATCCTGGATGAATCACTGAAGTCCGCCTCAGGCTCGATGTAAGGCTTAAGCTCCTCCTCCTCGTGACCCACATTCATCCAGTGGTCTTTCATTATTTGCTGATGAAAAAAAGAAAACAAAAAACAACAACACATATAATTAGCCGTCATTAATGTGAATGGACGTGGCTGCCTCCTGATGCGCACGCACACATTTATCTCTAATCAAGTGTAATTAAAGCAGGCCTCAGAATAATCTCTTGAGGCCAAATGAGTGCAGCAGATGAGAAGCCTTTATCGTCATAAGTTCAGCTGGGGATGGACAACAATAGTTCAATCAATTTTTATCTTTGGTGGAGAAATCTTTAGTATTGAACCTTCCTAAATGCAGGGAAATATTGACTATGGGCACAGCTGTTTAATGATAACAGCATATTATAAGTAAAGAAACAAAATGCCAATAATTAACTGTACTAAAATTACCTTTATGTCGCAGCCCAGAAAGCTTTCTTCTAACTAATTTTGAAGATTATATCCATTCAATAAAGTAGACAATAGACTCTTTTAGTGTTTGGCCTTTGCATTTGACTTTAGGCAGACTGCAACACATTTCCAGAGGACAAATTAGCATTAGCCATTAGGGATGTCACAATTATTGACTTTTTTCTTGCTGGTTTCAGACTTTTAACCAAACATTTAATGACCAGGTGTTTACTTTCCTCAGCTGTTGACCTGCCTGACTCACTCTTTGACATTTTTATTCCTTTTTATTTTATTTTTTTGATAAGCCAGAAGGAACATGTACTAAGGACTGAAGAAAAACCTTAACTTCTAAAATTCTTATGATTATTCTACCTTGACATTTATAATCACGAATAATTGTAAAATTGGTTAATCCTAACATCCGTAATAGCCATATAAAATGCTAATTGTGTAAAAAAATAACATGGTTTGAGGGTAAGGTGGTGGTTCCCAACCTTTTTTGTCTTGCCCCTGTGCTTTTTGTTATACTGCGAGTACTCATATACGTGTACATTTTTTCCAAAATGTGATCATAGAAAACATTTGTGATGCTAGTTCTAGGGCACAATTTTAAGATAAAAAAAAAAAAAAAAAAAAGCCTTTAAAATACCAATAAGTATAAAAAAAAGTATAAATAAAAATATAATAAAAACATTATTTGAATTAGTTTATTTTACTATCAATTTCATGTTAAAAAAATAAAAATCTTACCAACATAATAAATTAATCAGAAAAAATTATAAAAAATAAATAAATAACAAAAATCATTTGAATTCCCTTTTGAAACAAACTATTAAACCTAAAAAAATATGTAACAAAATAGAATAGGCTTATTGAAATATTTTCACTGCCTTTCCATCAGAGACACTTGAGCCTGCTTATTTGAAATATTTTAACATGGAAAAATCACAAATATTCTACTATCAAATGATGAAATAACAATGAGGTAAGCTACAGTATACTTTTAACATCATTGAATTGGTAAATGGAAAACAACTCTGTGTGTGTGTGTGTACATATATATATATATATATATATATATAGATATAGATAGATAGATAGATAGATATACACACACACTGCTAAAAAAAATAAAGGGAACACTTAAACAACACAATGTAACTCCAAGTCAACCACATTTCTGTGAAATCAAACTGTCCATTTAGGAAGCAACACTGATTGACATCAGTTTCACTGCTGTTGTGCAAATGGAAAAGACAACAGGTGGAAATTATAGGCAATTAGCAAGACGCCCCCAATAAAGGAGTGGTTCTGGTTCTGCAGGAGGTGACCACAGACCACTTCTCAGTTCCTATGCTTTCTGGCTGATGTTTTGGTCACTTTTGAATGCTGGCGGTGCTTTCACTCTAGTGATCTAGTGAGATCCTCAGAGCCTTGTGAGACCATATGCTGATGCGGTGGCCCTGGGTTCCTCCTAATGCAAGACATGCTAGACCTCATGTGGCTGGAGTGTGTCAGCAGTTCCTGCAAGACGAAGGCATTGATGCTATGGACTGGCCCCGCCCGTTCCCCAGACCTGAATCCAATTGAGCACATCTGGGACATCATGTCTCGCTCCATCCACCAACGCCACCTTGCACCACAGACTGTCCAGGAGGTGGCAGATGCTTTAGTCCAGGTCTGGGAGGAGATCCCTCAGGAGACCATCCTCCACCTCATCAGGAGCATGCCCAGGTGTTGTAGGGAGGTCATACAGGAGGCCACACACACTACTGAGCCTCATTTTGACTTGTTTTAAGAACATTACATCAAAGTTGGATCAGCCTGTAGTGTGTTTCTCCACTTTAATTTTGAGTGTGACTCCAAATCCAGACCTCCATGGGTTAATAAATTTGATTTCCATTAATAATTTTTGTGTGATTTTGTTGTCAGCACATTCAACTATGTAAAGAACAAAGTATTTAATAAGAATATTTCATTCATTCAGATCTAGGATGTGTTATTTTAGTGTTCCCTTTATTTTTTTGAGCAGTATATAAAAATGCCAGTGTCTGGGTAGAGAACATTAGCAAGTGACTAATTTAGCGGTTTTATTTAAAGGAGCAATAAGTAAATAAACAAAAGGCTATGTACTAAAAACCTATGAAATTATGGAAGTTATGCTGGACAAAACCATTTCAGAATAGTTCGTCAATGTATACTCTGGGACCAGCATCAGTCAATTTTAATCAAACTCTAATAGGTTTACTAAAGTGAACAGAAGTTATAAAGTGTGCTAACGTGTGCTAAATGCTCTTGTGTATAAAATGTCTAATTAAATATTAAGCTATATTTAAATACCCAGGCACAGACATTAAGCACATGTAGTTGATTGGTTTACATTTGTTAAAAACATCTTTTTTATAGAGCAATCTTACAATTTAAGCATATTTCTCTGCCTTGTTTGCTAGCAGTCCAATTATGCGCTTACAAATGACATCATTAACGTGGTCTGTTAAAAAGCTAGCGAGTAAATGTTGTGTTGATACCTCCAGACTGCCTCGTTTGACAGGATTGAGCACTAGTAGTTTCTTCAGCAGGTTTTCACAGTCTGTGGACATGTAGAAGGGAATACGATATTTCCCCCTCAGGACCCTCTCCCTCAGCTCCTGCACAAGAAAGAAAGAAAGAAAGAAAAAGAAATTCACATAGATAAGCACGGTGTATCATTCTGTGTCTGCTTTGACAATGACTTATAACAGCGGGAGTGCCCTTATGTGACCCTCTGCATTCCAGCATTTTATTCAAACTCATGAATCAGGTCAAGTGGGTCAATCCAAGTGACAGAGGCAGGAAATTCCTCACTTAATTTATTCAATAAGTAGGTCACCCATGTAATTTAGTTAGATATAGAAGATATTTTTTGTATACTATGGACGTACAAAATGTGCCTAGAACAGACATCTGCAACCTGTGGTTTTAGAGCTGCTCTAAAATGGTTGTGTAAAATCTATAAAGAAATAAGTAGACAATAAAACAACCTGCATCTGCATCATCTTGTCAATCTAAAATAAAACATTCTCCCTGTTTTCTGGTATATGCTATGGACTTAACTGTTAAACTGTTATAATAAACTGTTTTAGTCTCAATTATCCACACAGTTGCACGCACAGCTGATTAAGAGCCACACGAGTGCCAAGAAAAAGTTACAGGATGTAACTCTAGTTCTCTGTGAGATAATCAATGCAGTATTTAACAAAGTTCCTTGTTATTTTGCAATTATCAATAACCACCCAGGTATAGACTCAGCCACTTTTGTGCATTAACATTGATTGCGGCTCTTTACAGATTTTAGGAAACAACTGGCTCTTGGGATCTGCAAGGTTGCAAATATTTAGATCTAAGGCTAAAAGCTACATAATAAAGTTAAAGTCACTTATGATTGAATATATTTGAGGTGCTGTTGAGGTTGCTAATTGGGCAGTAGCTCAGTAGGTAGAGCCATTCACCCACTAACCAGAGGGCTGGCGGGTCGATCTCCACTACCAGCATTGCATACTGCTGTCCTTGGGCAAGACACTTCCCCCACCTTGCATGTGAGACTGAGGAGTGAATGGAAAATGCACCTAGTCGTAAAGTGACTTTGAGAGTCTAGAAAAGATAGACCATTGTATTATTATTATAATGAGTTTGGAAATGTCAAAGCAAGCAATTGAACTAAGTCACGTAATTGTTTAATTCTGAGTATAAACAACAGAGTGATTAGCCAGAAATCTGAAGCTTAATGCGGCTATGAATCAAAAGGTTTTCCATAAGCAGCTTAATTTATGACAAAAATATTCTGGCAGAGGATGTAGATGGTAAAAGTTTTTTTTCTTCTTTTTGGTGAAAGCTGTTGAACTGTTATATCAGATAAAAGCCTATCTTAAAACATTGTGTAGGTTTTATTTCCTCCTCCATGGATGGATGTTTTTATTTACATTAATTTCTTTATTTGTTAGTCTATAGGAAGATAACAAACATTAATGGTCCAATTTCAATGAAACTTTTAAGAAAGTTCGCGAACAAGGAAAATGATTTGATTTTGTGTGGTTCTGAACTCTGTATGGATCCATTACTCTATTTCATTTGAATACAGACAGAGGTTTAGGAGGATGATTTTTACCTTGACATGTTTCAACTGTACACTACAGTCTTCCTCAAAAGTATCACATGACTACTGTGATGTGTCTTCATCAGCTGTAATTAATTCCCTAAAATCGGACCATTGTCAAAGGAATAACACATCATGGACTTGGACATTGCACGGGCTTTTGGATTAAAGACCAACAAATATAAACGCTGGCTCAAACAGGCAATGGAAATCAGAAAGCAGGGATGGGACACCATTAGGAATGTCACAATGTCAAATTTTTGTGTCACGATTATTGTGAGACGAAATATTGCAATTATATGAGTTCCACGATTATTGACGCCATGGAAGAAAACACAAAAGGGACTGAGCAGTGGCATGAACGTTCTGGAGTTAAACACGAGTTTGACTCATGGTGGGATGAAGTGGGGAGAGCGTCCAGTGCTCTGAGACATCGAGGAGCTGCTGTGTTTACTTAAAGGTGCTGTATATGTTTTTTATATATCATTAAAATTTCCCACGTGTCCCAAGATATGATGTAAACATGATTAAATAAAATAGTTTTACTGATGACAATGGTACAGTTGAGTTATTAACAACTAAAAATATATTTTACATAATGGCCAAGTTGTTTATGTATCCATTTTTTGTTTTGGTTCTAAAACTGCATCACCGATCGTCCAATCACAAAAGAGACCATTGTTTTGATTCAGACTGCAGTACTGTTTTCAGACCAGTACGAGCGCATGCTGCTTACAGTACCTTTAACGCACCAAATGTGACGTACAGATGCTTGAGTGATGCACAAGAGCTCCACGCGAGATAATATAGCTTCTAAAATTCTTACGGTTACCCTACTGTGACATTTATAATCACAAAATAATAGAATAATTGGTTAATCTTGACATCCCCAGACACCATGAACCAGGGCAAAGGGGCTTTCATGCTCTCACACTACTAGAACTTGCTCCTCCAGAAATCACCACGCGGCTCCACCACCATGACTCCAGTGTGTAAGGACTTGGACTCAACCAGTAACAGTGTCTCTGTTTCGAATGGGACCACCCCCACTTGTTCTGAATGTGTGACTGGTCAAGAAATTCCCTGCTCTAATGCCCCTTCTGTCAAAAACTCTTTTTAACAAAGCCCAGATGAGGTCTCAGTGTCTCATTGTTTCACAGATGGCTTCTATTGTGCTGCTATTGACTGAATAATTAGTTTACCTCAAATACAAGGGAGCATTTAGGGGCATTAGTGCATCTTTTTTAGGCCTTTTTAAGACCATTGTTGAAGAAAATTAAGACCTACTTCAAAAGCACGCAGTGTATAAAAACTGAGTCGTAAACGAGGTCACCATGTTTAATTGCGACAGTGAGTGGCGCAAAGAATTTTGGTCTTGGTAAGGAAAGATTTGCCTCTTGTATCGGCGACAGTCAGTAATTTGTCTTTAAGCATTTAAATGGGCATTTTGGTATTAGCCAGTTCAAATGTGATATAGTTAAGACCATTTTAAACAGATTTAAGACCTAATACTCTGCGTTTTGTCAAATTTAAGACTTTTTAAATTCAGATTTTTTAATTTAAGAGTGATTTAGACTTTTTAAGACCCCACAGAAACCCTGTTAATAGTAAAATATAAGCAAATAAGGTGTTGGAGTGGTGTAGGAAGCAGTTTTGGGTAATAGAGGTGCAATTTATGAATGATATTTTCTGCTTTATGTGCATATTAACAACTGATTTACAACCAGAACGAGTGCCCACCTTGAGGTTTTGTCCATCGAAGGGGAGTGACCCGCTGACCAGTGTGTAAAGGATCACGCCCAGGCTCCACACGTCCACCTCTGGCCCGTCGTACTTCTTTCCCTGGAAGAGCTCCGGGGCGGCGTAAGGCGGAGAGCCACAGAACGTATCCAGCTTGCTCCCCACCGTGAACTCGTTGCTGAAGCCAAAATCAGCAATCTTGATGTTCATGTCTGCGTCTAAGAGCAGATTCTCCGCCTAAGGGGAGAAACGGGGGGGAATCACTCTTGTCATTTTCAACCGCACTGACGCGCCATGATGGATTACACTTTTCTCAAGGCCAAAGGCACGCAGCACACACAAAAAATAGCTTCCAAATAAATGTAATGTGATCTGAGCGCTAGTCAGGGGAAATTTGATATCACACTTATCAGCGCCGCGTAGTTTAGTTTCTCACCTTTAGGTCTCTGTGCACTATCCTCCTCTGGTGGCAATACTGCACTGCGGACACAATCTGTAACATAAGCACACACAAGCTGTCGGTTGTCGGGAAGGTCAAGGGTCAAGGGCACAAAGATAAGCAAGGCAGCAGGACTATACAGTTATTTTATTCACTCTGCCTCTTTTGTTGTGAATGACCTCTATTTTTAGCCTGACCAGACATCATCCAGGACAAATGGGTAGAGCTTAAACTCCCTCTGAATGCAATTGGATATAACCAATCAGAATTAAGGGGGCGGGACTAACTTAACAGAGCTGGACGAAGTAATCCAGTATAAACACAAGTACAGAGTGAACTGTAGACATGATTCTTGCAAATTCATTTGTATCTGTTATTGCAAAATATCTACATTTAATTGAGTAAACAACTACGTATAAAATGTTTTTCTATGTGACTAAATGACTACTGCAGGGACTCAAGATCAAGCAACAAAACAATGTGGCATCATAGCCCTGGCTCTGGTTTTTGTCTTTTTCTTAGTATTGGTGTTGGTTCTGAAAATGCTGTATCAGAAATAGAAAGCTTCATCTTATTTTTAATTAGCTGCCGGCTTGCTTTGCCTTGTAAAGCTAGAGGGACCAATCCACTCCCCCGAGTTACAAAGTGATATGGAATAAGAAGCGCTCAGGGGTTGGGGGAGAAGCAGTTTGTCCTGAGTTGATCTATTGCTAAAATTATTTTTCAAAACATTACTAAAATTCTACACAGTCTCATCTTAAAATATTATTACTGGCATAGTAGAAATAGTAGTCAATAAAAGTATTAGTTGAGGAAAGTCATATAAATTCATATAATAAACTGGCTTTCAAAAAATGCAACCTGAAAAACATGGGTATGCTTGGTCAGGAAGGTGTCTGTGAAGACTCTCACTCATTCAGGCTAAAAAAAGTAATCCAAGAGGTTTTCTCAATTCTGAAAATGAACTGCTAAGAGAGACCTAAAACTAAATGATGTTGGTTCAGTTCAAGTCTTCTGAACCAACAGAATTTAGTTCATTTAGTTTAGTAATTTAGTTTAGTACCTTGCTAGGAGCCTATAAACCAGCTCTCTATCCAGTTTCAGAATTAAGAAAGCCTCTGGGATGAGGGGTAAAACATTAAAAACCAAGTCCAGATGACTTCTTTTTAAACCTTTTGTTGGTCAGGAAGGATAGATTCTTATTGAGAGTGTTTACACATACTTGAGTATCCCAGTTATGATCGGGTTTTTTAAGTATCCCAGTGTTATTTTTGTGCATGTAAACAGAGTATCCTGGTTTCTGACCACGGCAGGTGAACTGAGCATGTGTGAACTCCAGGGATGCAAAAAAACAAACAAGGCGCGAGCAGTAACAGAAGCATTTTGCCAGACCGACTGTAACATGTACATGGGCAGTGTCCATGTCCCGCTGCTCTCGGACTAAACTATCTACAGATACAGTCACTGTGAGACACCGGCGAAGTCTAAATCTGGGATACTCAGATTTGTCATGTAGACAGAGATATGAGTATCCTGGTTTCTCTGAGTGCATGGAGAGATTGCAGACCCATTTCACTTTCCTGAAAGATTTTGTAGCACTGGCTTCTCAGGCTGGAGCAGTCTTTTTTTAACAGAATTGCTGCCCATACCGTTTCTCCATTCACCCGTCCTCTTTTGTTGTGTATGACCTTTAATCCAGTTACTAAAGCTAGACCATGTGTGTTCTTTTTCAGACCTGATTTTTATTTTTCCCCTTCTTCCCAGAGCCACTGTTTGATATGACTGGCAGAAAGGTGTTTATATTTTACCTGGCGCCGAAATCTCAGCAGCAGCAGCATATGGCACCAAAGCAATCAAATGCACAACACACACACACACAATTCCCTGACATATGCCACCCACCTGTGCAATAACACTTCTGCTTATGACTCACACACGACTATCACTAAAGGGTTTTTCAACACCGAGAATGTGAATGTGACGAGAATGGATGCTCCTTTAACTATTTTAAGAGAAACGATGACGATACATTGATGAAAGGTTAAGCTTATGCATAGATTTCTTACAACCACTAGGTGTCAGAGCAGCATTTAGAAGCAGCACGTGTCTCTCTAGGTCTAAATTATCTGCTCCTCCATCTTTCCTCTGCAGTCAGTGACGAAGCGCGATCGTGGTGCAGTCTTTTGTCTGAAAACAGTAGTGGAGTGACGACAGAGCCGCGAGGCCTGCAATACAGATGACTCACTTGTCTGAACTTGGCTCTGGCCTCCTTCTCCTTCATTCTGCCGTGAGCCACCAGATAATCAAACACTTCACCTACACAGAGAAAAAAACAGGCATTGTTAAAGCAGAACAATGTCTCTTTTTAATCTTATTAAACAGTTTCAATGTCAGTTTGATGGCTAAATGAGCTGTTGCAGGGAAAATAAAGCCTCCTGCACTTCCCCCTGGTGTATCTTGATTTAAAAAACAGCCTTATAAGAATGGGAGCACTGACCCAGTGTCCCTGAAGTCTTGGGTCTGGCGAGAAAGTGAGAGTTAGCCATAACAACAAGCTAGTGATGGATTTATTTCTCAGATTTTCATCATGGCAGAATGGCTAAAAGGCAGAGGAAACCTTTGTACGCATACGGGAAGAAGAAAACGAGACTCCAGCCGAGTGAGGGGCCCCACAGGTGTGACCCGAACTTCTGAGGGGGAGTTTCGTAAAAAGAAAAATGCCACCAAAAGAGCAAAGAAACAAGCAAAGTTACATGGTTCCCGTTTAATACAAAGTCAGTTCTAAGAAAGTTGGGAAACAGGACGCAACGATATACAGATTTCATCAAACCATATTTTACAATTTCATGAAAAATAATATCTCACAATGAAATATAATGGCAGCAACACATCTCAAAAAAGTTTGGACAACAAAAGGCTGCCATCTCTACTTCTAGACTCTGCTTTTCTAAAATGCTACTTTTATAAGAGTGAGGCGTGAATGAATAATGCACCAAATTGTAAAGCAACTTTGAGTGTCTAGAAAAGTGCTGTATACGACTAAAGCATTATTATTATTATTATTATTAGTAGTAGTAGTAGTAGTAGTAGTATTATTATTATTGTACCCAGTCATGTTACAGACCTGATTAGTTGCATAATGCTACTATGTCTGCTGTTTTAACATTGAAACCACTCACTTTACAGCCTTTTGTTGCTCCTGCCCCAACATTTTTGAGATCTGTTGCTACCATCAATGTCATTAAGGAAGTATTTTCTTTTTTGTATGAAATGGTAAATTGTCGCATTGTTCACAAGAAATAACTAACTGAACTGGGACTAACTGTAGGATTAAACCACGGCTAAACAATGCTTGTTTCGATTTCCAATTAATTTGAAGGGGAAAGCGTAAATCCCTGTCACTTAGGAGACAATAATAATTTTGAAATTAAGTAGCATGAAGCAACCTTTTAGTATGCAGCACTGTCATGTTTTACTCAGTGTTCATGCTCTATTCTTGGATATAAAATGTGACTGTAATTAAGAGTTGTTCTGCACTAATGCTTCTCTTACCTCCGCTGGCATACTCCATCACCAAATAAAGTGTCTTCTCCGTCTCGATCACTTCAAACAATTTCACTGCAAGAAATGAGGAAAAGACAGGATTACAAAAACTGAAAATTCAAATTTTATATTACTGCCCCAGTAACTATGGACTTTAGAAAGGGTACACCCTGGTCAGTGGCCAGTTAGTCGCAGTGCTGACACAGAGACACACACAGACAGACAACCATTCACTCTCACATTCATTCACTAGCAGCAATTCAGATTCACCAATTCACCTAAAGGCTCATTTATACTTAAACAAACTATATTTAAATTACGTTAAATACGCATTTGTATGTGTTCAGTCTTTTGCATTCATTCAGTCGTACGCTGGTCCGTTTTCCCAAAGCTTGCACATACCGACGAATGGAACAGTACATGCGTTGACCGTTGGGGGCGCTAGTGGACACAGCTCAACAAATCACCACAGAAGAAGCAGCTGAACTTTTTAAGAAGCGACTAGAGCAAGTTAGTCACGGTTTATGACTGAACAGACCACTGCTATTTCTCATTTTCTTGGCTCTTTTTCAATAAATGTGGCGTAAAGACCTCAGTCAGTGCCGGCATGGTTGTTGTGGATGTTGCTCTTTTTCTTCCGTCTTGGTAAAATCTTTGACTGTTGTCAAACGCCCCCTACTGGCTATTTATCAAAACACACACATTGACATAGAAAACTCCAGAGACCTCCTTGCTGGAAGGCAAAAGCACTAACAGCTCTACCACTGTAATCCCCCTTTTCTATTAGTTTTTATCTATTACTATATTGATAACAGGGTAGCTCTGGGTTTTGTCTCATGAAATTTAAGACCTTTTTAAGACTTTTTAATGCCACTTAGAATCAAATTTAATGCCAAAATCGCCTGTAGAAGAACAATAATCTGTATAAATTTACACTACTGAAAGGGTTTTATTTTGAAAGCCTAATACAGATGACATAACTCCAGTGCTGCATTGAAAAAAAATAAAACCGAGTTATAAACTTCAGTGATAAAGTATAGTTCTTTGCAACATTATGCAGCAAATATAAACAGTAGATCCATCATAGTGTAAGTTTTTAAAAACACACAAACTAAAGGCACATTTGAGGGAGGAGCTTTTGAGACATTTTAAATCCACTAATGAGAGTGTTTGATGCCAAATTCACATACAACTTGCAAAAAAGGCAGAATTTTCTATATTATCTATAGTATTACTCCAAGATTTACTGTATTTGTAGACAGGTACATGCATCTGGTTGGGGCTGAACATGGGTGTTACTTCTAACAGGGTAGCTCCAGGTTTTTTCTTTTGAAATTTAAGCCCTTTTTAAGACTTTTTAATGCCACTTACAATAAAATTAATGTCAAGATTGTTGGTAAAAGAACAATAATCTGTACACATTAAATAAATAAAATATCAGTATTACTCTCTGAAATTAATTTATTTTGCTTTAAAAGTCTAATACAGGTGAAATATCTCCAGTTTTGCATCCAAACTCTTAAAAGGGAATAATACATTTCAGTACTAAGAGCATTTACTGTATTGTGGGAATTTATTTTGCAACAAATACAGTATGCCTATGCCTGCAATATTACACAGCCTTATAAACAGTAGACATACTTACAAAAACTTACTAAATAAAGGCATATTCAAGGGGGTGACACACATTCAACTCACAAAAAATCCATATTTTTCTGTTAATACTTACACAGTATTAATCTAAAATATATTTTTGACAAGTACAACACTGAAAAACATCACTTGGATTTCCTAATTTGACAATTTCAGACCTAGATGAACTAAATTTAATACCTGCCCATACGCTTTAATACTTTTACGGCCTTGATTTTGGCAACATCAAA
Source organism: Bostrychus sinensis (assembly GCA_020698575.1). NCBI lineage: Eukaryota > Metazoa > Chordata > Actinopteri > Gobiiformes > Eleotridae > Bostrychus > Bostrychus sinensis. The sequence goes on along the minus strand of CM036254.1, from coordinate 9,312,277 downwards.
TTTAATACCTTTTTAATGCTTTTAAGACCTTGGGGCTACCCTGAATGAAGCCATTCCAGAGTTATAGTCTTAATATCAATGCAAGCAAAAGCAGGTTAAGATGACCACAGTTGGTATATATGAAGTTGTCACATATTCCTGCATGACTAGTTAACCATAGCTTTATATATGGGACTATAGCAGTGTCTCTGAATGTACACCTCTGTTCCTAGCAAACTGTACATGTGATTTATCATGTGCTTTCCCCGAAGTTGCTCTTTAATGTTATGCATTCAGTCGACCACTTTCTGCTACCTGATAAAAAGTGCTTGTTTCCAACTTATTTCTTGATTAAACGCTTCGATAAGCTGAGGTGTAGCGTTGCCAGTGTGGAAAAAGTGAAAGATCTAAATCTCCTCTAAAATGCTGGGTCATGCCTCGGCTTGTGGCTTTTGCTGTGAGGGCGAATGGAAGACGCATACACACATAAATAACAGAAGAAGTAGAATACATGACAAACCATAAGAATATAATGTTTATTTTATAGTGTTTCATGAATTTAGCAACACGTTTTACAGGTCTAGCTCTGTGCTGGGTGTTGGTTGGAGAAGATTAGGCTAAGCTGCATGTATTATAAAGGTTCTTTGTTGCTTAAACTCACCTATATTTGGATGATTCAGTATCTTCATTATTCTGACTTCCCTGAAGAGCTGTGGAGACAAGAAAGGTACAATTAATTTCCAAAAGCATGCCAAACCACACGCATGCCAAACCACACGCAAGCAATTAATCACTTTTAAAGGGACAGTAACCAGACAGTAACCGCCTACTAGTACTGTGTATAGTCTGTACCAAGAAGCCCTGTATTAATTCAGGTGTACTGTACTCCTACATCAGAATAAAACAGCAGTTCCCAAATGGTGGACCCTAAAGTAGAACGTGATAAGGTTTAATATACAGTTAGACCCAAATTCATTCAAACCCTGGCTCTGCACAACAACAACCCAAAACAAACTGCAGCCAAAGTGGTAAAGAAATGGTTGGGACAGGATCAACATCGTAAAGTTGCCAAGACCAGAGTCCAGACCTGAATCATCTGGATTTGAAGACTTCTAACATCAAGGTCCTGGAGATGTATGCAAAAAAAAAAAAAAAAAAAAAAGAGTGGTCCAAAATCCCAGTGGAAATGTGCAACAATTACATAAAACATTTGACAGCCATGATAGAAATGAAAAGCTTAAAGGTACTGTACTGGTTTGAAAACGGTCCTGCAGTCTAAATAAAAACAATGTTCTGTGGGTTGCCAGTCTTTCCGCTTTTCTGATTGGACAATCCGCAATGCAGGGTTTTAGAACCAAAACAAAAAATGTAAACTTGGGCATAATAAATAAATCAGCTATACCATTGTTCTCAGTAAAACTAATATTTGATTTAAATATGTTTACCTCATATCTTGGGACACAGGTGGGTAATTTTATGAAATATAAAAAATATATGCCCATAGCTCCTTTAACTCTTGAACTGTATTTGAAGCCTGAATATTGTTTTATCACATAAAAAGGTAAAACAGATTTAAAAATGCTCGTGCCATGTGCCAGGTTGTGAAAAGGTTTAGCTTTAAAAAAGTGCGTGTTTCCAACTCATATGTTTACAGCATAACACAATGGAGATATATGTATTATTTTGACAGTTTTGACTAGCAACTACAGGGACTAATTTTATTTCTGCTTTAATTTAATTGATCTTACTTGGTCAAATAGTATATTCAAATATTTCCAATGAATATTATATTGTAATATTTAGCATAGTTATCATATAATGCATGTTTTTCTCCTCTTGTACATCCAACTGTTACAAGGCGGCTAACAAGAGACGAGCCTCTAGAGGAACATGAGAAGACCTGAGGATCATGAGGCGACTGTACGACTGTGTAAAGCAATACTGTCTAAAACCATCATGGCACCAGCACAGAGCAGAGGTCCACACTGCAGTCCTGACTGAGGACCATCCAAATCCAGTCAGCAGCATCACAGCCACCACCGCAGAGCAGCAGCACACAGGCTCACAGCCAGCTCTGCCTTCTGCCGCCCAACATAATCATCTTAATGTGGACATGTAAAAGACCAGAAACATCACAGTGGAAGCGTTGTAAAAATAAACACCACTGAAACAAAGAGACGAGCTGACAGCTCCCAACAAGGTGTGTCTCCAGACTTTGTCAAATCCATTCAGCTACATGCACTACAATATGTCTCCTTTACTAACTAGAAGCACTTCGAGAGCACAGAAATCCACCAAGGCGTTATAGTTGCAAGCAAAATTGATGTAAAGGTGGTATCCTGTAAACTCCTGTAGAAAACTGTAAACCTATACAGTGATTTAGAGGAACATCAACATCTAAAAGCTTGTCCACTCGCCCATTACTGACATTTTTCCAGAAAACTTCCTGAAAAGTTCATACAAATCCAACCGTAACTTGTGAGGTATGTCACTAGCAGCTAACAACTCAACAAATAAACAAACCAACAAACCAGCCTTCCTTGGCAGAGATAACAACGACAAAACAAAATGTCACTTTTATAGTTCCCATAAAACAGGGTGGTCCTAAATAGTGGTTCCACAATATTAAACATGCACAATGTGAAGTGAGTCTGGGTGCTATAACAGTGGTTCTCAAACTGTGGTGTGGGAACCACTGGTGGTATGTGCCGTGTAGAGTTCAGTCCTGGTGTAGAACAGGTTCAGTCCTGGTTTAGTCCTAGTTTAGTCCTGGATTAGACCTGGTTTAGTCTTTGTTTAATCCTGGTTTAGTCCTGGTTTAATCCTATTTTAGACCAGGTTTAATCTCCAGGTCTAAATCTTGTGAATTTTGATCTGTTCTATTGTGTTTTAATTGAAAGTTTTTTATTGCTGTAACCATTCTATAATTATACAGCATTTTACTTGTGATTTTGAAAAACTGAGCAACTGTGACCAAGAAATTTCCCTTGTGGATCAATAAAGTCTAAGTCTAAGTCTAAATCCTGATTTAGACCTGATTTATTACTTGGGTAGTCCTGGTGTAGTATTGGTTTAGCCCTGGTTTTGTGTCCTAGTTTTGTTTTAAGTTAGTATTGCATTTTTAGTCCATATTGTATCTCATGTTATATACAGTATTAGCCAGCATTTATGCTCATTTTAGTTACCGTACTTCAAAAGCCAAATTTTCCAATTTTCTGAGGTGGTGTGAAAATATAGAACCAGAATTTAGCAAGGAAGCATGCCTCCTCCTCCCGTAGGTGTGTCCCAGACTTGTAGAAATGTTCCCACCTACACACCCTGTACAGAGCAGAATTACAGTCATAATGATTTAAAAGCCATGGCTTGTGTTGAAGTCAGAGCAGCTTGTGTAACCACTTAGAGGTGCTGTTGAATCATTTACATCCTGCAGTTTCCCAGTCGAGCACAGGCAGTGCACAGGGTTAGATTTCAAAGCTGGCTCTGCTGGGATTTAGCATCCACTGCTACCTGAGACTAACACAGAGCTGACGTCGCTAAATATGGAAAAAAAAAGGCCCATAGTGAGGTTTTATATTTCATGTTTTAAATGATACAGGCTACATCAGTGGTTTCCTAAACAGCTCACAACTAGTACCACCTCAGAAAGCAGCTTTCTTTAAGGAATAAGACCAGTGCTAAACCAGGACTAAACCAGGGCTAAACCAGGACTAAACCAGGGCTAAACCAGGACTAAACCAGGTCTAAACCAGGACTAAACCAGGTCTAATCCAGGTCTAAACCAGGACTACACCAGGTCTAGACCAAGTCTAAACCAGGACTACACCAGGTCTAAACCAGGACAAAACAAGGACTAATTTAAAAATAAACCCATACTAAACCATGAGCAAACCAGGTCTAAACCAAGACTAATTCAGAGCTAAACAAGACCTAAACCAGGACTAGCCCCATCTGAAACAGGAATAAGACTGACTCTAACTTAAAATAAATCAGGACTTGAACTGCAAAAGACTGATGAATACCACCAGAAGAAGCCCACGTACATTCATGTTCCCAGAAATTAGATTTACAATACACTTTGAGGAATCTGCTCATGTCATAATACGTCATACCTCATTTTTTTATTTATATTAGGGCTACACAATATAGACCAATAACATTATCTAGGACAATGGTTCCCAAAGTGAGGTCCGGGGCCCCCTGGGGGTCCGCAAACACACTATAACAAGTACATTATGATAAGTACATAAAAAACGATTGAGTTTTAATTGAATTACAGTTATATACTTGTTTAAAGATATTACTTTAAAATAATTTTTAGCCAACAGTCAGTGTTTTTATAGAAATATATGGAGAAAAACATGACTCTCTTGTCTCTTGAATCGAGAGAAGTTGTATTGTTGGGATCCGCGTGGGATTTTCATAAATTTAAGGGGGGCACAACACTTTCGAGTTTGGGAATGGCAGTTTAATCACTGCTAATGTTTATTTCAGTTCTTTAAAGATGGTAGTTATTTTCTAAGGTGGTGCTAGGTGTGAAGAGTTTGAGAGTCACTGATTTATATCACAAATAGCTACTTGTATCACAAACATTTTGGTCTTATATAGTGACAGAAATTTAAAATCAGTTTAGACCCATTTAGACTGGGTTTAGTCCTTGATTAGCCGTTGTGTAGTCCTATATTTAGCCCTAGTTAAGACCTGGTTCAATATTTACAAGGCCATTGCTTTGACTGATGGAGGATTGTCCAGAGCCTTAAATTAAATAGTATATTCATAAAAAAATGGACTTTAACTGTTATTCAGTTTCTGCAGGTTATATTGTTATTGCATAATTAAAACTAATGATCACATATTGCAAGTTTATCTTAATACTGTGCAGTCTAACTTCATTCAATAGCTCAGGGCTCAGTGATGTCAGATTTAGATGTAACAAGGGACATCGCAGGACACAGCCCCAAAGGCAGAAATAGAAGATCTTAGAGACATGTTAAAAAAAAATGAACACCAAAACAAACACAAGTGATGATAATTAAGGAGGCGGGGGAGATGATTAATGATTAGAGGTACACAGCAGGAGGGTGGCTCATGCAGTTTTGTGAACTGCTCAGATAACAAGAAAACTACCTGTATACAGACGGCAGATTATGGCACATTATTCTGGGGCTGCATATACTGTTGTTTTTACATATAAACCAGAACAAAATAACTCCATAGGGCATCACAACATCTCATTAATGAAAGAAATATTTTTTTTTTGCTGGATTTAGTAGATTCTTTACCATTGTGAACAGGGCTGGATACAGTTAAATGATGCCTTTGTGGTACTGAAAGAAAAGTTACAATACTACTGGTATCAAAAAATGTTATAATTCAATACCAAGTTTCAATACCCAGTAAGACCTTTAATGTTCCTTTGCATGTCTGAATCAAATAAATAACACAGAATACATCATACAAACTACTGGTTTTAACTTACAGCTAAAATTGTTGACCCAAAATTGGTCTTTTATTCAATATTATTGTGTTTTAAGATTGTAGAAGATGAATTAGCTCACCATAGCTATCAGAAAAAGTATCACTCCGGTACTGGTATCGAAAACCAGGTATCATTTAAGTACTGGTATCACAAAAATTTGAACGGTACCCAGCCCTAATTGTGACATATAAGGGCTTTGTGGCTCACTGGAGAGAGAATTTACCCTTGAACTAGAAGATGCTTGATTCCAGTACAGGTCTGAGCACAATATCCTTATAAATAAAGTGAGTTAGAGCCGATGCCTTGGTCAACTCTCCAGATACTTCTAGGGTTAACCAGAAGCACTCGGCTTAGTCTTGTAGTTTTTTGTGTTAACTTGTCTTGAATTTTTAATATATTTCCAGCACTGTGAATGAAAAAAATGACTCACAACGTAAATGCAGGAATTGTGTTTTTGGAATAGGTCTCTAGGTCAGAGCCATTACACCAGTGTGAGCAGGCCCAACCCAGAGACCTTTCAGCTGCATCTGCCTCCACAGCCTCCAGGTGCTCACAGCCTCACTCTGTCTGTACATGCTTACCCGATTTTTTTTTTTTTTTGTATTAGCCTCACACACAGCACACACACCTGCAGCAATGTCTTTTAACAATCTTACTTTGGATGCTATAAAAATGTATCAACAGAAATATAGCAGTCAAGTTTAGAGGTTTTTTTATGAACTAATTACTATTAACCACCAAAAATTGTCTATAAACAAAATGGTATTGACAAACTGCAACCAACAACATGTGTTAAAAGTCAACATTAGCAGACTACAGAAGTCAATATATGCTTAGTGTTTATTTCAAGATAGCATTGGGCCATGGAACTGACGGGATCTGCCTGCGATTATCTGGAAGTTGATTTGTACAAGGATTTCCACAACAACAGTCATTTCTGTCATCTGCTTTAAAAAGAAAAATATACTGCTCCAGGGCTGCACAGTATATCGCAAATTTATTGTTATCACAATGCTGACAATTGCAATATCCATATCGCAGTCGCTCTTAAAATAACATTCAAATAAGACACTGTGTTGGGAACAAAGTTTAAAAAGTCCTGATTTTTATCGCTGATCAGTCTAAAAACTTAGACTTGGTTTAGACCTGGTTTAGTGCTCATTTAGACCTGGTCTAGTCCTGTTTTAGTCCTGGTTTAGTCCTTGGTTAGACGTGGTTTAGTTCTAGTTAAGCCATGGTTTAGTCCTGGTTTAGTCCTGGTTTAGACCTGGTTTAGTCCAGGTTTAGTGCTCGTTTAGACCTGGTCTAGTTCTAGTTTAGTGCTGGTTTAGTTCTAGTTAAGCCATGGTTTAGTCCTGGCTTAGTATTTATTTTAATTTAGCTCTATGTATAGCATCTCTTCTTAAAATGAAATTGAACTTTTGCTGTGCCCAAAAGAGTATCCAAATGTTACTGGTCATATCATAATATTCCCAATTTCATATATTACTTACTTTTCTAATATTGTGCAGCCCTGCCCTATATATAAATTCAGAGAGGGTTACTATTTTTCCCACAAAACAAAACTGCAAATAGCTTGCTCCTCCAGTGTGGCAAGCCCTGTTCCATATTTATGACCTGTGTGGCGGTGGACTCAGAGGTTCACCCTGGTAACAGAGTCAATGCGAGTACAACGGTGACACAATAACCAGAGGATGTCCTGCTGTCGAACAAGAATAAACAATAGTGTGGGCTTTGCTTACTGCTGCTCACATGTGACCCGCCACAGTTTTATTATTCAGAACAAGCGATGGTCCACAGATTAAGTGTTGTTTGTTTTTTTTTACCTCTTGTTGTCTCTCCACTATTCTTTCACTCTCGCTTGTGTTTGCGTCACTGCCCTAAAGCCCCTCACATGGGAGACACGCGTGCAGCCACTTGGAAACAAAAATTAGAACAAATCTGAGAAGGGCAGTGCAAAACAACAAACACACAGTCTGTCGATATGAGCTCAATAGAGAAGCGGCCATCATGGAGACAGAAGGGGATAATGATTTTTGACTTTGGCTAACCAGACCCAGTCTTATAATAATACTCCTATAAATATGAATAATACTAAATAACATATGACCTGCAATACACACTTGTTGTCTAATTTATTAGGTACACCTGTTTAACTCTTCCTTAAAGGGGAACAATGTCACTTTTTTTACTTTAATTAAACCATTTTGGAGTCAGTGTGATGGAAAATGAGTTGTTGTAGGTGAATAAACACCCTGAATCTCCCCCTGGTGTATCTTGGTGAAAACCCAACCTTACAAGAATGTGAGAAGAGAAGAATGTGCGACAAAACACAAAAATCCCAATTCATTACAACCCAGGTCTGCAGAACACCATCTGTAATCATGCAATGCCACAAAACCTTCAAGGAGATTGGTTAGAAGCCTACACTGGGTGCCATTTATTGGGTATAAGGTCTAATTAATAAACTGCCCAGTGAGATCACAAATGACGTTATAAAGGTTCAATATAATTTAAATGTAAGGAGAAATGCAGGACACGTGACTTTCCAAAGCACAAAACAAGGGCTAAATCTAGACCACACAATGACTAAACCAGGACTAAAATAATTTAATTTAAAGCTTTGATTGGATTGGATTACTTTGATGGTCGATGAGTAAAAAAAAAAAAGAGTCTTTCCTTTCTTTCTGGAGTCACCACAACAAATCCCCTGATGCAATCCTCTCTATTTCCCCAGGCTTGGGACAAGGGCTGGGAAAAAATAAATACATTGTGATATATTGTGACTTTTCGTGATACTAATATTGATACTTTTTTGACGTCATGCATAATAATAGTGCTACAGTGCTGCTCTGCTTTCACAGTTAAATGTGGGCCAAAAGTGGTCAAGTATTCTGCCAGAACTGTAGAGGGCAGCACTGCTCTTCTAAGCACTTGGTCTGACAAATACTGTCACACAAATTAAACTATGTCTAAATACTTTATAAATAAATGTCAGACTTGTGGATGGTGAATGTATTACTTTTGGAAACACGACTTGGGGCTTCTTGTTTAGATAACTCTATAAATTAGTGTGAATTGATATAAAATTGATACTTTTGATACTGACACATTTAGTTCTTGTATTGAAACTAATGTGAATGTGTCCTGCTGCTTCAGGGTCATAAATTAGCCATTACATATCGTCATATTGTGATATTATTAGTATTGAGAGCCATGTATCACATGCCCTGTGATTCCTAGCCGTACTTGGGACCAGCACAAAGAGTACAGTGGGCTTGTGACCATTTGTGGCTGGAACACTGTCATGTAAGCATTAAATATATTTGGCATAAAATCAAGTGTTGAAATTTTGTGATAACGATTATTTACAAATATTTTGCAATAATGATAAAATATACTCTAAGTATTGGGCTGCTATATTATTCACACACATAAAGAAAGAGCAGCAAGGGCAGAGCACAGGGGTTACACTCTTATAAAGGGACTCTCTCTTAGATTTTCACAAAAAAACCCAAATGGTCAGATCATATGATTCTCCTGAACGTGTGATTGAGGGAAACGACAACAACAACAACAACACTATACTTATTGTGCACATGAAAACTCGGCAGTCGGAGTGTATCTGATTGTCAGGAGTCTGTGCCAGTGACCTACTTTCAGTCACCCAGGGGCAGCCATGTCTCCCAAACTCGTCGTAATTACAACAGAGTCCCCCAAGCACGAGGAGCGTCGAGGCAGATAGGAGAAGAGGAAGGACAGGGGGCAGCGTTTACCGGAACTGGCTGCACTATTTCAGGCACACAAGCACAGCTGCCTGTCCAGCACAGAGGTTATTATTATTATTGATGGGATGAGTATAGCCAGCAAGCCTTCATCCTCTAATAAGTGTGTGCATGGACAAACAGCACATTAAAACCACATATGAGTAAGTAAGTAGCGCTGTTTGCATAAGAGAAGGACAGAAAGACAAACAGATGGGCAGACAGAGGGATATGGGGTGTGACTGATGAGCAGACAAGCTGTCCCCTGCTCCAAAAAACTGGAAAAATAACTCATACATCTGAAGAAAAGCTGTCTCTAATATGCGTATAAGCTTGATACAGTGCTATATTCCAACTAGGGCTGCACAATATGATATATATTGCAAATTTAGCGTTATCACATTATCACCAATCTGACTTGTATCGCAAAATTGTTATGGGCTTCCAGATGGGCTTCCAGGGGTAAAATTTAGGCCAAATCAAAATGCAAATCACTGCATGCTAAGCAGAAGGAAAAGTCAAAAGGACAGATTAGAAATTTAGAAAAGATTAAAAATTTGTTTTCTAAACAGAATTTAACATTAAACTGTGCTGCATCCAAATAAAAAGTCCTTTGTTAGACTTGGAGCTTGTTAAGCCATGGTTTAGTTTTTGGGTCAAATTGATCATTATTGTCTGAACTTTGGAAAATTTCCTAAGACTCTTTTTCAATCAACCCTTTATTTTTAAGAGATACACACTACAAGAACCATGACATTTTCCGATAAAAAACATGGTTTTATTTTCTTTTTAAACCAATCTTGGTCACCTTTAGAACAATACTGCATGTTTTACAACCTTTAAAAAGTTTATCTGAGTAAAAAGAAAGCATTTCTAATGATCATTTTACTGGTATCATAAAGAAACAGGTGAAAAGACCAGCAGAGTGCAGCTCTGTTACGCTCTTTTAAAGAGAAACTGTGAAAGAAAAAAAGCTTTTAATTTCCATAAACCTTTTGTATTTTACTACAAAATAAATATATATGAATGCGAGCAGACTGGAGGTAGAGTGCTTGTTGATTGGTCAGTGCTTCCTGGAGTGGGCGGGGGTTTGTGGGAGAGGCAGAGGTTTGTGACACTGAGTGTTTGGGGACCTCAGAAGGACAGTGCCAGAGACTGCGGATATGTTTTTGATCAGGAAACAATGTTATAACATGGTAGAAAGCTCAGAAAATTCTATTTTGTATAATATATCCTCTTTCAAAGCTGTGAAAATGATTAACAGCGTGTAAAGACATGCAGCTATCGGCAGCTTTGGCAACATTTGATTTGTTTCATGATTCATTTGCCGTCTGTCTAATCACATTCCCCTCATATGAACGGGCCCAAAGACCCCTCGCCCTCGGGCTCCGCAGTGCTTCAAAGGCTAATGCAGAGTGGCAGGCACAAGACAGACATAAACAACAGCCATTAAGAGAGCCCGACCCCATGTGAGGCTTTTTACAACTGATAAATAATGACAGGGATGCAATTTCTCCAAAAAGATAAGCCAATCAGACAGTGAAAATAATTTTAATGATCAAATTATGCGCTGCTGAAATCCTTAATTTTTTAAACTGAAAAGCCAGCCAGAACACTTAAGCCTTTACTTAATGATGTTCAGAAACAATGCCTCAATGCCCACCTTCCACAAGTGATCCTATAAAGTGTGTTTGCATTTTGGTTACAAACAGAGCAACTTTATTTTATTTCATTAATTTGGACAACAATAAAGCAGAGGTGGCAAAGGTATAGCAGTCTGTACTTAAACAGGCTGTGGTGGAAAATCAAAAACATACCTGGAGTTGTTTTTTTGTTTTTGTTGTTGTTGTTTTTTGTTGTTTTTTTGTCATTTGCACCTGCTGAATTTCTGAGCCCCAGAACGCATGGTTCCATGAGCCTTCGCCTCTCCCACAAACCCCCGCCCACTCCAGGAAGCACTGACCGATCAACTATTTATCCCAAAAAATGGCGTACAGCTCTGTCTCCGCTGATTCCTATTAGCTATTTTTTCATTTTGTAGTATAAAGTCATCATACAAAAGTTCAAAATAGCATAACAGAGCTGAACTCTGCTGCCCTCTGCTGGTCTCTTCACCTATTTTTTATGGCAGTAGTAAAGTATTTAATAAAAATGTTTTCTTTTAGTCACATGATGCTTTTAAAGGTTGTGAAATGTGCAGTGGCGTTCAAGAGGTGACCGAGATTTTTTAGGGTTAAAAGCCTAATATATCCCAAGGAGCAGCACAGATAGATTTGTGTAAAAAGAATATGTTAAAAGCAGAAACACTGAGTCAGAAGTTACATCTTTTGATAACTCTGCAGAACTAAAAAAATAAAAAAAACACATCAGCACACAAAACAGCAATATTCTAAGTGCAATCGTCAGTGGTTCACTTTCCTTACATGTCTCTGCCGCAAGCTTTTTCTCACAAACTGTACACTCGCTCGACATCCTCTCTCTCTGGGGTTCACTCTCTCAGTTACTTACGTCTTTTACGTCACATCATCATCATCCGTGGAGACTGACAAAGCAGAGTATGGATGTAATCAAAGCTGTAAAAAATAACAAGCCTGTTCCAACCAGCGTAAGGAAAAAAGTACAATTGTATGGACAAGCTGTTATGGTTCTGTGAATTCAGTGACTTTTAGCATGTAGCCTTTAGCTCATGTAGCAGGGGAGGGGAAGATCTTGTGCACTCGCTAATGTTATCTATCCAGGCACTGACATTACACATATGAAGTAATTTGATTGCCATTTAACAAAACCATCTTGTAAACCCTGTTTTGTTTATTGTTTTTTTAACAGATTCTTTGTTGCTACTGCTAAATTGTCCATTGAAAATATATTGCTGTCTGCAGTCAAAACTTTTTTCCCCTTTTTTACAAGTCAGTTTCTCCTTTCTTTCAAACATTTACAGTCCTCTATTGTTTGCATTGTTTGGCAGAGGCAATAAAAGCTCTCGGTTACAGATTAGTGCGGCGGAGAGCACAGAGGGCTGGTGGTGGGATGAGAGCGGCGTTTTCTCAGTAAGAGGGGATTAGCGGAGAGGCCTATTTTAGGTCTAAAATGCCAAAATACCATGACAACGTCAACATCCCTGACCACAGATGACACATGTGATGCATTTCCTGTGGCGGATCTGAGGAGATGCTTTGGGAGCACGGCCGACCTCATTTCCTGTTACAGCAAAACCACCTCAAACTCCAAGAACACAGGGAGGCTATAAAAACAAGGCTTTATACCTGATGAGTAATTCTGTCCTATTCAAATAAGAGGCATGCAGATAGGCTGAGGTGAGCCCAAGGAAATTAGATTTTAAGATTTAATTTAATGATGTTGACTATTATGGTATGGGCTTCTCGGTAGATTCGGGGGTTTTTGCTCCCTTTATGTGAGGAAAATGCCTAACAAAATCACCTAATAGCAGATTGTACTAAGAAGCAACTGTGAAGACAAATATTAACACGTGTTACTGGCACTTACAGCTCTGGCCAATCACTTGCTCACAGCCTATTCACACTCAAATAAGAATGGCTTCAATTCACTGTCAAGATTATAATTGTGGCTAAAAATGGGCAGAAATTTAGGCTGACGGTCAGCACTGGCTTTCACCATGACACAGCACAAAAATACAGAAAAGCAGAGTGAAATAGTGATAAAATTTAGGCAATGCATTCATGGAGATTGGTCATTGGACTAAGTTGTGTTACCTTGTGCAAAATGCTCAATTGTCACAATATTTTTAAGTTCACAAACTCACGAAATCATCTCGTCAGGCTCTCGCTGATTAATTTGGCTCCAATTTGGCGTAGCAGTACTGCAACTTTATTTGCACATGCAACACAGGCAACACATGAAAGAATACAGTAAAATGATAAAACAGTAGATGTATAAATCAGAATAAGATCAATATAAATGTCAGCGTCTCAGACTGTGTCAAAGGCCAATGTGAGTTTTAAGAAGAGATTTAAAAACAGGCACAGAGGAGGCCTGTGTAATGTGCAAAGGCAGCTCATTCCACAGTTTTGGTGCTGCCACCACAAAAGCTCGGTCCCCTCTGAGCTTTCTTTTAGTTTTTGGTACATTCAGGAGGTGCTGGTCACCCGACTGAGAGACTGTGAAGGCGTTTAAGGATGCAGCAGCTCAGAGACGTACAATGGGGCAATGGCAGTCAAGACATTTAAAACAAATTTAAGACTTTTATAATGGATCCCAAAGTGCACAGGCAGCCAGTGCAGGGAGGATAAAAAGTACAATCACATGTGGGCAGGTATTAGGTAATGCCAAAAAATGTTATGTATGCTCCCATACATTTACAAAAACATTTTAAACATTTTTATATTGTTTTACGATTGTTTAGCTACAATATATGAGCCATTGCTATGATTGGCTGAAACAAATCATGGTAGATAGTCACTAGCTGGTGGTTTATCCAGTCACCTCCAAATATTCCACTGATAGTGCCTCCTAATTACAAACAATTTTAACAAGAGAAAATCCATATAAAATGTGCTAACTCTAGTATTTGGGGGTAATGCAGCTTCATCAGTCATGTAAACTCCAATGATTGCTCCAGAATGACCCTTCTTTATAGACCCAGAGCTCTGCCTGTCTGTGCCCTGCATGTGTTTGCAGAGAATCCACTGGTCCTGCCCACGTGTCCAGATGGAGCGCCAACAGCCGGCCTCCTCTGACACCATAAAAGCACAGATGAGTGGCATTTTGATGGGGCTAAATTCAAGAACCTCTGCTATGAGTGAGAAGGTGAATCACGCTTCGCCTCATTCATAACACGAGTAAAACACGAACAATGGAAAATGATTAGTTGTCATCCTTCAGTCTATCATCGCAAAACACTCAAATCACAGAGTGGAAGACAAGGTCAGATATTCTGATGCAGCAGAAATCCAACGACCTTTTCATGCATGTAAAAAGCTCAGCTCACTGAATTAATAATTATGCTCTCTTGTTGCGTATAGCTGCCTCTCAAAATAGCTATTTCAGCTATTTACAGTGTGGCTTTTAAACTATGGAAATGGAAACCATGATACGGGAGTAACAGTTTATGGTCTGGGCACAACAAGATATTTTATGGGAACAGGCGTTTTTACAAGTTGTTCATTCAGTTTTTTCTTTTTTGAAGCATGGTCACCAGAACAGGGCTTGTCTTGTAAAAATTATCTTCTATCTAGACGGGGTGATTTCAGACTGCATATAATAATTCTTTGAGTCATCAATCTTTAAAAGGACATTTAAAAAAGTGGATGTAGTAAGTGGTCACACGATATAAGCAAAACATGTGTGATAACAGATAACAGATTCAGACAGTGTAAATGTCTATACTATTGTGATAAATTTAGTTTCAGCTGATATAAATATTGCGTTTTACAATGTTGTTGTTTTTTTTTATTTTGCTTAATAAATTAAAGCAGAAAATATAAGGAGAGGATGTTTTCTTTTTGTAATGCAGCTTACAGTCAGGAGTGTAACACAATCCACTGACACAATTAAGGTGTCAGTTGCAATGGCAAAACAAGCAACCAGGAGCACTAGAGACACACAGGTAAATCAAACTACTGTAACACAGACTGACAGATATGAACTGATTTATGAAAAATAAAAACTTCATAAAACTGGACTGGATTGTCTGAATTTTAGTAATAGCTGAGTACTCAGGAGGATAGCATAGGAGGTCAGTGGTTGTCAAACTTTTTACACAAAGCACCACCTCAGAAAATATTTAGCTTTTCAAATGCTACCTATAATGAACTAAAATAATGTATTAGTCTTATATAACACATTTCTAGACACTCAATGTTGTTTTACAATTTGGTGCATTATTCATTCCCTCAGTCACACTCGGCAGTTGTCCTGAGGCAGACTGACAGAAGTGTGGCTGCCAATATGCGCCAACAGCCTCTCCAACCACCATCAAACACAGTCACACTGACACATTCATACAGATAAGGTGGGTGAAGTGACTTGCCTATGGGCACAATGACAGTATGCACTGCTGGTAGTGGGGATCGAACCGGCAACCTTCGGGTTAGAGGGAGAAAGTCTCTACCTACTGAGCTACTCCCAAGCCAAAATCAGGGCTAAGCTGGGTATAAACCAGGACAAAGCAGGTCTGAACCAATGGATAAAACAATTAAAGACAAAATATCGTCTAAACCCAGGTCTAAACCAGGACCAAACACTGGTCTTATCACAACCTACACTGCAAAAAACTCCTGACTACCACCAGAAGAAGTCTGAGTACGAATATTAAAACCAATACGACAGTTTGAGAACTACTGCTCTCAGTCAATAAGACAATCGATCTGCTCCAGGAGACGCAGCATTAAGACCAGCTCCTGCATTGCAGATGGCACTTCCGTATACCATTACCACAATCCATAGTAGCAAGCAGAGGACATTACAACATACAAGTATAAACATGTCATGTGATTAGACTGCCTACACATTCATACACAAGGCTGGATTAGATTTAAAAACGCAGATTTGTGGATAAACCTGTATCAATAAGCAATAAAAGTGTATGGAAAGCTATGAGACTACTGCACGGTGACCTCTCCTAAGTCCACTCCTGTCTGCAGCCTGACATCTGAAAGCTCCACTGAATAATTAAACACTCGTCCCTGATTGGCCGGCAGCATCACATGATACGTCTGTCCTCCTGCTACGTTCATCACCGAGCAGCAGCGGACGACACGACCCATCTGTAATATGTAACCAGCCAGTGTTGGTGGTGACCCAGACAGGAGGACACTTCAGTTCAAACTCACAACGCCATTACCACCGACGCCAATGTGAACGTGAATGTGGAAAATAAAACAAACCACGGCCTGTTTGCGAAAGAAGAGAAATAGATTTGATCAGTGATTCTCAAGTGCCATCTCTGAAAATGTTTTGCTTTACAAGGACCATCTTTAATAGACTAAAATGAGCCAAAATCTGGACTAACCCAGGTCTAGAGATAAACTGGATTAACACAGTATGAAAAAGCATTACTAAACAAGGACAAAACAGGAACTAAACCAGGACTAAATCAGAACAAAACCAAGACTATATCAGGAATAAACCAAGACTATACCAAGACTAAATCAGGACTAAACCAGGGCAAAACCAGAACTAAACCAAGTTCAAACCAGGTTAAGACAGGACTAAGCCAGAAGTAAACAGGATAAATCCAGGAATATTCGAGGACTAAACCAGGTCTAAAACACATCTAAAACAGACCTAAATCAGGTCTAAATAAGGACTGAACCAGGAAGAAACCAAGAATTAACAGGACAAAATGAGAACTAAACCAATCCAGGACTATTCCATGACTAAAACAGGTCTAAACCAGATCTAAACCAGGCCTAAGTCAGGTCTAAACCAAGACTAAACCAGGACTAAACAACTACAAATCAAGGACTAAAACAGTAATAAAACTGGCTCTAAATGGACCTAAACCTAGACTTGAATTGAAAAAGACTCCCGAGTGGGACCAGAAGAAGCCTGCGTACCACCAGTGGTACCTTCACCACAGTTTGAGAACCACTGGACTGGATGAATAGGAGAAATTCCCACAGTATGAATGATTGAAGAATGGCAGCCGGATCGTGTTAAGCTCCAAGTCAATTACAGCTCACAGATTGTGTGAGTGAAAAACAATGGCAGACACTGTATTGTGCTAAAGATGATAAAGATTTTCAGGCAGCAGTCTAGCCCGGGACTAATCTCGCCCTTTGGTTTTACATTACTGAAACACAGTTATACTTATTTGATTACACTGGCCTGGATTTCCAATGTGAGATGGCAAATTTGGGAGGATAATTGTTGTTATTGATGCTGGAGGATTACTTCACTCCTAAATTACTTTGTGTTTGTCAGGCAGATTAAAAGTGTAGTAAGGCAATTTGGGATCCAAGTGTCGGAAGCAGTGTGAGTCTGGTTTTCTGTGATTCTTAAATTTTAAAGTATAAATGTATCACACCAAATTCAAGAACATTTTCTGCTCTCAAGGTTTTTTAGAAGGTCAGTAGATGTACACAATAGGATTTCAGGCTTGTTATTCATTCATTGATTTATTTTCTTCCGATATTGCTGTCGCAGGTGACTGGAGCCTGTCCCAGTAACTTTGGGGCTTAGACGGGGGACAGCCAGGACAGCGGCCAGTTAGTGTGGTGTGCGTTGGGCTTACAGTAAAAAAAGATAAGCTGTTGAAATATTTGTCTAGCTTTAACAATGTGTTCATCGTTTTTGAGTAAAAAACTGGGAATATTTCTGTTATATATATATGAGGCCTGATACTTGAATATGTAAATGAAAATGTTTTTTTGACATAGGCCTAAGTGTGTCACAGTTTTTGCATTTGCATTTTTGCATTTATGGTAACTTTATAGTGCATTTGTGCAAATTATGATATACAGGAAATGAAAAGAAGAATGTGTATAACTAGTTTAATACCTATGTGTAATGTACATTAGTATTATTAATAATGTTTAGCCAGTAATGTGTCGATTTTCCATCCAGCCCTCACAAATCTTGTTATTTTCAAATTTGGATCCCCTGCAAATGAAGAATAAAGCTGAATAGCCCTGACATAGATTCATGTAAATTTGTTTTAAAAAAAATGATTGCACATTTTTCTTCCAGCAGGGCTTTCTAGTGCTGTCTAAATTACATTACCAAGTATTCAAATGCGCTTTCTACCAGGTTTTAGTTAAGTTACTTTCTTCCTCCTGTAGTCCCTGTACAGGAAGATAGCACAGTTGATTAAAACTGAAAATGCATGCAAATGGTGTACAAAATAACACCAGTGCAAACAGGAAGCAATGTAATTTTAACTGCAGTTCTAATCCAAGTTTACATTTATGTTTTTCCAGGATAGGCAAATGCAAAGAGTGGTATTTGGATAAATCTGACGTATGTACACCCACACAGCGGCTCACGTTCACGTCACATATAGATCTTAGGGGATTAGCTTAACACATTCTTGTAAATGTTTATCAAAAGACAGTAGCTACATGAAATGTGATTGGAAAGCAGCATTTGAGGGTGGGACAATAGCAAATTTGTTATGACATAGCCTTGACTAATGTAATACAAATTTTAATTTATCTCTTAAACTGATAAAAAATAAAAAGTTAGCCTAGGATTGTTCAGGTTTGACTAAAATGTAGGCCGGTGTTTCCCAACCAGAGGTACCCCTGGGGGTATGTGAGCACATTGCAGGGGGTACGCAGAATTATTTCAAAATACATTCTTAAAAAAATCAAGATAATCAACACATAGGACTTTCACTTATAAAGCATTTCCTATATTTTCTATATGTTATATTTGTTTATATTTAATGTTTTTTTCTTTATATTAATTGTATTTATTTTAAAGGCAGACATAATTATTTTATGTACTGTTTTTTCTTAGTTTTAAATATTAATTTAAAAGAAAAAATATAACTATTATTTGCCATAAGATAAGTAAAAATATCGTACTAATTAGTGGTGGACAGTAACTAAATACATTTACTAAAATTACTAAATTACTTAAGTTAATTTTTTTAAGAAAAAAGTACTTTCTGAGTACATTTTGTAGAACATTCTTTTATTTTGCAAAAACATTCAAATGTACTTTTTTACTTAAGTAAATTTTATACTCTTATAATTTTGTACTTTTTTACATTTACTGAAGCACTTTTTTTTGTTATTTTACTTCAACTTGAGTAATATTATTTTTGAAGTAACAGTACTTTTACTTGAGTACAGCTTTTGAGTACTTTGTCCACCACTGGTACTAATAAAGACAGACATTGGACTATTTTCAGTTAATAATTCTGGCTGTGACACATTTTATATTCACTTTTTGGAAAAACTATTAACATATATTTGAGGGGGTACTTATGAGATAACAAAAAAGCCCAGGGTGTACACAAGACAAACAGGTAGGTAACCACTGATGTAGGCTCTCTGCCAGTGAGCGCCACCTTCTTTGCATACTAACACCTGACATAACGCTAGCACACGCTAATACCATCACTGATTTCCCTCCACGCGACCTAATCTGCCATGAGGCTTGTGTGTGAGCGTGTACATGTGTCTGTGTGTGTGTTTAATCAGCAGATAGAGCTGGATTTGGGCTCAGTAATCAGGAAACAGTCCCAAACCCCTTCATTCTAATTGGTTATGACCGCTCGTCCAGACCAGGGCTAAGTGACAAACAGGCGGGCAGGAGTATTTTTAGACCATCCTATAACCACAACCTAACAGAGAGGGGACGGTGACAGGAGGGGGACATGGGACGCAGGGGGTGGGGGGGACTGGAGATTAGACAAGCTGTGTTTGTCCTCTCCAGGCTACATCTGAAGATATTATATAAAGCAAGACATCCGTGGTTCAAAGAGCAGCACGAACAACAAGATACAACAGAGGACTAGACTCACCTTCTGTAGACTGGTGGGGTTTAACTGCGTTTTGTCTATAATCTTCACTGCCACCTAGAAAGACAAAAACAAAGAGATAAGACATGGTTAGCATAAAACACAATGATGAAAAGATAGAAAGTATGCAATGTTTTGTGTACAAATTCTGGAAGTTTTGGCCAATGACATGCTAACAGACAGTAAGAGGGTAGCGTTATAGTCAAGACCATACTAAAAGAGACCAAGACCAGTCCGAGACCAGGGTGGACAGAGACCATGCCAAGGCCAAAACATTTGGGCTTTGAGACTTTTAACAACCAAGACCGAGTTGAGATCAAGACCAAAGCAAACCAAGAGCAGATTGAGACCAAACCCTGTGAACTAACACTAAATCAAAGAGAAAGGTAAAAATGTAATGCCTACATACATTTTCTTGGTTCTTCTTATGCTGAAAACAAATACTTTACTAAATTATACATATTCAAAAGTATATTATTTTCTTATATAATGTTTGGTTTAAAATCTCTGAGACTCCCACATCCGAGACTGAGCCAAGACAGAGTAAAATTGGATGCGAAACCAATGCCAAGACCAGGACCGAATAAAAATGCAGCCAAAAATTTTCTCAAGACTAAGAGTGGTCTCGGGCGCACTAGTAGAGTGTATTTGGGAAGCTCCCATTGGCTAGTTGGTTTACACCGGCTTGTCAACATTCATTTATTCATTCATTTATTAATCTTCCTCCTTTTATTCCTGTTAGGGGTTGCGGGTGCTAAAGCCTATCCCAGTAAATATAAGCATTCACTGTCACATTCATTCACTTGGGGCAATTTTTAAAGTCACTAAGTCGCCTAACACAGGAAGGAAGCCAGAGAGAACCCACAGTAACACAGGGAGGACATGCAGTCTCCACCCAGAGAGACTGTGTGACGGTCGGTTCGATTATCAAACCCACAACCTCTTGGGATGCTCTGCCATTGTGCCCCATAGCATTCAATTAAAGGCTGGCAATTAAATAGAAAGTGACTATTCTAGAGCTGGCTACCCACACTGAAACAGCATAAAAAATAAAAAAAAATAGACAAAATATAAACAAACAAAATAAAGGCTGGAGCTTATCACAGTAAAACAGCGCAGCATAAAAATAAAAAGGGTAAACAAAGCAAAATAATGGATAATTACCACAACAATTTACCACAACTTTTAATGAGTCAATGCTCAGAGGTTGAACTGCAAGCTAAAGACTTAAGGTAATTTCTACACTTTGGTATCATGTAATGTCTAAAGTATTCTGTTTTGCCATTTTCTCTTTGTTTAAAAAAACAAAACAAAACCTTGGTTTAAAATAAAAGCAGTGAAAGTAGCTGTTGCTCTCGTTTGGGGCTGACAGAAAAAGAAAGTCTAGTGTATCTTAATCTGTTTCCCCACTTAATGAATCATCCTCATTATGTTACCATTCTGCCCTAAGTTGCTTTGTCAAAACATGTCATAGTAGAGATTACGAGTTCATGCTTAAGGCAATCAGGGAGTTAAGAAGACTGCTCGTAAATTGGAGGCTGGACTATGCGATGCTAATGGAGTCTTGAGTAAACTGTCCTTGCGTGCAGTGGATATATGTCTGCGCACTATAGGCTGGCGATCTTACTGATGGCTTGTCTTGCTCTATAGGCAGCAGCAGCAGCAGTCTGTTCTCTCCCTCTCAATAATCACGCCAAAGTGCCCAGACCTCAGCAAGTTTCACCAAGCCGCTAGCCCGATCCATACTGCAGACTCACCAGTTAGCCCTCTTACATTATACATTAAGTGATTGACAGAGGACGGCTCACATAATATAATGTAATTACACAGAAATGAAACTTGCTTGCTGCTTAAAGCGGTGCATTTGGTGAACACAAACACATTTTACGGTGTTTGTTATGCAGATCTGAGCATGATTAAAAATGAATAGCGCTGGAGTAAAGTGTTTATTAGAGGCTTAGTTTGCGGTCTGACCAAAAAAGCAATTACTGTACAATGTTAGAAGCACTTTGAGAAGCAGAGTGACCACTGGGAGCACACGGGGCTTTTTACTGATCGTATCCTAACATCGCTTTTACTGTTTACACACTGAAATAGATTGCTTTCCCGATTGCCTAATGCAGTTTTATGTGCACAATGGGAACAATGGTCAATTCTGGTTTCAATTTAAGGTGAGTAGCTTTTGATTCTCGGGGCAAAACACCAAAGCTCTATACCTACACTGACACTTCACTTCTTTTCAGGGCATGTGAACAGCTATGGTAGCCTTGCAGGGAGATGGAGAGAGCTGAAACAAAATCAGATTACTTCAAAAATGTCCTAAACATGAGTGTGCTTCCCCTCGACAATGGCTCAGTTTGTCCTCTCTGAGCACTTAGTAGAAAAAGGAACAGGAAGTGAAAGAACTTTTAACTTCTACAAAGACTTTTAGGTAATTGTAAAACAAACAAAGCTGTATGGTCAATCACATTTGTTCTGTAACTCAAGCAGGCCACAAATGTCAATGAGCAAATAAACATTAGCCCATTAGCATTAACTGTATATCAACAAGACAGTTCTGGCAAAAGACGACCAAACAGCTACACATGGGTAATATCAGTGCCTGGTTAGAGAACAATACCAACTGCCTTGATAGTTTAATAATAATAATAATAATAATAATAATAATAATAATAATAATAATTAATCGATTTTACAATTAGGTGCATTATTCATTCACTAGCTACTGCCACACTATGTAAGCTAAAGGTTAGGTAAAGTCACTAGGCGTCTATGTTGTGCTAAGACAGAATAGCAGACCACAGTAGTTCAATGTACGCTGTTTATTCATCAAAGACTGCAAATAGAAGTGAATACCAAGTGTGTTCATTCATTCATCAATGATTATCCACAACATCCAGTCAGTTTTGTCATCTCATGTACTGATTTTAGTTTGTTTCGTCTTAAAATTACGTTTCACACAGTGCACCCTTTAGTCTATTGTTTTGTGAACTGCACAAGGATGATGCAGCAGTATCAAGTGGAAAATAAGTGGATTTAAAACGCCCCTGATGAACTGCTGTTACACAGTCTATGCCGTTTCATCCAGTTGTAATTCGTAGTACGAGTATTACTGAACTAATCCCTAATATCCACAACTGCCACAGAGAACAAATGCAGGAAGTGCCACTGGTTTCAGAGCTACAGGCTTGTTAAGTATCATATTAGTTTGTTTGTTCATACTCACATTTCAACTAAGAGGGAAGAGGGACAGTAGCTCAGGTGATAGAGCTGCTCGACCACTAACCAAAAGCTTCTGACGTTGTGTCCATGGGCAAGACACTTCACCCACTTTGCCTCAAGTGTTTGTGACATTGCTGTATGAATGTGTGAGTGTTTGTGAGTGTAAATGGCATGAGGAGTTAGCAATTTTAAAACATTACAATACACTGAATGTAAAGTGCTGCGTTGCGAAGATTAATAACACAAAAAAATCCCTTTAGTTAATAAGAAAAGAAGACAAATAACACCATTAAGGGAATAATTAATACTGATAACACTGGCATCACAGCGTCTGGCCTTATTAAACGCTTCATGAGCACGCTTCAGTGGATGCCGTCTCTCTGGCTGCAATCCCAAGCAGCCTGTTAAAAGGGGAAAAACCAGAAAGGAATGCTGACTCATAAAGATATTCATTGCGAACAGGGTTTCCCCAGCTCTACAAGTTACCGTGGCCTTTTAATTTCCTCCAAAAGCAATATTGTTCCAGCAGCAGCACTCTATACAACACGACTGCGGCATTGAGGCAGACTGCAGAGATGCACTGTTCTCTAGGTGTACATGAGCGGTATGCAGGTGGTGTCTATTTGGAGCCTGTCTTAGGTGGGCAGGTGCAGAGACAGACCTCACTTCTCTCTCCTCGTCGCTTCCTCTCCCGTCACGGGCAAATTCGGTGTTTGTGTGTAAATGTGTGCCTGGAGGTGCTCGGTTTCTCCACATATGTCACTCTGTTGTCAAAACTTCCACCTATAAAAGCCTTAAACACAATGTCTTCTCCTAAATAATATGATATAATAAATTGAAAATGCCTATAGTGGATGAATGAGAGGGTGAATGGCTGTCTATACTTACTTAAGACTGGAACTTAAGTAACAGTCCTACAACTATTTGTCCATGATGTATCCTTCCTAACCCCAAAGCAGGTTGGATTAAGACATGACATCTAACAGAAAGGTGGAAGAACATTAATCAGTGAGTCCATATCTAAACCAGGACCAAACCGGGTCTAATCCAGGTGTAAACCAGGAATAATCCAGGACCAAACCAGGTCTAAATCAGGGCAAAACAAGGACTCATTTAGGACTAAAGTCTTTAAGTATCAACCCTGCAACTAATTGTCCAGGTTGTTCCCCGCCTTAGGCCCAAATCACGTGGGATAAACAAACATATGACACCTAACAGAAGGGAGGTAGAACATTAATGTACAATATAATGGATGGAAAGTAGTACTGTAGTGAATAGTATTGAGTGCACTGAACATTAATTTATTTGAATGCTGGGGTATCTTTAACCTGTGCAGCCAAAAAGACAAATTCTTTTTCTATTCTATACAAAGAGTTTAGTCTGGCACCACTTGGTTTAAATTTGGGGCAGAGGGCAAAACTAACGAGGGGGAGTAACCAATCAGAGAAACAAAATACTTCACATAAGCAGAAATCTGACTAGTATCAACAACAAACATGGCGGCCTGGTAAAGACACGTACAAATCCCGTTTTTGCCATAAAACACAATGAGTGTATGCTGTACTATTATGAGCAATGTATGTGACAGCAGCAACAGAGAGTTGCTGAAAGGCTCGCAGGAAAAAGTCTGTTATTTTTAATGTGTCTATAACTTTACTGTTGTTACAATGGCAACAAGACAAAGGATAAAAATCACACAGCGGACTGAATAACAACAGGCTTTAGTAGAATCAACAGGTGACAAATGAAAGCACTCCGAATCAGTGTGATCATACTGTTATCACCGACAGCGGCATTGTTTATCTCCTTTTATCTTCCCAGATATTTTGATATATGTATTGTAAAATAAAATCAGCAAAATTGGCGTGTCCAAAATCACGAAGTATCAAACAGTACCATTTGATTCTCACCCCTCTGAGCACAGAAGTCTTGTCTGTGTGCATGTTTGTGTCTCTCTAATGGATTTGAGGGTGAATAATTCAGTTCCACAGTGACAGAAGGCCAACGCGCATCACTGTTAATTATTCAGTGCATTTGTAGCACACAGCCCATATGTTCTTCACTGTAAGCAGGTCCCAGGGAGGCACGGGCCCATACACACAAAAGTGGGATTAAAAAAGGCGGCAAAGTGAACAACGATATCATAAAACTTCACACCACTGTCACGTCACCGCTCATGTGCTGCTGAAGAGGTTTACTTGTTGTTCCTGTCTTTTTATTTCCTCTGTGCTCACAACACAGCAGTACCACTCTCACAGGGGAACTATCCGAACACACTGAAAGGTCATATTGCGAAAAAAAGCTGCTACTGTGGAAGAAGCATTAAAGGTTAAGGTTCAGTGCACATTGCCTTTTAGACTAGGGATGCAACATATTAGATAAAAAAGGGAAAGAGGACCAAAACAGGACCATTTGCTTCACAAATAGAAAAAGGTTGGATATCCTTTTGATTGACAACAATTTCCAGATGGTTAAGAGCAATAATAAGTGCTTCACTAAAATGATGCAGGCTTTGTAAAGTACTCTGTTTCTCTGACAGGTTGTATTTGGTCACAACAGCTTTGTAAATACAGGGAATTATTTGAGCACAATGAATGAGTGGGGAGCAAGGCCAATATAAAAATGATCTACTGCTGTTGAAAAGGCTTTTAATGGAAACCAAATAAAGACAGAAAAAACAGCTGAACGATTCTAATTTTTGACAAATGTGAGGTGAAGTGCACATTTTAAACCTCACAATATTAAGAAATCATGTCATACAGTATTAGTGTGGCCACTTCACTTCAAAGAGATAAAAGAAAAATCCTGTCAGACTAATAAGATAAGGTAGACTTTATTGTCCCAGTGGGGAAATTTGTTCTCTGCATTTGTCCCATCCTTCAGTGTCACTGGGACAACCTGTCAGGAGCAGTGGGCTGCCGCGGTGCAGCACCAGCACCTTGAACCAGGATCCTGGTCAGGAGTATCTAGCTGGAGGTTTAGCCTGTTGTGCGTGTTTTAGGTTGATGGGGGAAACCAGAGCACCCAGAGGAAGCCCACCCAGACACAGGGAGAACATACAAAGAAATCCCCACATGGTCCAGGAATCGAAGCCGGGACCTTCTTGCTGTGAGGCGAGAGTGCCAAACACTTTGCCACCGTGCCATCTCATAACTGATTTTAAGCATTCTTTGTGTATCCTATTTGTTGTTTGTTTTTCAAACTGTGTTGGAGCAGAGGCAATTTGTTTTGCAGATATTGGTACTTACATTACAATCCTTTGCATTAAATACAAAAATAACTGGTCTAATCTTAAACCTATAGCTGGCCAGGCTAATACTACAGGCTAGTACTACATAATCTTCACCACTGTGATAATATTACCTAAATTGTATATTTCTACCTTTAGGGATAGTAAAAGTGTAATTAAATAAAACATTTTCAAAAACAATATATGACCCTAGACTGATATCCCACTGTTTTTTATATTTGGCAGCTTAATAATTAGTAAGGCTGTAGTCGACCAAAGAAATGCCCAGCAAAGTGATTAATCGACCAAGGCCATGTGGGGATCTCACCAGAGTGTTACACAAACAAGTGATGTCACATTAATTAGGTGATAAAGTAACATTAAGAAAAAATGGCAAAAAAAAAAAAAAAGAAAAAAGAAAAAATGGCAGTAAAATAAACCACAGTTATCTTGAAAAATAAAAGTTATCCAGCAATAGATAAAACATAAAATATAACAAACATAATAATAATAAATTAGACCTGCTTTGTTGATGCAACTAATCGAGTAAAAAAATTTAAGTCAACCAAGACCTCTCATTGATTAATTAGTCGACTAAGTGACCAGAGGTTGTCAGCTCTAATAATTACCTGCACATTTACAACCAATTAAACATGGTTGTACCACAGCATCCATAATAAACTGCATGTAGAGTCAGTTAATAAAACATACAACCTATGAGAGAAACAAAAACCTGCTCAAAGCCTGTCCCCTTTTACATTACAAGTGTAAGAAACCGCCAGTGTCTGGTGGCCATGCTGTAACACCCCTGCAATAACGTTATTCCAGGAACACTGTAGGGTGTTGATAATGTCATAATGACAGAGGTACATTTTATAGTACATCTCTTATTATAGCTATTTAGACACTTAAAATGTCAGCTCTGTTCCAAAATTGACTTTGTCTCAAACATAATCACATAATACAAGCTGATTTGCTCCTGCACAGCTCAGGTTGGTAACAGAGGAAGGCATATGGCAAATGTTTCCATCACTGGACTCCGAGTGTGTGTGTCTGTGCCTTTTGTGTGTTTTTCTAAAAGTCCAAACAGATCCTGTAGTCTCCCTCTACAGCAGAGACTCAGCCTTTTCTCTCACTTCCTCTCAGCTCTTGTTGTTGTCAGACATATAGGCCTACACTCGAGCCCAGGAATACAGCCTGGACATTTAGGAGGTTATGTTCCGTCCACCTGTTCCCTCGCTGTTCACATCGCTCATGTCTTTGCATTCTGATGAGCCAGCAGTACAGGCACACACACAAAGCAAAGCCTGACCTTCTCCTCCTGCTAAAAGAGTGGAGAGCATACCCAATATACCTGTTCGACAGTGGCAAAGGACATAGGGTGGATCAAACTGGTGCCGAGGCGACCTCAGAGGACACAAAAGTCTATTACACTGACAGCCACTCCCAAGTTAAGGTACATTTGTTTTTCTCCATAACGCCTTTGTCTTCTAGTTTTAAGGTTGTTGAATCAAAATATAGATATAGATATAAATATAGATATAGATATAAAAACATTAATTTGAGCCTAGGGGACACACTAAAACCCTGGTGCACGTCCGCGACTCATGTAACATCTATGCTAATTTTGACGATAAATATGAGTTTATTTGTCAACTGGTTAAGGTTAGGAAAAGGGTTACGGTTAGGGTTAGGATTAGAATTAGTTTATTTTCTGTTAAATTTTTCTTCTTATTCCGTGCTACACAACACTAAACCAACCCTAGCCATATCCCTTAATCTTAACCTAGGGTTTCTGCAGGTTTCAACAAGTTGAATTTAAGGCTTTTTTTTGGACCTTATAAGGCCATTGTCCTAGAAAATTAGGACCTGTTTCGTAAGCATGCAGTGTACAAAAAGTTGAGTCATAAAGACGCGATGCCAATTAATTATGAACATTTGCAACAGCCAGTGCCGCAAAGCATTTTGGTCTTGGTAGGAACAGATCTGAGCTCTCGTATCGGAAACTGTACTACGCCTTAGAGCCTTTAAGTGGACATTTTAGAATAAGCTAATAAACGTAGGTAGTTGCATCAAATGAACAGGACATATTTAAGACCTATTTAAACGTATTTAAGACCTAATACTCTGCATCTCGCCCGATTTAAAACTTTTTAAAGCCTTAAATTCAGATTATTAATTTAAGACTTTTTTAGACGTTTGAAGACCCAGCAGAAACCCTGTAACCAATTAAACTATATATTTATTGTTGATTACTTGTTCATCTAAGATAAGTTGACTTTAACGGTCACCAACCGAGTGTGTGACGTAGGACATTAACCCACGCCCCTGGCTGAAATGCCTGGTTTTTAGTTAGTCCCATGAGCCCAGTGCAGCAGCAGCATATGGAGATAGATAAGGCTTAGTGCTTACTGTGTGTCAAGTGAAGATAAAAATATGGCTCTTAAATTATGTGTAAAGAATGACCAATAATGATTACACTTTAATTACTGCATATCTTTGAGGGATAGTTCAGAGAATGTGTCAAAGGGGAACCATGTGAGACTAAGAGCAGCTTGTAAGCACAACCCAAGTTTGGAGAAGAAAGGAGCAATCACCAGCTAAAACGGACGCTCTCTGCCTGCAACTGGATAGAACCGATCTTCAACACCTGAATCACATACAACATACAGCTAACCAGAGAAACAAAGCATTGCATGAAACCTCTGCCATTTTAGTAAACCATTATGAGGATTGATTTTGTTTGAAAAGGGTAGAACATTCAGAAAGTGAAAGGGTCTTGCTTGAGCTACATTTTATAACAAGGGTTTAAAAAAGCTCTGTTACATATAAACCCTTTAGTGTTTGTAAATAGAATGGAGGCATTCCAAAAAATGGACCAAAAACAGACCATAATATATTTTCTATGGAGGATTAAGCATTAGACACACGTATTGTAAATTATGAACTATCAAGATGATTTTGGCAAATGACAACCACTCGATCACATGTACGTAATATCAGAGCCTGGTGAGAAAACATCAGTGAGTGTGTCAGTGTTTACCCATTTTATTTAATTCAAAGACATTAATGCGTATAGCATTAATATCCAACCAGCATTGCATAGACTGTTGGAGCTAACGTCACGTTGCCGCAAAGCTAGTCCAGGCACTTATACTGTAACCCATAGACTGTATTTCTTCCTATAGCAATTAGCATTAGCCATCAGATATCATAAATTATGAATATTCCAGATGGCTTTGACAGCTGTCAACCACTCGACCACATCTGTATGATGTCAGAGTCTGGTCAGAAATCAGGATCCACTAGAAGTTTTATTCACTACATTAGGATGTAAGCACAGTTGATGCCGAGGTTTAGTCAATCAATCAATCATCACAAATCCTATTTTAATAAGGTGACGTTAGATAATAAGTAAAAGTTAATGGGCCAAACGCTGCTGACACAGAAACATGCATTGGCTTACGTCATTATTGGCCATATTGGTCCATAGCCGTTGCCAAATTGTGGAAAACAGACCAAAGTGACTAACGGGGTGTCTACTATGATTTAATTTAGATTTAACATATAAGCTAAAGTCTATGTGATAGTGGTTATGTTGGACAAGTAGTGGACAAATGTAGAGGACCACAATAATTTGTCAGAACCACTTTTAGGGAATTCTGAACTAGCCCTGTGGTACACCAAAACAAATAATTTGCTTGAACAGATAAAGCAAGATAGTTTGAGTTCTTAACCGAAGTCAAGTCGAAGCTAACAAACAAACACGGAGGAGATCAAAGCTGTCAGAGGGCAGTAGGTGTCCTGCTGGGTGAAAGACACTGAGCAGATCACAGGCCATTGTTTTCTCCTTAGGGATACAACAAGGACTTTAATTACAGACACACCAGGAAGAGCACGTCCATCACACCAGCAGGTCAGCAGCATGTACATGTGTGTGAGAGCGAGTGTGTGAAGGACGAGGAAAAGTTATGAAGTCCAGAACCATTGTGACAGATCAGTCAAATATCAAAAATCAATATCAAAATCACAGAGAAGTGGCAGTAGTGGCAATTTGAAGTGTAGTTAAGTTTCACATGTAAGTTGTAAACAATATTAGTGGTCGTGGGAGCAAATCCCAGTGACTATGGGCCTTAGGCGAGGTACAACCTGGACTGTGGCCAGTTAGTCGCAGGGCTGACACAAAGACATGCAGAGACAAACAACCATTAACACTCACATTCATTCACTGTGGGCAATTTAGATTCACCAATTCACCTAACTCACACTGAATACACTGCATGTGCAGTAGGTATCCAACAACAGCCAGAAGAGTTCAAGGAAGAGTAGTGAGTTTAAGCTGAGGTCATGAGTTCACACGATAACAGCCATGTACTGAGAGCTACTTGTAAACAAAAGCCACGTTTACCTGTCTAAACACAATCTCCTGTTTTATTATTTCCGTGACTTTTGTGCTTCTACCCTGGGTAAGCATGCCTCGTATATAAATACTTTCTTTTTACTCACGTTTAATGCTGTCTGATCTCGTTTGTGACCCCGTGTCCCCAGTTAAAACATAATGTTTACAGCGACGTGAGCGAGAGGCTACACAAGTGTTTTTATTTAGACAGTTACCAGATCCTCCTCACTGGTCCCGGGTCTGACTTCTTGTCTGGCACACATGTACTGTATGTTTTTGGACAACTTTGGAAGGAAGCTGCAGAACCCGGAGAGAACCCACAATAACACGGGGAGGACATGCAGACTCCACCCAGAGAGAGATCGTGTGACGGCCCGCACAAGAAACAATCTCACAGCCTCCTTGCTGGGAGGCAGGACTAAGCGGGTTTGGTGAGAATGGCATACTGGAAGCTTTGGCCAATCAAATGCTCAGAGAGAGAAAGGTCTTGAGTTAGGGAAGCTCCCATTGGCTGTTTATCTACACAACTTGATATCTGTTTTATCCTGGTGAATTTGTCCAATTTTTACCTTTTAATAAAATAAAAGCAGGAAATGTAGGCTGTTGTTGTGAAGGGATTAGAGGGGTTATTACCTCTCGTCCAGTTAGGACATGTCGCGCCAGCTTCACTTTGGCGAAATTCCCCTTGCCAATAGTTTTGAGGAGGCGGTAGTTGCCGATGTGGGGCTGCTCCTCTGTGGACGTGAAGGAGTTGCGACATCGCGGCAGGCTGTGGCGGCTCGCAGACTTGGTGGGCGGCGCTGGGGGGTCAGCAAAGCCATCTACCGAGGAATGCTGAGGAGAAGTAAAATATTTAGAGATTGACAACAACATCCTCATTTCTGTTATGCTACTTCAGCTTTAATATTCACCAGTTGAGTCAGCCAAAAAGCTCCCGGTGTTTCCACATTTGCTTTAATATCGCTTGCTAAAGTTCACTACACACACTGGTTGTGCATTTAACAACAATGCAGCAAAGTGGTGCAGTGTCGCTGTTGTGCCAAGACAAAGAAGACTGACTGTAAAATCAAGGCTCAGGGCAAAGGTTTCAATAGATATTAAATCCACAAGGGACTTTCCAGATGAGAAGACATAATGGCTGTATGTGCTCTGTCATGAGCAGAGACAAAAAAAATGACAAATTTAAAAAGAGAGTCAGTTTCTCCCCTCTTTCTGCCTGACATCCTAACCTCGTGACCTACAGACCTGAGCAGCCAGCAGACTAGATTGGATAACAAAAGAAAGAGAGTTTAATTATGCACCTTGAAGGAATATTGACAATGAGAAGAGAAGAGCCTTGTAGTTAGAGGAGCGTTGCTGATGTCATGGCTAAGTTCAGCAATAACCAGAGCTCTTATGATGCGGCATGTGAAGGTGAATTAGGAGCCGCCCTCTGTGGCAAAGGCTGCACATAGTAGTATCTATCTACTGGTCTACAGCAGCTGCTGATGTCAGTCCAGGTCAGAGATCCCATGATCCTTTACTCCTGAGCACCACACCCAGTCAGAGAATAAAGCCTTGGTCTGGTTACCCAGGCTCCAGTGCTCCCGTTTCACTGGCGAAACGCTACACCCTGCAGCACATCACTTCAGCTCACCCATACACACCGGCGGCCGGGAGAGAGAGCCACGCTGCAGGACTCACAGGGGCCTGCTGCGTGTGAGAGACCGGCACAGGGAGAACTTGTGTCTTTTTTACAATAAGTAGCATGTTTTTAACTAAATTCCACGGCTTCTTTGTTCATTAAAGGTGAATTTATGGCCTGTCACAGAGCCCATAATATACATTTGTCTCCAAACTTTGCCTATTAAACGTCACAGCTGAAGTCTGAGTGGACCCCATTGGCACACAACTAAAGGCTACACACACAGGTCTGACCTCTACACAGAATCTGAGCTCAGACATACACGGAATAAGAGAGAACTTCTTCTTTCCTATACTAAAAGCCTCATCTCTCTGAGTAATGCATAGTTATGCAATGCAGTTCTGCTGCTGGTGGGCCCTAGGGCTGCAAACTGGAGTCAAATATAGGCAGGCGAGGAAGGCTAGTGCCACTGCTGCTGAGGCAGAGCTTTAATAGTTGAGTCTCAGACAGACATATAGTGCTTTACACTCTTACATTAGCCCTGCACTAAGCTGATGCATTACTGAATTATGGAAAAAGGACAAGACAAATAGAGTTAATTTAAATGTCTGTGTTATTTTTGCTTTAGAACCAAACAACTTTACACATTTTTAAGACTGCTTCTATTTATGAAAAACAACAACCTGTTTTAAGAGTTACAGCTAGTAGGCTACAGTGTAATAACACAGCTTCTCGTGTTTGGTGAAAATCTCTGTCTATTGATGAAACAGCTTCACAGCTTTGCTTGTAACACAATATAACTCAGTGCAGCCACGCTAGACTCTGCCTCGTCTTGTTTCCAAGAAAATAAGGGAAACCTAGATATGTCAGAGCCTGTCAGCTGCACAGCACTGAGCTGGAGGATAGCTCATTATTGCCAGAGGTGCTGTCCCTTCACAAACATTCCTTTACGCGGTGAATAGGAAATGACCAAGCTGTTTGAGGCTTTTCTTCACCATGTAAATAATGTTAGCTGCATTTATCAGTGTGTGGTGGAATCACACTACCCTCCTCCCGCCTGAACAACAGCACTGATCGTGCAGTTACCACAAGGCCCAATAGGTGATGGATGTCACATTGCGATGCTTCCAACTACGCGTTGCCATTGAAAAGTAGGGCAACATCCCCCACCCTTCCTAAATATTGACGCTGCGGACCAGAAAATACCCTCAGATCCATGAGTGGGTCGACACCATCGAGGCCAGCATAAGCGGGGCTTTATTCCACAAAATGCACAATCAGTCTTGCGCGTGTCATTAAAGGCAGCATAGTGACGCAATGCGTTGTTAACGCTAGCCGTATTGTGTATAAACTGGGGCACCGCGACCAAACTGCACCGCGCCGCGTCTTTATTCTGAGTTATCCAGGGCTCCATGCTTTATTCCAGTCAGAGGAAGACATAAGCGGGATACTCATTGGCTGCCTAGCTCTGCAACACAGAAGCTCAAAGGCGCCTGCCATAAACATGCACCGACAGCGGGCTAAGCTAAAGCCCCGTTCATTCTCCCGCCCTGGCTCCAAAAACGCCGGTGCCACAGTCGCGCGGTACTCACATTCTCGGTGTCTCGCTCGTTCACCGTGGGCAATGGCGTTCTGGTGGACATCTTGTGTGCTTCGCAGGCCGCTCAGCGATACAGCGGGCTGGGCAGAGCTGAGCAGACACACGGCGCGGTCCTCTCTACATCCCCTGTTAACACCGCGAACCAGCGGCCTTCTACCGCAGCATATCAGCGTCCGAGGCCCGCCGACACACCGCACACTCCTATGGGCTCCTCGCTCTTCCTCGCAGGTAGGCTAGCCGCAGACAGAAAGGAGGAAAGAGACTGAGAGGGAGAGGAGAAGAGGGGGCAGGCCAGGAAGATGCGTCGCTAGCGGACGGCTGTGCGCAGCGCATCTCAAACCTCCCACCACCAGGAAGGATGGAGGGAGCTCTCTCTCCCCTCTGCTCTCCACACAGGCCCCCTTTGTCTGCCCTTTAGAGCTTATTATTCAAGTCACCAGAAAACACTTAAGCAGACTTGGTAATGTGCTGGTTAGATTTGCTGCACCTCTTGCCAAACCGGTCTTTATTCTTATTATCCACTGCCCATGCGCTTTAGTCATAGGCTACACGTGCGCTTTTACAGATTACTTCAGCTTCGTAACAGTATTTGATGATTATAATGAAACAGAGTATTTTATTTGAATGTTCTATTTTCTCTAGTGTATGTAAATAAGTGTTGTAAACAGTGTCAAAGAGAGGCCTAGTTCAAGGGGACAGGCCCGCCACCTGTGTACTCTGGACAGACTCCGCCATCTGTTGGACCACTAGAGTATTACAGCCCTCGTTCATTCATACATTTCCTGAATATGACTCACTGTTAAGCCACTGTTAGTGTTAGCAACAGTTCAGCCCAAATGAGGACAGAGCTCATTCACAAGGAGCATTAGACAGCCGCTACATGTGGTACAGATGGTTTATTTTAGCTACACCGACAGTAATTGGTCGGCAATTAGTTATCATAATTATCATCAGGGGGCAAATATTATATCTTTCAGGGGTCCCAGAAAACCTGACAGTGGCCCTGATTGTAATATTATTATATAAACCTTAATAATTTTACACGCATCCCATTTATACCCTAGCTTTGTATAATTATAAGGAATTTAAGAAGTACATACAGGCAAACTTATACTTATACAGTATATAATAGCATAACAAACATCATAGCAATAACAAATGCATTAGATTTGTAGTTATTTACAAACAAAACAAATGTCATGGACAGTATTTAATTTGTAAAGCCAGAGGTTGGGAAACACCTAGAGAGTTTTTTGTTTGTTTATTGGTTTGTTTGTTTGTTTGTTTGTTTGTTTGTTTGTTTCCTCAACACTGAGCAAGAAGAACATTTGAGGGAACATCTATTTTTATGAAGCCTTCAATCTTTATTTTGTTACTGCTTTTATTTGGTTGTGTACTTTGGTGTTTAATTTCTATAATGTTAAAGTATTTTTTTTATATTCTGGAAAAATGTAAATCAATAAAGTAGACATGAAAAGGTGGGGGATCCTGTCAAATAGGTCCATGTTCCCTCTTGTTCCCTTCAAATTATGCCCTGGTCATGGATAATAATATTTAGTTTAATTTGATCTCCACCAATAGCCTATAAATACAAACCTAATATCACCTCTACAATTTGAATTTGTTTACTCAGTGAGTATTGTAATCAGTTAAGTGTGCCTGTATTGGGCTATGCAAATTTATTTATTTATTTTTATTTTTGTTTATTTGTTTGTCGCACCCTGACCCCAGGTTCAGACCTGGTAACAAACATGGAGCTGGTTTTGACACAGTTTTCTCCAGACTGCTGCCCCTCCCTTTTCTATTGAGCTTATGCACTCAGCACAAAACAGCCGTCGCTTAAAGGAGGGGATTTTTTTTTTCCACACAATGCACATTGCAGCCTTTCCACACACTTTTCTTACCACAGCTCATGTCCTTACAACCTCCTCGTGGGAGAGGTAACAAAGCAAAGAATTCCTGTTTGCGGGTCACCAATAGTTTTCTTTACCATAGGCTTAAACCAGAGCCTGCACCACACACAATGCTACTACAGTACATTTAATGTTAGATAAATAACATCCATTAACAACAGAGAAAATCTCAGATTTCAGATTCATGAAATATTCATTTTTTTTCTGGGTGTGGCTTTTGGTAGATGACTCAGTTGTACATGCAGCTCTTGTCCACAGGATGTCAGGCTTTAGCTGGACATTACTACACCATTCAGTCAGACACGTGGGACCTAAACACATTATGCCATAATGCTTTTCAAAGAGCAAAGGTTTTTTTTTTTTTGTATCTATATATAACACTGCTGCAACATTATGAGGCTGTTTCACCTATGGTTATATCAGCTAATTAGCGAATTTTCAACTTTTTGCATTAGAACAGGGGACTTTTATTTACGAGAGGCCTAACTGCAGTGTTTCCATTAAAGGTACTATATGCAGTATATTTTTTTTATATTTCATAAAAATTACCCACAGGTCCCAAAATATGATGTAAATATGTTCAAATCAAATAGTAGTTTTACTGATAACAATGGCACCGATGATTTATTCACAATAAATTTGTTATAAATATGTTTATATTTTTTGTTTTGGGTCTAAAATCCTGCATTGCCGATCATCCAGTCAGAAAAGCGGAAAGACTGGCAACCCACAGACCACTGGTTTGACTGCAGTACTGTTTTCAAACCAGTACAAGTGCATGCTGCTTACAGTACCTTTAATTCAAAAGATTATGGCAACCCACCATGGTTAAATTTTGTCCCCTTATAGTCTAAAACTGAACTATAGGCTACAACTTTTTACCCCATAAATGCATAAAACACTTTTGAATGGTAGATACTAAAAAGTTATATAATGTGGTGGGAATATTTTTGACACCAATATTAATATTATTAAACAAAATTAATAAAGAATGCAAAATATGAATAAAAGGGTTGAAACTGGCTAAATATTAATTAATAAAAAATTTTTTAAAAGTCTCCCTGGATCTGAAATGGTATTAATAGACCCAGTGTAAACAGGTGGGAAACCCTGCTAACTTGATAAATTAGGCCTAAATATTTGAACTGAAAACCATGTGTTTGTTGCATTGAGGAATCGGTAGATTATTTTTCACCCAGGTTTATTCAGAAATTACACCGCACCCGTCTTTCCATCAGCAGATACATTTCATTCAAAAATGTTTTGTCTTTTGGTGCGAAATGGCAGAACAATATGCAAAGAGATAAGATGGTTCAACACAACACAAAGGCTTTCAGCGCTGGATGTTGGCGATAGTTGGGCATTTTTGGAATTCTGCATCTGATCCCGGTGTGGACGGCATCCCAACACAGCAGATCTTATCCTCCGGGAGCCAAACAACTGGGATCCCATTCTGCATACTTCCTTTTAATGCTAATAGTGAAGATACCAGGCTTTCTCTATCACAAGATATTTTTGACCAGGAATGTAATGTATTAAATAACAATGAATACTGGGATGGCTAAATAACCTGCAGTATTTGAATAGCCCTGTGATATCCTAGTATACAAATGCTATAGCAGTATGAAACTGAGGCTAAACCAGCTCCACCTTAGGACTGAGTTTAGGACTAAACCAAGGCTAAATCAGCATTAACATAGGGCTGAATTTAGGATTAAACCAGGGCTAAACCAGCTCTGACATAGGACTGAATTTAGTACTAAACCTGGGCTAAATCAGCTTTAACATAGGGCTGAAATTAGGGCTAAACCAGCTCTAACATAGGGCTGAATTTAGGACTAAACCAGGGCCAAGTCAGCTTTAACATAGGGCTGAATGTGGGATTAAACCAGGGCTAAACCAACTCTAACATAGGACTGAATTTAGGACTAAACCAGGGCTAAATCAGCTTTAACATAGGGCTGAATTTAGGACTAAACCAGGGCTAAATCAAAGACTAAACCAGGGCCAAATCATGCACTAAATTAGCCCTAAATCAAGGACTAAACCAGGGCTAAATTAAGGACTAAACCAGGGCTTTACTAATGTTTAAAGTAGGAATTATTTGGACCTCGACAGTTTTGCAATACAAGGTGGAAAGTAGATACTTTTTCATTTAGGCCAAGGATTTGAACAAAAAGTTTTTCCTGGGTAATTTCTGGGTTGGGTAATGAGTTGCCATGACTGCCTTTTACAATTAACTTGGTCATATTATTTTCAAGTAACAATACTCTAACTTGGGTACAGTGTTTGGCTACTGTACCCGCTCTGCTTGTTTTGGAGGAAAAACACTCACTTCTAAAAAATGTTATTTTGAACTCTGTGGTACAGTGGGTAGCATGTTCATCCTGCATACAGAAGTTAATGGATCTGATGCCCGGTGTAGGTCTGTTGTAGTAGCAGTAATAGTAATAGTAATAGTAATAGTAATAGTAATAGTAATAGAAATAGCCGTTCAATTACACTTACTCAAAAAGTAACTATTGAATTTAGATGAAATGTTCAGAAAGAGTCAGCAATGGGAGATTTACCAGATTGTTTTTGCTTCTAGCGTCTACTTTTGTTGACAACATTACTTCACCATTTGGGTAATAGTAACTTGAAGTAACAGCAGTAACTTTTTCATTCATCCATTCATTCATTTTCTTCTGTTTATTGCTGTTAGGGGTCACGGATGCTGGAGCCTATCCCAGTAACTGTGGGTCTTAGGAGGGGTACAAACTGGACAGTGGTCAGTCATACATAAACAGACAGACGACCAATCTCATATTCATTCACTAGGGGCAATTTAGAGTCACCACTTCACCTAACACACACTTTGGGCAGTGGGAGAAAGCCAGAGAACCCAGAGATGTACCAGTTCTCTGTGCACCTCTACCATTTTTACGTGTGTGTCACCAGTTTGGGCCTAATTTTCTGCTTTTTTTTAGTTTTTTTGCATCTCTCTCCTTTGGAATGTAATGGGCACGGACGCCGGTTTAATGAGTGCATGTACACCCAGGGCCAAATGCAATTACATGCTCTTACAGGCCAGCATTAAAAAAAAAAGAGGCAGCTGTTAACAGGCGCTGGGCCCCGATGGTCATGCAGTTAACTGTATTTGTACGACGGGGGCGAGGAGAGAGACAGCGGCGGGGGGAGAGAGGCTAAACTCATTATGAGACAGAGAGAAGAGTAGCATCTGTCAGCATTGGCACTTTACCATCAGCTCCTGGCCTGACTCAGTTTCACCAGCGAAAGTCGGAGCAAGCACGCACGCTTTCCTGTC
Organism: Bostrychus sinensis; assembly: GCA_020698575.1. NCBI lineage: Eukaryota > Metazoa > Chordata > Actinopteri > Gobiiformes > Eleotridae > Bostrychus > Bostrychus sinensis. The sequence goes on along the minus strand of CM036254.1, from coordinate 9,273,317 downwards.
AGTAAAATGTTTGTGCACGTCCTGGAGCCGTGTGGGAAATACCGCAAGCAGATATTCAGTCCACTTTAGTAGACCTTCACATGTGATAATTGGGAATGATGTGTGGATTATTTTAGGAAACATGCATACATACTGAGCAGCTGCAAGTTTCCAGTCAGATAAAAAACTGCTGCAATGTGTGCTTTCTAAACCAGGACTGAAAACTGTGATTAAAGGCCTACACCCTACATTTTTTTTTAAAGTAAATAAAAAAAGTTAAAATCTCCTCTCCTCCTATATATTTGTGTTTTATTTCTTTTAATGTCAGATTTTCTTTTTGGTCTGTTTTCCTTTTTTCCTGCTGTTCTGTGGTGTTAGCAGAAGCAGCCAGTGTCATGAATTTTTATGTTTCCAGTTGTACTTACCCCCACCATTACTCAGGTGTATAAAGTCGTGGCTAAATGGGACCATGCTCCCTTTGTTCTGAGCGTGTGATTGGTCAAAAAATTCAGTCCCTGCTCTACTTCCCCCTCTGACAAAAAAGCTTCATAATAAAGCATAGATGAGGTCTCAGAGACCTCTTTTTTCAGAGATGACTTCTATTATGCTGCTGATGCTACTGAATAATTAGTTTTCCTCAAATACAAGAGGGAAAATCATGTAGTGCATCTTAAAATGTAAAGTACTTTTTTGGCCTTTATAGAAGCCCTTATGGCAAAAGTAGTAGTAGTTTTTTGCCGCTTAATTTTACTTTAGTAATCTTATGGTTCAATCCCCCTACTATCAGCATTGCATACTGCCATTGTGTCTTTGCGTGAGACACTTCACTTCACTTTGTTAGTGCAATTGTGAGCTTGGTAGTTGTCGGAGAAGTCGTAGGTGCACAATGGCAGCCACATCTTTGTCAGTCTGCCCCGGGGCAGCTGTGGCTACAGAAGTAGTCTACCAGCACCAGAGTGTAGGGAGTGAATGAATAGTGCAATGTAAAGCTACGATGAGTGTCTAGAAAAGTGCATTTTTAGACCGATGTATTATTACCTATTATCACCAGGTTCTTGCCTGTATACACCACTTGTAATAGTCAGTGTAATATCCATTCTGTTATTCAAAAACAATGGTCAGATTTGGATGAAACTTTAAAAAAAGGTCAATAATAGGACAAAGAAAAAAATTATTAGTTTTTTTACTTTTACTTGACTAATCTGAAGTAAAATACCTTTTATATGGGTACAGTATTTGAATAATTCCTTCACCTCTGTTGTTTGCAATACAAATATTGTGTGTTCAATACATTTTGCAGCCCTACAAGTGAAATAATAAAATTTAAAAAATGCTGCAATTTGTGCTTCCTAAACGTGCGCACTCACCTTACAAGGCAGAGCTTGCTCTCGAGCTGTCTGCTCTGACAAGTCAATAAAACCCACTGGTATGCCGAACATTTTTGGAAGGCAAGGTAGATATGAAGCTGCAGTGGAATTTGATCAGGCAGCACGCCAGCCTTCTGTTCATTATTGAGCTTTTTCCAACAGCAACACACCCGGCGCTGCACACACCTCGAACTGGGGGAAAAAAAGCATTATTATTATTGAGTAGTGTGTTAATAAGGGTCTGGGCCCACCTCTGAGCTGCCCTTCACCTGCCTGTCTTCATCGCTGTCACACATGCACGGTACATAAACATCCACACCGTGACTGTTTCTTCCAAGTTGCAATGGGAGGAATGGCGTGAAAGTGGAAAATATGAAAAAGCTTGAAAAAAAAATATCCAGGGCAGATGTGAGCTGACAGGACAGAGGGATGGAGGTGCATTGTTGAGATGCAAAAACATGTTCCGCACTGCATAAGATTTAAGTTGAAGAGTTATCTTATTAGTCATTTAGTTTTAAATAAAAGCAAAATGATTCTTTTATTTATCTTTTCAAACCAATTTTGCATGCACAACCTCTTAAAACTCTGACTAAAAGAAAACATTTTTAATAAGTACTCCACTGGTGTCATAAACAGGTGAAGAGAACAGGGGAGCAGAGTGCAGCTCTGTTGTGGTCTTTGAAACATAATCAATGAACAAAAGAGCACTTACCTTCCCTAAACTTTTTGTAAGATTCTATTTCACTACAAAATGAAAAATACTTGTGAGGAATCAGTGGAAACAGAGCTGTAGACTGTGTTTTGGATAAATTAATAAGAGCAGACTGGATGTAGGGGGCTTGTTGATTGGCCAGTGTTTCCTGGAGTGGGCGGGAGTTCGTAGAAGAGGCTGAGGTTTGTAAAGCCTGGTGTTATGAGGCCTCAGAAAGGCCATTCCAGAGAATACAGGTTAACTCAAACATGCGTGAGTGAAATAAAACACAACTCCAGATATGTTTTTGATGAGAGAGCTACATTATAACATGGTAGAAAGCTCAAGAAAGTAAAGCATAATATATACCTTTTAATGTAGCTGTATTTGGAGATTATTTCTAATTTACCGAATAAGAAGCAATTGCTTTTTTCAGTTTTAACTTTATAATATGGAGAACATTATTTTCAGAAATGCCCATAGATGTTTTAAAGAGCAATAATGTGGACCACCGTTGAAGTTAATGCTAGCTTCATGTGATCAGAATTATCTACTTTAATAAATAAAATGGTTCTTCTTTCCTTTTGGCTTTTGCCTTCTGAGGTCGCCACAGCAATTCATCTGCCTCCCAGTGTGCAGTGATTTGCCTATAGAGGTTTAACACTTTCCTGTCTCACTACTGTCTCTGCCAAACACAATGTAGAAGAATTACTCTCTTCTTGTTCCTACAGTTGCTCAGAATAGACAAACTGAGCACGAGTGGAGGAGAAGCACATTCATGTTTCATTGTAGAACATGGGTGCACAAGCTCTCTTAGGATCTGTCAGCTTTAATTGTGGTAAAAAAGTATAAAGTCTGCCCTCCTACACAGATATTTCATTAATCCCAACACATTGTACTGAATCTGGGCGTGGATATGTTTACAAGTGCATGAGGAATCAGCATGCAGCATATTTTCCACTTACAGAGTCTAATAAACCACCTTCAACTAATGTTAAACGTATTAGGAACTTATTAAGGTTTACACACTGGGCCTTTATATTTAAAAGTATTACATTGGAAACACATTTTCACACATTTTAAATACTTAGTTGCTGAACCTCCCTGGATAAAATGTGCTATTGTTTGCTAGTAGCCTGCATGATCTAATAGACAAATTAGTATCACCCACGAAACACTGTGCATAAACAAGATAGTCATGGCAAATGGCAAAGGTATGATGTCAAATAACAGAAGTCTCTACAGCAAAAATGGACTCTGTAAGGTAAAACAAGAGGCATTTTCCCTTTCCTTAGTTGGGTTTCACTTTTGCAAGAAGGTATAAATGTTATTATTTTCCACATCGGCACTATTTAAATGAAAGTTGAGATAAATTTATTTTTCAAAGGGGGAAAGAAGGGATGAAAAAAAAAATTGGTCATTGCTGGATTAAACCTTTGTGATCGACCATATAACTAATCTACTTATTTAACATGATTCAGAATCTTATTATTTAGCCTTTAGCTTATAGGCCTATAGTGCTAATTACTATTACATAAAGAGCTGAACATCCATACACTGGCTAATGTTCGCTAACCAGGAACATACAGGACATACTTGTAGTCCATTAGTTGTCATCTGCCAGATCCGTTCTTGTATAAAGTAAAGTGCTTTATTTGTCATGATACATACAAGGTGATGGTCAGGTGGAGGGTTAGTCCTGAGTCATGACTGACACCAACTAACCAACCTGACCCACATGCTTTTATTGGCAGGGGAAACCTACACAGAGACCAGTGTTGCCAGATTGGGCTAGTTTCCGCCCAGTTGGGCTTCTTTTAAACACCTTGGGCTGGAAAGAGTAGCATTGGGCTGGTTTATAAAATTTGGGCTGCTTTTCACAACATTTAGTGGGTTTTTATAAATTGTCATTTTGTCATTTTATGGCAAACAAAGTAGAAATGCACTTTTCAATAAACTGCTGTGTCCTCCCTCTCATATCATCAGTTCATTTGTTTTTTAAATGAATGATTTATGTTTGGTTGCTCACATTTTATGTTGGTATTTCATGTTTTTTTGTGGTTTCTTTGACGCTCTGAACTTTGGTTGTCTGATAGCACTATTTATAGGGAACCTGTTTTTTATTTGTTTGTTTGTTTTTACTTTTTAGTGCTGCTGTTAAGTTTCTGTTCTTTCATACATATAATGGTGTTAACATTTAGAGTGGTTGTGATCTGGGCTGGTTTTTAGTGTGTTGGGCGAGTTTTAAGTTCTGTTTGAGCTGGAAACTGTCAGTGAGATCTGGCAACCCTGACAGAGCTGGGGAGAACATGAAAACTCCACCGGGCTCTGTCCGGGAATTTAACCTGAGACATCTTGCTGTGAGGCCAGAGTGCTAAGCACTGCACCATCGGTGTCTAATGTCACAATAACTCCATAACAATGTACTGCGGTCTAATACTTTTGTAAATGAGTCTAATGTGGTTGTACACACTAAACAGATCTACAGAGAAATATGTTGAGTCATGCTGATGCTGCTAATGCTGATTAGCAATGCACTGCTGGAAAGAAAGACAAGCTTAATTCCCCTGCATTGAAGTTGTAGAATTCAAGTAAGTGCCGTTTACTGTTATACTACTCAAACATAATTACCATCCGTGTATATCATGTTTGCCTTTGTAATTATGTCGTAATTCAAAGGCTTCCCCGCCGAGCTAAAACAGTTAGGTCTGTCAGTGTACAACAAACTCCTCTCTGAGAGCGGCCTATTAATTGTAAAGATATAATTACCTTCACAGCACCCCGAGGGCCTGTCTCGTTCAGCCATCCCTGCTCCAAACTGTAATTAGGGAATGTAATCACACAGGTATGGACCTCCAGGATTCATTTTTCAAGCTGAGTGACAGCTTTTTGAAATGGCTCTAGTGGTAGGGGACTGTTTACAGCCTGGCACATGCTCAGAGGCTGAATTCAGTGGCACCAGTGCACTCATGGAAGGCCGGCTCTGCTAATAATTTCTCTGACCGATGTACATTACCTTGAGAGCAATTACTGGAGAGTATAGTGGCTATGTTAAATCTGTGTGTCTCTCTCAAAGCCCCTTGTGTGGTTTGCCGCCTTCAGGTGCCACTTACTGCCAGTGCTAACAAGTGACTTCATCGCATCTTTCCAATCGCAAATGCCGTCCAGTAAAGCCGTCATTTCTCACCTCTGCGCGCCCTCTTCAGCTCTCCAGCGTGACTGACCCACACCTACAGCACGTCAACCCACTGCACACTGAGAGTTAGGGCTTATTCACTGTTAATGGTGGTCCAGGCCATGCTGTAGCTTCAAAGAGAATTCAGCAGGTTGTAAATTATTTGTAGTCGTGGCTTGGACTGTGTTTGCCTATTTTATGTTTATAAGTTTATATTAAAGATTTATTATGTTTGCTTTATTAAGACTCGCAATGAACAGCATAAGAAGCTTTAAATTACTAAAAAGCTAGCCATATGTTCAAGTTGGGAGTGTGTCTATGTTCCCACAGCTCTATTTCCCACCAAAACCTTATTTTGGCACATTTCTAATAATAATAATAATGCATTAGTCTTATTAAATGCTTTTCTAGACACTCAAAGTCGCTTTACAATTCATGTACAGGGGAGTCCTGGCCCCATGGCAGACCTATTGTACATGTTTTTAGTGGAAGGGGAAACCTGAGCACCCAGAGGAAACCTACGCAGACACAGGGAGAACATGCAAACTCCACACAGAAAGGCCCCACCCGGCCCGGTAATCAACCCCAGGACCTTCATGCTGTGAGGCAGGAGTGCTCACCACTATGCCACCGTGCCGCCTGTCTGTACCCACAGCTGCCCTGGGGAAGACCAAAGGAAGTGTGGCTGCAGGCCTCTGACAACTACCAAACACCTGATCATACTCACATTCATACAGGCGAGGTGGATGAAGTGTCTTGCCCAAGGACTCAACAGCAGTATGCAATGCTGGTAACAGGGCTCGAAACCGCCAACCTTCCAGTTAGTGAGCCTACAACGCTCCCTACTGAGTTACTGCCACCTCATTATAGCTCCATAGAACCCAGTAGAGGGACCATATTTAGTTGCAGTATGAACTAATTCTTCTTCTTTTGTGTGTTGTTACCATAAGGTTGCCAGATTGAGTCCCACCACCAGTGTTGCATACCGCCGTTGGGCAAGACACTTCACCCGCCTTGCCTCCAGTCTCTGTGACAGTGATGTATGAATGTGTTGGTGTGATTGTGTGTGTGTTTGGTGGCTGTGGGCGCAGATTGGCTGCCACATCTCTGTCAGTCTGCCCCAGAGTGTAACTGAGGAGTGAATGAATAATGCGAATGATTGTAAAGTGACTTTGAGTGTCTAGAAAAGCGCTATATAAGACCCAATCCATTATTATTATTAAAAAATTAAGTCAGTGTGAATTGTCATGTTTTCATGCAGCACTAAAACTATTTTAGGCGAACTATAGTAGCCTCGCTCTTCTCAAATGTCTTCATCATTCATTTTCTAATCCTTGTTTGGCATTCTTGGTAACTGCTGTCCATACAAACCGTGTTAAACAAGCTGACTCAGTAACAAGGCTGTCCTATTCAAAAAAACAAATTTAAACCAAGAATGAAAAACAGATGTCTCATATTGCATAATTAAGGTTACACAACTTACTGTACTTCATTTTTTAACTCTTGTAAGATCTTTGGCCAACAAAGAAGGGCTTTGATCTGTTTATTAAATAATGCAGATTAATGAAAGGAGATTATTACCAGTGGAATATTAATCATAAGGCGCTTTTCTTTGGGGAATTTGAGGGACACAGTTGGGACGCTGTTGTGAGTAAGGCAGTGTTGTCTCAGTGGGGTTGAATCATGCACGGACAGCAAAAACACAGATTTCCAGTGAGCCGTGTTGTGGACGGGGTTAGGGGAACAATGACACACCATAGATCATCTTACAGCTCTGAGTAAAGCTCCAGAGTCGACAGCAGCGAAGATTGAGTAAGAACTTACCATAAAAACCACACCCATCCAATTTAAGCATCCCAATCTGCAGCTTCGCGTTAGTCCCTGAGCACACATCGACTCAACGCACTCTATAACTGTTATCCCCCACAGATCTCTTTAAATGTGATAGATAGGGCCAGGGCATTGTGTACACTGCATTTATCATTGTTATATTCAGATGAAATCATTCAGAGCTGTCCCTGAAGTGTCGGAAAAGCAGTGGAGCGAGTTACACAAACGCAACATTTTCCACCAAACTGTACCTAAAGTCACATCCTGTTAATATTTCTGAAGATAAACTCGGAAGAAAAAGCGATGAAATAAATGCATTGACTTGTATTTATAGTATTTTATTTAACATTACAACTTCTGGTCTTCAGAGTACAGTCAGTTGTAAAAAATATACACTATTTTCAATAGAAAAAGCATTTTTATCAAAGGGATTAAATGTAGTTTTTGCAGTGAACATTAGCCAAGCCTGCCACAGAACTAACATTGTGTTTACAGGAACACATCGATGACAAGAGTTAGGTCAGCTCAGTGGGAAACTGTCTGGTTTCTGAAGCGTCTTTTTCATCAGCTGTGTAAACCGTGATGTTACAAGCACATGGAATATATGTTACAAGACAAGTACATGGATTATACTAAATCATATGCATCAAACATTCACAACATTTTGCATTGTGAGGAGTTATTGTCCAGTCATCAGAACACAGTGCTTTGGTCTTTTGGTTCTTTGGAAACCTCAACGATGAACCGAAGGCACAGAGATTACCACAGTAGTACGGTATCAAAATCTTCTTTGGCAATGGAAATATACCTGTACTGATCTGACATGTGATTTCCACTCTCTTATGCAATTGCATAGAAAGTTCTTGTTTGAGTTGTATGCTGCAGTGGCTCACCACTTCATAGTGTAGTGGTGTAAACAGATATAACAGCTCAGGTCAGCCGTCTGTTGATACAGTATCTTCAGTACACTACATAAAGTTAACTAGTGTATCATACTGACTTACTGTAAAACACTACAACATGTAGTCCCTTTAAAAGATGTTTTAAGCTCTGCTTTTTAGCTCTAAGGCTCTTTTTCTTAGGCTGAAACAAGAGTTTTATGCAGAGATGAATAAGTGATGCATTAGCACCACAGTTCATTGCTGCAGAGTTCAATGTTCCAGTAATGAGCCAGAGCAGAAATATGGAGTCATGAAAGGCAAAGCAGGTAGTGAGAGATTTCTCAGTTTGGCAAATATGTGGTGGCACTGTGTTAACACTTTAACAATCCCACGTCACACATGAACCAGCTCTGTAATCATGTCTATCACGCAAGCCCCCGGCGTGACTTCTGAAGCTGTTTCTCCAGAGAGCCACTGCGGCACCAACGAGCGGTCAACTGGCTCCCAACAAACCGCGAGGGGCGCAGTGCCAAGGTGTGCTGCGAAAGCCGTCATTTCCTGTGTGTGTTCTGGAGTTCACTGTTATTGCTTCGCTGACCGCCGGTTGTTAAGCTGGCATGGCACAGATACATAAACAGCTCGACCACATCCACCAAAACCCAGGGCTTTTTCTCACTCTTTCCCTTTCACTGCATTTCACACTTCACACACACACACACGCACAACTACTCACGCAAACACACACGCATATAGACTCTGTACCAAAGTATGTACATGCCTGTTTCACCAAGTACACTGGTGAATACTCTCTTAGACTTCTCAACTGCCTTGCACTGGGAAATTATAACAAGAACATAACTATATACAAACTACAAAATCAACATAAGCTGTGATATGACATGTTGTTGCTCAAAATAGTATTGCTCTTGTTAATTTAATATGGCATGTTAGAATAGGTTTCTCTGGTGATAAATAAATGAGCTGCAATAACAATTCACTGTGTCCACAAGGCGTCTTTTTCTTTTTTTCTAAATACAAAGACAGCACAAAACCTTACACACACACACACACACATTATGATTCTGAACCTACGGCTGAGAGCCTCTGGTCGCTTAGTCAATTAATCAGGTAAAGTCTTGGTCCACTAAAACTTTATTGGTCGATTTGTTGCATCCACCCTTTGCACAAAAAGCTGGTCTAATTTATCACTTTATAGACTCTATTTTTAATTTTATTTAAGATAGCGTAGATGATTTTAGATTACAATCAGGGCTTGACATTTTCTTATTTTCTCACTGGGCACCATGACTAGTCTTTGTCAAAAATTACAAACCAATTAGTGTTTTTACTAGAAACAGTTTAATTAGTGGAACTTGTGTGTATCTTTTATAGTATACAATAAGCTTAAAGAAATGTGGTGTTAGGCATAAAGAGGGATTTATTAAATATGAAAAGCAGGTTTACCTATTGGGAGAATAAAGTGTATTTTTCTGCATGTGGTGTCACATCTTTTAAAACATGTAATATATTTAATTTACAAATTTTCTTTCTTTGATATTGATAATTACTCAATTTAAATGATGTACAGTCAAGCAGAGCAACATAAATTCAGGCCTAATTTCTGAAGGCCTAGGTATGCATAAAATTCAACCGGCCAAAGTGGCTATGGGAGTATTTGAGTCACTAGCCCAAATGAAAATCTACCTGCATTTGGCTGGCTAATGTTAATGTCAAGCCTTGATTATACATAATATATTTTACAGCCATCTTTTGTAAATGTTTTATCTTCTAATCAATGTGAAGTCACTTGTTTGTGTAAGACTCAGGTAAGTCCCCCACATATCCTTTCATCGATTTTTGTTGATTAATTGCTCTGCTGGGCATAACTTCCGTCGACTAACAATTTCTTTGGTCGACTGCAGCCCCACTAACTGCAGGTTTGAGCCAATAATTCTTCTCATTTCCACCCTGCCACCCCTCTCTTTGTGTTTTCTTTCCTTCTCTCTGCGTGTTAAGTACAAGGGGGGTGAACATGTTTGAGGCCTGAGAGTATGTCATGCCCAAGAAGCCCCAAAAACCTCACACCTAACCAAGCTCCGCCCTTTCTCTCATCCCGAACTGTTTTGTGTTTCAGGTTGTGGTCTAGTAGTTGAAATGTTATGCAATGGTTAGTTCCCTGTCCCATTCAAACCTAATCGTACCTGACCAATCATAATCTAATATACTGTAAAGCTGGACTTTATATGTGATGCTTGTGTCTTTAACAGGTTATATATTTTGCAAATGGTGTTGGTCCTGACACAGCTATTTTCTGATTGGACGTGTAAGTAAGCCAAGCTAAATATGCACTACTATGTAAAAGACAGTTCGGAAAGCTGCCAAAATAATTGGTGTAGCCTTAACAAATCCAGGTTGTATAAAAAGTGTGTATGTTCTTGTAGTTTTAGTAATGTTTTATACTTTTATGTTTGATTTCTCTTGTGCATGCCTGAAAAAGACGCCTGATGGACACGTTACAACATGACTCTGCTTCACTGCACCGCCATGTTGTAACATAATGAATATACATTTACAGTAAAAGTTACGCTGTTACAGGCTTTTTTTTTTCGCGGTGATAAAAGTTACACTGACTAACTAACAGAGCTGCGGTGCTCAGAAAGGGTACGGGCCCACTATGAGGGTGAGCCGCAGCAGTGAGCTGGCACGGTAGTTCATGGTCAGATGGTGAGTGATCATCTCCAGATCCACCACGTACTCCCTAGGGCCGCTCAGAGGCTTGGTCAGCACCAGCATGGCACTCACATTACTGGACCTCTGTGGGGAAAAAGGAAAAAAAAAACATCTGTATGACAGCGTGTTCATTCTTGCAAAGGCAAAACTATCTATTGTTGGATTTGGATGATTTATAAATGGGACCAGGTGGTACTACACACTAAGTAGAGTATGGTGATCAGAGGGCATTTGTCTCGGGCCTCAGGGTCATGAGAGCCCAAAATTAGCCCTTCCATAGTTCAATTATATGTAAGGGGCTTCTGCTCTAAAGGTTTTGTCTGGGGCCCAAACAAGTCTGCCGACAGCCCTGATTACTACTCACCTCTGATGGTGATATAAAAAATGAATGCAAACGATTAAATACCACTTTATATTGGGACACATTTCACCCATCATTGTGTCAGATAGTGACCTTCACCTAAAATGTACATTAAAACATAAAGCAGCAACTACTTAGACCTTTACAGCTAATTAATGAAACTAAAACAGCCCATTCAGAAAGAAAACTGCTGAAGTCCTGGCCTTACAGAATTGCTTTATACTGTTTTTATGTACACTATTACAGGTTCATCTAGGCTGCATTCATGGTATTAAGTGAGTAGTATGATGAATGAGAAAATTCAATAAATTATTGATTTCTTTATAGCCATCACATCAGTAATAAAATGAATTTCATTGATTTTTAACTGTAATAACAGTCGTACCCACACCATATGTCAATACAATACAGGGCAATACAAAAGGGCAGTTTATTGTCTAATGGACCTTATGGCCTGTAACAGTGGTTCTCAAACTGTGGTCCAAGTACCAATAGTGGTACATGTGTTTCTCAGGAGTCTTTTGCAGTTCTGAGTTAATTTAATTTAGAGCCAGTTCCTGTTTTAGTCCTGCTCAGGTTGCTTAGTCCTGGATTAGTCCTTGTTTGTGCAGCCATATAGCTCTGTTGGTAAAGCTGCGGCATATATGCAGGTCTGATTTCAAACTATTCTGTCCTATCAAAAGAGCGTAAAAATGACCAAAAAATTATCTAAAAAAAAAAAAAAAGATTAGTCCTAATTTATTCTTGGTTTAGTCCTGGTTTTAATCCAGCTCTAGTCCTATTGTAGACCATGAACAGTTCTGGTTTAGTCCCAGTTTAGTCTGAGTCTAGTTCACACTTGATTTTGTCCTGGTTTAGATATGGTTTAGTCCTAGATTAATCCTGTTTAAGTTCTGGTTTATCTCTGATTTAAACTGTTAAAAATTCGCCACCTGTGATCTGTGCAAAGACACACTTACACTACTTTGATATGAGAACACATTTTTCCCTTCAAAGTTGACAGGAGCAGCGCACAAGGTTAATATCCCAAAGATGTCCTTTCCAACAACATAAAAATGCCATGACAAGCAAGCTGCTCCAACTTACCCTGAGGAAGAACTCCCCTCCCTCATTGCCCGCTTTGATCCTGAAGGTATTGTGTGTGTTGGTGTAGATGTTAGTGGCCTGAATTTGAAAAATGTCCGCTGGCACGGACCGATCCGCCTGGATGCTCATGTACTTGTAGACTATCGAGGGAGGAAGATTCTGGCACTCGGACCGGCAGATACAGCGACTGCAGCAAAAGCAATTACCAAAAAGACACAGTAAGAAAAAAACTGATATGATAATTATACAGAAACAAAAGAATGGTGTTTACTCACTTCTCTGTGCTTTTGGTGTACGGCGGCTCGCAGGGATTTCTTGGATAGCACCGAAAACCTCCGTAATAGTTCCAGCACATCTCGTCGTCTTGGCAGTTGTGAGTACCCATTTCACATTCGTTTATATCTGGGAGATTGGCAAAGAGAAAAAGATTAGCTGCACATTAATAAACAGCGGGTAGCATCTGTTCACAGTTGTTATAAAAGCATCTGTGAATGATGTGTGCTACAAGAAGACAGCTGCTGTTCAGAGACTGATTTATCGCCGTTGTTGCAGCCAATTCTGTATACAAACTGTGCTTAAAGAGGCAGGCAACAGTTATAGTATTTTCTAATTGGTCCATTTACATGCTTTGGGGTTGATTTATAACACAAGGACCAGATGTCCCAAAATCCAAGCAGTCCTATCACAATTGTCCTGAAAAATTCCTAGCACAGAGTTTTAAAGGGGAACAATGTAACTTTTATACCTTAATTAAACAGTTTCTGAGTCAGTGTGATGGCTAAATGAGTTGTTGCAGAAAAACTAAAGCCCCCTGCACGTCCCCCTGGTGTATATTTGCTAAAAAAAACTGCCTTAGTTGCAAGAATGGCAGAAGCGACTGGTGTTCCTGAAGTCTCAGGTCTTGTAAGAAAGTGACACGCCCAGTTAGCCATAACAACAAGCCAGCGGTGGCTTTATTTTTTAGATTTTCGTCAAGGCAGAGAGGAAAAGATTTTTAGGCAATCTTTGTACAAATACGAGGAGAAAACAACAGTCAAGCCAAGCGAGGGGCACACAGGAGTCAACAGGACTTGTGAGTTTTTACAATAGAGTGCTTTACTCTAAAATGTAGGGGGAGCTTGGGGAGGAAAAATGTGACCAAAACAGCAAAGAAACGAGCTAAGTTACATAGTTCCCCTGTAAGTAGTTATCGTCCAATGAAACAATAAGTTTGAGTCCACCTGCAGCCAGCTCTGAGCATCAACTTCTGGTCATCATTTCATCACCAGGAGGTGTCACATTTTAAAGAAGCAACATGAGCTAAATGGTTATCGATGGTGATGACATTGTACTACAGCAATCCTTTCTTGTATAATATACAGGTGAGCATAAACTGAGGCACATAACCTACTCTGTCCTGAGTCTTTACACAAAAATATATAATAATAATGAATTTGCTGAGAGTCTGACTTACGTTTGTATCTCACTGTTTACGGGAGTGTGTCAATGTTCCCATAGCCTTATGTTCCCACATGTATAAGATCATTTTCCGGTAAATGGTGCATGTTTAACTCTAACCCTAAATCTTAGAAATGTGAGAACGTAGGGCTGATTGTTTACAAGTTTTCGGATTCTGCAAGCTAGCTTTATCATTACTCCAGTGTAAATTAATAATAACAATAATAATATATACATATACAGTAGTAATTATTATTAAGTACATAAAGATTATTCACCATTATTACTACTTTCTGCTCATAGTAAGCATTAAAAACACTTCAAGGATTAGTGTTTTGGGTTAGCTTGTATTGTTAAAATACAAAATAACTGTGAAATGACAACATAATTACAGGAAAATTTAACAAAGCCTTTAATATCACCCAAGTATTCACCCTGATGTCCTGTGTGCCTCTTTAGAGACAATACTGCCTTAATTGGATTACAATAAGCAGATAAGTGCTCTGTGTTCGGGGCGTAAACACATGGGAACGTGTTTCTGGAGCAAAGGGAAGCCCCAGAGTCAACAGCTCACATCCCGGACTGCAGCCCCCTCCCATCCCCTCCCCTCTCTCTCTGGCCTTCCCACCATGAAAATAGCCCCATCAAAACACGGCCCAAACCACAGGGGCTATTTCTGGCACAGCAACCTGGATTCATCACCAAAACGTCCCTCTGACACAACAAGCTGGATTCATGCTCTCCCCCTTATAAAACCTGCACCTGACCGAGGACGGGGGGAGAGGAAAAAATAACAACTTACTCTTTGAGCGCACGCCGACGCTTCAAATAAATCCACTTGAAGAGACCGGCATCATGCGTATAAATTCACAGAGGTGGCTGAACACGGCAACACAGGCGCTCAGTGTTTGTGTTGCCTAACCTTGGCATTCTTTCTTTGACAGTGCTGGTTTGTATTAGACGTGCTTTCATTACGACTTAAAAGGGAAGAATGATCAAGTTCCTCTCATAGTGATCTTCAAAGCAAAAGGGGAGAAAGGAGGGGCAGTGGACGTTCACGGGAACTTAAAGGTCCACTACACAAGTTTTTGAGAGTGTAAAAAAAAAGTTCTGTAATGTTATCGTATGCCTGATTTGCGCTTTGCTTCTCCATTTTCTGACAGTTTTTCTTTTTTCTGCTGTTTTGTGGTGTAATCAGAGCTTGAAGCGATATCTTCCCAGTTCAACTTGCCACCGCCATTACTCCAGTGGATAAAGACAAGCACCAACTTGGACTCGCCCAGTGAAAGGGGGGGGACTGCCCCCCTTTGTTCTGAGCGTAAGATTGGTCAAAAAAATCAGTCCCTGCTCTAGTTCCCCCTCTGTCAAAGCACTTTATAAAAAAATCCAGATGAGGTGTCAGAGTCTCATTTTTTCAGAGATGACTTTGATGTGCTTTTGACCAGGGGTGGTTCTAAGGGGTGGCCCCGGTGCCCCTGTAACTGTGAGCCTGGACCCCCCAGTGGACCCCCCTGTGCTCTGAGGTGTCCTAAATGTCTTGTTAAATTCACATTATATTGCAATTTTGTTTCACAAGCTATCCCAACAATAGAACAATGAAAAATATGTTAATCCTGAATTACAAAGCTGATCTCAGAGTCATTTTAAACTGTTATTTTTAAAATATGTCCCAGTCTTTTTTGCATCAAAATGTCTCCTGGCAAACAGGCTGGCCCCAGTGTGGCCCCCCGGTTAAAAGTGGTCTAGAGTAGTGATTCCCAACCTGGGGGTCGGGACCCACACTAGGGATCGCCAAAGCTTATCAGTGGATCCCGAGCGCCTCTTGAAAAAGAGGTCCTAGCTAGGGCTGAAGGATAATGCAAGGAAGACTAATGAATTACATTGGTCACAGAAAATGTGTTTAGAAATTGTTGAATTGTGATGTTTTTGTTATGGAGTGATATTTAATGAATAATAATTTATAAAATACTTAATTTTTCCTAATTATTAGATTCAGGGAGGCAAAGGGTGGGGGCTGTCAGCACAGCAACTGATAAAATGGGGGTCATTTGGAAAAAAGGTTGGGAACCAATTGGTCTAGAGCCACCACTGCTATTGTCTGAATAAATGAATAGTTTTCCTCAAAAACAAGGGGAAAAATCAGTTAGTGTGTCTTTAAGTGTAGGGAAGGATAAGGATAATGAAGTGTAATTTCGTACCTTGACATAACCTGTTCCCTTGTAGCTGATATCCCTCTGGACACTCACAGGAGTAGCTTCCCGGAGTGTTAATGCACTGGAACTGACACATGTAGTTGGAGAAGCTGCATTCGTCAATGTCTGTCCAAGGACAAAAAAAAAAAAAAATTGCACACAAATAATAAGCACGCATTCACTGAAGAGGTATGTGTTTGGCTGCAGGTGTCCACAAACACACATTCATCTACAGTGTCTACTTCAATTGACTTGGACCTTGGAGCACATTTTTGGCAACAACGTTCATAAATTACATGAGTGTTCAGTGTAAAAAAAAAGGTTAAAAAGTGAGTACTTGCCTTGACATGAGACTGAGTCGTGGGCCAGCTCGAAGCCCTGTTCACACTGGCAGAGGAAGGAGCCAATCAGATTGTAGCAGAGATGTTGACAGGGGCTCTGTACATCACATTCATTCACATCTGGAACAAATACAGCAAGTGGTCATTATTAGCAGCCTCAAAATAAGCTCAAAGTAACCCTGGGAACAGTGTGACATGATGTTTACTGGTTGCTAAATGCAAAATGTCTCTCTTAATTGATGTATGCACAGATAAGGAAGAAAGTTTTTACTGCACCCTTTTGCACAGTTTTGATGATTATCAAAATTATTTGCTTCTAACTGTGCAATAATAATAACTTTATCTCTAAAATCTTCATTGTCCTGTGTCAGAGGTGAGTAGTAATGAGTTACATTTACTCTGTTACATTTACTTGAGTAACCTTTGAATCAATTGTACTTCTAAGAGTAGTTTTATTGCAACATACTTTTTACTTCTACTTGAGCAATGTTATTTTAAAGACACAATATTCTTACTTGAGTACAATTTTTGATTACTCTACCAGTGCCTCTATGTTACTTATGTATTGGTTTCAAAAGATTTATGTTGTGAAAAAGTGAGAAGATTTGGAAATGTATGTTTCTTGTGCCTTACTTTATGATTTTATAAAGATTACGGGTGTAACAATACAGTTACTATCGATGTATCTTTTTTTATTCTTACAATACAGCTATATCGATACACAATACCTTGTATCAAATTGTAAAGTTTTTTAGATGTATACTGATGTACATGGAAAAAAATGGATAATATCAGAAATGCAGAAATTTGCATGTTAGAATAAAACCAGAGATGTCTTTTTGGGTGTAGTTATTATGTTTTTAATAAAATAAAATGTCATATTCAACTTTTCTTTGCTCTCTGCTGGGCAGCCCCGGCTGCGATGCTGGATTTGAGAGTTTTATAACTTACTTTTATGATTTTTGGCAAAAACACTGATATGAAGATGTTCAATCGAATCAAATCATATCGGTCTAAATCAGTCGATATTGTTCTTGAATCATATTGAAAAAATTCTAATCTATACATACCGTATCATTGCAAAAACGTATTGTTGCACCCCTAACAAAGATGCCATTTATTTTTATATTTTGCATTGTTTATTGTTTGGAAACACCAGAATTGTCACATTATTTTAGAATATTACAACATAAATCAGACTTTATATCCAAACAGTTACTCAGCAGTGGTAGTAGTAGTGGTAGTTTGTTTTTCACCAGTAACTGAGTAAATATTTTTGATACTTTTTACTTTTGCTTGAGTAATATTATTTTACAGCTACTCAGTTCTAAAATTAAATCACAAAACTTTTACATATGAGGTGTCTGAAAAAAGATGAGACTATAGGACCACTGAAAAAAAAAACTGGACCACCTCTTGTGTGTAACGTTAGGCTTTACTGCTGGCCAAATGTTGCCAGGTATTGCCAGTTTTTATGCAGGCTCTTGAGCATAACATGCACAAAAAAATGACATAGCTGTCATGTGACTTACCAACACAGCTGTGGTTGTTGCTGGCCAACTTGTGACCCGCATTGCACTCGCAGTAGTACGAACCTGGGGTGTTCACACATCTGTGCATGCAGTAATTAGTCAGAGAGCACTCGTCTCTGTCTGTGGCGTAACAAGCACATCAGTCAGCAGTCAGAACGGCAGCAGACAGCAGACCTGTGCCTGGATGACTCACCTATACAGTGCTCTCCGCTCCTCTGGTAGCCCTGAGGACACTGGCAGGTGAATGACCCTCTGGTGTTGACGCACGATTGCTCTGGTCCACACGTGTGCCGTCCCGTCGCACACTCGTCGATGTCTGCAATGAAACATACAATCAGAAATGTTCAACACAAAAGACATTATAATGACAAAAACTCTTAACTAAACAACAAAAGCTATTTATTGTTACATGTCTGACATAACTTCAAATGGAAAACATGACCCTTTAACACAGGCCCATGGGCACTATTATTCAGACCTTCATTTTTCAGCTTCAGTACTTTGTGGAGCATCCTTTAACTTTTATCACTTCTAATTGCTAACAAGCTTCTCACATCTCTCTCTTGAATCTTTTCCCATTCTTCATAAACCTCTAGCTCAGTGATGTTTGATGGCCTCTGTGCTACTACTGTCTTTTTTCAATGAGATTTAAATCTGGCGACTGAGAAGACCACTCCAGGACGTCCCAGGATCTGTTTATCTTCTTGAAAAATCTTTAATTGATAAATTCTTAAACTCTCTGAGGGGTTGGGTATTTCTGATGGCAGCTGTGTGTGAAGAGGCAGCTCCTGAGCACCGCGAGGGAACATATGGTTAAAGGCTAAATGATGACAGCACTATTTGATATTTTGGCTTTGTGATCTGCGATGCGTGAAGTGTTTTACACAGACAGCTGAAGGTATAATCAGTGGCAGCATCACACACACACACACAAAGAGAGACGGCCTTTTTTTCAGCTGCTCTGGGAGTGGGGGGAACACAGATCATATCTTCTGCTAACAGGACACCTTTTTTAAGCTTAGAGAGAGATAAAAATGACTTGCAGCTCCTAACAGATACTTATCAAAGAAAAATAAACAAAAGTCTATTTTCCCAATGACTTTTATTATTTCTTGTCTTTTAATGTCCGCAGGTGAAAAGTTTAAAGGTTGACTGGTGAGATTCTTGTAAAGGGCTATGTAGAGGTTGTTTTTCAACATCGTCACCTTTGCAGCCTTCCCCTACAAACATTAAGAGCAGGAATCTCTTTGATAAAACTTAAAAGCTTTCATCTATCGGGGAAAAGAGGACTCTAGCGGCAGGTGTGCCCTCGTCATCACAGAGAAATGTCTTCATTACTAAATCTGCTTTTCAAGTTAAAAAACAGGGGAAAGCACACAATGACAAATCAAAGTATCGTCAGTGGTCAGAGAGTTAAGACAAGGGTTATAATAGCAAGCAAGAATTACCCATTTACTTTTTAAAAATGTACTGTCACTAGGAAGCAGTCCGCTCATTTATCTATCTGATAGCGTCATGTTGCTAATACCCATGCTAATTAGCCATTTTATGCTCTGTCCATTCCCCATGGTTGGCAGCAGGGGGCGACAGACACCTAATCCAAGTGTACTTTGCAAAATCAAAGTAACCACTCCCCAAAATAAGATGTTTTCCATACATATGCATTATTTTAAGTTATAAAACATGAAATACTAATGCAAAGGGGTGCAAAACTATTTGAAAACCTGAAAAAATAAGCATAATATAGGATGTTTCATGATTATATTAATTCATTTGTTGTATCCATTACCACTGTCCCTGTGGGATTACAACTAAAATCAAGATCAGACCAATAGAAAAAGAGTAACACTAAGGGTCAGATCTGAATGATTGTTGTGGGTCTGTGTTGTCTTTGCAAACACAGAAAAAACAAATACATTGTAAA
The DNA here is from genome assembly GCA_020698575.1 of Bostrychus sinensis. Lineage (NCBI taxonomy): Eukaryota > Metazoa > Chordata > Actinopteri > Gobiiformes > Eleotridae > Bostrychus > Bostrychus sinensis. The sequence goes on along the minus strand of CM036254.1, from coordinate 9,253,791 downwards.
ACACAACAGTCAAAAAAAATATACAATCAAATATTATACTGAAGGACAACAAGGAAAAAGCCACAACGGCATATCAGGTAGTTGAGGTGTCTTGCCCAAGGACACAACAGCTGTATGCAATGCTGGTAGCGGGAATGGAGCCAGCAACTTTTACAGTAAGGAGGCGAACAATACAAATAATAAACAATAGTTATATGCCGAATTTATCTGAAATGAAGCTCAAAAGATGTTTGTATAAATACCCAGTTATAATATAATAATTTTGACTCATTATTTAATGATAAAAGCACAAGAAACCTATTAATAGTCATACAGAGCTAAATTAAATTTTCATAGCCATGTCATAATTTTACAATTACAAGACAATAAATTATAAAATGCTTTAGCTGTGACTGTAAGAATATAAGCTTAGCAACATTGGCCTCTGTGGGAGAACAAGAGACCCCCAAAGCTTTCTGTTGATGCTGAGGCTTGTTACAATTCAATTTAATGGACAAATATTGAGCTAAGAATTACTACTAATGACTTATCTGTGGTTAAAATACTTCACAGCGCAGTGGAAACTCGCATCACTTCATGTTGATCTCATAAACACACGCTCATTTTGGTCTGTGTTTGGAGCCACGATGTCTTTAAAAAGTCAGTTTCAGATGATTAACTGTCCTCTCTGCAGTGTTTTTTTCGGTGCCGTGTGCACGCATAACTAATATCCACATATACACTCTTCATCCCTATGGGCCCACCAGCAGTCCTCCCTCCTGGGTGGTCCCACACAAGCCATCATGTGCACACAGCCAGTGGGCATCGGTTTAGAAGAACGACTGACAGCAAACTCCCAATACCACACACAGTAGGAGAGAGGAGGCTTCCCCCTACATTGTGATCTGAAGCAGGCACGGTTTACAGTGGCTGGAAGATGCAGGTAGGACAGTAAGAAGCAAGTCTGACATGCGTTACAAGCAGTTAAGTAAGAAGTAACTAGAAAAAGTCATGAACTAAGCCAACAAGATAAGCTGTCCTCACTCAAGAGAGGAACACAAAGTGAGCTAAAGTGTTCTGAGATCAGTAGGGGAAGCGGTAAGATGTGTCGAGTACATTAGGCGCACAAAGGCATGGCTTATCTAATGGTGTATCTGACTGAGAGATGTCAGGTCAGGTGTAAAAGAGAGGAATGCACAGACAAAAGGCGTCTCTCACTGGGCCATTTAGAAGCTCTGACTCAGATGTGGTTTGGGAAAGTGCAAAGAAGACGATTATTGTTCTAAATTTACTTTTTTTTTAGATTTTAACTATGCTATATTATTGTTTCCACCTCACAAACATACCTGGAGGAGTATTTTGTTTTATTCAGACTTGCTGTAATCCTCTTTCCTCAGCCCGTCCCTTCTCCAGAGCTGAAAACGCTCAGTCTCACTGCTCTACATAGACACATGAAACCAGGAATTGCTCTCACTAAGAAGCAGTCAGCTCATTTATCTATCTTTTAGTGTCATGTTGCTAATAGTTGTGCTAAATACTCATTTTATGCTCTGTCCAGTCACCACTATTGGCAGCAGGGGGCAACAGACACCTAATCCAAGGGTTCTCTACAAAGCCAAACAGCTCCCCAAAAGAAAACGTTTTTCATACATATACATTATTTTAAGTTATAAAACATGAAATACTAATGCAAAGGTGCTCAAAACTATTTTAAAAAGCCAGAAAAAAAGCATAATATAGGACTTTTAAGACTTTTTTTTGGCATTATCTGTTGGTAATGGTGCAGTTTCACATCTCCATTTGAGAATGTAAACAACTATGGTAGCCCAGAAGGGACATTCATTTGTTTATGCACAAACCCAGTAGATATAGGTTTGATAATATACTTTAAAGCATTTGTCACCAAAACAAAATTAAATTAGGTCACAAATGGCCTAAAACTTTGCAAGAATGTGTGCACAAGAAGAAAAATTTATGTAAAAGGAAGTAGTAGAAGAAACAAGAGAAACAAAAGAAAACAAGAAAATCATATATGGGTGTGACTGACCAATGTATATTTTACACCTTTAGGCATTTTTAGTGTTTTAAGCAGCATTAAAATTGTATTGATATGTCTAAGTCCAGTGTTGCTCTATGAAGCTTTTGGTGGAGAGATGAGCAAGACGCAAAATTAACAAATTTTATGCCCTAACTTGCTGTTAACTTGTTAAGTATTTAACAACAAAATACTTCACCTCCATCAACAGGACACAATATGAGCATTGGCTAGAGGCCATGTGACGAGGCAAACATTACTGGTATTAGGTGATTCATTGAGACCAGAAAAGCCCTGCCCTCTGGCTCTGCAGTCAGACAGTGTAGGTGTGATAAGCCTGATATTTACAATAACACTTGGAAAGAGGAATAGATTTAATTTTCATCGCTTAGGAAGAAGATTTTCAGTGTTGCTGGTAGATATTAGTGTGTCTTGGATTTTCATGGTTTGATATCAATAAAAAATACATTTATATTTTTTATGTTGTTATTGGAAATTTCATTATTTTGTATGAAGTTTAATATATTTAGAGGTCTATCTCACTATAATGGTAGACTCACGCCAGCAGCCATTTATTTCCTATGCAAGCTGGCAAACAGAAGCGACAAGCTTCTTGAATGTACCGAGCGACCTGAGCGTAGTTTTGCGTTGAACTGAGGTCAGTTTTATGCAAATGTAGAGCGACATCACCGAAGTGACCGCTAATCACGGAACAAGATTTAAAAGACACTCAAAAGGAATTGGTCCAGGCACAAAGGACGCGTTTGAAACCTCCCGCCCCTCGTCAGCAACCTGAGGAGGGGCAGGTGACATGAGAAGAGCAGACTGAGCTTAGGAAAGAGATTTTGTCGCTTTTTGGTGTGAGTCCACCATCATGGCTGTTTTGTAACACTGCACCACATGTGAGCGCTTTCGGATAACATGCTTGGGAGCGTGTTGTGTCGTGTCATGTGATCAAATCATGTGTTTTAAAATCCAACCTCTTCACAAGTAGGAAATGGCTGCGGTGCATGGTGGGAAATTTAGCCAAATGAAGGAGACGAGCTTCAGAGGAGGAGGGAAATTGAACCATTTGTAACAGCACTTGGCGAGGCTTTGGTGATGTGGACCACTTCCGAAAGAATCCTTAGAACTGGGAAACAGCAAATGTTTAAAAGTGGACTGCGTTGGTGATGGCTTATGACAGCAAAGTGCAGATTACAACTTCATCATTCTTTTTTTGATGGCAGCCATGAATTCATGCAGAAAATAATATACTCAAAAACAGAAACATGACTGCGCTTCCTGTCCAGCAACGCTCAGTTTCTTGTCATGGTAGTGGATACCAGGACTGCATCTTGCTGTGAACATTAATATTTACAAATGATAACAAATAAAATGTTATCACGCTATCATTCAAATTGCTATTGTCAGTGTAATAAAACACTGTGTATCAAGTGTACCTGGGATCACTGTGGCTTCATGTGTGGCATGTGTCCAGACTCATGTAGGCTCCTGCTCTGACAAGTATTTCTGGCTACATGAAAGACCCCTCGTATCACTTTGCAAGGTGTAACCCGTGTTACTGGAGCAGCGACTGATGTGGTTTCGGTGGCTGGATTGGGTTACATAAAGTGGAGAAACCAAAAGCCTATGTAAAGAGAGAGCTCACAGTTGTCATTCAAAAGTTGAACATTGCAGCAATGCTTCCTAAGAAGTTTGTGTACGGAAAATCAAAGTCATCCTTACTCTCTTCTCGAGAAGCTCACAGTGCTTTAAACAAAAGCATATGTGTTGCAAGCGAGCCAATAGTTCATTTATGGCAACATCGTGTGGTAACTGCTACTTTGTCACAAAACCTTTAAGACGCTGCCAGTACAAGTTCCCCACAAGTTTAATGTGTGCGTGTGTATTCGAGTGTGCTGGAAGGGCATCCCGCACAGCACTCTCTTAGGCCCAATAAACTTCTCCAAACTTACCACATCAGGAGTAATCCATATAGTTTACACAGGAAAACTAATTTTACAAGAACAAGCCTTTGGAAGTGATGATGTGTTGCGTGAGTTTGGAAGTGAGCGCACTCTCTGAGGTCACATTTGTTGTAATCAACTCAGCTTACGTTTTTTTCTACAAACATTACAGGGAAAGACAAGAGAGTGTTGAGTGGAAGATGTGAAAGGAAAGAATTAGCCGACAGGGTGGAGAGTTTTGTTTTTTTTAAACAGAAAAAGCCAGTTTTTTGAGATTTGAAGCCAGATTTACGGCTGTGAAAGTGCGTATGTGATGTCAGGGCAAAAAAACTCCCAGCTTTTTAGGGAGATTAATTCTAAGTGCCTCGTGGGAGTCGGGGGGAGTTAACTGCGATGGCGGCAGCTCAAAGAATGTGAGCATAGACCAGAGGGCGGGTGATGGTTAAGGTGCCTTAGCAGTTAATGACCTTTTTTTTTACAGAGCTCAGAGTGTTTTACAGAACAGGGTGATGAAGTGTGAAAAGAACTGCGTACTTGCCGGTGATGTTATTAGATACACCTGTTCTGTGCACAGAGCTAATTAACAAATTATTCACACCTGCCAACACACTTAAGACAAACCTGCTGAAGTTTAAACCGAGCAGCACAATTAGGAAACACGTGTGACTTTGAATGTAGCATGGATGTTGTATTTAAGAAACAAACAAATGTACTATAAGCATCAGTCCTGGACACATCGACAGCCTGTCCGTCCTGGGAGTGGATCCCTCCTTCATGTGGTTCTCCCTGAGGTAGCTCCCTATAGGTTTATTTTGTTTGCTTGTTTCCTTACTAAGGAGTGTCTAAGGACAGGGAATGTCCTGGGACATGCATCGTGACCACAGTGCAGTGCCTGGGGACCCTTCTCCAGATCTCCAGTCAGGATTCTGGTCAGGATTACCTAACTGGAGGATTAGCCTAGTCTGCATGTTTTACGTTGATGGGGGAAACCAGAGCATGCAGAGAAAATCCACCCAGACACAGGACGAACATGCAATCTCCACACAAAAAGGCCCCATGTGATTTGGGACTCAACCCTTCTTGAGGTGACCATGCTTGGGGTTGCCCAGATATATGCAGCAGGCTTGCACGTAAAAGTGTTTTTAAGTGTAGGTAAGTATTTATATTTCCTCCTAAAGAGACATTTTAATGCAAGCAAGCAGGAAAGAAAGAATTCAAGCCTTACTGTTATTCCAAGTCATTAACGTTGTGTGAATGTGCATTATACACAAAATACATTAATCATATTGTCATTAACAGCAGTTTTAAAGTGAAACACTTGTTTCTGTTTTATAAGCATTACTAAAACAAATGATTATATTCAATACATTTTTTTCATGCAATTAAAAAAATATGTCCTGCCTATTGGTAGAAAAACCTGTACCTAATGGCCATCAGCTGCTCTGAATTTTAAAAATCAGCATTGGCTATAGAAAAACCTAGCCTGTCCTGCCAGACAAACTCTTTTCCTATTCTATAGAAAGAAGTTATTCTGGTACCTCTTCGGTAACATTTGGTTTCTAAGGTGGAACAATGACAGGCGGAGTAACCAATCAGAGAGACGAAGGGTGGGACTGTGTTGGAAATTCATTAATTCCTGTGGTATCCTGTTATTTTATTATCTGAGTTTAGTGCTGTACAAGGACAACAGCATGTGTAGCAGCTGTAAGGCCAAAGGATGTTGTGTCTTAGTGCACACGAGGCTAGGACATGGCGTCTTCTTATAGATTAGAGCAAAAGTCTTCAGATATGCTTGTGACTCTGGGACACGTACTCTCTCCTGTGTATGTTTGGTGTAAAACCTAGCTTCTGCTAAGGGGGGGAGGACACTCTGCATCTCTCCTTTGTGCTGTGTTCTCCTTGTGCACAAGTAAAATAAAGACAACTTGCTGTTTGATCCAGACACTGTCTTTTTGTCAAGTATCTCAATCTAAAATTTCCATAACAGGGACATAAGCTGTGCACTGCTGACCCAAACAAACATGGATTCCTGCCTTTTTTTTATTTTCATAAAACATCAGAATACAGTGTATTATGAGCAGCTCTGTACTTTTTTGTGAATGGGGACAGCAGCAGAAGCCAGTTGTACAAAGATTTGTTAAAAAAGGTTTTTTTTATGTGTTCATTACATCGCATGTCAGCAAGACTTAACTGTTGTTAAAATGGCAACAAGACGAAGAAAAAATTCTCGCAGAAGACTGGACAACACCACAGACTTCAGCAGAACCAACAGGTGATGAAAGAAAGCACTAAACGTCGATAATCAGGTCAGAGAAGTTATTAAATTAGCTCAGCAGCTAGTGTTACCTTAGTTAGCTCTTCCGCTTTTGTAAGATGCGCTGCAGATAAACGGCTGTGATTGGCCATTTCCAAATTGAACCAGAGAAATGTGCCGCCCTGAGAGGCGAACCAGGCTGTCCTGCTTGTGAAAAGCAAGTAGGACAATCTGGCTCACCAGGCTAAGAAAAATCCATATCAGTCAACCTCTAGACAGTGCTAACCACTTTAGCCACCATGGACTTTTCTCTGTAAACCCTGGAAATGGTTGTCCATGAAAACACGAGCAGATCCACAATTTCTGAAATACTCTTTAGCACAGACTACCACAAGTACTTTTTTGTCCCCCTTTTGATGCTCAGTTTGAACTTCTGCAGGTCTGTCTTACTCCAAGAGGCAAGTCTAAAATTTGCTTTGCCTGATGTGTTTTTGTTCACATTTATACTGACATGATAGAACTTGTTGTAATTATCACTTGAGAGCATTTAGCCTTGTTTTCACTGAACCGCTGCAATGGAAAGCAGGAGCGGTTCCAGCAGCCAGTTGGAGCTGTCCCGTTGTTGGACCGAATCTCAGTTTCCTTTCTGATCATCAGATAATTCAAGATGTGTGATGTTAATAGTCCATAAAATTTCACAACGTCAAATTTATCAGCGTGTCATACGGCAGCCCCTGAGTGCTTTGTTCGACCTCAGACACCTCAGGATCCGTGCTGCTGGCAAATGGTGCATGTTGTTACGTTTGAGCATTTCTCCATGAAATGCAGTGTGAAATGTGGCTATAACAACCTCAGGACAAATGGGAGCGATGTTACTCTGCTAAAGCAAGTTCAAACACAAAACACACAAGAACACATTGCCTGAGCCTTTTCTGTGAGTTCAGATCTGTGTTAGGATGGGCAATATTTTCTGGTTATCTGCACCACTCCCAAGATATTGCTCTCATCACTGACACTTAGCAACTGATATAGGACTTACACACTTGTTTTTGTAAAGATCTGCAACTTTTACTGACGACTTTAAAGGGGACCTATTGTGCTAATTCGACTTTTCTGAGCTTTTATCCTTCCTCTGTTCACTTTATTCATGCGTGAACTCAAAGGAGATGATCAGGGGGCATCACTGTCTGTAGAGCAGTGATTCTCAACTGGTGGGGCGGGACCCAAAGGTGGGTCGCAGAACCATTTTCAGTGCGTTGCAGGCCTTTGCCAAAAAAAAAAAGATGAATAAAAAAGTTATGTTACTGTTACACCTAAGGTTGAAGTGAGCGCTGTTTAATTCTCCTTAAAGCATAATGTCTTCCAGTATTTACTCCTGAAAAGGTCATCAGAAGAAAAGTTAATTTTTTTATACTTGAATCCTTTTGAATTGCATTTTTTTATTTCATGTAGTTTGGTTTTAAATTAAACTGCATCTAAGAGAAGGTAGAAGGGAATATTTCCCTCTAACATCACCACTTGCTTGTTAAATGTGTTCTTTTTGTGTTGACGTACTGTGATATTCTGACATTATTCTGTCTCAGGTTCAATACATTTGAGCTGAAATATCTCTTTTATTTGGGTAATGGTTTGTCATTTTATGGTGATGGTGGGTCCCAAAGCTAGACCAGTTGAGTACCACTGCTGTAGAGGGCTTAAGTCAGAAGAAAGCTGCACACTTTCCACCGTAACCTACTCGTACTTTCCAGTGTTTGCAGCTCTGGTTTGGGGTGATCCAGTAAAGTGGGTGTGTCCAGAGGGGACAGGCACCTAATCCAAGCATAAGTTTTGGTGGCAAATTAGGTTGGACTGTCACATATTGTCACATAGAAAAACTCTATAGCATTAAATGGGCTTTATTATGCAAAATCGACTTTTCTGAGCTTTCTACCATGTTTCTGAGAGGCAAAAATGGCTCGTTTCACCGGTGTCTGCCTTTTCAACCTAACCACGCCCCTCCCCCCTCACGGTCCTGTCCCATTCAGGAAGCATTGTACAGCTCATACCTTCCTGCAGCAACCAAACAAATCATGTGAACTCCACAGGTTTGAAACTGCTGAAGCGCGTGACAGAAGGTAGGCCAGGGGGGGCTCTTAAAGTGACAGGGACCTAATCTGAGTGCTTCTCATGATGAATTTCTTCAAATAAAGTTTTTTCAATAATTATTGCATTTTCCGACCAACAAAATGTAAGATGCTGATTTAGATGTGTCCTAAATTAATTTAAAAGACACAAAAAAGCATAATATAGCCCCTTGCTGTAATATTATGAAAAATGTGACTCTCCTTTAGTATTTAATTGAAGCCGTAGCCATTAAGAGCATGTGCTATTTTGGTATTTGGTAGTAAAATTTCCAGAGTACCTAGAGCAAACCCACAGGGCATGCAGACTCCACCCAGAGAGTTTGTGTGATGGCCTGCCCGAGGATTGATCTCAAAATTGTACGTAATGCATCTTTAAAATTACTTCTACCACTGATGCAGAGAGGGATGCATCAGGAAGGACATTTGACTAAAAGCTACGCCAAAGAAATACATAAATCACTGCTTGCTAAGAGGTAGATGATTTGCTGTGGTGACTCTGGAAAGAAAAGGCTAAAAAGACAAAAGAGGTCTTTTAAAAATGAAATGATTCATTTCATAAAAAAGTCCTTAGGAACTTATGTCATTTCATATCTAGCAGTCAATCAGCTCATTTTTGTCAGTAGTGAGGTTACAGGATCCGTTGGCCTTTGGAGCAACCTCAGAGAACAGGAGGGATGAATGCTCTAAACACAAGCTGGGGATACGGTCAACATTTCACCGGGACAACAAGAGTCAACAAAAAGGAACAAAACGGTTTGGGGAAACTCTGCAATCACATGTGAGTGTCACCCAGCTGAGCCGGGACGGTGATTTATAGCAACCCCCCTGTGTCCCTCTCCATCATGAGGTAAACGGAAAGATCAACACATGTAACACACATCAGAGGAGGAAGCAGCTGGACAGGCATCGGCCTTTGGGAAGAATCATAACAACATAAGCACTTAGACACACAGGCCTCAATAAAGTCACCTCCCCCCGTGCTCCTTTCTGTCAGGTTTTGATGGGACAAAGGGGAGGGGCCAGGAATAAAACCAATAGTGGTTTACAGCAACATAACGCAAGCCAAGTGTCTTCTCTGACAGGTCATGAAATTAATGAAATTCTGTCATGGTGTCCATTAGAGCATGAGCACTTCATACAATTTAGTACTGCTTTAAGAGGTGCTGTAATGCAGTGATATTAATTAAAGGTGCAGTGTCCAATTGTCAGCATCTAGTGGCCATACTGCAGAATCAATTGAGTACTACTACTACTGTGATTTTGTTTATTTGTCTGATGAACTTGTTGCCAGCTACAGTGGCAAAGTGGTTAGCACTGTCACCTCACAGCAAGAAGGCTGACAGTGGGTTTGAGGGTGTTTGATTCCTCGACTGTATGGGGCCTTTCTGTGTGGAGTTTGCATGTTCTCCCTGTGTCTGGGTGTTTTTTTTTTCCAGGTACTCCGCTTTCTCCCATCACCCTAAAACATGCACAATATAGAATAATCCATCAACCAAGTACTGCTGACCATGATCCTGGCTCAAGATCTAGTACTGCAGCACCCGAGACTGGTCTTGAATCCAATTTTGCTCGGTCTTGCCTCAGTCTTGGATGTGGTGGTCTCTGAAATTTTATTTACCAAACATTATAAGAAAAGCCTATTCTTCACAATTTTGGAGTAATTTGTTTTCTGCATTAGAAGAACCAAGAAAATGATCTGTCTCTGTTTGTTTGTGGAATGTGTTGCATTAGATCATTAAAATAACCATTTATGTATTTGAACCACTTCTTTTTTTACTTTTCTCCTTTATTTGGTGTTAGTTCACAGGACTCAGTCTCAGTTTGTCTTGGTCTCTGTTCACTCTGGACTCAGACTGCTCTTGGTTTTGATTAGTACAGTCTTTACTACAACACTATCAAGATCCGGAGAAGGCGCTGCACTGCTCTGATCCTGACAACTTGCCCCAGTAGCATTGAAGGATGGGTCAAATCCAGAGAAAAAATGTTCCTACAGGGACAATAAAAAGTATGCCTTACTTTATGCCTTACAATACCTTAATAGTGTGCTAAAAGTCTGTTTCTGAAATGTTGAAATGTTCCCATTGACAATTGACAATTACGTACAGACAACAGTATGTAAACTAAAATTGATAGCTGCTAACAGTGTTGTAGCACCCAAGACTGGCCTTGATCTTGAGACATTTTTTTCTGGTGTTGGTCTTATTTTGGTCTCAATTGCAGTTCTAATTGGTCTTGGTCCTGGTCTCGAATCCAATTTTACTCAATCTTGTCTCATGTGGTGGTCTCAGAGATTTTTTGTTTTTTTTTACCAATATGAAAATACTATATTACATCATTTTAAAGGAATTGGTTTTCAGCATTAGAAAAAACAGGAAAATGTTCTGTTTATTTGTGAAGTCACTTTATAAAATTCTTCTCCAAAATTTTCATGTTAGTTCACAGGGTTTGGACTTGACCTGGTCATAGTTTGCCTTCAGTCTTGGTCTCGAACCTCAAAAATCTCTGCCTTGTCTTGGTTCACTCTGGTCTTGGACTGGTCTTGGTCTTGATTAATATGGTTTTGACTACAATACTAGCTACTATAGTCCTGGTCAAGTCCATTAACTGACAAGCAGAGTGTGTATTTCACTGTTTGTTGCTAATAAAACTGTTAGTGTTGTGTTGTTTTGTGGATGATTTCTAACAGGTGCATGGAGTGGGACAGTAACCACAGCCTTTGAAACACATGAAATGACGCTGCAGCAGTCGAGCGATTTAATTCAAGTGTCTGAGCACAGGTGGAAGACGGGCTAATGGTGGGGTTACCCAGACACAGCGGAGTGCCTCAGGTGAGTGCTGCCGCTTTGAGCTCTAACCTCAACAAAGTGGACTCGCTCTCATCAAACAGACTCTCTGCTCTTGATCCGACTCCAAGCTGCAGCATGTTTTTATTTCATATCCTCCGTTTACATATACAAGCTCATAGACTACAGCAATTCCATAATTTTCAGCATAAAAAACAGGCCAACATGAGAAGTTTTCAGAGTATTTTAGCTTCTTAACACTAGTAACCAAGATGCCATTTTGACCTGTCATCTATTAAAATGCATGTAACTTTGTTTGTGTAAAAACCAAATGTCTCACAGTCCATGACTTCTCCTAAAAGTGTCTCATGTGTTGTGGAAATTCTAGATTAAAAGATAGAGAAAATATGAGTGGTTTTACCTAGAACAGCTGGGAGGTCATTTTGACCTCCATTATCCCAAAGTAATCCCATGATTGTTTTAGGAAGTACTGCACTGTTGGCTGTTTATTTTATATTACATTTACTGTAAATTGTTTGCTTGCTAAGAAAACAGAAGTGTTCAGATAAATCTAAATACATTTGTTACTGAACATAAAACTTTTGGCCATATTGCACACCTCTAGTTAAGTTGCCAAAATAACAATAAATAAATCAATAAATAACATTTTGATCTAATGGTAATGTATCCCTTTTACATGCTACTTAGAAAAAAAGACCAAATATTCAATTCAATTCAATTCAATTCAATTATAAAGCTAGTAGTAGTGTGAGGTCAAAATGACCTCTCCATTGTTCTAGGAGGTGCTGCAATGTTGTGTGTGTTGGTGTAAGCAGTAGTAGCAGATGCTGGGATTTGGTCTCCTGCCACCATTACTCCAATGATAGTGTCCTTGAGCTGAAAGGGACCACCCCCATTGTTCAGTCTCTGTTCTAGTTCCCCCTCTGTCAAAAACTTTTTATAAAAGTCCAGATGAGATCTCAGAGTCTCATTTTTTCAGAGATGACTTCTATCATACTTCTACTAACTGAATATTTCGGGGTAAAGGGGGGGGGGGGGGGGGGGGTTAAATAGTACATCATAAACAGTTTTTTGTCGGCCGTATTTCTCCAGATTAAGACAACAAGAAGATCTCCAAAGAATTAACTCCAAAGGTCAAACCATGAAGCCCCCTGGCAGCATCCTGCTCTGCTCCATGCATTCCTGCTCCTCTCGGATCGATCCAATGCTTATCTGTCAAGGTGGTGAGTAATTCTTACCATCACAAAAGATGGGAGCAAACGAAAAAAAAAAAAAAGAAAACCAACGCTGACATTCCTGAGATATTCCTCCCGAGTGCATTGCATCTTTGTGGAAAAATGTTATTACATGCACACCGCCTTGTTCGGAAAAGTACACAAGTTCTCTGTCACACAGGGCTTAACAGTCTTAATGGGACATTTAGGGAAAGATTTCCAAGCCTCTGGAACTATATGTCTGGATGAGGAGCATCCAGACGTATAGTTCAGATTATTCAGGCATGTAATGTGGCCTGCGTGACCTCAGCGCACCAGACAGGTAAACACAAGTGGCATGTCCTTTCATGTCCTACACAGCCAGCTATAGCCAATTTAAAGATGAAAAATAAACTATAGACTGCAACTGAAGCACCTAAACTGAGGGCCAGTGTTGCCAACTTAGCGATTTTTGTCAGTAGATTTAGCGACTTAGAACCCCTTAGCAACTATTTTCAAAAAAAGCAGCTAGTGACAAATCTAGAGACATTTTGGGCGACCCTAATGACTTTAAAAAGTTGTCAGAAGTGTTCTGGGAGAGCGTGAGGTGTCATTTCCCCACTTTCCCCACACACTATTTTTAAAAAGAAGCTTTACAGGACACAATTTCTATTATGCAAATTTGTTGTGATGATGTCACTAATATGCAAATGGAGTCAGGTGGCGACATTTAGCGACTTTTTGAGCAGGGTCAAGCTTCTTTCCATTGTAAATAGCTGGCAACACTGCTAAGGGCCTGTTTACATGACAATGCTGGCCAGGAAAACACAGCGGTCATGTCACCCGCGATGCGCATTTACATGAAAACGCCGAAGTGTGAAGAAAACTAAAGTAAACTGTAGTACCCGTATTTGTCCAGCAAATGGCGCGCTGGGCCCTGCAAATGCTCTGCACCACACAGTGAGTAAATAGCAGAGGAAATGATAGCCCCGGTCTGTAACTTTCCAACTACTTTAGGAGCTTGTGGTTTTCTGGAGCCATTCTCATAAATTCTCTCATCAAAGTAAGTACTTGTACAGATATTACTGACGGTTACTGGATTAAATAGGAATGTATGAGGTAAAAAAGTCTCATTTTGTGTTTGCGGGTCAGCTGACATGGACTCGTTTTCACAGTTTTCAGAGAGTGGAACGGCTCCAAGTGGCTCCCCACACTGAGACTAAAACACCTCCTCCAGCGTTTTCAAAAGATTGTGGATTCAGAAAACAGAAACCCAGTCCTTGTGTGAACAAAAGGCCAAACCACAATCAAATCTTTGCGGATTCGGCAAAACCCATTGTCGTCTAAATGGCCCTTAAGGCTATATCCACATAGAGACAGACTTTATTGTTTCAAAAATTCCTAAAAACAGCACCATCTCAGAAAATGAACAGAACTGCTGAAAATGCTGTAATATATCTACCAGGCCTGTTGGTGGCACTGTAACGCTGCAACAAAAACAGACACGTCATGCGCAGACAACTCATGTGATGTAAACATAAGAACATGGTAGTGAATATGAGAGAGAGAATATTTGAGAGGAGCAGAATATTTTGCTCTAAAAACCATTAAAAGCTCGAACACAACACTGTAAAACGCCATTGTTGTTGTTGTTGTTTAGCACATGTAGGTTAAGGCAGAGGTGGGGCTATGTCGTCATCGTTTTAGAAAAGATGCGTATCGGCTGTAAACACAGAAATATGTATACGGCATTTTGAAATCTTTCCACTCTGGAAACTGGCTTCGAAAATGATAATATTCAGGCTCTCAAAACGCCGGAACACCTATACAATAAAAAACCTTTGCGGCTGACCCCATCTCCGTGTGGACAAGGCCTAAGCTTGGGAAGAAGGCTCATGAAAAATCGTGGGCAAAGTCACAAAAATTCTACTTAATTTTGTTGCAACCCAGTTCAACTGTTAATAAGAATCATAAAATAAGTAGGCTCCACATTTCAACAGCTTTTTAATGACTGATGTGGCTGCTTTTGATGGACGATCCTAATTTCTCGGAGGAAGTGAGCTCACCATGGTTGAGAGAGAAAAAAAAAGTTGTAATATGCATACATAAGACTACAACAGGCCGCTTGTAGGCATCCTGGGGCGGTAAACACTCTAAGTATGTGTGTATATTGGAAAGGAGGGGGAGGTCATGGAAATGCAAAGCATCATTAAGCTGTCACACATAACAGTACAGTATGAGTTTCTCTACGCTGGAGTTAGGCGCCAACTTCCCCTATGTGTCACTAAAACAACACGCTCTTAGGCTTCAAGTTCATGGAAAAGGCCAAAGGGATTTTATTGCCCATTTGCAAATCTTAAATGGGAACAAATCTTTAAGAGGAAAAAAAGTCAGGCAAAAAGTCTATTATATAATTTGTGGCTTGTTTGGCGTTTAAACAGCGTACAGAGCAGTGTCGTTTAGATTAGTTCATTTTTATAGTTTTGGAAAATTGGCCTTGTCTGGTGCCAAACTTGTAGCAGAGCTTTGCCAAAACAATTCAGCAGCAGCAGCAGCAACGAATGCCATGACACTATTACAACCTGGCCACCGCTCCCCCGCTTTATACTTGTGCGGTTAGTTAGTCAGTGTCAGCCTTTCATGTCTCTCCTTTTGCCCTACCTGACTCTGCACTCGAGGTTTCCTGCGCAGAGTGGTGAGTTAGCACAGAAGGAGCCTGATGCAAGCGCTATTTGATACACTGAGGTTTCCCCTATTGACAGTTAATGGGAATTCCTTTAGCCAGCAAGATACAGAGCAAAAAAAAAAAAAAAAAAAGCCAGTGAAGAAAAAGAAAAAACAAATCCAAGAACAATTGGTGCACTGTAACAAGTTGAAGCAATGACAAAGAACTAGAGACACATGTAAATGAGGATTATATCAGGCTATACCACTGAAAATATATGCCTCAGGTACGCCACAAGACAGAAGAATAGACAGAAACAGCCGGTCATTGTTTTAGCCCATGCACTTAAATGACATGGCAGTGAATGAATAAGCTTTATCCTCATGCCAGTGTGCTCGTGTAGTTACTTTAGCTGATATGCTGCCACGTTTTACACTCTAATAAACCGTAAGTGTGGTTCCACTTCAGAGAAACACATAAAGCACCTCACACAAACCCCTACCCCAGGAGTAAAATCATATTTGTTTTTTTCACTGCAGCTCTGTGGGCACAGGTTCCACAGCCACATGCTGCATCACTGTTCTATAGCCATGAGTATTTCTTATTATTGCTTTCTACGTATAATCCAGCCACAGGTGGTTACAAGTAAGGCTATGGTCGACCAAGGTCATGCCCAGCACAGTGATTAATCGACCAAGGGCATGTGTGGGGACTTACCAGAGTGTTACACAAAGAAGTGTTGTCACATTTATTAGATGGTAAAACATAAAGAAAAGTTGGCAGTGAAATATATTTTTATATAAAATCATTGGTGTTATATTGAAAATGAAAAATAATCAAGTAATGCATTAGACCAGATTTGTTGAGGCAAAGAGTGAATGCAACTAACTGACAAAGCCCTCACTGAATAATTAGTCAACCAGAGGCTGTCAGCCCAGGTCACGAGTCAGTGTACTTTTTGTGTCAGTCCCAAGCAGTGGGGCCGTAAGGGGGGTAAAGGTTCGGGTGATTTCAAAGACCCATGACTGACAGGGGCCCAGGAAAATCTTACAATAATATGAGGTTAGCTTAGTTTACAATGATAGGGCCCAAAGGTACATTTTTTCAGGGGGCCCAGAAAACCTGGCAGCGCCCCTGGCCCCAGGCCTGGATAAATTAAGAGGACTGTGACAGAAGGAAAGGGTATCCGGTGTAAAAATCTGCTAAATCAATATGCAAATCAGTGGACACTAGGAGACATTAGCAGATGCCAGGTACTTCAGCTACTGTATATACTGTTATATAGACTATAAGTAAGCAATTGTACATTAGTGATACATTAGTAACAGTTACTTCATTGCCAAACTTTCAACATGCCCCATAAATGTCGGTACCATGCCACACCATTGGTCAAACCTGCCATGGTTCAGATGTGACATGGGGGCTCGTCCAGGATTTGAGCATGAGACCTCTTTAACATCTCTGGCCGCACCAATATTTTTTACCATTAATTTGGTCATACAGACCGAACCACTTTTTAAGCAAAGTTAAGTTGGCCTTGAACCTCTTCAGGCTGTCTTTGACCAAAAAGCTTTCTACCAACCAATTATAATCATGATATTATGTAATTCAGGTGTTGGTGTTTGGTTGTATAGTTTATGTTTATTCTGTGTAAGTATTGGTACTGCCCCCTAAACAGACTTGTTAACTGAAATACATGACCTGGGCACCAAATGTGTTTTTGTTTTTTTACAAGAGCAAAAAGTTCAACTCCAACATCCAACACTTAAAAAACAAAGCAAGTCTTCCCCAAAAAGAGCATCTACACATCTACATACAAGGCTACAGGTAAGAAGAGTTATAAAAAACCCTTTGTTTTATCCCTGAAGCTGAATATTTCATCACCCAAAACATGAACTTTTTAAAAGAATTTTGAACTGGGTCCAAAAACATCACGCTGCGAGCACCCGAAGAGTTTAGAAAACATGACATCACAGTGAGAGAAAAGGAGAAGCTTGCAACACATCTGGCAGCTTCACACGGTTTAGCTGCCGATGGCTGTCAGGCAGATGGAGGAACAGTTCACCCTCAAATCTCTGCTTATTACCGCTCTAAAGTCATCATGATAAAGTCATTATCAAATACCTCACACTGCTGCTCCCTGACACTGTTTCTTACAGCAACAGGCCTCACATTATTTCTTCCTCTAGTGTGCATGTACATTCTCGGGGATAAATCAAGACTTAAAAATATAATGGTATTGTTTTGATTTGTGCTTCTGAGCTACATTTTGCAGTTGCACCGCTGCTCCTGCTGACACTGTCCACTTTCTCCACTAAGGAGCTTGTCAACAGTACTTAAAGTGATAAGAGCAGCTCTCCACATGTGAGAGCAAATTGGAAAAGTTTGCATCAAATTTAAAGCTTGTTTTCACTGGAGGGGTACAGCACAGGTTGGGTCAGGGTAGGGCTGCGTACCGCTAAACAATACCTTTGAAGAAAAGTTACAGTACTAGTGGTAGGTAGGTAGTCCTCTGGTACTAGTAATGAAAACTGTTGAAAAAATGTAAGTACTGGTATTGGTACTGGTAAAATCTGAACGGTACCCAGCCCTAAATACCGGGGCATTTCTACTGCCAAAATATGTACCATATGGCACTACTTAGGAATAGCATGAGCTCCTGGTGTGTGGTCTGCTTCCTAAAAGGTAGAACTCTATTGAAACAACATTGATTCTTATGAAAAGATTCAAGAGAAAAAAAGTGAGTGGTAACCTGACTCACCAGATGGGCTGTTACACAGAACTAACAGGAGGCTTCCAAAAAAGCCTTTTCAAAGGGCAGGTACTTAAGATGAAGCACCTGTAGGTAACCACTTATTTTATATCCAGTCAGATTGATGCCATGTAGCCACACTAATAGCTAAACATGCCAATAACTGTCAGTACTGCCACACAATTGGTTTAAACCACCATGAATTATATGCAAGAGCATTGCCCTGAGCAGTCAAAAATCTCAGTTAGTTTGTGAACTTACAGATCTCACAGGAACCACACCTCAAAACAGAAGCATTTAGCCTATAACTATAATAAAATTTTACCACACATCTGGATTCTGCAAGTCTTCTTCAAATAAAATGATTGTTGTGTATAAGGGGGTCTTATTTGTTGCACTTGTGGGACATCACCACTGTCCTCAGAGAATACTCTTCAGAGGTTATTGTACCAAACTAAGCCATACTGACCTGCCCTGAACCATACAACCCAGTGAAAATGAGGCTTTACTGGTAACTGAGTGTATCTAGTGTAGAAGTAGAAGTGGAAAGAGTCCAACTGTGTCGAGATCTTACCTCTGCACAGATTCTGATCATCTGCAATGAACCCGGGGACACAGTTCACAGTCCGGCCGGTCTGTTGTGAGCCCCCCCTCCCTCCGGGTAACACTCTGGGGGGCTGAGGCTGGACCGGGGGCACAGCGGGCCCGGTCTCTGGCACCACATCTGTGGCCTCCTTACTGATGT
Source organism: Bostrychus sinensis (assembly GCA_020698575.1). Classification (NCBI taxonomy): domain Eukaryota; kingdom Metazoa; phylum Chordata; class Actinopteri; order Gobiiformes; family Eleotridae; genus Bostrychus; species Bostrychus sinensis. Next base: position 9,235,292 of record CM036254.1, on the reverse strand, counting down.
AGATCACAGCACTCTTAGGGAGGCACAGATACCCGCCGTAGTGGTTTATACACTGCATCCCACCTTTACAGGCGTCGTCCAGTAAGGCACACTCGTCGATGTCTAAAACACAGAACAGAGTTACAACAACAAGTGACTTTTTATGACAAAACCTTTAACTAAAATTAGGTAGAAATGTGGTCAAGGTCATTCTGATGGCTCTCTGACCAGACCTACCATTAAATATTATTATGAGTGAACAGACCTTTTACTATTTTAACTACACATCTTGCTGAATCAACAATTTTTTATGCATTTAACATATAACATATAACATATGAATTAACAGCAGTGCAGTTGCAGCCAGAGCCCTTTACTAGATTTAATCAAAAAAAGCATACATAAGCTTCAGAAAACTTATAGAATGAAAGACATTAGGACATTAGTGCCACCTGCAGCTTTTATCCTCCTGAACCAGCTGAAAATCAAAACTTAATCCACATTTAAAGTGGTATTTTAAATTGTGTGTTCACAGAAGTAAGTCAAATAGTTTTGCTTTCGAAACAGACATATTATAAGCTTCTGTAGATATGGTCTATGGGTGTCTGGCATATTTCAGATTTTAGAGAAATGCTCAGTTTATGATGTTAATATTCATATTAGCTTATGTGTATTATTCTACATTGCATATTTGAGCCAATTGCCTTACCTTTGCATTGCTCCCTGACACTGTCATATTCATATCCTTCCGTGCACTGTGGAGGACATACAACATGTTAAATAATGTATCTGATGAGGGTTAAAACATACAATAATATATTAAATGCAGTGGCACTTACTGTGTAGGAGATGGGCTCTTCAGCCTCCTGGGACAGGACGTGTGTGAAAAGCGCACAGAGGCACACGCAGATGCCAAGCATGTTCAACCAAGCTCCGAGCACTCTGCAGACGAGACGCACAGGAACCAAATGAATAGATAGGAGCGCAAGATCATTTTTGGGTTGACAAGCCGACAAGTTTTAATACCAGTTATTACATCATTGATGGCATTGCTTAACGAGTCCCAACATCTCCCGCTGCTGGCGTGATGTTTATGTTGGCGCCGCTCCAGCTAAATCTGCGACTTCGACTGAGTGAAATGTTTTTTCTGCTGTTTTTCTCCAAAAGGATTAGTGCGTAACACGCGTAAAGGTCGTGCGTAAACATGCCCCTGTGCGCCAGTCAGCGTTGGGCTCACGTTGATTTAGATTTGTTGCTTGGCATCGCTATATGTTACTTATGCCTACACTGTTGCAACATAAATCTCTTTTTATCAGTCATCTTTATCGCATTTTCTGACAGAAGTACAAGACGTGGTGCATATCTGATCCCAGAGACGTACCTGGAGTTACCTGCGGATCTCCGTCTCTCCCCGAAGGTAGCGTTGAGAAAGTTTAGCTTGGCTGTGGTCTCCCCGTGAGCGCAGAGCAGTGGATGTTGATCAGATGGTTGCTGGAGCGCATGCAGGCAGGCAGGCAGCACTTGGGATGAACATGCGGTGCGTAAAGTATGACATGCTGGGGGCGGTGTACCGGGGCAGGTTGTTCTCTGGCCGCGCTCAGAAGCAGCATCAGGCTACACTGGCTCCCTCTATAGACTGACGACCGTCGAGGATTACAAATTCAAGGAAGCAATTTGTCCCATCTCAAAGAATAATGAAAATATAACGCTTAAATATGATCCCCAACCTGAATGTACCGCCATAGGGTTACATGCAATAAGGTTTATACTTTACAGAAGCAATGTCTTTATGGATTAGTGTGTTAAACTTAAATAAAACTTTTGTCCTTTATAAACCGCGTAATTACTTAGATGGTCTTTAACACCCTTTTGCATAGAAGAGGTTTGCTACCATTATTAGGCACAATTGAACTCTTTTATTGGGGCACATTTTTGGGCTACCACTGGCATTTATTGCACATGTGGTGTTCGGTATTTTAACTAGGACCAGTCCAGTGGCTGTACGTGTTAGCAGCAGCAGGTGGCAAAAGCCCCATTATCTGTCGAAGACTTCTGTCAGCGAGCACTACATTAGCCTCTAATAAATTTCACTGTGTATTTACAAGATGCCTGCGCTTTAGGAACATCTGCTGAAATTGGCATGGCTTTCTGGATTTCCCCAAGGTGAAAAAACAAAGCGCGTGGTTAAGCGCGTGTGCCAACAACACAGCGCGCAGATATGAGAGGGGGGGACTTGAACTTGGCACCACTTCCTTAAAAAGTTGACCTTCTAACCTTTTCGCTCAGGGTGTGGCTGACAGGGTTGCAGAAATACCAAGCAAAGGTTTGTGTGAAAGTTTAATTATATTGGCTGTAAGCTGTAAATTCTCCTAAGGTCACAAGATAAGAGTGTATGTGTCCTTAATAAAATCATCAGTAAGCTTTTTAATTAGTTTAAAGTTACAAGAAAGATTAGATAGAGATAAATAGAGAAGTTTTTCTAAGGCTGATCAAAGAGGATGTTCCCTTTGGTGCTACACATCTCTGAAAACAAATTAGACACTTGTGCAGTTAATGACAGAGGTGAAACCAAGGTAGGAGGCAGGATTTCCCTCAGGTGAATCTGAAGGTGAGTCCCAACAAAAAAAACAACTTTTGTACTGCTAAAAGTACAAAAGGGGGAAGAAAATGTCTTTTTAAGTCCTCAAGTGCCCGTGGAGAAGAAAAAGATAATTTGGTGTACTGCCATGCACATTTCAGAGTGATAGATAAGCCCATAGCTCAACATAAGTAGTACTTTGAGTTTCACAACATTTCTCATTATAGCAACCTAATCCCCAGACCACAGCACTGAATAACACATGCACAGACACAGAGAGTTGGATATGGCAAAGAACCTGTTTATTGTCAAAGAGAAGATATACAACAACATCCTTCATTCAAAGTAGTCATAATAGTAGTAGTAATGGTACTGAAGCTTCTTTCGATGCTGAAGGCAATGCATCAGATCCTGTTGGCTCTTCAGCATCAGCCAATCAGTTCCTGATGCAGTATCATCCGCATCAGAAAGCTCATGGTCCAGCAGGCGCCACTGCAGACTGTACAATACATTTATGAACCCTTAATGTGAGATAGGTGATGACCCATCCCATAATAAAACACCAATTACTATTCTTTTGATCTAACAAGACGACAATAGCCTCTACTGTACAGTACGCATCTGTGTAAGTCAAGATGGCAGCAGAAGCATCTGGAAAGTGAATTCATGCAAATTCAGAGTGGGCATGCATTATGAAAGAGCTGCAAGAGATGAGGCTGCACTTCAAAAGACAGTGGAAAAAGTGCAGAGAAAGTGGGGAAGGGAGTGTGAGGGGAGTGCGAGCAGACACACCGGGTGTCGCTGAAACGCTCTGGTGTAATTGCAGTGACATCTTCATTGAGAGCTCTCCATCTCTTTCCTGTGAGCTCCAAAGGGCGTCCTCTGATGCTGGTCGATGGGGAGAGCGGCCGAGGCAGTGTTTAGCATAATCCCAGAGGCCATTGTGAGAGCAGCTAGTGAACCACTCACAGTTGCCAGCTGAGATTTCACCAAAACGCAGCAGAATACGAGGAGGGGATGAGGCAGGGAAACCAGAGGTGGAGGAGGGGAGGAATGTGTGGAACAGACACTGTACAGGGCGAGTAACGAAGAGAAAAAAAGCTTATGGACCATAAATATTGTATAGAAGCTGAACAAAGTGACATTTTATTTCTTGTGTTGAGTCATTAGGACTGGCAGTGTGGTTGTACATCAAGGCAGTTATGGCTTAGCCTGCGGTGCAATGTGCGGCCTGCACAGTGGGAGCACATCAAAGGGGCACAGTCTCGAGTGTGAGGCATGTTTTCAACCAGGTGGACTGCACCTGTTGGCTCACATTCAGACCTCTAATTTAATAACCTTCCTGCTCTCTGCCTTTATTCACTCCTTACTCATAACAGCCCAGCATATAGTAAGAAACCTGCAAAAGCAAAGCTGACAGATCCACACAGATATTCTATTGTAAAAAGATCATTACCTAAAGTGTGAAATCCTTTTTCAGTGATTCAGGGGAGCAGGTGGTTTCTAGGAGCTCTGCTTTTTTTTTTTTTTTAATGCTCAACCAAAGTCCAAAACCTGTGGGCTGTGACGAAGGCTGTACGTAACAAAAAGAGGTTTCTGACTGTATTAAACTGTTGAATCCAATCCTTTTTGGATCAGCAAAATGGTCTGATCTTGATTTTAAAAATATGGTAAAGGTCAGTGACGGGGCAAGAAGGAAATGGAAATTCTGGCAATTTAGGGAATACTATACCACTGTGTACTATAGGGACTCAAAATATAAAGCTTTTATCCCTGAACTAGAAGTGTTGTAGCGCTCCAGACCTCTGGTCTTGGGACCATTTTTTTACAATCTTGGGCATGTCTCGTCTTTGCTGCAGTTTTACTTGGTCTTGGTCTCAAATCCAACTTTACTCGGTCTTTTCTCAGTCTCGGATGTGGCAGTCTCAGAGATTTTATTTAGCAAACATTATAAGAAAATGCTACTCTTCATAACTTTGGGTAATGAGTTTTCTGCTTAAGAAGAATCAGGAAAATTTTCGGTTTTCTTTTTGCACTAAATTATTCAAGTAGTCATGCACGTATTTGAATTTTTTTTTTACTTTACTTCACCCCTTTATTTAGTGTTATTTCACAGGGTTTGGTCTCCACTTGGTCTCAAACATTTAAAGTCTTGGCCTTCGCTCTGGTCTTGGTCTTGTTTAGTAGATTCTTGACTACAGCACTCCCTCAGTTTGATTCCAAACCTGGGCACTATATCTTTTACCATTGGGAGATGCGGCCAATTCCTCCAACTTAGACAGCTTATAGCCAAAAGTTAAATTTAACAAAAGTATTGATAAGCTATATGTTCAACAAATAGAAGTCATACAGGTAAATCTAGGTTGCATATTTTCTATTACCAAAAGATATGTGCACACATTATGGGTTGCATGTCCTCTCTGTGTTACTGTGGGTTCTCTCTGGGTAACTCCCACCGTCCAAAGACATGCAGGTGAACTGGTGACTCTAAATTGCCCCTAATGGATGAATGTGAGAGTGAATGGTTGTCTGTCTGTGTCCCTGCAACTAAAACAGTCCAGGAAGTGCACCACCTAAGGTCCATAATTACTGAAACAGGCTCCAGTACCTACCTGCCACTCTTAACTGGAAGTGGTAGATGATGAATGAATGAATTATGGTTTGAAGTAAGCCTTTTGTGCGCATTAAACCAACTGCAGAATCTCTCCAGGTGAATGTGAGAAAACAAAGCACCATCACAGTTGCCTGCAGAGATTACACAGTCAGTTTTTTTCCAGGTCTGCGGTGGGTAGAAAGTCAATCGGCAGCAGATGGTTAACACGGACCAGGATAAAGGAGCGGCTTTGACCCCCTCTCGCCTACACTTGGTCCCAAAAGGTCTCGCGTTACCATGGTGACCTGACCAGGGCACGTGCCTCCTTTTGTCGATGCGTGTCCTCCGGGGTCAGCCGCACATCCAGCTTGGGGGGTCAAATGTCACGCTGGCCTTTCGCTGAGGTCGCCACTCACCAGCCTTCAGCCTTTGACCCCTGGAACACAAATTGGGAAATGGGCGGGTGGAGGGGGATGAAAGTGATGGAAGAGAAACAGAAAATGTTCACTAAATTTGCGTCAGGTTTTGACTCATAATTACATAATTTAACATGGGTAACACTTTAGAATAACTCACACTAAAAAGCATTAGTTAAGCATTAGCCAAGGGTTAGTAATCAGTTAATTCATTTACAAAGCATTACTTCAACATTTATAAATCAGAGATATAATCAGTGTTATTAATGCATAATTCTTGAGTAATAAGCTCATCCAAATCAATGAAAAAGTATAAACATCCAAGTCAGTGCAGTATCTATATTGGCATCTAATGTTAGTATTGCCATTTTTATCATTATACTGTGCTTTGTACCATTATAGTTGCAATAGTCGCTGTTCGTTTGTGCCTCTTTGTGTGTGGGAAGGGTATGTTTTAAGGTGTACATAAGTCACTGGTACACTGTTCAATGAATCTTGTATGTTTAATGGTCTGTTTATTTAAAGAAAATCAATAAAGAAAGATGAAAAAAAAGTTAATTACGTATTTATTTATGCTTTATTGCTGTTTAATAGTCAGAAGCTTGCTCTGAGCCCATACAGTTGTGGTGTCCTTTTTAAGATTTTGCACACCAACACTGCCTCCGTTCATAGTATGTGGTAGCTGGTTGCGACAGGAAGGGCATCCAGTGTAAAAACCAAGCCACATCGCTGTGCGACTGGTTTGTTGTGACGACATCGAAAGAAAAACAGAAGAGCTAATAAAAACGTTTAAAAGTCAGAAGAGAGTAGTAATGAGTCACGTTTACCTTTTTAATAAATAGTTTTTTCAGACCCTACTTTTTACTTCTAATGGAGTAATATATTTTTATAGACAAAACTCTTGGCTTATGTAGTCAAAAGTGAGATTTGGAAGTTGTTTTTTCTTCATACCTTACTTTAGGATGTCTTTTTTTATTATTCTTGTTTGGAAATACCGGAATTTGCACAATTTTTTATGTTGATAATATGATATGATTAATATGATAATATGATTACATTATTACTAAAACATAAAAATCTCCAATAATACTGATAATACTAAATCAGACATTACATCTTAACAGTTACTCAGTAGTTTTTTTTTTTGTTTGTTTGTTTTTGTTTTGTTTTTTGAGCAAATAATTTTTTACTTTTATGAGTAATATAATTTTGAAGTAACAATACTATCACTTTTTGGCTGCTATACCCACCTCTGTTTAAAGTGGTGAGTTTTTCTAAAGCATTAGCAAAAAATGTTATTTCCACAAATGTCCATTTAGACAAATACATTGAAGAAATCTAGTGTGAAAAAATGGACTCTCCAAGAAGCTCATTAAAGCATCACAGTATAGCCTTTTATACAATTGCAGTATACTCTTATTTCACTGTTATCATATCATCAATAACTATGAAAACAAACAAGCATCATTATTACAACTTCAAAGTTATATTATTACTACATGTTGTTGGGAAGCTGAATAAAGTTTCAATATTGAGCCCATTTAAAGCTTAAATACTGTGTTTAATTACATGAAATACACTGGCCATAAAAGTTGAGGTAAAGATTAGAAAAGTAGGTTTTCCGTGTGTAAAAAGTGACTCAGTCAGACCAGCCAAGAAGCACTGAACATGTACAGTAATCATTCCACGTCTAACACTGTGTCTCCCTCTGGTGGTGAATATCATACAAAAGACATATAATGCATAATGTACAGTATATTGCAAAAGTATCATTTTAAACCAATTAATTAGACAGCTATTGGTCTGTAAAAACATATTTCGAAGTGTTAGAGCCCACATTACTCAAACATGCAATAATGTATACAAAGACTTGGTCCACTCATTTTTATCACCATGAATACTTAATGCTGAAGAGTTTGCTGACCCAAATGCACCGTCTTTTATAAACAAAACAATCCGACCTACAGTTGGAACATTTTGGGAAGTCCTCCTTTGCCAGAGGTGCAGTGTATTCTATTGAGCCTTGCTGCTTGTTGGGATATTCAGGTCACTGAATTGCAAAGTGTTGCTTGGGCGTTGACAAAGGAAAAAATCTTAAGTTTATTAAACGGAACAGGCTGACAGTCCACACTTTGTTAGGCAGTGAATGAACAGAGTGGTTTTGACAGGCCTAACCTCTTAAGCTTTGGGTCCCACTGAGCTCGGCACAGCTAGAGCTAAATGCCATCTGTCCCAACATCATGAGGGCCCACCCCCCCCAACCTGTCCCCCGACACTTGAGAGCATAAGAACTATGCCACTCTGCTATTAATGTGGAATAATATAAGAAATATTAATATGCATGTGCTCAACAAGGCCTAAGTTTTAGAAAAAAGCATATATTTTTTGAGAAATACCAACTCCTCTAAAGTACTAAGAGACAAATGTGGCTTACACAGGCATAATCAGCTATTACATATTACAATTACTTATTACATATTTTTCAAATATATAAAGTTATAATTTTGGGCTGATATGAAGGATTTGGAATGAGATTGAGGCAAAGTAATTTTCAGTTTCAGTGCAGTGTTTTTCAAGCGGTGGGTCAGGACACAAAAGTGGATTGAATGTCCCTCTATTGAGAATAGTTTCAGTTTTCAGCTTGTTTGAAGCCCGTCGTTTTTATGGCTTAAGGGTGTAATTCGTATAGCTTGTAGTAAAACAAAATTAGAAAAACAATAGTAAAAGTAGGTCACAATAAAATGGCTCACGGTTAAGAGCCACTGCTTTAAAATATTACACACAAAGGCTGCTGTAAACTTAAATGGATTTCAATAAATATCTATATTTTCATATAAGGAGGTTGTGAGGTTGATCCTAAAGCCAGCTGTCACACAAACTCTCTGGGTGTTGTGCAAGACGTGCATGTGTTAGGTGAATTAATGACTCTGAATGTCCCCTAGTGAATGAATGTGAGAGTGAATGGTTGTCTGTGTGCCACTGTCCAGGATGTACCCCGCCTAAGGCCCATAGTCACCAGGATAAGGTCTATTACATGCAACCCAGAACAGAAATAAGTGGAAGATGATTATTAGTTATTATATAAATTTGTAGTGATTATTTCTGGCAAGGCTTATGTTCTCATGAGATGTCAGCTTTTCTCACTTGGTGGAGTAATCAGATACCAATTCTCACACCAGTCTTAAATGCAGGTTGGTTTCTTTTAGCTCAAAAATAAAATAAATTTAAGGCTTAATATTTCAGGTCAAAAGTTTGTTGTTACTTATTTCTGCATGTGCCAGTAGCTAAGAGTTTGACGACATACATCAGTGCTTCTTAACGGATCTGATTCTTGAATCCCAGATCATTTTATTGTGACCAAAGTTTACTCTTTATTATTATTATGTTATTACCATATTTATGCCTTGTACTGTAAAATCTATTTCCATTTTATGTAATGAAAAGAATATTTTGGCTTCAAACAAACAGAGAAAATGAATATTCAACTTCCGAGACCACCAGCAGAGAATCACTGGCTCACACACCAAAACACTAAAGACGAGGGCTGGACAATATATCGTGAATTTAACATTATCGCAATATCAGGAAAATCCATATCGCAATAATGTTATGGTACTCCATCTGACAGACGTTTACACTGTCAGAATTATGCTTTTTCCTATCAGAGCTTTAAATAAAAATGTGTTGTGAGCAGATAATGTCCTGGTCCTGTCCTGTAGTTTTGAGTTTTGACTTTCTTTCTGTACTTCTATATCAAAAGAAAGAAATGACTAGAAATGACTCCCTGAAGAAGGCTGTTTGTTGGCCGCTGAGCGTGGGTCTAAGTACAACCCAGTACGCTAAGATTTTAGGAAAATATAGCCACATGAAATAAAGACTTTTTTTTGTTCTTTAGGTAAATGAAGATTGCCTTGTTTTTTTTCCTCACTTTTACTGACAGTTTTATTGTTATCGCAATATTATGCCTAAAACCTACAGTATTTATAACATTTTTTAACACAAAAACGTAAATGGGCACAGGTTTCTGCAGCTCTTGAGGTCGTTAAGTGCCAAATCAGACCTGCCCCGCTCTGTACCGCTGCCCTTACAGTGACACAGCCCTTTTCAAAACCACCACCCCCCACACACACACTATTGTTTCCTTCTGTTGGTCTCTCACTGCTCCTCATCAAAACCAATTTTACTTTCGGTTTTCAACACGTTTTTTACGCTTTGCTGACTTGCACATACAATGCCCCGACACCGCGATAATGATATCACCGTCCTTTCAGAGTGCCGTCCGCTCCGTTAGCTGTCACCCAACGTTAGGTGCGAAGAATGACCCCTGTGTCCCCCGTAGCCAACGTGTGTGTGCGTGTGTGTGTGTGTGTGCGCGCGTACGCCTTTGCACTTCATTAAAAGGGGGCTCTCGGGGGCCTTAAACTGTACAAGCAATTGTCTTTCCCTAACAAAAAGACTGACGCATTGTATCGGTCGGAGGTAAATTCATCAAAGGGCACCGATACAATGGACAGAGCTTGCTCAAATTAAAAAAGCGGGTCTTTAAGGAGGCTTCCTGAAGGGGCCCGTATTGTAACTGTTTGTTGACGGTGCAGACATGGGTGAGATAACGGCACAGCGTGTGAACCGAGGGTCTCGGTGCAGATGTGTGTGCTCTCTGGGTGCACAGCGCAGGGTCATTTCGCGGACTACCCATAGAGCAGCGAGGTGGACAGTGAATAAAAACAATTGGGATCTCGATGAGCTGAAGTGACAAGCGGATTTGTAACGTCTTTTCCGTTGGATTCAAGGAGAGCTGCTGTAAAAAAAAAAAAAAAAAAAATGTAAGGAGGAGACAGGATTGGTAGAAATTGGGGTGGGATGTTAGCACAAGCTGCACAAAGAAGTTTCAATCATTATAAAATAAGCACATGAAGTGGAATAAAAAAAAAAGAGGCTATGTTAGTGTCAGAAGCTAAAGGGTGTAAGCCACATTGTTGGCAAACTTGAGATGTACGGTTTATATTTTAAATGAAAGCCTATGAAGAGTTAATTTGTACTGCCAGAATATCACAGTAATGTTGCCAGTAAATCATAAAGATATGGTTTATTCGGTGTCTATATGTGCATATAACTTCTGTACCGTTCTACTGAGAGCTGGAATTTAGTTAGCTAAAGTCAGTTATTTTATTTCCCCAAAGTCACAAATATCAATTTACAAATACATTGAAAATAACTACTGTGACAAGTGTGAACAAATGGACTCTCCAAGAAGCAACTTAAAGTTTATGAGATGGGGTCCATCCATAAAATGTTGAAGCCAAAAATGCAAACAGTAAAGAAATAATGTAAAATATATTTTATTAATGGGTTAACCACTGCTGTAGTGTGCTCTGCTTGGTCATCTGTGTTTGTGAATACTTCAGCTTTCAGGACTTTTTAGGAAAAGTCTGATCAAATTGTTCCTTTTTTTGCATCACCTGTAAAGTTGGGGGAAACGTCACTTACGGCCAGTTAGAGTCCCAGCCCTTCATTTGTTTTATGAGTAAAAGCAGAACAGGTAGACAGGTAATCCTACATAAAAAAAACTCTCTGTAGTTATGTTGAGGTCACGTTTTAATGTATCCCACCATGTGTTGTGGAAGTGCTGCTATTTAGCCTCTGCACTGCACTCTCATACAGCAGACGCCTGACTGTCCGCTCCATAGTTACGTCCCATCTTGGTTATTGGCCACATAATTCCTCCACACATCTCTTCAATCTCACACACAAACAACTGACTACAATTATCATTTCGTATGCTTCAGTGTATCGGCCTCGCAAGCAATTTTCTGCCATTTAAATGTGAATTTATGTCTCATGCAAATGAGGGGGACTCCATTTGGACCCACTGCAGGACTGGCCTTTTTACAAGGAGCATCTTGTTATTGGTCTCTGGTCATTTCAAGGTCTCTGTTCATCACCTAGATTTAACGGACAGCGCTGTGGCGGCGCAGTAACATCTTACTATCTCACCTCTAAATGAGAATGTAACAGCAAACAATGGATTTGTGTTGAGGCACAGGACACAGGTTTTTAGATGTGATTTAACTTTGGACCAATTTTAAGCATCACTATAATGTATATTCCATACATATACTGTTACATCATTAAAACAACTTCAGCAAATGGATTACTGACCAATAAAAAACATTATAGTGTAAAATTTTTTTCCAAACACAGCCTAATTAGACCTATTTTCTCTTTGTGTTTAAGCCAGCCATATTTCTTTATTTAGTTGCTACTTTGTTCAAAAAGGTGCTGAATTATTTCAGGTTCGATGTCACGGTCCTATCCTGATGATAAACCCTGGACAATTATTCAGTATCTGACCAGGCCAGTTATTGGTTGCTTTATTAGCCATATCAGCAACAGACTGCAGAAACACATGACCTTTGCAAAGAGCATTTGTTGGCGTGCCGATTGCGTATCGCTTTAGTGGCCTCCTGACCATGGCTCATTTTTTTACTGTGCCCGATTGGATTACTAAAACAAAAGGTCTAATCTGGTGACCACCAAATGTTAAAGGCACTTTGCTCCCAAGAGGAACATATAGCACACATAGTGGTATCTAAACATTGCATTCATTTTAGGACTGCACAATATATCGCCAATTTATTGTTACTGCAATATCAGCAAATGCAATATCTGTATCGCAAGAAACTAAATGCATCGCAATAACGCTGTAGTCCACTACTTTTAGGTCATATAAACATTAAAACACCATCTTTCTTCAATTTAGTACTGGTTTATTTAGCCTTGGTTTAATCCTAGTTTAGTTCTGGTTTAAGTCATGCTTTAGCCTAATTTTTGTCCTGGTTTAGCCACTTTTTTGTCCCAGTTTAGCCTCGTTTTAGTCCTGGCTTTGTTTTTTTTTTTTAAATCCTGGTTTAGCCTTATTTTAGTTCTGGTTTTTCCTCATTTTAGTCCTGGTTTAGCTTCGTTATAGCCCTGTTTTAGCCTCATTTTAGTCCTGGTTTAGCCCTGTTTTAGCCCTGTTTTAGTCCTGGTTTAGCCTTGTTTAAGCCCTGCTTTCGCCTTCTTTTAATCCTGGTAGTTTAGTTTCATTTTTGATTGTGACCCAGCCAAGAAAATACACAAAATTGTTTTCCAGCTTAAATTAAACTGAAATTACTAAGTGAAAAAGAATAACTCTATAACATATATTATTCGCAATGTTCAACACATTTATGGCAAACCGCATGTTTTTTCTAACATCGTGCGGCCCTAATTCACATTATGGATGTTGTTTGCTGCTCATCCACCACCACTGTAGCTCCAGCTACGATACCCGAGATAAATCCAAAGTGAACCTGTCAGCTGATCAAACCCAGCCTGAACGAGACCTTGACCAAAATCATTGATCACTTTCTGTTATCACCGGAGTAACCGTTCCACCTGCTGCTGATCACACGCCCTCCGCAGAACCTTTCCCACTGTTGCAAAATACACTAAAGCTGCTTCATCTCTTATCCAAAACTCAAGGTCTTCACACTTATCCATCAAAAAAAAACAAAAAAAAACTATGAGGCCTTGCTGTGTGGAACTGCGGATCATTTCTTTCTTGCCCTGTGAGATTAGTATAAATTTATAAAACAAAACAAAAAGGGCTGAGAAACATGCATAGTCATTATGTTCGCAGCAGAAGAGAATGAGAAGTCGCATATCACGGCTGTGAAGCAGTGTGGGGGGATCATGGTATAAAGCAAGCATGTAGACCAAATGTGAAGTTAATAAAAGCTGACTGTAGATACAGTGAGAGGGACCTCTCCCGCAGCACTCTCTTCTATAGAACTCTGTTACAATACAAACAGACCACATGTCCCAGTCTGGGTTTTACCTTGTGTACAAAACTGGAACTAGAACTACACCTCTGTATGATCCTGAAAATCTGTTGGGACTGTTCGTGTAGGGCTGAGTTATAAGGTACGCAACGTGATTTAAGACGCAGCCATAAACATGAGGCGGATGTGAATGGATTTCTGAACAAAGTGCAGAAAATGCAGTGTTGCAGGTAAAATGCTGTGTAATTCCAGCCCAGAGAAAAGGACAGGAGGGACCAGAAAAAGAGCAATGCGGCTCTCTGTGCATTTGTGATTGATGGTCTCTGTCTGTGCAAGAGCTGACTGAGCAACATGTACATCTCCGTTATTCAAACACTTAATGGCATGCACAAATCCTAAGTGTGTTCATTCCAACATACATGCAGCGCCTGGACTATTCTCACCATGTGTGGTTGATCAGTGGAGGTAGGAAGCATACCATGTAAGCAGACATTGTTATTGAGTCCACCCTGGAATCTCGTCACACAGCATCTCTTCCTCATCGTGGAACACTGTTGATAAAAAACAGAACAACATTAAAATGTTTAAGAACTACGCACAACAACAATGTTCATCTCAGTCTTTGCTGTTATAGATCACGACTACTGTATACGACACACACTGGTCCATCCGTGATCCTGTCACATCTCTGTGTCTAGTGCCAAGACATGTGTGGACTGGCAGAGGGCCAGGCTGGCCCCAGCAGCCCAGCAGACAGGCCTGCATACTGCTGACACATCGCTAACATCAGCCAGGGAGAGGAGACCTCTGGGAGATGCTTGAGCATCGCCACAGCACCACTGCACATTTACAAGGAGCCATGCACTTCAGCTACAGTAAACAGTAAAGAGTCACAATAACAGCAACAACAGCATGAGACATTTGAAAGATCACTTTCATAACTGTAATATTTATTCCTATGTAAATAAATGACAGTTGTGGAAGTATAATGAACATGGCTACACCCTGAAAACAACCTCAACCATATTTATGAACCACTGAGAGCGACTTCTGTTGTGCATTTAATAAATCAAGCCTCAAAAAACAGATGCTTGCATGTTTTCAGGTACATTTAGTTTTTATGGTGAAATAATACAAATCGTGCACAGCGAGAAGAAATCAAAAGATGTAAAAACACCTAAGCGTGCCGCCATCGCCATTTCAGGACGGCAAAACCCTTTTCAGGTTACAGAGCGCAGTCATTCCATGTTTTGACCAATGATTACAAAGGTTTATGAAAACAGAATGAATGAAGACTGTGATAGAGATTAAACAGGCACTGACTCCATTTAGGCTCTTTCTCATCATTTTCATTCACTTCCATGTGATTCTAATGGCCGCCCTTTGTGACTAGCATGGCATGCTAATGAGATTGGCAGAAGAACGCGTGTCATCGATATGCACAGCTATAAGCAGGAGTGCCACTGATTGATGATGCAAACTCTCTCCCAATAGCCTTGTGTGTGACCTCTGACTCCTCACCCCTCGAGGGGTTAAACTTATTACCCTTTGACTTGTGTGACCTCCGCTATGAAAGGAATGAGATTGAAGGATGACCACAGCTCAGGTCCTATTGGCCCCTCTCTGGCCAAACTGTGGCCAAAGGGCTGACCATCCAAACCCTAGAGGGATGTGACCCCGGCCCTGCCACACGCTCTGTGGATAATACTATTAACAGGTCAATACAGGCCTCAAACTGAGGAAGGGGGAAGAGAATGCTGCTTTAACCTAAAGGATGAGCACAAGGAAGGGAACAGAGGGACATGCTGTAGGAACAGATTTTCACCAGGCCAGGCCTGTTTCAACAACTGCTCACCAGTTTGAGCTCCAAACTGAGATAATGTTCAGATCAACAATTTATACTCAAGCAAAAATATGTGACAGTGTTTCTCACAAATGTTACAAAATATTAAACATCAAAATGATGAAAACACCAGTTTAACATGGTCACAATCAAAGCTCAAAATGTAAATGTGAAATTATATTGTGGAACAAGGATATTAACGAAAGTAGAGGGCGAAATGCTGCGGCATATCCCCGAAAACCTATGAATACGGTTTTCAATACACCCAATCAGCGGAAGTGCTGCCACACAACATGGCCCTCGTGCTGGTGGGTAGGTGTGGGTGTTTGCTAGTACAGCATGTTACATGCAAGACATGTGCTCTTACACTCAACCCACGGTTCAGACTGATTAACCACTCATTATTTTACCAGTTCAATTCTCTCTATGCAAGCTCTAAAAGTCTTTGGTAAATTAACTATACAAAGACTTTTAGACATCTATAGTATGATTAAAACTCTATCACATTTCTAAGTGTAAGACTGCACTTAAGTCAGGCACCACTTCTAGCCACATTACTATAACAAGCTTACAACACACTGCTGCTTCAGAGTTTCTGAGATATACGAGACGTTTAACTGGATCTTAAAGATGATCAGAAATGGGGTGTACACACAGCATACATAATGCGCTTTTGTCTCCCCCCTCCCTGAAGATTTAAGCAACAAAATCATAAAATGTATTGCTGAGTACAGCAACAAGCAACTGAAGCCTTAGATGCTATTAAATGAGTTTTGAACACAAATACTAAAAGCACATGTATCTGCTACAGATCACTCAGCTAAAGTTATCAGACATAAGACCAGCGAGAAGCTTGTAAACAAGCAGACAGCTTACATTGAGGCGCACATGCAGCCTCACTAACACACACACACATTAGCAGCAGAGAGGCTACTGGGTTACTCTGACACATGAGCAGAGAAAGCCCCAGAGGACAGCCCAAACACACCAACACTACCAAACACTGTTTAAATAAGAGCGAGAGGCAGAAGCACACAGCAGAGGTACCTTCTGAAGCATCCATGTGAGGCAGAAGGGTGGGACACCTGCACGCCCTGGCACGGTCTATCCAGCGCTCCTCAGCGACTGCTGCCTCTCGGAGCAGCGTGTGTATGAGCTACATCAGAGTGGGTGTGTGTGTCAGAGGGAGGGGATCCCACCCCTCCTAAACGGGATGGAGGGGTAGGTGGGGCCACTGCAATAAAGCAAACACACACACATCCACACACTTTTTCTACGCTTGTTATGTCCTCGCCTCTCTGCCTCTTTCCCGCCTCCACACTTGCATCTCTGTGGTTCTTTACTACTCTTGCTGTGTGGCTGCTTTGCTCTCACTGGCGCTGCCTCATGCTTCCCCCTGAACTCTCCCTGTACTCTCTGTCCCGCTCCTCTGTCTCTGTACTGTAACATGCAGCAGGAGTGGCACATATGCTGTTCTGGCTGGTGGTCCTCGCCCTCCTAACCTCCTGGTGTGAGTGTGTGTGTCCCATTGGGCTGTAGTCCCACAGTACAGCCGCTCAGATTAGGCGGGATGGCCAGAGCGTGGTGTGTTTTAGACATGAATAACAGAAGAGCGTCACCAGGAAACACCAAGAGCAGCGTAACGCACTTAAAAACATCTTATCGCGACCAGCCTTAATTCCCTCCACTTTTCTGGCCAAAAGACAAATCCCTTATGATTTGGAGAAGCCACCATCTCTACATGAATCATCCTCTTACTCCATTGGCCACACGTTGTATTGAAAATATTGATTTTTTTCTCCCCTCTCCTCGTCCCACCCCCTACCACAGGACTGATTGCGAGGAAACCCTTCACAACGGTCACAAACAGGAAGTGGAAAAACAAACCGCGGGTGTGTTTCCATTGACCATAATGGCGGATTTCGAAGATTCGCTCACAACAGTAAAACATGAGAATGACACTGACACTTTGCAGCACAGTCACAGCCAGGATGTGCCAAAGCTCCTACAAGTCGATGAGTAATCACAACATGGAAAATGTACAGAACAGCTACAGTGATGCCAAACATAATAATCTCATAATGGTTTTAAATTATGAACGAAGCAACTACAGTAAAAATCAAGGGTAGGGTTGCACAATGTGAAAAAAACATGCAGTATGCCATAACTTTGTTGAATATTGAGATGACAATTAAATTAAAATTACTGTAAGCAGCATACACTCATATTGGTTTAAAAACAATACTGCAGTCTAAATCAAAACAATGGTCTGTGGGTTGTCAGTCACAGTGAGCTCTAGTTTTGTAGCTCTGCTGTGAGCCGTGTCCTCCTGCAGGTACAGATGTGGCCTGTGTGGCAACCAGAGCTGCTTTTCTGATTGGACGATCGGCGATGTGAGGATTTTAGAACCAAAACAAAAATGTAAACATAAACAACTTGGCCATTATGTAAAATATTGTTTTAATTGTGAATAAATCAGCTGTGCCATTGTAATCAGTAAAATTAATATTTGATTTAAACATGTTTACATCATATCTGAGGACACACGTGGGTAATTTTTATGAAGTATTAAAATAATATACTGTTCATAGTACCTTCAAATGACAGCTGAAATATAAGTTCCTGTATTCACTTGTGTCACAATGAAAACTTAATGACTAAACCTGGTCTAAAATCTGGCTAAATTGTGACTTTAAATATTTTTATTATGGTCTCAACTGGGGCTTGACATGTACTTTATTGCTCACTGGCCACCATGACAAGTCACTGTCGCTAAAATTTGTGTTTTTACTCACCACTTTTTCATTTACAGTATACGATATGCTTAAAGAAATATAAAATTTGGTTTGATGTATGAACGAGGATTTATTAAATATTAAACACAGGTTTACAGAATAAACTGTATCTCTGTGCATTTGGTGTCACATCTTTTAAAAACATATGTTGTTTAAATTATTATTTTTTTCTTTCTTTAAACATGATTATTATTACTATATGTACTAAATGCCTTACACTCAAGCAGAGCAACAGAAATGCAGACCTAACCTCTAAAACGTAAAGGTATGCATAAAATTCAAGCGTCCAAAGTATTTGTGTTACTTGCCAAATGAAAATCTACCTGCATTTTGCCAGGTGGCTAGTGTTTATGTCAAGCCCTGGTCACAACACATTTTCATTCATTTAAGGCTCTGAGAGGAAAATGATTCTAAGAATGGCTTACAGGAGTGCTACTTGGATCCTTTTGGTGCTCTTCGGTGTAAGGATCAGCATCAAAGTAATGAAAAAGCAGGAAACTGAGGCACCGATAATTCCTTTAGAGGCAAAAAGGTAGGAAATATTAGAAAGCCTTTATTATAACACGGCTAGTTGGTTAAAATTGTACCAACGTGTTTTGTCTCTTAGGCAAAGTGTCTACTTTTTTGAGTGCTTTTTCACCAGGAAAAATATTCTTCAGTGCAGCCTAAATCTCTGTGTCAGATAGAGGACCATAGTCTTATTGCAATGCAATTTTTTTCTTGAATACCAATTTAGCATTTGCTGATATTACGAATATAAACTCATATGTTGTGCTGTCCTAAAAGCGAAATTTTGTGAAATATGGAAGTAAAACCCCGGTGTCTCCCCGTGACCCACTGTCCTTGGACCCAAACTGACCATCGGGAAGAGCAACTGCTGGTGTTGTTTCCATGGTAGCACAGCTGAGGACACTTTGAACTCTGACCTTTTTTACTTCGGCTGCAGTGCTCTCTTCGTAAGCAGTGACCAAACCCGGAGGTCAATCAAAAGAAAGGTCACGAGGGGTCAAATGGTAATGACCCCCTCACACACACACACACACACACACACACACACAGGCCCGCCCCCCACTCTGGTTACGCAACTGCAGCGTGTGAGGCTCCTGCGAGAAGAACACAAACATCATTCATCCTAATCAGAGAGGAGCACCTTCCAGGAAAACACTCTGATAATGATGGGACAGGTGGGGGCCCACAGTGACTAAGATAATGGCCAGTTCAAACGGATTTCATTCAAGGTTATTAAAGGCCCACTTCTGGACTTTTTTACAATGTGATGATGTTTTTAAAAAAAGCTGCCCTCCTTCCCTCACATATAATAATTGTTTTATTTCGTTTTAAAGTCAGATTTGTGCTTTGCTTCTATTTGTCTTTGTCTTTTTTTTCTTTTTTTTTCTGCTGTTTTGTGGCATAAGGAGTCAGAGCCAGCGCTGAAATTGCCATGTTTCCAGTTGGAGTTGCTGCCTCCATTACTCCAGAGTTTAAAGGAACTGTAAACAGCATGCGCTCGTACTGGTTTGAAAACAGTACTGCAGTCTAAATAAAAACAATGGTCTGTGGGTTGCCAGTCTTTTCGCTTTTCTGACGATCAGAAAGCAATTTTAGAACCAAAACAAAAAATGTAAACAAAAACATAAAATATATATCAAGCTGTTAATAAATTAGCTGTACCATTGTAATCAGTAAAACTAATATTTGATTTAGTTCCTCCTCTGTCAAAATCGCTTTAAAATAAAAGTCCAGATGATGTCTCAGAGTCTTATTTTTTCAGAGATGACTTCTATGATGCAGCCGTTGACTAAATAATTAGTTTCCGCAAATAAAAGGGGATAAACTTTGGCAGTGCATGTATAAAGGGAAGTTTTCATTTTAAACGTTAGACAAAGAAATCCTGAAGAAAAATGTAAAGTTATATGAATAATGTTAAAAATACAAGAAATTATAACAATAATAAATAAAAATCTATTAAATCCACTCGACATTTAATCAAACAGCTGTTGAAAATTAATCAAGAATAAGATATACTAAAAAAAAAAAAGATAAAATGACAAAAACACAACGGCTTTTGTCTAAACAGAATTTTGTGGGTTACTTAAGACATTTTTACATTTTAATCAAAAACTATCTTTCTTTTATATAGCGATAGGTGGACATTTTTGAGGGTTTGCCATGTAGACAATCAGATAGTATTGTACAAAAATAATCCAGAACAACAGGAGAAATTACTAATGTGGACAAAAGAGAGGGTGGGGCAGGTTTATTTACAAGCTTAAACATGGTTAGGGTGACCACCTCAAAAAGTACAAAAGGTGGGACAAGTTGTGCGATTTTGTGGGACAAGGAGGGACAGACTTGAGAAATAAATGTTTTGAAATACAAATCTAACTTATACCAACTTACTGAGATACAAGTTGCTTCAGTTTAGGGACTATAAAACATATGATGTGCTGTTTTTATCCCAAAAACACACATATTGCAAAGTAATGCCTTTAGCGAGACTTTATTCATTGGAATAAAAAAGATGGAACAGAATAAAATCAAAGCTCTCACTTCTCAAAACAATCCAACACCAACCCCAGCTCACAGCTCCAGGAGAGAGCTGTCCTAAAACACAGAGGCAGCAACACACCAACCATATATTCAACCCAGCTGGGACACCCACAAATATTTATTCTACATTTACACAGGGAATACTGATCTTATCCCGTTCTTGACTTGAATCTCTCTTTTTATAAGCTCCACTGAGGACCAAAGAAAAAGACGGACATCATCTTAATCAGTGGGACGGAGGGACAGAGGACTAAATGGCTGTAAAGTACAACCAAAAGTGGGACAGGTGGTCACTCTATTAGGTTTTAAGACTGCGCAATAAATCAACAACTACAACAACACTTGTAACATCAATATTGCTCTAGAACTGCTTACATTATTCCATGCAAGAGGCACTTACGCATTGCAAAATAATTAGAAGACAGTTGATGAAAGCAGCTTGATCAGTGGAAGGGAAAGGTTTTTTAAAAATAACTAAATATTTTCACTATATCAAAGTGTGCTCAAATACTGTGAAATGTTGTATCTTTATTACATACCACATGTTTTCAGAGTATTGTGCTGCCATAGTGTAACCACCTTATTGCAAAAAGACCTTGTACTGATGCTAAATAAAAGTTAATTTAAGCCCATCTGCCCTATATTCACTGCAGGTAACAACGAGGCATAATAAAACCAATTAGTTAACTTTAAATAATTTCTTGTCCAAAAAACCTTTAAATTTCCCTTTTGATAATAGTACAATCTTTAGACTGGAGTCATGTTGTAGAAAACCCGCTGGTATTTAAAAGAGTCTAACATGAGCACTTAATAATGGTTGAAAAGGCTGTTCGGTGTTATGGCACATAAATAAAATATAAAGTTAAATTCATTTCACACTGCCAACCTCCTGATGATTTACCATTGTGCAGGTCCTTCATTCTACAAACTATATTTTTCTCAAAGCCATTAAATGGGCAAATAATAAATAAATCATGCACACTTACAGTATGTTTGGGTGCAGTTCAGACGCAGCTGCCATGTGGCTTTGGTGGGGCTGGGTCACTGCAGAGCACACCTTTTAAAATCCTCATAAACATGTTTGTCCTGGATTCTGGAAAAAATAAAACGTAAATATTTATGCATTCATTTATCCTCTTTTGCTTATTCCTGTTAAAGGTTGTGGATACCGGAGCTTATCCCAGTATCTTTGGGGCTTAGGCGGGGTACACCTTGGACAGTGGACAGACAACCATTCACTCTCACATTCATTCACTAGGGGCAATTTACAGTCACCAATTCATGTCAAAGTTAACACTGTCCTTATGTTTGAATTTGTCACATACAAGTAAGGCACTGTCAGCAAATTAGCGGTGTCTGTGTCTTAGCAGAACACCCTTAAAAGATACTCTGAGTGTATATTATATAGAGTATAGTGCTGTAGAATAATATTTAAACTCTCAAGGCTGTGTCTTGCTGTAAATTGCACTTACAGGTATATTGGGAAACAATGATGACTCAGCACAAACTGAGCAACTCCCTGAAAACTATAGTTCAATCCATTCACAGCGGCACAGACTGGATAAACACCATGGCTGCTGGGTCAGGGGGGCATGATATTAAAAATCAAGTAATAAAGACGTTTGAATATTGGGACCTGAACTAACCAATACTAATCACGGTTAGAACATCATCATTTAAAGGCTTAATAAGACTAGGAATATATCACTGAACTAAGATGATACATTATTAACTGCAGCCAGGACTTTTTTTTCCATTTACATAAACAAAAATGCGTAGAGAGCAACTCATATGGTCACTCCCAAAGTAAAAAGTAAAGTTCTCATGTTTATGTAACTCTTATGTTTTTGTTTCTCTTTCACTGATTTGAATATTTGCAAAGGAAGTGTTGACTATCTAATGTATGTGTACATACTGTATGCTTATGCTGTACATATCAGTGTAAATTATTATAACCAATAAACAAAGAAAAAGCAAATACTCAGTGGTAGTTGTGCTGTGGTGCCGCCCCTCTGCTGGGTGTGTCTCACTCAATACAAACCCAAGGTACACTATAAAGATGCATGGAGACAGAGAGGAAAGAGAGGCTGATGCCTATGGGAGGATGACACCGTCTTGGGGCAGAGAAACTGGGTTGGAGAGGCACAGGGGGGGTCAGGCAGATGAAGGGGTGAAGGGGTGGAGGGATGATCAGAGGGGTGCCAGACACAAAGAGGCCAGGCCATGGCCAGTGGCACGCGATGGGCAGATTAAGCAGCGTTTCCTCCCCTAACTGAAGCATTAGGACACCTGACTGAGTCCCGCCAATGGCAGCCAGCCAAGGATTTGTAGGAAGAAGGAGGGGGGGGGGATACAGGCTGGGGCTCTCCTTTCAACGCCCGCAACACAAAGAGGGGTGGGGTAGAGTTTGGTACAAGGGGGGGAGAAAAAAAATCTGGGGTGATGGGCTGGTGGTGGCTTGGAGTAGAGTGCAGGGAGAGGAGGGGGCCAGGAGAAGCCTTTACCCCTCACCATCTGCTGCCCAGGCTAAGTGAGGACAGGGGCAGAGCGCAGGGCGCGGGACGAGCGTGTGTGCGTTACAGAGACACACGTGGACTGGCGCGCACACGCACCTGTTAGTGTGTCACTGGGTGGGTAGGTGGGTGGGTGGGTGCTGCAGCAGATGGATGGGGCATAGTCCTGGCATCGGAGCTTCCATGTTAGTCACCGCGCCCCCTTCCCCCACATTCCTAACCCCTGCGAACTAATCCTCTGTGCCAGCCAATTCTTTATGTTTTGCTCAGTTTTGATTAAGACATCTATGATTAGAGGCGTTATGAGCTGGGTGAGAGCGGGCGCGTCAGCCGCTTATCCATACAGTTGTTTACTGTAAACACATCTCACCCCCCTACACACAACACTTTGTTTGAACTATTTTAGGACATATTAAGCAATTAACAAGGCGCTGGGTACACAATACACAATTTTTTGCCAGCTTTTACAACGATTTGCTGTTGTGCCGAGTCTGTCCCAGTCAACACTAGCTGCAGGGAGTCGTCGGCCCAGAAACTGGTTCGTGTGGGAGGTTTTAAAGACTCAAATCGACATCACAGAGACTCGACCAGACCTCAGTCACAATTAGGCTGATTGTGAACTTCTGTAGTGAAGCCTGATCAGACCTGAGTGGTATTGAAGTATTTATAGATGAAAATTAATATTCTGTGTTAGGGCTGCACATTCAGTTAATTTTCTTTAATCGAATAATTAGTCTTAAACGATTATCGATTAACTGTTAACCACTGGCTTGACATCACCTATCCTTACTTTTTACTCCATTAAATTCAAAGTCATGAACCATAATAAAAAAGTGTTGTTTTTTTTTAATTAAAGACAAAGTTATAGGCTTGTATAGTTTAAGAAACAGTTGCTTAATTTTATGTTAAATTTGACCCAACTCTCCAGTGGTACTGTACCTTTACTCTACTGTACAGCATAACAATTGTGTTTCTTTCAATCAATTATGGCCACAATACAGATTCATCACAAACACCCCGACTCTGTTATATGCAACATGAATTATGACGTGGATTATTGCAGCTCTTTTTGCCTCAACGATATGTGAGAAAGCTGTCAACTGTACAAGCTAAGGTCAGCTAGCAGTAGAGATATTACTGCGGCTATTTAGTAACAATTATTCATTTTTACGCTACAAACGATGCATCGCTACAGTTTTTATTGTGTGTCATGTATAGTTTAAAACCCTGTAGAGATCCTACTATTCTCCTAACTCGCAGCATGACCACTATAATGCTCTATACAGTGAATGGGGATGACATTCAGACACAGCCACTGGTGCAGTCTTTCAGTCATCAGAACAAAATCTGCTGAAACCAGTCGTTAGTGTGTGTGCTCCTAGTCTTTCCAAAATCTTTAACGACTGGGAACATCCTGTAGTGTGTCCCCAGCTTTACAAACCATATGTACAGCATCTTTTGAAACCTGGAACTTTAAAATGTGCTGACACAATCTGCATATTTTTGAATACTAAAACCTAAAATCCTCTGTGCCATGAAGTTTTATGGTCAAATATTTCATGCACTGTTTCTTGGTCAAGTGTAGCCCATTTGAAATCGAGACTATTTCTATTAAAAAGTATGTGTTCCCTATGTTTGTGCAGGGTTAGGTTGTGTTTTTTTTATATCTCCGTGTGTGTGTTCACCCCCTCATATACAGTACAAGTATGGCGCGCTGCATTCCCACCATAAAAATAAAGGGGGGGGGGGCAGAGCAACAGACAGTGCAGTCTTGCTGGGCAGTAATCTGAAAATGCCTGTAATCCCTGCCACACAGAGCCCTTCTGGAGGCCGCAGTGTACTAAAGAGAGGTGCAGCCCCGTCTACATGGAGCAACAGCAGCAGCAGCCATGTGTCTGAGCAGGCTTGACACGCAACCAGAGCCGTCCAGCTGCCAGGACACACACAGAGAGAGGGGCACAGTGAAGCTGAGAGGGGGCACACTGGAATAATGCTGCCATTTCTGCCCCATACAATACAGGTCACTGAACGTATTCAGCTCTGTGTTAGAACAAGGGAAATCACTGGTTTGTACACATTGTAGTGGACACACAATGACAAGCAGCACCTTTGGAAAGCTTCAGTAGTGATAATCAGTAAAGTTTCACACACACAAGAAGACAGGAGAAAGGGTTTACTTGGCGTGCACCTCAGCAACAGTTTATTATCATTATTGGTCAAGTTTGTTGGATTTTGCAGCTCTTGCAGTAAGCAAAACGCTTGTCTTGCCAAGGGATTTCTGTGACGGTGAACTTGCAGAGAAGTTCCTGAAATAAACTCCACATTAGTGCGTCAGGTTAGCATCAGATTCAGGTGCGCACACAGAGCACGTGGCGTGGGGCTGCGCGCTTTCTTGGGGGGGGCAGCTCTGTAGCCCACCTGCTAAATTATCATTAGTCATGTAAAACACCAGCCTACCTTGGGTTTATATTTGGCATGGCACTTTTTAGAGAGGCTTTTCTTGCACACGCGCCTCAGCAGCACCTCCATGATGTATTTCATTCCCGCGACTACCTGCAGAAAACAGCGGGAAGTTACAAATTGTGCCTGAATAATATTATTAGCTACTGTCAGACACTAAACTTTGCATTTCACCTGAACTTTGGCGGATGTAACGCTGAGGATTTTGTAGAAAAAGCGCTCATCCGCGTTAGCTTGGTTGAATTCGCTGACAGCAAACCGCGCAGCTCTCCAAACCCTTCTGTCTTTCACAGAGACCTCTATGGGCTGCCCCGGCATTTGACCCGCGGCCACACAACAAGCCTGGGTCCACGCGAGGAGCAACAGCAGCAGAACAAACATCCTGAAAGCAAAGAAGAGTAACAGCCCACTCCCTTTTTACGCCTTCATCAGCATCGCCACTGTGTTTGAGGCAGCAGCGTGCGCGCACACCTGTTAAGTAAACGCTCATTAGGGGAAAAAAAAAAAAAAAAAGTAAAATCAGATCACCACCTGCTGCTGTTTAGTCCCAAACCTTTGCACCGCCGCTCCTGCGCAATGAACGCCTCTGACTGAAAACAGGCCAGGGTCAGCAGTATGACTCACTCAGGAAATGAAAAATATAACTTTATTCATGCCTTTTTCAGGAAAAGGTCTGACAAAGAGAATTACAAGGTAGGAAGCTAACAAATTTCATCCAAAAAAAGCCAACAAGACACACAATTAAATCCAACTAATACATTTAACGCCATATTATTCACCTTAAGGCTCATCCATCCATATTATTGCACCTTATCATTTACCTAACTGTACAGTGTAGCCTGTATTTTCTTTTTTACTTTTATTTTCATTTCTTGTACATAGCACATGCAAACCTTGTATATTGTTGCCTATACTGTGCATTTTTTTAGCCTATTTTATTTCATTGCTTATAACTGCCCTACACCTGTTTTTCTTTTAACTACTTTATTATTATTTATTTTCATGTGCAACTGAGCTACTGTGGCCGAGCTATTCACCCTGTGCATCAATAAAGTCATTTATTTCAGGTTAGTTTAACATATACCTAACCTATTTACCTTTATTATTTTCACCAGGATTAGAGCCAGAAAGGTACACAATTACTATAGGTTACAATTTAGGTATTTAAGGTGTGTCACAAACAATTAGCATAATAAAAAAAAAAATAGACAAACACATGCAAACAGATTTTGATATTGTTTTATTAGAACATTCAGGGACAAATGAAGAAGGGCGATTCAGGGATTGCATAGCATCAAATAATTTAATGTGCGTTTTTATAACCACTATTAATAAAACAAGATTTATAACAAAATACAAAGTTGATTTGTAAACAATTTGTTGGCTCAAATTAGATCTTTAATATTCCACAATCTGTGTAAAACATGCAAGTTGTGACAAATTCTGATGAAATTTTATTCTTGTAAAATGGGAACATGTCCTCCTGCAGTGATTATTAAAAATGTTTCAAACAGTACCACCTCAGAAAACATCCCATCGCCCAGCCTTTAATGGACTACAATTTGCCCAAATCAGGAAAAAACAAGGTCTAAACCACAAATAATAAAAATAGGGATTAACAGAAAAATGCAACTAAATCAGGACTTTCCAAATGACTCCTGACCAGCAAAAAGTTAGATTCAGATTAATAAAAATGTAAGATCTGTATTCCTTTTGTGTGTAGAATGAATACTTGTGGGCGTCCTAACTTGCTGGGTTGGAGTGGGCTACATTGGTGGTGTGTTGCTGTCCTTGTGTTTTAGGAAAGACCTCTCCATGATGCTGTGAGCTGGTGTTGGCCTGGTGCTGTTCCAATGAAGTCTCAGTAAAGACAATACTTTGCTAAATGCGTGTTTTGGGGATAAAAACAGCACATCACATGTTTTATAGGCCCTAAACTGAAGCAGCTTGTATCTCAGTAAGTTAGATTTGTACATCAAAACATTTATTTCTCGAGTCTGTCCCACTTTGTCCCATGAAAGTGCACAAATTGTATCACTTGTTTGACTTTTTGAGGTGGTCACCTTATCTCCCAGTGCTATCGGTGCCACAGTTTGAGAACCACTTAGGCCATGTATGAGTGTTTATGCTGCTTTTATGCCAACTCTTATAAGGTTAAAATGTTACATACACTATAGTGAACAACACATGTAGGCTATTATATGCTTTAACTTTCTCTCCCCTTGACATAGAAATTCTTTTTGAGACCCCAGTCAATAAGCATCAGACGATAAAACACTACAGTGAACTCCAGAGCTGCACTTGATAAAAGGCATTTGTAGTGAGACAACACAGAATCAGGAAACCAGGGTCCACTCCCAGGGGACCCTTGTCTGTCTATGGTCAAGTCTTTACCTCAAAATCTTTTTTCATTCATGGTAAAGTCATAGTAAATTATAAGACCTATAAGACCTGGATCAATCTGTATCATCTGTGATCAAGTTTATTTCATGAATGTGTTTTCTTATTGATACAAACACTACTTTTAAACATAAGTATTATGAATTTAACTTTGCAGACTGTAAGAAGAGGTCTTTGAGTCCAATAAAACACCTGACTGACACATTTTATAAGTTAGAGGTTTAATGCATAAGCTTGAAATACTGACTGGCTTTATCACTGGAGGCCCTTATTACGGAGTTATGCCACTGCTTCTGAGAGTAGTTTTATCAGAACATACTTTTAACTTCTACTTGAATAATAATTTGAAGTAACAACATTCTTACTTGAGTACAATATTTGTCTACTCTACCCACGTCCACACAATCTATAGTTTCAAAACCTGTGTGTTGTGAAAAAGTGAGAAGACTTTTTTTTTTTATATTTTTGGAAATACATGGATACACATTGTATCGTTAATTTAAGCAAAATAATCTGACGATACATCCAAACAGTGACTCAGAAAAATGTGACCCAGTTTTTGGTCTGCAGGCAGCTGTCCCTGCTCAGCACCGCTAGCTTGCTTCTGCTATGTACCTTTATTTACGTGCTCCATCCATGACTGGCATCAGAAATAACGAGCCCAATGCTACACAATATTAGCACAGAATATGCTGCATATACTAAAATAAAACTCGCACACAACTTCACAATTACAACTTAAAAACATCTCGGTTTTTGCTTGGCATTAGCAACCATGCTCTCACTGCATGTGCTGTGCCTCTTTCTCTTCCAAACTCGGGCAAACGCAGACCTTGACCGAGCGCCCCCTACTGGCTCGAGTGGCTCGTTCATTTTGATAATTTACAAAACGCAATTATTTTCAATCTGTGCTTTGTTTATTTGAAATATAATCTCCATTGTCATCCATCCTTGCCTGCTACCCACCTTTGCATTACAAAAAGAGGAGGTGGGTGTTATTCCATGAAAATAAAGAGTCTTTAATCTGTTTAAATTAAACAGTATTAATTCAATATTGAATTAAATAACCTTTGTAATAATCACCTTTTATAATTATATTTATCCAGGGGTGCTGCCAGGTTTTTAGCCCCCCCCCCCCCAAAAAAAAAGATAAAACATTTGGCCCCAACATCTCAAACTAAGCTAATCTTTTATTATTACTGTTAAGATTTCCATAGGCCACTGTCAATCATGGGCCTTTGGAATCATCCCAACCATTCTCCCCCGTAAGGGGGACAATATAAATGTTACAGTAGGATAACATAAGAATTTAAAAAGATAAGGTATCTGTCAAGTCCCTACTACAGCTCATGTTTATAAGGTCCTTCAGCTAATCAGTAAAATTAAAAAGGAACAAAAAAGTCAAAAGGTTGTAAGCTGAGCAAAAAGAAAACAATAATTCATTAAATGTTTGGCGGAATCAGGCGTTTAATAAAAAAAAAATTCAGCTTCCTTTTGTGCTCTCAATCTCACTATAATTGTGACACTAAAATTTGACATCCCTAAATGGGGAACACAAAAACATCTTTTACACATTTGAAAATTTTATTTAAAAACAAAATATAAACGGCATTACTCCCAAAATAAGTCTCAAAAAGACCTATTTTTTGTATTTCTTTGTACAGATACTTTTTTAGTGTTGAACAACCATTTAAAACCAGTCACATATGGACAATCTTCACGGTGACAGTGAGGACAGACACACACAAAAAAGTTTCAGAAATTATTTCATCTCTGTGAAATTGAAAATGAAGCCGACCTGTCTGCAGACTGATCTGTATGCACGGAGGGCGAGGGCTTGGCTCCGAGCCTAAATATAGAACACTTTTCTATTTTGTGACTCTAAAGACAGACTCACTCTACCAAGATGGTTCAAGGAGAGCAAAAAATACATCCAAAAAATGTACAACAGAAGCATCCAATTCATAACAACAGACCGTAGTATTGGTTTATCTTTCAGACAAAACAAATATCTGACAACAGAAAGTATTCACTCTACTCTACTACGACTACTGTACTCTGAAGTATTCCACTTTCTGTCCATGTCCTTCATGTTGCACTTGGCACAAAACAAGGCTGTGATATTTGTAGCAAGAAATGTAATGTGCATTAAACCGTCAATGCAAAATAATAATAATACTTGGGCTCGAGCAGCTTCCGTAGCTTATGCCGCTATAAAGTACAACTACTCTCGTTCTTAGAACACAAAGTTAGGAAACAGATTTCTACATCAAACAAAATGAACAATACATCTTTTTTTTTTTTTTTTCTATTGAGGGCATCGTCACACCGTTTATAAAGTATGTCCTATTAAATGTATCACTTAAACGTCAAACAAAACAAAACAAAAAACACATAAGCTAAAAAAGATGTGCGCTATATTGTTTCTCCTACATTACTTTGCCTATTGTGTAGTTATACAACATTTTGCAGTAAAAAAAATTCATCGGTTTAGCTTTGTTTGGCTTTGCTCAGTCATTATTGTGGCAACAGGTTGTGTTTTTAAACTTCTGCAGCTTTCCTTTAGCAAAATGCAGCACAGCTTACAATTCCCTTGAACATATATAATTTCTTTGTTAGCTTTAAATTCATTGTTAGCATGTTCAGTGCTCTTGGTAAGACTGGAATGTAATAGCTAAAAAAAACAAAACATTGCCACTTAATTCAGCAGGACAAACGGCAGACTTATGTTGACGCAAAGTGTGTTAGCTACCACATAAAAAAATGAGAATGATAGACTTTTCAAACCATTCATCGCTCCGTTATCAGTCTGTGTGAGATGTGAGCCACTGGAATCACTATGTCTCCCCTACAGGGCTTCGGTGCTTGGGGAGAAAAGAGCTGCCAGCCCGAGCGCTTCGCTGTTCAGTATGTCCTTGTCTTCCTTAGGCTTTTTAAAAAGAGACGGAAGATTCTTGATATGAACTTCTTTCCTGAATTGCTGGCAAAGAGCTGTCTGTTGACACGAGAAACAGAGAAAGCATTTCAAACACACCTATAAAAAGCTCCACGGAAAAGAAAAGGAAAGAAAAACTTCCACAACCAACACCATCACACTGCAATGGTAAACTGAGGTGTAGTCAGATTAAAAGAGAAACACTGCCCTCTATTGACAGGCTGTAGCATTACCCCGATTGTTCCAGCTAAGAGCTTTTTGAAGTGTTCTTTCCTCTTCTTCTCTCCAGCTTTTTGGGCTTTTGGGTCCAGTAGCTTGTGGTCGTACTGGTCCAGAGCGTCCATTTTGATGTCAGGGATCTGGGTCATCACCGTTCTTAGCTCTATGTAGCGGGGACGCTGAAATTAAGAAATTAGAGTTAGAGCTAAGGAGCACATATGCCTTAAAAGATGACATACAAAACCAACACTGGAGCAGATTACAGAACTTGAACAAAGATGCTTGGTCTTAAGTTGCATTGTAAATGTCATTGTTGATATGTACTAGAGCCGCCTTTAACTAATCTATCATTTTTGCAATAGGTTGAAGTGGAACTCAGTAATTTTTTTTTACCTAAAACAGTTTAGTGTGAGGGGGGGGAGAATAAAGCCCCATGCATCTCCCCCTGCTCTCGCTGAGCCGAAAATGATACTTGCAAATATGAGTGGCACTGACCCGGTGTCGCAGAAGTTTTGAGTCTCGCAAGAAAGGGGCACATGGAGGGGAAAACGAACGTAAAGCTGAGTGAGGGGTCACAATAGAAGTTGAGTGGACTTGTGAGTATTTACAATAGTGCTTTACTCTAAAATGTAGGGAGAGCTCCAGAGAGGAAAATAAAGCAAAAACAGCGAAGAAACGAGCAGTTACTGAGTTCTACTTTAAAAGTGCTATTTGTGTGGTCACAGGCACTGGACCCTATCCTAGTGACTATGGGTCTTAGGCAGGGTACACCCTGGACAGTGGCCAGTTAGTGGCAGGCCTGACAGAGACATACACAGACAGATAATCATTCACTAGGGACAATCTTTAAAGTCACCAATTCTCCAAACACATGCATGTCTTTGGACAGTGGGAGGAAATAACCAGAGAGAACCCACAGTAACAAGGAGAGGACCTGCAGACTCCACTCAGAGAGACTGTGTGACGGCCGGCCCGAGGATTGTTCACACAGCCTCCTTGCTTGGAGGTAAGAGCACTAACCACTCTGCCACCATGCCCCCCCAGCCCTAATAATATACTCTATATATACACAAACCTCACACACAACATAACATCTCATCATGCTAAAAGTTTTTTCCCACAAGCTCTTTGAATTACCTCAGACATGCACCTTTTTGTTTTAGTTACTTCTTTTATTACTAGTTATTTAAACAGTGTTTTTATTGTTTCTTAGCATTTGTGTTTTTAGGATTTGTCCAAGTGTAGTTTTTGTTTTGTCTGTTTAAATATTGACAGTGCACTTTAAGCTTCATGCAACTGTTTTCCAATGTTTTTTTTATACTACAAATGGCAAATAAACTGAACTGATATATACATTTATCCTCATGAATAGAAGATAAAATAACGACCATAACCTTTTCAAATAAAAAATGGATTTACTTAGGGGTCAGGGTTGGAAATAATGCATTAGTGCCACGTTTTTTTCTTACCAAGCTCTCATAGATGAGCATGGCGAGGTGACAGAGTGAACTGTTGCAGACTTCATGCTGCCCGTGAACCTGGAGAGCTCTGAGTATGCTGGTGAAGAACCACGTTACTGCTTCAGGAAGAAGGTTCCCACTGGACACCTAGAATAACAAACCCATTTTTTAAAAATAATGAAACCTTGAGGTACTTCTGGATAATATCACTAAATTAAAAGTGTTATACCGGCCGCAGGAGTGTCCAGCAGACTACAGAGGCTGTTCGGTTACAGATTATGGTGTCCTTCCATGATATAGATGTGAAGGCGAGGGTCAACAGGCTCATGTATATGTTCTGGATACGAAAAAGAATAAAATTTAGTACATGTTATTTAAAAAAAAAAATCTATCAAATCCAATAAAAAATGTCTCTAAGGCTGACCTCGTGTTTCAGTAAGCACTTTCCCAGCTCGGTCAGGTCCTCTGTGGGCTGGACAGGAGCTGCTGTCTGCACTGTGTCTGTCATCATTTCATCCTCTGTGCACAAACACATCAGAAAACATTGTGTGCAACATGCAACAGTAACATTATATGAACTAATTTATGGTACATCCACGCTGACAAGAGATGTGTATTTTCACTTACCATCAAGTTCTTCCTTATTTGCTGTTGTTGTTGTTGTCGTTGGTTCAGGCGCTTTTCTTGTAACACAAGACACAGCTGGAAGAAGCACGAATCAATGTAAGACATAGCTTTGGTTTCAGTGTGCCTATATATCAGCACATTTTCAGAACTAGCTTTTAGTGTTTCAATCACTGCCAGGCATTATACAAAATTAAAATAAAACTGACAATTTATGTAGATATTTTTCTGATTTCCGAAGGGCAAAATAAATAAAGACAGATTAAAATGCAACTGGATGGACATTTAACCAGAAATCACAAGGCAATGCAAACATGCAGAAAATAAAACACAATTTGAAAAAAATCTACCATCAATTGGAGAGGAAAAAAAAAAACATGAAGTGATGGAAAACTGTCATGGTGTTATGTTTTTGTCTACTTAAAGAGCAACACAACCCTAAAGCACTTTTTTATAGTGATACATCTGCTGGTTACTGACTTCTATTTGTTTAGTAAAAAATGTTGAAATTCATATTTTGCTGTGACAAACAATGGAAAACCGTCTAAGTGCTGCCCTCCTGAGGTCAAACGGTGGCTATTTCTGCTCAGTAGGTGTAGAGGTGTTGTTGCCGTTTTTCTAAAAACGTGACGCAGCCCTGCACTGCTGTTTGTTCCATCCCCTCAGCCCCTCCCAGTCGCTCACGTGACATCAGAGTCTGTAATACACTGGATGGAGTCTGCTCTCTCGCTCATTAGCTTCCATTACAAAGACTTACAATCTGTCGCCTCTAAAATAAAAGGTTTCAACAGCAATTTGGGTTTTAGCCACTGTCTCAGACAACAAATACAAGTTTCCCATTGGAGTGGGTTTTGATGAGTAGCCTAACTCAGGCTAGATTTTTTTTATAATGGACGTCGCGGAGGACGTCCATTATGTTGCCCTGACAGCTGTCACTCACAGGCCCAGGCCCTGCTCTACTCTCAGTTGTCCCTCTGTCTCTGACTGGTCTCTACCCACTTTTCCAGTCTTTTTATGGGCAGAGGAAAGACCTGACACAGGGTTGAGCTGCTCTTAGATATGCAGGTAACCATCACCTGCAGTCGGCTCAGGCACTCTCCCTCACCTGAGCCCACATCACCTCAGCTTTTGTTTGCTTAAGTTTTGCAATGTACAACACTTTCACACTACGCCATTCCTCACGCAGCCATGCACACACCTACACTGCTGACAAACACACCCCATCAATTAAGTTTTAATTGTTTTAATTTTTAAAGGTCATGACAGTGCCCAATTTAAGATAAACTCAGTGACTGGTCAGTAGTTTTTTTGAATGGATAAAAATCTTACTCAGAAATTCCATGAGCTCCCTTGTGAGCAGGATTACCAGATGCTCCTCCAACATTTCCTGTGTCACCTGGCTTTCACCTGGCTCCTCTTCATCCTCCGCACTAAACCACATAAAGGCACGCATTACATATTTCATTAAGACAGACCTTTTTTTCTCATGTTGGGAATTGATTGGCAAAAACTTGCCTATCTGAAGTTTTCTGATTGATGACCTGCCACTTCACGCTAAGTCTCTGCAGTAAAAAAAAATATATATATTAAAAGCTACACATACAAAGTTTACGTTATAGTAATGTGTACAAAGATAGGAAATGATTCTGACCTGCAACATGTAAGCAAACAGAGGGCCCAGCAGAGGGCACAATAGACTCTCGTAATACTCCAGAGGACAGGACTGCACCAGCTTAGTCATGAAGACCCGTAAAGCAGTTAAAGAAAGCACAACAATGGGTGATAAAATAAGAATAAGACAAGACTACATGAAACACTAAGCAGATGAAGGATATGAATCATGGGCCGAAGTCTGTGGTCGGGCACGTGGTCGAGTGAGCCAAAAACAGAAGTGGTGATCTCTTGAGCCAGGCCTTCGATGGAGTAGAAGTCCTGCAGCAGAGACTGGCACGCATTTCCCAGCACATGGAAGCTGCGTGTGAAGAGCAAGTTAAGTCAAAATCAGTCGAGATTATTATACTAGGATGAATAAATATTATAAAATACTGGTGGCAGGGCTAATATTTGGTATAAATGCACTGCTGTAACATTACAATTAGATGTTAAAGCAAGACTTTGCTGGTGCTCATGCTAAATGCGTGAGCTAGACCTTAAAAGGGCTGTGCTTTTTTTGTATCTTTATAAAGCAGCTTTCGTCACCTCTAGAACAGCGCTGCACATTTTACAGCCTTTAAAGACATTATCTAAATAAAATAACACTTTTTTTAATTAATACTTTACTGGTGCTATATTCTTTTTGACCAAAAACTGAGAAAAAATAGCTGTTTACTTTCTTAAGCTTGTGTATGATGCCACTTTTTACCACAAAATGAAAAATAGCTGTGGGGAATCAGTGGAAACAGAGCTGTACACTGTTTTTTGGGATAAATGATTGAGAGCAGACTGGATGTAGAGGGCTTGCTGATTGGTCAGTGTTTCCTAAAGTAGGCAGGGGTATGTAGGGGGCAGGGGTAATGCTGTTTGGAGCTCACAGAAATGCAACAACCATGTGACATTTTATTCTTTCTTGTTGCATATTACTTTTAACACGATCATCCAAATTAAAAACACGTTTTTTTTATAATTTACAATTGAACAAAATACATATAATTGTGAAATGGAATTTAAAATGGTATGATATATTTGATTGAAGGGAGAAACAGCCCATAAAGTAAAATAGAAAATTGTCCTTTTGCAAGCGTACTTACCAGTTGTCATACACAGTGGTGAAGAATCCCTGTATACGCTCCAAGTTGCTTTTATACACAGGAGAGTCATAAATGTCCAGAAGAGGCTGGGAAATACCTGCAAATGAAAGACATTAACAATCCTAAAAAATAGTTAATTCATGTAAATAAAAAGAGGCTTTTTTTATACCTAGTACCACATTTTTCTCTCCATCCATAACTTCATGAGCACGGGCAAAAGTCTCACTTAGACGAGCCATGTTCTCAGGTAAGAACAGGCTATTTTGTGTCCTGTGATCAAACATAAAGCCATGGGTTTAATAGAGGAAGGATTCACTTGTTATGGTCCATGTTCAGAGTATACTGGCCCAATGGTGGCCCTTACCGGATTAGTGCAAATAGGTTTGGCACCAGGGCCAGAAACAGAGGGGTGCAGGGGTTTCTGTAAATGGGTGCTCCGCTGGAGGTGTAGCCCACCACAAAACCCCCAGCTTTGGCTTCTTCCAGATCCGCGGGCCACTGCGCCCGTTTAACCACGCCCGACATGACGTATAAACAGAAACTCAGCTGGAGAACGAAAGAAAAAGTTAGTCACAGTTATATTAAAAGAGCATAAAATATACAATTGCGTTTATAATCTCGATTGTGGGTCAGACTCAGAACCAAAAGGCGCTTTTCCACTAGGACAGAACAGGGCGGGACAGGGGTGTTTCCACTTCCCAAAAAGCGTTCCAAGACATTCTAGTTAAGCATCTGGATCTGTTAGAAGTGGCTATTGCTGTAAGTTGATTGGATGAGAGAGAATCCTCACTCAGGCAAAAACAACAAGCCAAAGGACAGAAATAAAAGAGAAAATGTTTATTTTTTAATCAAACTCTCACTTGTCCTTGTGATAAGTATTCCAAGAGAGGACGAGCTAATGTTGTGGTGACTTTTCCAAAAATAAACCTGTGTACATTAGCAGCAGCCGTTTCTGGTTTAGCAAAGTGCGGCTCTCGCTTCGAGAATTTCATTTATACCGGTAGTTTAGATTGGATTAAACACGAGTTAAACTCATGTTATTAAGTTGTCAGTTGTTAAAATGTGTTAAAGTGGAGAAGTGAAGTAGTTTCCTGAAGCTTTACCTCCAGCCTCAGCCCAGGATTTACTCTCCTCATATTATAAAATATTGGCACTGCCTTTATGTTTTAATAATCAGCATCAGACACATTTTAATCTCATTTATTAACACAAACTTTCCCCCTGGTGGAAAAGTGCCTCAAATGTGACTGACCCACAATGTTTAGCTTATTTTATTGTTTATGTTTTAGCTTTATTTTTTCATTTATTTTTTGGCAACCATTGGTTTGGTAAAAAGTGGGTCACAATAAAATTATCAGGGATAAAATTTGGTCTTGCAATCCCAACAGCTGAGACGACTGGTTTAGTCTGTGTCCTTTCAAACTAGACTAACTCTTTGAACCCCCCAAAAAATGGCAGACCAGGCCACAACTAACCCTCTTTTCAGAACAGTGTACTTACCCGTCCCCTATTACTACTTGTAGTGTCATTCTCTTTATTTTGCTCAGTGATGACCTGATCTGCTCCAACAAAGGACAGGAACATAGCAGGGTTTGACAAAACACTAAACCAACAAAGAGAAAATAAACGTGTTAATATCGTTTAAAAACAAATTACAGGTACATCGTATAATAAACTGTAACACACAGCCTTAGCTCCTCTGAGGTCCAATCTGCCACCACAGGCGCCATGAGTTCATCCAGAAACGCCTTCTGCTTGGCAAAGTCCTTGAACTGGTTACTGGTGAGCACCAGAGCCTCCATCAGCGCACATTTCTCCAGGTAGGTTATGGTGGTGTCAGTCGTTGCCAACAGTTTCTTCATGTGGTCGTAAAACATGTCAAAACACGGCTGCAAAAAAAAAAAAAAAAAAAAAAAAAAAAAAGACAAGTATTATGACCAACAGCACAATGGAATTTAGGCATGTGATGAAAACATGTAGAGGTATATACCGAAAGGAATTCTGGGTAGTCTCTGCAGATCCTAATGAGGGAAGAGCAAGCATGCCTCCTCACATTCTTTACAGCTCGTGTCCGAGGCACCTGCAGAGATGCATGTAAAACTAGTAACTGCAGTAAAGTGATAAAGGGATAAAGAGATGTAAGGTACAGTATGTTGAATATAGAATAGACACAAAACTCACATTTTTGTCCTGGCACGTCTCAAAGGTGACTAAGCTAAACAGCTGTAAGAAATCATAACATTCTTAATTAATGCAAATACAGCATTGTAGAAGCTAAACATAAGAATAGTTTTAACTGAAGTATGGTATGGGTTAGGTCGCCATGAACATAAGGTTTACAAAAAAGTCTCCACAAGTCATATTGTACAAGACTGCTCTGGGAACGAATGCCCACTTTCAAAAAGAGAGAGCTAAATGCAGCAGTGTGCTGACAGAACAATGAAGCTTAACAATGAAACTTAAAAACTAAAAATGTATTTTGTAGATTTTTTGGATTGATTTTAGTTATTCCAGAGCTGATTAGCCTCTGTCAAGCTTTTACAGATGTGGACACCATTGTTGGTACCAATAAAAAAAAAAAAAAAAAGGGGGGTGGGCACTGTTACTCATTAGATAATCTTCACTCAACTGAAATAAGGAACAAAAGAGAAACTAAGCAGTTTTCTTTTTTCAAGTTTCTTGTTTTCTTGTTCATACATTTACCAAAATATGCTAACTGCATTTAAAAACACAAAGCTCTCATCCAAGGGTGCGCAGTGGCAGAATGGCTGCTTGCATGGGGTTGTGGGTTTGATCCCCAGGTCAGTCAACTCATAATCCAAGACTTCCTCCCACATATGTTCCCACATATGTATAGGTTAATTGGTGACTCTAAATGGCTCATAGATCCCGAAGGAAAACTTTTCTTCAAGATCCATAAAGTAGCTATCTAAAGATTAGATAGAGCCATAAAATATCTGTCTAATCTAATCTAGGTAATAACTAATGAGCGTAAATGGTTGTCAACCTGCCTAAAGCCCATATTTGCAAAATTTGTGACATGAAATTGTAGGTCCAAAAATATACGAAAATGCACTTCTCTCAACTTAATCCAGTAAAAACTGGGAATAAATTTATTGAAGCAGCATAAAGGTACTTTATCGCACCAGCTTTTTGAACTGCTACATAAGGATTTACTCTCTTCAGTATATTCATACTTGGCAATGCATACACATTTT
Organism: Bostrychus sinensis; assembly: GCA_020698575.1. Taxonomy (NCBI): domain Eukaryota; kingdom Metazoa; phylum Chordata; class Actinopteri; order Gobiiformes; family Eleotridae; genus Bostrychus; species Bostrychus sinensis. Next base: position 9,196,160 of record CM036254.1, on the reverse strand, counting down.
GAAAATCCAGTCCATAAAATAGCACACAGTAAAAACAGGTTGTAAAGAGCAGATATCAAAGAATAAGTTGTCTCACCTTAAACAGGGCTTGAGGCAGGAACTGCGGCCTGTGTATCATGAAGGGGAAGAGTGCTGAGATGTTGGTCAGGACACAGGACATGATGAGGGGGTCTTTGGTTTCGTAGTTGAGCAGAGCCTGCAGAAGCTCCACGCTGTGGTCTATGGGCAACTTCTAAACACACACAAGGTACAGAACACACGAAAAAAAAAATTAGACAGCATAATTTAACTGAAAATACCTGTGATACGTGTAAACAAAGGTGTATACAATCAGGCGTAACATTATGACCACTGACAAGTCTAATAAAAAAATACTGATACTGTATCTCTTCATTATGGCATCTGTTGGTGTGTGGGATATATCAGGCAACAAGTGAACATTTTGTCCTCAGAGTTGATGAGTTAAAAGTAGGAAAAAAGGGCAACTGTAAGGATTTTAGCCAGTTTTATAAAGGCTAAGAGCTGCAGTTTTGGAGATTTGAGTTTTGGCTTGATGTTGGGGTCAGAGCATCTCCAAAACTGCAGCTCTTGAGGGGTGTTCCCAGTCTGCAGGGGTCAGTTTTTATCAAAAGTGGTCTAAAATTCCCTAACACATACTGTTTTCCCACCAAGTAAGAGGCTAATAAAGTCTGTGTTTTTCTGCTGTTGTTTGGATGTCATTGTCACAGATGTAGTAGAAATCATCTGGGCTATGCTTGCATTCGTCTTTCACTGGTCGTTATAAATCCCTGAAATCAGGACTTTTGTTTGCATGTAAATGTACCTTGCATTCATATAAGGGCTAATCAGAGCAAAAGTGATAAATGCTGCCCACCTATTGTACATAAAGATAGTGTTTCCTGTGTTGGTGGCAGTGTATCTGGCAATAGCTCTAACGTTTATGGTCCAGCTTAGGCAAAAAAGCTCTACACTGGACATCAGATTTTGTACAGAAATGATCCTTCTTCAGTCGCTGTTACCTCAGCCTCCAAACATTTAAAGATCTGTCCGACCATGCACTCCATAAATATGGTCTCTGCATCCCACTGAATCACCGACGGGGACAGGATGGTGCACAGACCTTCAGAAGACGTCGCTAATGAAGAAAGAACAAATTAGACTCTACCAATTTATTCTGTGATGAAAACCTGGTGTTGTAAAGTTGTCAAGACTTACTGCTAGCATCCCCGACATCCACAGGACTAGCCATCTGAAACCGAAGCCATTCTGCTGCGATCTGGAAGGCCTCCAGTGGGGCGATCCGACACGCACACCTCAACATGTCACTCTGCTGGGCGCGGAAAACTAGAAGACAAACACACTTGTTAAAATTAAAAAAAAAATGGGAAAGGGGGGGCTCTAACAGGAATAAGCAGAAGATGAAAGAATGAATGAATGTATGAATGAACGAACAAACTTTTTGCCAATTTCCTGACTGTAGCTGCCATGAAATTCAAAATAAGCCATTACTTTCTATGAAACTCAGGCCAGAAATTGTCCCAGAAGACACAGTAAGAGCCAGATGTTCTTGTAAAATAAAATAAAACACTGCATTCTAAGTAACATATTAATATTGAATATATTAATATTATACATGCACATAAGCCTGACAGCCGTTGAAAAGTTGTGTTAGAAGGAAAATGCATCTTCTCCTATTTACCAGATGTGAGTTTTCAGTAGTCTTGGTTTTACTTTGTTGTATGACAGGGTACTTTAATTTGATGTAAAGAGTAACATTTCAAATAACTAGGCCTGCCGTTATTATTTGTCATTTGTATTTCCTGATGTTGGCTTGGCTGCATTTATGTTCTTCTCTGTTGACATTTGTTACCAAGACGCTGCAAATGTGTCTTATTGTGATAAAAGAACACCCAAGAAAGGACATTTGTGAAAAACTAGAGATAGACTACAGATAACATTAGCATATCAAACAATAAAAGGATTCTAAAATGAGTTTAAGTTTGTCATTTTTAATTGAAGGACAAGCTACTTTCAAAAAAAAAAAAAAAAAAAAAAAAGAGGAAAAAACTTGCATAAGAACCTAATTTTTCCTCATCCTCACTAGGCTATTTCTGAATTCAGTAAGGGGGCCCAGCAGCAAAACTCTGGTGGGCCAGATCTGGCCCCATGGCCGCCAGTTGACGTTCACTGCTGTAAAATATCTTCGTTTCAACACTTGGTATACTGTTTATGTTTGAGCTGAATAAAATAAGGCTTCATAAGCTTTACAAACCATTGCACTCTGTTTTTTTTTTTTTTTAAACATTTTGCACACTGTCCAAACTATTTTTCTAAATTGGGTTTGTAAATAAAATCTGTCAATTACCAATAAAAAATGAGTGGAAGTCTTCATCGCTGTCAAAGTCCACACTGGAGTACATGCAGCTTGGGTGGTCATTTCTAGACGGATACCCAGTCTGGCAAGAAAAAATATATTTTAAAAGATGGAACATTTTCAATATCAGAAGAAGATTATTATAATAAATCAGTTCACCTCACCTTGATCAGGTTAGTCATACTTGTCTTCATGTATTTCTTGGCCATTTCCACAATAACTGGATCTTTTGAAAGGGTCTCGTGTCTGAACAAGGCTCCCCAAGTTGATAAAGTGGACATTTTTAAAAACTGTTAAGAGACAGATTTTTTTTATTTTTTATTTTATGCTGTCAAACATGATACAATGTTTTAAACTAATTAAAAAAGCTCACATGACTGGAATGTGTAGTGAAGGCCATGAGGGCTTCAGTGTACTTGCTGAGATTTGCAGGAATTTCAATCCCTAATTCAGAGCCCTGTAGAGAAATATTACTATTAACCACGCAGTCCCGTGTACAGAGTAGCTCCAGGTTTTGTCTTGTGGAATTTAAGACCTTTTTAAGACTTTAATGGTACTTAGAGTCAAATTTAATCCCAGCATCATCAACAAAAGAACAATAATCTGTATGATTTTGACACCTAAGCCTAAAGGAATTATCTGTACTTCTCTATGTAAAAGTCTAACACAGTTGAAAGAACTCCAGTGCTGCATTTAAAAAAAAAAAAAAAAAAAAAAAAATCATAAAAAATGAATCATGGATTTTAATAACATTTCTTCAATAAATACATTCTGTTATTGTGGTGATTAATAGTGTGAATTATTCAAAAGTGTTACACAATGTTTTGACAAGGTTTAAGACCTAGGTGAATAATAATAATAATTAATACTTTTAAGGCCTTGATCACATTTAATATCTTTGTAATGCTTTTAAGACCTTGTGGAGACTCTGATGTACTAAATGTTATACAGAAACCAATAATAGTAATAAAAATGCACAATAGTAATAATGAACAACGAACTATACTTACAGCTAAAAAACAAAGCTGGCCTCCCATCGCACAAAGCACCTGACAAAGCCTCTTCAGGAAGACGTAACGCCGCTCGACAATTTCTACTGCACTGTAAGAGCACAAACATAGTCTATTGTCTATATCAGTATAATGAATTGATATCAGAAGTCGTGTTACTTACTTGCTATCAGATGACTTTTTACAAACTGCCAGTCCATCCGCAGACCTGTGAGCGGCAACAATGTCACTATTCATTGTTCAACAGAGTATAAAAGGGACAGACATAAATAAATGGTCAACAGTGAAACTTACTGAGCAGCAGAAAGGACAAAGTCAATCGCTACGTCACCAAACAAGAGCATGAATGGTTTCCTATCCTCCGGCCTTCCCTGTAACACAACACCACAATTATGATACAATATTCACCTCACTCTACTTTCTACTTGCTTCAAAAAACTGTAATAGGACCTATCCAATGTAATAAAAAATATGCTATTGGACTACAACTCAAGGTCTCAGGTAAAAAGACGAATGGTAACTGCTGAACACATCCCAGCATGTAGAGTGCCAGCAACACTGTTTTTATCTATCTGTTAACATTATGTTGCTATCTGTCCTAAATGCCCATTTTATGCTGTGTCCAGTCCCCACCGTTGCCAGCAGGGGGCGACAGACATCCTGCAGTGTTCTCTGCAAAGTGAAAGTAACAGCTCCCCAACATTTTCCCTACATACACATTATTTTAAGTTATAAAAAGTGAAATGGTATTGCAAAGGTGTCCAAAACTATTTGAAAAAGCCTGAAAAAAAAACGCACAGTATGGCCTTTATAATGGATACATGGATGTCCCCGAAGGCCAATTTGTTCTCTGCATTTGACTCATACTTCAGTCCTGCTGGGGCAACCTGTCCAGAGCAGTGGATGACCGCTGTGCAGCACTCAGGCATCCTTCTCCAGATATTAAGCCAGGATTCTGGAGTCAGGAGCTGGAAAATTAGTCTATTGTGCATGTTTTAGGTTTGTCTTAGAAGCCTATACTTAAGTAGTTCTAATAGAAAAAAAAAAAAAGAAGTAATGTGAGTGGAGAGTAATGGGGTGAGACAGTGACGATGTATTTGTGTTGGAAACATGACAGGGAACATTGCCTTGGCTATTGTTTAATCAGCTGTCGACATCACTCAGCTGACACACCTTGGAGGAAGTTGTCAGATAAGGTGAGAGGAACCATGAGACGCCAGAGAAATGTCCAAAAGAGGTTAATAATCTATCCCCTAGAATCTATGCATCATTAAAGAAACAGCCACACCACCAAAACCCTTTCTCATTCACATATCCTTATCATTGAGTCACTGTGATCTGTAGTTCGTCTTATGCTGCAAATGTCTCTTTCTTAGTTGTGTGCTCGACATTAAACAGTGGCGGCGGACCTTTCGACTGATGGCGATGAGCAGACACTCCGCCGCCTCCAGCTGCAGCTCAGGCTCGCCCAGCAGCAGACACAACATCTCCAGGAGCTGACAGTTGTTGTTGGTGATGTGCGCCAGGGCCACCCAGTCGATGTAACCTGCCAGTGTGTTCAGCGTGGCCACAGCAACTCGACAATGAGCTCTGGCCTGAGTAAACAAAGACAAAGAGGTGCGATAAAAGGAGCAATTTAGTATAAAGCAACAATAAATACAAAAATGGCTCTATAGAAAATAATGATTTCTAATGGCCCACCTTCAGTTCCTGTCCAGGTAATGCTTTCTGGAAAAAAAAAAAGAATAATAATTAAAATTTGAAGCATATTTAAAGTATACCAAATCTTCTATCATTTGTATAGAGACATATGGCTGGTTCACCATACTAACTTTATTTTATTTTTTTACAAAAAGTCTGGCCTCAGTCAACTCGAGTTTGATTTCCAGGCGATGTAACAAATAAGGCTGGGTACCCTAAACCTATGACAATGGATTCATTTCTGTATTGAACCATGCAATAGGCCAGTGGTTCCAGACCTTTTTGGTCTTGTGTACCCCCAGGACCTGGTTTAATCCTGGTTTTAGTCTTTAGTTTAAGTTTAGTCCTGGTTTCGCCTTAGTCTAGTTCTGGTTTTATGAAAGGTTTAATCCTGGTTTAGACTTGGTTTAGTCCTGGTTTAGTCAGGTTCAGCATTCAGGTTCTGGTTTAGACCTGGTTTGTTCCTAGTTGTTTTCCCGGTTTATTGCTGGTTTAGTTCTGTTTTTTTTCCTGGTCAAATTCTGGTTTTAGACCTGGTTTAAGTTAATTTGAGTCACTGAAAAGTTTAAGAATCACTGGGTTTGTTGAACAAATGTCTACACACCACTTTACGGTAATCTTCCACGTTTATGTGGAGAATGGCCATCATGAAGCTGAACATATTGTCCATATTTTGCGTGAGGGTTTGCTGGATGTCTCTGCGTCGCTGGGTGGGGAGGGTCTTGAAGGTAATCACGTCCTCGGCCAAACGCAGCAAGATCAACATGACCAGTTCTGTCTGAGCATCCTAGAAAAACAGAAATACACTTTTATATGCAACTGACCCTTACTTTGTTAAATACATGCTTTTGCAAACAGCCTAAGCGAGCAGGAAGTGTTATGTTATTCTTAGCAGCTGCTATGCGAGAATATAAAAATGAAAGCTTATTTGCATACTAAAGTATTACATCATTGCATTTAAATAGACAAAAAAATAAATAAAAAAATAATATATGTTGCACAGAGTAAGAGTGCTGGATTACGTAATGTAAGCCACTCACGCCTTGGCTAGTCAAAGCCTCCATCTCTTTCAGCATGTCCGGCCAGTGCTGAGGCCATTCCCTCTTTATCATCTCCACTGTGATTCGGGACAGGACGTCTTTGATGTGGCTCTCCTCGTCCAGCACTGAACGCGTACCCTGAGAGAAGAGTGTGATTATTACTTTGTTTAAAGCAGTGGATGCTGCTGGCCATTAGCAGTAAAACAATACAGTTATTATATTGATGTAGCGATTTTTTTATTCCTACAATTATTATCAACTATATCAATACGCATGACCTTGTAAACAAATCCTATCATTTTCTAGGTAGAGCATATCATTATACATGCATGTTAAAATAAAACCAGTTAAGTCTTTTTGGATGAAACTTGTGTGTTTTTAATTAAATAAAATGTTATATTCAATTTTTCTTCGCTCTCTGTCTGCTGGACATAACCAACCAGAGCTGCAATGCTAGATTTGAGAGTAAACTTTTATGATTGTTGGCAACTGTTTGCTGCATCCATTGAATCAACATGAAGGTGTTGAATCGTATCAAATTGTATTGTTTTAAAAGCAAATATTGTTCTTGAGTCGGATCAAAACAACCTCTCATTAAAAAGTCTTTTAATAAAACTTACATTTGACAACAGCTGCATGGCACAATCCTTTAGCTGGACTTTCTCTTGCTGTTGCATATTGTTCCATCTGAACCTGTTGCACAAATATAACATAACAGAACATATAAAAAACATGAAAATATTATTTTTTGGTAGACTCTGCAAAAAAAATGTGAATATACAAAGGACTTACTTGATGACATGCTCCAGGATTTGCAAACCAAAATGTCTTATTACAGCTGGATGGCCTCTGTCTGCTAGTTTCAGGCCACATGGGACACAGAGGGAGCTTGTCTCTTTAAATTCTTCACAGAACTATTTAAAAGCACAAAAATAGTATTCATTATATCGTCCTAACATACATGAGTATAAACTAGCACCTAGAGCCTATATGTGTCTTGGACAGTGTCGACAGCATCAGTGCAAAAATAAGGACAAACCTGAACTAAACATATACATCGCACTGGTTTAGTGACACGTCTTTTAAAAATGTGATGCGAATATGAAAGTATGAATGAAGCCTGTGCCTTTAGTGGGTCAAAGCTGTTGCAGAGGCTTCTGTGAATGAACCGCTGTTGATGTGAAAGCGTGTTGGCTAACAGCGCCTGAACTGTGCATGATCAATAAACTTTATCAAGTCCAAAAAATCAAAATCAGAGTCAGTGTCCTGCGTGTTATCTTGCTTTTACGCGCGTTTGCTTTTATCGCGCTTTGTTAATTCCCAAAGATTTTACGCGAATGCCCCAAAAGCTAGCCAGCAGCCGCTAACTAGCAGCTCCTCTCTGACGGGGCAGGGGTGGTGGTTGTACCTTTAGGGCCTCCACTCGGAACACTTGGCTCGTCTCTGGGTCCATAATGACGTTCACAGCCTTGACGAGCTGCGCACAGACGTCGGCCACCACCGGTTCAGCCATGACTCCGGACAGAGCCGCACCGAGGAGCAGCCCGTATGCAAAGCACCTGCGGGACGGAGGAGAGCCGCTGCGCGCACAGAGGCCACCTAACAACGTGCGCAAGAGCGGTGCTACACGCTGCACGCGGGTTTGAACTTCTCGCTTCCCGTAGTAGAAGACTTCTGGGAGCTGTAGTCCATTTTCCTAGTCTCGAAGATCGCCTATGCTTTAACAGAGGTACCACTTTTAATTATTGGTTTTAGTTGAGCTTTCCGAGAAGTGCTTTAAGTTGGCATTTGGAAAAATAAACCAATAGGCAGTGGTGGAAGCAGTACTCCATTTCTCACTTGCAAACATGTACTCAATTAAAAGTATCACCTTAAAATGTATGCTTAAGTAAAAGTATAAAAGTACTAACTTTTAAATGTACTTGCAAGTAAAAAAGTAAAAGTATTTCACAGAGACTCGACAACTCAATAATGTGTTAAATATGAGAGATTTTGCTGATTCCAGATGAAATTAACAAACTGACTGACTGAATCACTGAGTCACTGAGGTCTTCTGTCTTTATTATTCTGGTGTTTCTAAGTACTACTTTACTGCATCTGTTATATTTAAATACTGTGTGTCTACAATGAGGCCACGACAAAAACAAATGATTTTTAAACCGAAACTCTAAATATTTTATACTTCAAACAAACTCAGAAATGTAGTGGAGTAAAAAGTAACGATACATGCTCTAAAATGTAGTAAAGTAAAAGTACCCCTTCTAAAATGTATTCAAGTAAAGTACAGATACATGAAAACTGTACTTAAGTAAAGTAACTAAATACTTTTACTTTGTTACATTCCGCCATTGCCAGGTCTCTGCTCCGTGTCGATCGGTCAGTCCCCAGTGTTATCATGGTAATCCCAAGGTCTTAAAAGCAGTAAAGAGTTATTAAATTTGATTGTGTCAAAATCAAGGCCTTAAAAGTATTGAATATCATGTCCCATGTTTTCTACAAATCATGTCCTAGTTGTTCCCATTTTAACGAATAGAAATGCATAGGAAACTGAAAACACATTTGACTAAAGACTTATTTATTTACCAGGTGAATATTTTTAGGAAAAAAGCCATCATATTCAAAATTTAGGTCATAGCGTCATGTAGGCTACTTTTAATTATATGACAGAAAATGTGTGGATTTCAGAATTTTTTGTCACTTGGTGAGTTCAAGTGCACTGTAATAAGTGAAAAAATAAGATTTATTCACAATAAAAATATAGTTTACATAATGGCCAAGTTGTTTATGTTTACATTTTTATGTTTTGGTTCTAAACCCTGCATTGCCGATCGTCCAATCAGAAAAGAGACCATTGTTTTGATTTAGAGTGCAGTACTGTTTCCAAACCAATACAAACGCTGCTGCTTATGTACCTTTAAGTTTGTCCCATGTCCCAACAAATATCTGTAAAAACACTAATATACTAATATAGCCCAGTTTTCTGGAAACCATGTCCCAGTTGTCCTCATTATAACCAATAAAAACGCACAGCAAACTAAAATCACATTTGTCTTAAAACCCTTTTTCACAACATTTATTTACCATGTCATTATTTTTTTATAAATAAAAAGCCATTTTATTAAAAACTTAATCCCTAGCTACATGTATTTTAAGATACATGACAGAAAATTGTTTTTGTCACATGGTGAGTTCAAATGCACCATAATAAATGAAAAAAAAAGTGTGTCCCGGTTTTTGGGTCTAAAAATCTAGTCACCCTATGTTTGTGAAGTGATTTTAAGGCTGATTTCTTCACATTTTCTCTGGATTATTTTATAAAATATGACTGTAGACCTTTGTAATTTCCCCCCACGTCTTGACTAAAGTATTCATTTTGTTTGATTTGTTAAATCTATTAAAAACACACAAAAATCTCTGCTCTCTGCTCTTTTTCAGTCTTTTTTAAGTTGATAATATCTGGTAAAAAAAAAAAAAAAAAAAAAGAAGGGTGCAAAGTGAGACATCTCACTAATCTTTTAACGCTGAGGATCTCCTTCCTTGAATACAGTCTACTTTTATGAAAACAAACACGACTTTTTTCTTTTTTGAACACACAATACGTTTTCGCTTCGTGTATTTAAAAAAAAAGTAGGTTAAATAAAAAGTACGTGCTCGGTGTGCGGTGCGTGTAGGGGGGTGTCTCTCTTCCCCTGTCCCGTGCAGAGGCGGGGCTTGAATCCCAAAGTGGCCCGAGTTTCCTCCTCTCTCTACGTCACTCTGGGATCGGCCGTGTCCTGGCGAGCAAGACACCAACAGAGGCAACAGCAGCGGGGTTTCTGGCCAAAGATCTCCTCGTCTCAGGTAAGTAAAACCCAGAAAAAATCGCTTTAATACGCACACATTACAGCACACCTCATACTGAAAGGTAAATGTTGGGCTTTTGGCTGTAGTTTCTGTGCGCCGTGATGCTTTAATAATAACTCCCTGAACTACGGCGGAAACTTTTGACGCGGAGGCCTTGTTATTTGTAGCAACAGGTCAACGAAACATTGTACATATAGAGCTTTTACGCGGTAGTTTTTCATCTGCTGCTGGGCATATTCTGCTGTTTGTGCTCGAGCTTTTGGACTAAATGCGAGCTGTGCTTCAATGCAGGACGCACAGGACCCAGAAGAACGCAAGCACACAAGCGAGAGTACTAAAGTCGTCGTCTTGTCTCCATCGCGGCGCGTTTACGATCTGGGATTAAAAACCACCGAGCCGCTCCAGAAGAGAGAGAGGGAGAGCCAAGCCGCAGCCGCTTTCGTCGAAACTACCCCAGGATTCATGCTGTGTGTGAGCTAAATGCGGTACGAAGCTAAAATGATGCCGGTGAGTCCCGCTTACTTTACTTAATTGCAATTATAAGTGTGCCAGAGTATGCTAAAAGGAGCTAGCGTGGATGGCTATGGCTTAACGCAGTGAATTAGTAGCCTTTACCTGGGCATTTAAATTGACGTGGCGTGTGCTGTTGGGACGACTCTGTGCCCTTTCTAAAGTGTGAAGTTTGGTGATTCTTCTGTCAAAGTGTCAGAGCCATGAAGTGTTCCTCAAGCCTCACCAGATAATATTACATAAGCCTGGTGTTTGTTTTAAGAAAACCTGATTTGCGTAATGAGTTGGCACGGATGATAAAGAGAAAATTGTAGCTTCTCCTTTAAACTTTAAAAGATGTGTTTTTATTCCTTAAAGGCGAACTATTTGACTTTTAAGCTGAACATTTTTAAATTAATTCCCACATAGTGCAAATGACTCTTGCATCATCAGAGATTTTGAAGTGCTGTAGTTGTTTGTTATTAATGTCATGGAAGATAGCCCCCAGGTCTTAAAAATATTTAAAAACATTTTGATGGTGTCAAAATTAAGTCCCTCTGAAACATTTACGTCAAGTCTTTCCAGTGTTGTAATATGGATTAGTGAATTTGTGCGAACAAACATTTGCTCTTGTCGTCATACAGTACATATGAGTTACGCCCCAACAAGAAGCCTGTAGCCTACTTGTAATATTCAGTCATGTATTTTTTGTTTTTATGATTCCGTTTTAAGATTTTTAAGGACTATGCCAGACTATATATCACTTTTCAAAAATGAGATTAACAAAGTGCCAGGGTTGTTCATGGTTAATCTATTAATCTGCTTTATGGCCATAATCGATTGAAAGAAAATACCAATTAATGATTATGGAGAGTTAGAGCAAATTAAACATAAAATTAAGCAACTGTTTTCTAAAATATACAAGCCTATAACTTGGCTTTTTTTTAAAAATCCACTTTTTATTATGGTTCATGACTTTGAATTTAATGAAGTTTTATAAAACGTAATGATGGGTGATGTCAAGCCGGTAGTTAACGTTTAATCGATTATTGCTAGACTACCAATTAATTAATCAAAGAAAATTAACCAAATGTGCATCCCTACAAAAGGATGTTTACAGAAATAGAACAAACATATAAAGTATAATAAAAAAATTAAAAACAAAGAAGCACAAAAAATGATGAAAACATTAATAAAATCAATATCAGGACTGCAGGACTTGAACTGCAAAAGACTTCCTGAGTAAGAAACCTGCGTACCACCAGTGATACCAGTACCACAGTTTGAGAACCACTGGTCAGGTACAAATGCAGCTGTTCTGTAAGACAAGAAAGTACAATCTGGGTTTGGCTGGAGCTCCGCTGGCATCAGCTCTGGCCTCCTGCCATGTCATCACCGCCATCATCATGCTCATCAGAAGTCCATTACTTTTTGCTGCAGTGCATAGCTTTGTGTCAATACTTATTTGATCTGTTTGCCAAGGCTGTGATTACAATGATCTGAGTGTATTAGTTACAGTATCTGAAGGTCAGCACACAAAACATAAAATAGACACCATTATTTTACACCTATTTTAGTACGATGAGGACAAAGCGAGCTATTATTTTGAGCGGACAAACTGCTGCTCCGTGGGTTTTTGGATTGAATGAACGCGCTGTAAATTGTGTTGTCTAATTAGCTAATTATTCCTGGCCTAAAATAAATGCCTTCCTGGCTAACAACAACTTTTATCATCTGATTCTTCTGTGTTTTGGCTTCTCACCAAATCCACGTGGTTTTAAAATAATTGGTTTCATTGTTTTTTTGTTAAAGAAAAAGGTCAGATTTCTACAGCAGTGTTTTTGCTGTCTTGTCTTGATATATAATGTCACATGCTTTAGCTTAGCGTATACAGTAACTCTTTGTTGTATCGCAGTGTTGTCTTGACCAATCACAGACCTGCACTTCCAGTACAACGGCTTCACGAGCACATTCATCATCGCAGCAGAGGTGACAGACAGATGTTTGGGTGACACCTGTCTAGTGCATGACCTCTCGCTGCCACCTATACCTTCATGTCATCTGTAGCCATTTATTTTCATGGCCAGCAATATATAGAGCCTTCCATGAGCGTCATATTCAGATAAGTTGCACACAGAGTTGGTTATAAGCAAAGCGGTCTTCTTTCCCCATTTATTTATATGAGGAGGCAAATTAAAAACATTAAATTAGATGGTTTTAGATTGCTTTTCAGTTGCCAAAATCATTTTTATTATCAGTTCAGATGGTAGAGCTGCGGCGCATATACACGGCAGATACAGCCAGCTTTGGCATCATGGGTTTGAGTCTCATGGGTGAATGCTGACATTTTGCCGAATGTCCCTCCCTGCTCTCACCGCCTTGATTTCCTGTCACTTCTCGACTGCACTCTCCAATAAAGCTCAATAAGGGCTAAAAAAATGTTTTAGCCCTTTAGTTTAGTTTACGGCACTATTATCTAAAACACAGCCGTTCTGTTTTCAAACACTAAAAAAAGCCTATACATTTTCATCTCTCTGTCATCTCTACATGTAAGACCTTGCCCCAGTTCTGGCCCACATATACTTTGTTGACAGGTTGTTCTGTTACGGCCCTGATAAAAACACAAAATGGCCCCTGTTTTTAGATTACAGAAACAAATGGTTTTTGTTTTCATATTTGTGAAAATTTACTTTAAAGTAAGAGCACCCAGATCTGATGGTTAGCTCTGTTTGCTAAAGTCAACTTATTCAAGATGGATTAAATCTGGTCTGTTGCTCCTTGTCCAGTATCACACAAAAATGGAGGAACGTATCTTATGTAGCCTTTAGATTTTTACCTCTGCACGCACAGTAGGGCAGTGATGCCTCACAGCAAGAAGGTCCCGGGTTCGATTCCCGGACGGCGTGGGGCCTTTCTGTGTGGAGTTTGCATGTTCTCCCCGTGTCTGCGTAGGTTTCCTCGGGGTATCACAAAAACATGTGGGTCAGGTTGGCTCATAGCGGCGGCATGCTCAGTCGCAGCAGCTCAGAGCTAACCCTCCACCTGACCATCTACGCAATTTTGTTGTACACCTTGTGTATAATGATAAATAAAGCACTTTAACTGTAACTTTAGCTTATATGAGAATTATAAACGCTCAGCTTTTTCTAAACAGGCTCTGACATTACTTGTATATAGTCGATTGGTTGTCAGTCGCCAAAATCTTCTTGATTATTTATAATTTGCGATATTTTGTAGCTAATGCTAAATTCTCCATACAAAATTGTTGTCTCTTTAGTTTATGGCACTATTATTGATGATTCTTATAAATAAACCAGTGTATAAGAGTTTTTCCTTGACATGTTTTGACTGCTATTTTAGTCTTCCTCAGAAGCGTCATGTGATGTTACTGTGACATGTCTTGTCAGCTGATTTCTATTTTCAGTTTTTTGGCGCTGTCTTCCAACCTGGAGTGAGAATATTTGTGACAATCATGTGACCCTTCTGAGGAAGACTAAAATAGCAGTCAAAACATGTCAAGGAACAACTCTTATACACACATTTTTGGACTGTTACGACACTATTCAAACACTAAAAGGGTCTATACAGTTTAATCTCTGTCATCTCTACATGTAAGACCTTGCCCCCCTTTTACCCCATTTCTGTCACACATATATTTTCTTGACAGGTTGTTCTGGTACAGCCCTGATAAAAACACGAAATGGCCCCCGTGTTGTTGTCAGACATGAGTTATTGTGCTTGATTACAACCATAACCCGTGACCCCCCTCTTTGGTGTACACTAGAATGTAATGGCGTAATTGCTGGCAGCCAGAGTAAATTGGAGGGGGGTCAGTGTTTTCAGCGCACAATGGCCAACGGAGACCCTGTATAAAAAAGGCTGTTGTGTGGCGAGCACCATTGTGTGAGCTTGTGCAGTGGCAGCATGCTGATAAGACCCTCCTTTACTGAAACATAGCCTTGTGTACAACTCATTTAACCCTGATTTACTGGTATCTCTGCTTTCAAGCTTCGACGTCTCCCATTTTTGCTGATGCACATTGACGCTAGTGTTTTGCCAAGATATTTATTACACTTATGGTGCTGCTTTAATTAAAATAGGAAGACTTTTAAGGGTTTTTAATATCGCAGGTAGTGTTTTTTTTTTTTCACTTCCTCATTCCTTCCTTGCTTGTTGTGTGGCTTTTCCAGCTGATAAACCTTGGTTTCTCCGAGCCTCCAGCGTTTAGTTTTGCATTCTTTGGCCACACTGTACCCTCTCCCAGCTACTTCCCACATCTGATATCAGTCGATTTGTACTTTCTCCTAGGTTAATGGCATTGTTATTAGACTTGGCGGGTTTGTCATGTTAGTGGGAAAATGAGGTGGTGCATTGTCTTGCCTCATATTGCCGTGTATGTCAACAGAAACCTGAGCAGGCCCCTGCGTAGCCACCACAAGTCTTTTTGTTTACTCTGTGGGAGGGCAAGTAAGGGGTTACGTAAGTGTACAATCTTACGGCACAGGGCCTTCAGACTGAAATGTTTTGACTTTTGACAATAAGACGCCAGGAGTATTGAAATGGCTTACAGCAGTGGTTTTCAAACCTTTTCAAGCTCTGAGTATCACAGAAAATATTTAGCTTTCCAAGTACCATATTTAACTAAATTAAATGGGACTAAACCAAGACTAAATCAGGACTAAACCAGGCTATACCAAGATGAAATCAGTTCAGGACTTAATTAGGTTTAAATCAGGCTATACCAACATAAATACAGGTCTAAACCAGGACTAAATCAGTACTAAACCAGGATGAAACCAGGACTAAACCAGGCTATTTCAGGATTAATCTAGGACTAAACCAGGTCTAAACAAAGACTAAACCAGGACAAAATTAGTACTAAGCCAGGACTGAATCCAGGATGCATTCAGGACAAATCCATATTTAACCAGGTCTAAACCAAGACTAAATCAGGGCTAAATCAGAATGAATCCAGGACTTAACCAGGACTAAATCAGGACTAAACCAAGGCGAATCTTGGACAAAACCAGGACCAAGCAGTGATCTAAAGCCCCAACCAGAGCAGCACTAAAACAGAAGTCTGTGTACCACCAATGATACCCTTACCACAGTTTGACAACCACTGGGTTACAGAAACTTTCACTGTTTATCGGAAATTGGTTACTACAGTACCAGTGACCAGTCAGAGGTTTAAGTGTGTGTGGCACAACGACATTCATAAAAGGCTGTTTGACCAGTGCCGGTGGAAGTTAGTATCGAGTCTTGTGTTTCATTTTGATTGATGACTCACAGCTCTACTCATCACAAATGTATGTTCGGTATGCTTTATATAAAAGGAGTAGTAAAAGGAGTGTTGTCCCGCGTTTCACCTTCATCAAAAACCCATCAGCTGTGATCATATCATTAGATTCTGATAAATTGTTCAGCCCTAATTGCTTTTTAAAAATGTATAAAAATGAAGGACAGGCACACACAGACTTCGTGATAACCCATTGGTCTTTTTGATTGGTGGACTGCAATTGGTCGTCAATACTAATGGAGCAGCATTACAATATATTGCAAACAAACTATTCTAAATATTTTCTACTATAATACTACTGTCAATAATAATACAGCATACAAGATATTCCGATTAAAATACTTGTTAAGATGTTTGTTTGCCTGCTCCACAACTTAGCTGCGATTGGACATGCAGGTTCTCAGTCTTCTAGGAGAAATCCGTAAAAAAACTCTTATATTATGCTTTTTTCAGGCTTTTTGAAATGGCTTTGGACACTATGGCATTAGTATTTCATGTTTTATAACTTAACATAATGTAAATGTATGGAAAATGTCTTATTTTGTGGAGCTGGCACTTTGACTTTTCAGAGAACGCTTGGATAAGGTGTCTGATGCCCCCTGCTGGCAACGCTGGAGACTGGACAGAACAATGGCAGAAAAATGGCTTTTTAGCACTGCTATTAGCAACATGATGCTAACAGATAGATAAATGAGCTGACTGCTCCGTAGTGATGGCATTTTAAGCGCTAAAATCATCAGAATGAGTCCATTGACGGTGTATGGGTTTTAGAAACGCACAGGAGCACTTCTCGGTTTCAGAAGGGACGGCCTCAGCAAACAGAATTACTGAAACATGTGTGAATGAATCAAGACACTGCTCCAGGTATGTTTCTGAGGTTGAAACAACATTATAATGAGGTTCGTCTTCTTACTTAATTATTAATTATTTAACCATTTTTCCAATTGGACAAGTGTCAATGTTGGTCATTTTGGCTTTGGACCATAGCCATAATTGAGACAAAAGCTATTGTTTTTGTTTTTTTTGTTTTTTGTAATATGGACCTTGTTGGCAATCAGCTGTATCATGTTTTTTATCACTTAAACAAATCTTATCTTGTTAAGGAAGAAGTGACATGAAACACAAAAATGGACTGGACACAATCATTAGCGGTGTTATTGTGGAAACCTGGGAAGTGTGTGCTGTTAGAAAACTGGCAGGAAACTAGAAATTCTTTACATTCCTCACCTGCACCTGAGTTTATCAATATACACTCTTCATTGCCTCCTCACTAAAGGGTCACTTTCAGACGAAACTTGATTCACATGGTTCAGAGGTATTTTGTTTATGCTGCTGAGTTTCCCTGTAGATTTCTCCTTTAAAAAGTAAACATGTTTTTCAAAAGACTTGCAGTTTTTTAGGTCATTCACATGTGAATATTTTATTACTTTAGGAGATTAAACTGATTAGCATTTACTAGATTTGCTCTGAAAACAAATGTCCTGTCTTTGACTTTATTTCGCTTATCTTTTAGCATAGCAGCCGTCTCAATACGTTCTCCAGGATCTGTTGTGTTTAGTGATAATGCAGATGGAGAAGTGATAGGCCAAGTGGTGCAGTGCAGACAGACCGGGGGCTTGTCCTGATCGAAGAGTCACCGCTCGCTGCAGCTCCAGCCTGTACCAAAGCCTGCATATGTTCTTTCTTTTCTCTTTTTTTTCCCCCTACATGTTGTGGCTGAATTAGGCTACTGTTTCTTGCCATTCCCTCCGCGTCTCATACCCTTGACCTTTCTCGTGCGCCCACTCATCCCCATAATGCAGTGTAGATCGAGACAGAGGGAGAGAAATATATGAAGAGGAATAATGCATAAAGCACTAGAGTTTTTTGCTGCCTTGCCTTTTTGAAGGATGTTGGAACAGTGTCAAGTCTCGCAAACCAAGACAGGGAAACCTCTGTATCAAACTTGTAATGGCATTCAAAGGTCTATAGTACAAGAGAACAAGGCCTGGGTAACTCATTCGCTTAGCACAGCAGTATGGGTAATTGAAAGTGTCTGTGAAAGTGTCTGTGGACTTTTTATCTTGTATCACTGTCACCTTGTCACCCACGCCTTCCCGCAACATGGATACGTATCTCCCTAGGCATTTAATCAGATGCTATGTATCTGTTGCAAGCAATTACAGGTCTGGCATACCAGCAGAGAAGAGTTCTTGGAGATTTTTTGACTTCAAGTTTGTAGCTATTGTTACAGCACATCCCTGATAGTTGTTTATCATTGATTGGAGCACACAAGGATGTTATTTTTTAATTTAGACTGACAGCACCTGAGTTAATTATTCACTTTGGCAGCTGTTGTCGTGTTCTTGGTGACCTTAGTGAACTGCGCTAATAACAGTTTACAGTTTACAGGCTTGTGGAGTTAAAGTCCTGGTTTAGACCTCAATAAACCTCCTTGGTTTTTAGTCCTGGTTTTGTTTGGGTGAAGTCCTGGTTTGGTAGTGGTTTGGTTCTAGTTTGGTTCAGGTTTAGTCTTGGTTTGATTCTGATTTGTTCCTGGTTTAGCCCTGGTTTGGATCGGGTTCAGACCTGTTTTGGCTCAGGTTTAGTTCGTCCTGATTTGGTTCAGGCTTAGACTTGGTTTGGTCCTGGATTAGACTTGGTTTGGTCCTGGATTAGACTTGGTTTGGTCCTGGATTAGACTTGGTTTGGTCCTGGATTAGACTTGGTTTGGTCCTGGATTAGACTTGGTTTGGTCCTGGATTAGACCTGGTTTGATCATGGATTAGACCTGGTTTGATCATGGATTAGACCTGGTTTGGTCCTGGATTAGACCTGGTTTGATCATGGTGTAGTCCTGGTTTAGACCTGATTTGGTTCAGGTTTAGTTAGATCTGATTTGGTTCTAGTTTAGTCCTGGTTTATGGAGGTAATTTAAAAGCCAAATATTTTTTGAGGTGGTGCTCAGTGTGAAACGTTTGAGAATCACTGCAATATGTCATGATTATGTCACAGTGTGCAACTTCAATCAGCTACAATTCAACTATTGGCAACAACCAACAGCATCAGTGAACGTCAACTTGTAAACATCATGTGAGCTTTCAGAAGGTGAGTTTGTTTACATAGCCACCTAGCTAACTGCTGTCAGATATTAGGCAGTCTTTGGTCTTCTCATCTTGAGATTTCTTTCCTTTGATCCAGTCACAACCGCCAGTTAAAAGCCATGACGTACAAATTTTCCGTGGTTAATTTTTCTCTCATCTGTGACACCCAAAATAGCAATGGGACACAGGCTATTAGAGTATTGCTAAGACTATTTATTTCCATCAAGCTAGACAATTGGCTTCCTAGTTTTTGTCTGAGAAGTTGAAAATTGCTATTCTTATGTTCACAATGCCCAAGGAACTTTTTCATCATCATAGCAGCAAACTAGCCTAGTTGTGAACTTTTTGCGTTGTAGACATTTTTTTAAATAATGATTTTCATTAGTTGGCTTGGACATGCTAGAAAAGCTAAGCTATCTAAACCTAAGCAATGTGTTTGTTAAGCTACATTTTGAAACCTATTAGCATTTAGCTTTATTATTAGCATTTTAACCAACGCTAACATAAAATTTGACTTGTGCCATGTTAAGCTTTTATTAGAAATATCTGTCTCTATTAATTTATTTTGTGAATGGAAACATAGAAACAAATATTCTGACATAGAAACAATTCTGACTTTGCAAATTGAAATGACAAGCTAACAAAAACTACTTCTAAAATTAGCTCTTAAATTAACCATAGAAATTTGAAAAGGATTATGACACACAAAGACAAGACACTTTTGTTGAAAAAGGCGTGTAAAAATCGCATTAGCCATGTCAGCCAATGCCTAATAGGATTTATTTTAATGCCTGAAAAATTAAATCACGGGTGCTCTGCTGTCGCCCTGGCTATTAGCTGGTATTGACATGTAGCCTGTACTCTTAGTGATGGGACGTCCTTTTTATTTGCTAGTTATCCTGATATTGCAGAGTAATTCCATTTCGCTGCCGTCCCATGTGATTTGTCTATTCTTGGAGACGGCAAACTGCTGCGACCGACTGTTTTGATCACTCTTAACTCAATATCCAAGCCAATTGCATTTGGACAGGGAAGAACTGACCCTTGCAAGGAGAGGATTAGAGCAAAAGACAAAGATATTTAGACCACCATGCTTGCTTCTAATAACTTTCTTCCACTCTTTGCTTATGTATTCTAATGAGCAGTAGGAGTGCCACAAGCGAGCATTCCTTCCGGTAATTGGACGGGAGCTAAATGTTTATCTTTAAACTTGAGTCCTTCTGTAAAAAAGTATCTGACGGAGCTGGAAGAGCCTGTTCTCTTCTGGACCTGAGTCAGTGGCGTTTGCTGCAGAGTCCCACGGGTGTTCTTATAAGAGAAGTCTTGAAAGCAGCATCAGCGTCTTACAGGAAGCTGTGTTTATCGCCGTCATTGTAAACTGCTACTTTAATGGCTGTTGTGTTCCCAGATAATTAAATGCGGTGTTTTACATCAAATGCTAGAGGGTGTTCTATCTGCCTTGTTCTTGTATTCCCAACCACTTGGATCGTCACTTGGATCTTGTCATCTGAATAAATAGTTTTATCGTGCTTGGCTGAGGTCTCTGACAGAAAAAGGTCATTTTACAAAACAGGAGCTAGTTTCACTTCTAATTGTCAACTGTTTTGAATTATTTTAAATTATTTTTTATGACAATTTATTATTTATAATAGTTTACATCTACTGTGAATTAGAGGTTGACGATATGTTTTTTATTTTATTTTTTTATGGCCGATGCTGATACCATTTTTTTTTAATTCAGAGCAGCTGATGGGTGATAAACACTGCCAATTTAGACAGATTTTCTTAATTTTATGAAATAAAATAGAGGTGTAACAATACAATAACTATATTGGTGTATCGATTTTTTTTTCTACAATACAATCTCAATCAAACTAGCTATGACAGAGAAATTAGCAAAAAAAATTATGGCCGTTTTGAGCGATTTTTGGATGTTTCCTATGAACTGCAGTGTATGAGCCCAAACTGCTACAAGATGTTTGGGAAAGCTGGGGTCCTTCAGTCACATAGTTGCCCAGACATGTGCCTTACCAAAAATCAGCATAAAAGTTGCATAAAAAAAGTAGCATAAAAGTATTGTTTAAAAAAAAAAAAAAAAGCAAAAATCTGCATCAACCTTTATTGTGAATGAATGATAAGTTGGTTAAGGTTAAGCTTGACAGTTTAAAATGAAATAGCAACCATTATTAATCAAGTCGTCACAAGCCAGTGTACTTCCTGTGCCAGTCCCAACCCTGGATAAATGGTGGTAGCAGAGCTGAAGGGGTTGAGGTTCTCTTTGGGAGTGACAAGGATGGATAAGATTAGGAATGAGTACATCAGAGGGACAGCTCTCGTTAGATTTTTTGGGGACAAGGTCAGAGAGGCAAGACTGAGATGGTTTGGATATAGTGAATGTATGAAAAACAGGATGCTGAAGTTCTTGGCAATGATTATTTATATTTTTGTCCTTTATGAATGTCCTCAAACACTGCAGACCCAAATGGTACTGCAATAATAAACTCCCTCTGCAATCTTATGTCCTGTCAGATAACTTGCATGTTACAGTCTTTACAGGACATTCTTACCAGAAAGCATCACGCTCATGGCCTAGCTGCGGGGCATTGAATTTAAGCTCACTTTTGTAACACTAAACCGCTAGTCGGGTCAAAAGCTATATTTTTATATATCGGCTTAACATAATCCCTGAGATATATCCTCAGTGAACTCGTCTTATAGCTGCTCTGCTCTGAGCATCGTCTCCAGTGTGGGCACAGTTAACCACCTCCCTCTATAATTGTAAGTTTGCAGTTTGGAGCTGTCAGCCCAGTACCAAAGCCTGGGAGAGAGTGTGTGTCCCACTGGCTTTGACGTCGCAGACTCTGTGATGGGAGAAGAAATCTATTGCTCTAATAGTGAGCCACAGCTGCAGTCGTTTTTGTGTCCCTTTTCGCTTGTTCCTCGGGGCAATCATCTGGTCCCGTCTCAGGTATAAGGAGAGGAAAGTGCAACTCAGCAGTTCCCGCTGTCGTCAGTTGATAGACCCAAAGCACTTTTTGTCAAATACCTTCATGTCACATCCAAATTGGTTCTCAGTTGTTTCCAAAAACTACCTGAGGCAAGAGTTTTTAGTTGACAGTTGAGTTTTAAATAGGTCACCCAGCTTGTTTAATTACTCTTTTTGATTTAGCCCTGAACAGAATAGTGTTACCTGTGCAACCTGCATACATTTTTTTTTGTGTGTGTGTGTTCTTAATGAAGCTAGCAAGTTGTAGGCTTTTGGTGGTAACAGTTATTTTCAAATACACACACCATTTTACCAATAAACATGACATTTTCTGGTGTTAACTAATTGCTGCCAATGTCCAAATGTTCAGCTCAGAAGTAGATTTTTTTTTCTTTGTTCTGGCTACGTGGCTACAGACAGGGCCCTGAGGGGAGGGGTGTGAAGAGACCTGTCATACAGAGATACAGCATGCTGTTGGGTTGTTTTTGTTTGTTTGTTGTTGTTTTCTTGAGCCGAGCCTTCCTGTCAGCAGAGCAGTTCTCACACAACATAGATGCTCTAAATCACAAAATGACAGCAGACTCTAAGGATGTATGAGTTGACTCTAGCCCACTTCAGTACAGGCGTTGACTGGTCTTTTCACTTATTCTAAATAATACTGATTTTACCACTCATGGTTTTGCATGTTCTACATTTAGAGCTGACTCTAAAATTCTCGCCCTTAAGACTAATTTATTCTCTGTTAGATCCGCATTTGGGTTCATTCTGTTCGTAAGTTTGTCTGTTTCTTCAGAGTTTGTAGATCTTGACAAACAGATCGGCACATGTGTTGACCCTTGGGGGGCACTAGTGAACACAGCTCATCAAATCACAGCAGAAGAAATGGCTGAACTTTTTAGGAGTGACCAGAGCAAGTTAGTTAAAGTATATTCAAAGAACACTGCTATATTCGCCTCATTTTCATCAAACGTGTAGTGAAAACCTTCATCAGCACAGCCATGTTTGTTGTGTTGTTGCTCTTTTTCTTCCATCAGTCTTGACTCTCGCCGATTGCCTCCTTATGGTTATTTAACATAACACAGACATTGACATAAAAAATGGTTGGAAACATAAATGCTGTGACACTTGGAGCGGACTGATCTATTTTTGTATGAAATGGGAGTATAAATGAGCTTTTAGTTCAGCGTTGGACTGATGCAGTAGCACAATGTTCTCTACATTAAACACTGAATAATCAAATATTGCAGTGTTGACTCAATCGGTGCTAGGTTTTTTTCCTGTATTTTTTTGCCTGCCTTTGATTCTGAAATGACAAGCAGTGTGTTTTCCTCTGCCAAAAGGAACATCTCTAACTACTAACTACTAACTACCCCGGCTTCTATGTGGGCATTTTATGTAGATCTGAACCGTTGTCTGGATGTGGTGTGGAACTGGAATGCAGGTGTCTCCAAAGTACTTACGCAGATGGTTTCTATTGCAATTTTTTAGTAGACGATTAAACAGTTTCCTAAAATACCCTCCTTTTTAATTAGTAATTATTTTTTATGTAGTGGATTAGTATATAATCAATAATAATATATAATAATATATAATAATAATTATATGCTGTGACAAAATGTTTACATGCTAATTTATTGTCACATTATGGATTAATCATAACAATCTCATGCATGCATTAATATGTATAGGTATGTGATGAAATTTGGCTTGATTGAATTAACTGCGTACACAAGTGTGTGCTGTCCAATGCAGTGGTTGGGATGAAGGTCAGCCGCAAAGTGCACACTCATCCAGAAAGAGTCTAGGACCGGCTAGTTGTGGCGCAGCATCATTAACTTTAGTGCAGAAGAAAATTGGCTTTCAAACAGAGCTACAGTCGCCCCCCCAAAACCACATCTCTGGCCCCGTCCCACAGCCCTCCTCCACTCTTTGGTTTGTTGTCTCTCTTTCACTCTGCAAACATTAACAGGGTCATTTGAATGTCCTACATTAGCAGCATGTTGAAGATGGCAGCTTGAAGTGCATGCAAATATGTTCAGTTATTTTTATCAGGCGCCCCTTTCTTCATTAGCTCGTGGGGTGGTCATGAGTTTGGTTTGCAACGGCAGACTAATTATAGCAACTAGCCGGAGTAATTAGAGAGGAAATGTTTTAAAGGGATCGGTCCAGATTTTGAAAAAGGGGGGACTACATAGGAATACACAAATTATTCTCAACAGTGTGGAGTTGTCAGCAGTTTGGTTTGGACAAAAGCAGCTATGAAATGTATGGCTGCTAACAGGGTCAGGGGGAAAACAAGGAAGATGATGCTATGTTATTGGTCGATTAGTTGCATCCACTCTTTACAGCAACAAACCTGGACAAACTTTTATTTTTTATTTTTTAACAATTGTGATTTATTTTACTGCCAACTTTTATTACTTAATTAATGTGACATCACTTGTTTGTGAAACACTCTGAGCATGTCTTTGGTCGACTTCTGCCCTAAATATTATTACATAGATACCTGAACTAGATTCCACTGTACACTTTGATGTCACGCTTTGATAAGTAGACGCCTCTTTCAGATCAACAAACATTTGAAACACAGTATGACGTATGTTACAGGTTATAAACATTTTCTTTTTATCACAAGAAAAAATACCCAATGTTATTTCTTTATTTATTTTTTAAACAGGACAATGCATATTCATTGACATGACCACATTCAAATTAGTCATGTAAATATGCCAGATTTAGCATACAGGCTAATTTTCATCTGCTGACATATTAAAATAACCATAGACATTAGCAACATGGATTAGTAAAAGCAGCATGCAGTAAGCACAAGTTATTGTTCTATTCCTAATATTTTATTTCAGACCTTATGATTAATATAATAAATGCATATTACATTTCCTTAATCAGTGAAGTCATTTTGGTCAGAGGAATTATAGTTATGGAGAAGTCATGGAAAAATACTACATGTGTGCAAAAATAGCTTTCCAGTCTCCTAGAAACACAGTGATAAAACACAGAAATATTCCTTTAAATATGTTGAAAGTGGGCTTTATTCTCCAGGGTGGTCCTCTACAAACATCTCATCTCTCTCCATTGAGGAAAGCGGGGATTTGTCCTATTTACTGTGTACTGTAGATCCCTGACAGAGCGATGAGTCACTGATGGCCATCTTTAGTTTGCATCCCAAAGAAACAAAGGGGGGTTGAGTCATGTCCTCCTGAGTCACTCCACTGCACATTTGCTTACTCCTTGCATACTGAGAGGTCCACCTGCCCACACTTTCCGTAAGCTTTGTTTAAAAAAAAAAAAAAGGGATTAAGAAAGTTTTGCTTAAGAACTACACTTTTTTTTTCCTCCCAAAATTCAGTAGTAACCTATAAAATGCCTTGCTTGTTGTGCTCCATGGCGGCAGCTGCTCGGCCTGCATGCCCCCCAGTCTCTTTGTTCCTGTGACCCTGCCGACCTGATGTTCCCAGCATGGCCCCCTTTAGCCATGGACACTCACAGCACCGAGCCGAGAACACAGGACGCGACTGTCCAACCTGGAGCCTTAGAAACAATAGTCATTTTACAATGGAGTATTGTTTGCTTTCAGACAGCACTGTTGATGGCACTTAAATATATGGTGTCTAAATTAGGCAGTGGAACAAGTGTCAAAGATGCAGCTAAACAGGGCATTGTTTATTATTTGTATTGATGACTTTGCAATCACATTTGAAGCAGTCTGGATTTCAAGGAGGGCAGATATGGTTTTGTGTTTACATGTCTAAAGCTTGAAGGTCCCCCCACACATTGCATATTTTATTTAACAAAAGCAAACAGAACCAATTTCTCATCACCCAGAAAATATTAATACATTGTAACAACTTTAAGTTAAAGAGCTTAACTTAAAGGGGGTATATTATGCTTTATTTATCTTTTTAAACACATCTTGGTCACCTCTAGAACAGCAGCACATTTTACAACCTTCAAAAACATTATCTGGCTAAAAAAAAGTTTCCAATAATTACTTTACTACTGCCATAAAGAAACAGGTGAAGAAACCAGCAGAGGGCAGCAGAGTGAAGCACTGTTACAGTCTTTTGGACAGAGAAGGAGAAAGAGTTTTTTAACTTTTTTAAGATGCCATTTTACTCCAAAATAAAAAATAGCTGAGCTTTTTTTTTTTTTTTTTAAATTAATGAAAGGCCAGTGCTTCCAGGAGTGGGCGGAGGTTTGTGGAACTGAGCATTTTGAGGCCTCAGAACGGCCGTGCCAGAGAATACAGGATTAACATGTGTGAGTGAAGCGAAACACAACTCCAGGTATGTTTTTGATGAAGAGGGAGCATTATTACATAGGAGAAAGCTCAGAAAAGTCTGTTATGCATAATATAGCCCTTTTAAAGTTCTTTTTGTTGTAAACATTAATAAAATTTATTCTAATTGCCCTTTGTTTCTCTTTCCATGATTTGTTTTACTTTTTGTGTTGTTTTTTCTAAGCAGTCAGTATTGTAATAGCCATTTTATCAATGATTTATAGTTTACAAGCCGAGTAGACCATCAACCAATGGGAACCTGCGTTATTTTAATATGGAAGCAGACTTTAATGTATGTGAGCACTCTTTTTTAAGCCTTTACCCTTATTCCGAACCTGTTTAATGATCTTAATTAAGTAAAAAAAATTGTATAGTTCCACTAATAATAAACCCTGCATTTTGCATCTTAAGGTCTTGTTTTTTCACAGACAATCCAGAATACTTAATGGCATTAGGTGATTAAAGATTTCGCAAATGGAAAATGAAATGCTAATGTCCGCTTAACTGTGACTTAATAAAGGAAGTGACAGTAATTTTACAGAGTGAGAAGCTTTTGAACAGTCGTGTATCCATGTGTGCATGAGCTTATATGAGAAAACTGCAGCGGCCACCTTAAAAATTATCTTCATGGAGTTTTTTGTTGCAGCTGTAATGAAGGTTGACCTTTTCTTTCAAGGTGCCAGCAGCTAAATGTTGTTTTGTCTTCAGGGAATTTTGTCAGCACTTTGCAGGTCTTATTCTCAAACAGTGTATGACAATCTGAACAGACAGAAAATGTAAATGCTTTCCACGTAGCACCCGAGACAAGCCTTTATTTGCATACAATTAGTAGCATTAACGATCCACTACAACATTAATTTGAAATGCTAATTCTAAATTTAGACACCAAATGGTCCTGCTCATTTTTTTTCTTTGCAGTGGAGTAAATATCACAACTTCCACTTTCTGAGTAACTAAACTAGTTTGGGCCATCTGTGCGCCACAGACACATTCACTTCTTCAGACTTCACAGTGTCAGTGAGCTGTGTGGGCTCAGTGTTAAGGGCTCTCACAGTGGTGACAGCAGTAGTTAGCAGTTAGATGGCATTGGCTGAAATGGCATTCTGGGAGCTGGCTTCTGATTACTGTGTTGACACAGAGGAATGAGGACAGGGACATGGATACTGTTATCACTGAAGCACACACACAAATAGAGCCAGCCACAGGGAAATGAGACACCAATTACAGAGAATTATGGTGTTCCTTTACTTCCTTTGGGCTTTTCTCCGTCTGACCTGCCCGCCTCTGTCCACAGATGTTCCTGACAGTGTACCTCAGTAACAATGACCAGCATTTTACTGAGGTCCCCGTTACCCCGGACACGCTGTGCCGGGACGTGGTGGAGCTGTGCAAAGAGCCGGGGGAGATGGACTGCCACCTGGCCGAGGTGTGGCATGGATCTGGTGAGTGGGTCATCAAATATCTGCATGATTATGCATGATCGCAAATACCAATGAACAAGGAAACATGGGTTTTGTGAAGTAGATATGCGTGACAGATACTTGTTCTGTAGGTACTTGCTTTAAGAGCTAATCTGCATTTATGCAATGCAAATGAAGTAGACCCATAATCATGGGCTAAACACAGATAGTGGTGCATCTCTGAGGTCGGAGGAGGGTTAGGCCTTCTCATTTTCCCTCATGCTCAAGAGTTAGGAAGTAATCAAAATCCGACTCGAGGAGTCTGGTTTTGCAGCTGTTTCCATGACGACGCTGCCGTAAGCCGAGGAAAGTGCCAATTACTGTGTTGGAGTACTTCCTCAAGGAGCCTAAAAAGAGCCTGCTAACTCCTGAAGAGATTGCCTCATAAGGCAGACATTTTTTACTGCCTGTATCCAGCTGTCCTCTAACAGCAGAGACACAACATCAAAACTGAGTTTAGGGCAGTAATGATCAGCGTTTTATACTGCTAAATGATTGGTTTAGATCCTGTCATTACAAATGATTGTTTTGACTGACCTCCACTTCACTCTGATCTGTCACTCCATTAGTAAAATGAAATGCCTTTAAGCGCAGTGAAGAGATTGTCTGAGGAATGGATGATGAGGTCTTGGCTCAGTACCAGCCAGAATAATTGACAACACATCACAGTAGTTTTCCCTGAGGTCATTCCTCAGACAGCCAGCTGCAGATCATAAAGTGAATCATACATGGTCAGGAAGTGTCAGGGTAAGGGTTACGGCAGATCCACAATGTAAACATTTCTTCTGCTCCTGTGGCGTCAGGTGCTTTCTGGTTAATTGCTGTGTTTCAATATTTGGTTTTACCTCAGCCATAACCACTTCCCTCTAACACTGTCCTGTTGCACCTGCAGAGCGGGCTGTGGGGGACGGAGAGAGGATGCTGGATGTGCTCCAGAGATGGGGACAGCGCAGATCGGAAGTGCGCTTCTTTCTGCGTCACAACCGAGCCCCCAGCAGGGATGCAGGTAAGTGTTTGTCCCTACGCCTTCTCACCACGACCACACATGCAACACACAATTAACAGAGCATTTCTATGGCTGCAGCAGAGACGGCCTAGGACTGAGTTTGTCCTCTGAGAACAGACATTTGACACCAGTGTGGTAAACTCCAGAGATGCCTAAAGCCTCTGAACATACACACAGACTCTCCAGAGCTCATTTTAACAAAAGCAGTTTTTTTTATGACCGGCATGATGGAAGTTAAGAAGAAAAAACAGCCACTTTTTATTTTCCTTATCTCACTTTAAAAGACCATCCTTATCCAGTGAAAGGGTTTGGACAAGCTTTATATAGCTCAAGTATTAGGGTCCAGGCTGAATGCAGTGCGTCCCGTCTCCGTCGTCGTGAGCCTGTTTAACTTAACTCCCATTTTTCTTAGGAACCCAGAGAAAACTGTAGTATTTCAGTTGTGAGCTCCTCTCAGCCTGGAGTTGCATAACTAAGCCCTTACCCCTCACAGCTTGAGTCTGGCTCAGGGATTAGAAGTCTGTTTTCTCTTCCTGTTATCTTAGCCGCATCTTACTTTCCCACACTAGTTGGCTTAAAAAGCAGCAAGCTAAGCTAAGATTAACATTTTAATATAAACCGTTTTTCAGTATGTTCTTTTTTATTCTGACCTTCATATGTACAACATCAGAATTTGGTATTCCTAGTACACGGCGTGCGGCCAGTCAAAACCAAAATTAAGGTCATATACCAGAAATATACAGTAGGCTATAATATTAATATTAATTAATAATATTAACCCATTAATGTATTTTGGAAAACATATTAAAGTATACATTAAATACATATATAAATATAAAAGTAAATTGAATATATTCTTATGTGAGAAAAAAATAATATAATTGAATAGCATTTTCTAATGGGAAATATCTTTGAGACAAAAGCAAAGAAGAGGGTCTTGAGTCTACGCCACTTGTCAACATTACACCAATGCTGCTAGATTACAGAGGAAATGTCTGTTCCATCACAAAAATAGAAACAAATGAAGCAAAGTGACACCACCTCTTTGTGGTTCCCAACATTTTTTCCCTTGAAGCCCCCCTGCTTGTGTCTAAGACCAGCCAGGCCCTGCACCAGCCCTAAGTGATTAATTACAAACATTTATTTACTAAAATATTTGACAATTGTAGTTCTTTGTTCTGATTCCCTTTGTTTTCCAGTTAGGTGTGTATCATTTTTAGGATTTAATGACCACAGAACAGACAAAGCTTTGCAATCTCTGGCGCCCTCTGAGGGGGTCCCAGACCCAGGTTGGTACCCACTGACTTAAATAACTATTATTAATTTTAATGCAGGGAAAGAAATTTGCATTTAGTATTCTTACAGCCATTTTCTCTAAATGACCGTGTAAAACAGTGATTCTCAACTGGTTTTGGGGAATCCTTATTTTATTCTGACCCTCAGAACCTGTTACTGATCTAAATTACTTTATTACACTTTATGTTTATAATGAAAATAATATTTTCTTCAAATAAGTCAGCCATTGAAACTAGATTCGACCTACCTGTGACACACTTTTGGATCCCGATCAGATCAGAATATTTTTTCCCTCATTTTTTTGCTACAGAACATCTGATGCCTTTCAGAACAAGCCTTTTGTGTTTGGTTGCTCCTCAAACAACAGTGAATGTATTTAGAGAATAAACTCTGTCAAAGGGCATCTAAAACTATTATGTAAGCTAAATGGTTTAAGTTATGGGCCTGGCTCTTTAAAAATGAGTATATAAATTGTCTGGCCCCCCGAGCAGCATGTTTATGAACACAGACACGTACATGCACTTTACTGTGACCCACCCATTGTAAGTTATGTAGTCAGTTAAATCCAGAGATTACCGCAAGTCACAAAGAACACTGATCCCCGTTGTTTCCCAGAGGAGCTTAGATCATTCACCAGAGGCCTTTTTCCCTCAATACTCTGCTAATCTGCTCTCTCAGCTACAGCCAGCACACACTAAAGGCCACGCACCTCACTGTATATGCTGTTTGTCTAGAAGCACGAGGAAGAGGAAGTGGAGCTGGTTGTTGGCGCAGTTTACTTTTTTCTGGTTTGAGCTGAACCAGTGCAATTTGAAATCTAAGTTTGTTTGTTTTTTGTCTGATTCAGTAGGGTTAAGAAGCTCTGAGCCCAAAAGAAATGGTGTAAAAGGTCCTCCAGACAGAAGAATGGAGAACGGGGTAAGTTTTTCTTACTTTAGACCCTTTTAGTATTTTAACAGCTGCGTTTCCAAAGAATGGTGACATATACTAAACAGACCATGATATATTTTCTATGGAGGATTGAGCCACAAAACATAGCAAATTATGACTAATAAAGATGAGTTTGGCAACTGACAACCATCATGTGAGTGATATCAGAGCCTGGTTAGAAAACATTAGCGTATGTGTCAATGTTCAGCTGTTCTATTTAAAGCAGAACTCAGGGTTTCTTTGCTGTTTTGCCTCATTTTCTTCTCTAGAGCTCCCCCTACATTTCAGAGTAAAGCACTATTGTAAATACTCACAATTCCTATTGTGATCCCTTGCTCGGCTTTACTATAGTTTTCCCTTCCTAATATCCATACAAAGTTTTTTCATTTGGCTGCTCTGGCTTGTTGTTTTGCTAACTGCGATGTGCCGCTTCCTCACGAGACCCGAGACTTCCATGACACCAAGTCAACGGCGCTCACTGTTGAAGTGTCACTTTCTGACCAGAGACAGCAGTGGGAGATGAGGAGCACATTATTTACTCCACAACAACTCATTTAACCATCACACAGACTGTGAAACTGTTTATTTAAGGTAAACAAGTCCTGAGTTCTGCTTTAACGTAGCGATTACCGTCTATAATGAGCATATAACCTAAAGGCTATGTAAGATAAGTTTCTTAATTTTAATGTTATGCTGAACAAGAATTTACAGAAATGTGCCACATCACAATAGTTTCAGTGTTCGCGCAGATTTAACCCATCAACCACCTCAAATCCTACTTTAATAAGTTCACATTAGCAAACAAAGCTAACTACCGGATCTGTGTGCTTTTAATTCAAGTAAATATTGACACATTTTGTAAATAACCTTTTGTTTCATTGCTTCTTCATTAAAACGTATGGGAAAGAACTCTATGTTCTCTCCAAATGTGTGCAACTTATTAACGGTGATGTCAGCGATACCCGCTTGTTTTTTTCAGATGGTATTTCTAATGTTATACTCAGAAACGATCAGGAAAGGGATATTTGGGTGGGCAAGCAATTCCGCTTAGGGCACCCAAATGGTGAGCAGCGGCCCTGTGTAGTTTTGCACAGAGCAATACAGTATGTTACTTTTATATATGCATTTAATACATACAGTATCTGTCAATAATACACATTTTCTTGAAAGTAGTTTTTGTAATTTTAAGGTAAGAAAAAACCTTTATTATTCCCACAGTGGGGAAATAGCATTGTCCTTACAGCAGAAATCCAGTTAAAAAAGCATTAGCATTTAACAAAAGCTAACGTGATGTCAAACACAAGCACAAAAGATCAAGGGCCACTGTGGCCAACAAGAATTCAATTAAAGCTAAAACAAAAGAAGTTAAATAAACTAAACTAGACTGTGAGCATGCTAAATACACTGAAATAATACCATTAGGTATTCTACCAGTTAAATATTCCATTAGGTTTCTTCTTTTTTTTCCCCACAGCTAGGTTTTTTAGGGGTTTTTCCTTACCAAAAGGGAGTGTCTGAGGACAGGGGAGGTCCCGGGACTGTTTAATTTAGTGTAATTAATGTTGATTGCGTGTTTATGTTTGATTGTGTGACAAATTTTTTGTAAAGCCCTTTTGATGCGTAATATTGGGCAATGCGAAAAAAAATGTAACCCATTATAAGCTGTCTGAAACTAGCTAATGTTTTCTACTCACTTAGTGACAGCACACACATGTAGGCATTCAATTACCATTTGACAGCAATATTATGGGGTTTGTATAGCATCTTGCCCTTTTGATAATCTTTTCTCCATTTCAAATGTATTATGGTCAAATGGTGTACTGTGCCTAATATCTACTGACAAAATGCAGGTCATGTCCGTTACCTATATTAAATGTCTTATGGGTGCGGTATCATTTAGAGCAATGTTACCCGACAATGGCTTTATTCACAAAGGTTTTTATTACTTTTGTTGTGAGAAAGACAAGGTTATTTGTATTTTATTACAGTGAACAGCAACTGGATCAGTCTAATTAGGATAATTTACTGCAGGTAACGCCAATTACAATTTAATATGCATTTTACAAGATGAACATAGACGTGTTGGTAATAAAAACACTAAAACACACATCTGATTAGCTCTTTGGATGTAAAGCTTAATTCAGGGTTCGTACAGTCAAGGAAAACCTAGAAAAGTCATGGAATTTTAAAATGCAATTTCCAAGCCCTGGAAACGTTTTGGAATTTTATATTTTGGTGTAGAGTTTTGGAAAGGTTTTTGAAATGTAATCAGTCTGAGTAACATTCAGCCACTCCTAGTTAAACCTGTGCCAGCTAGAATACAGTAAATATAAGTGTTCAGTAGAAACGCTGTCTTCTTGGCCTCTTCTTGTTCTCACTACAAAAAGTGAAGTGGAAAAAGTGGCCAATATCTATTATTTTTTCATAATATTTGAACTAAATAATTTTTTGGCTTTGGCTCTTTTGGTTTTGGTAATGCTTTAAAACAGCATGGATCATTTATATCTAATATAGCATAATTATCTTTTGATCACTGGTGTATAGGCTGTAAGTCAATAAAATTAGTGGAATATATTTCTGGGGGGAGAAGCCACAGCAGTTTTTTTTTTCTTCAGCTGACTAATTTCCAAATATAACAAATGAAATTGCAGCAAAAGTATGCTTCTAATATACCACATTGGGCATTTTGAATACTATTTAAACAAGTGTAAGTCGTTTTTCCAGTATAGGATATTTAGTCAAATGTTTTGGAAAAGTCATGGAAAATTCTTGGTAAAAAATCATATGAACCCTGTTTGTTATGTTGCACTTTGCAGCTCTGTTGTCCACGCGCTGACCTCTGTTCTGTCCTTCTGCCCAGGTCGGAGCACCTCGCATGGACATGACGCTGGCCGAGCTTCAGGAGATGGCAGCACGGCAGCAGCAGCAAATTGAAGCTCAACAACAACTCCTGGCTTCTAAGGTACAGTTAGTGTAAGATGAAAAAAAAAAAAGGTGTACAGAGGCTTGAAGACAAATGGAAAAGATGAAGTGGGAGATGAGTTGAAGTGGAGGAGAGATGAAAGCAGAAGAGTGGCCAAATAGTGCAAGAAGATGAAAGGCCAGAGTATTGGGAGTTTGTGTATCAAGTGTGCGGCTTGTCTAGTCTCAAGTATTGACAGAATAATGAAAAAAAAATTTTGAAATGAGCTTTGGGTAGTGGCAGGTGCATCTAAAATTCTAAAAAAAAATACTAAAAATAACATACATTACTAAATAAGGACAAAACAAGGGCTTAACCTGGACTAAACCAGGTTTAACCAGCACAGAACCAGAACCAAACTAGGAGTTGTCTAGAACTAAACCAGGTCTAAACCAAGTCCTTGATCGTGGCTAAACCAAGTGCTAAACCAAGGTTAAACCAAGTCCTCGACCGGGGCTAAAACCAAGTCCCAAACTAGGGCTAAACCAGGACTAAACCAGAGCTGAAAGCAGAATGGCAGAGAAGAGTGTAGTTTTTGTATCAAGTGTGCGGTTTGTCTAGTCTCGTGTATTGACAGAAATAAAATAACAAAATGTTAATATGAGCTTTGGGTACTGGCAGCTGCCGTGTTATTACTTGAGAAGCCTGGGACTGCTGTCTTAGTCTCCGGCTCTCATCGCCAAGGGCTCATCTGCTGATTTACTAGAGACAGCAGGAATGATATTTGACAGGAAACAGGCCAAGCATGATTAAATGGTTGGTTGACACACTTCAGCGTTAACCAGAAATACTGTGTAAACAAGAGATTTCAAACTGAACATGAGACTTTGGCCATAAGAATACATGTTGAAAATGAGCTTTGTCCCCGGGCTCTGCTCCTGACTTGGGATGTGACGATGTCAAATTTTGTGTCACGATTATTAATAATAATAATGCCTTGGATTTATATAATGCCTTTCTAAATACCCAAAACGCTTTACATTGCATTATACATTCAATCCTAAGACAGACTCTGTGGTAGTAAGCTACTTTTGTAGCCACAGTTGCCCTGGGGCAGACTGACGGAAGCGTGGCTGCCACTCTGCGCCTACGGGCCCTCCGACCACCACCAAACACAGCCACACTGACATATTCATACATAGGCAAAGTAGGTGAAGTGTCTTTAGTATGCGCTTTCGGATGAGATTCGAACCAAATGCTTAACTCACTGCGCCACCATCGCCCCATTATTATTGTTGATTCATTAGTTCTTGAATCTATGCAAAATACTTTAACTTTTTTACTCACAAGTACATTTGAAAGTAAGTACTTTTATACTTAAGTAGAAATTTTCATGTGATAATTTAACTTTTATTGTTTTTTTTTTATTTTTTTATTATTATTTGCTCTTTTATCTGAGTACTTCTTCCACCACTGCCTATCTGAGCCATTCTTTAGATATTTTATTCCTTTTTTATTTTATTGATTAGCTACAAGGACCATCTAAACATGTACATGCCATTGTTACAACTAATACTTAGTTTAAAAAAATAAAAAATTCTGATGGTAACTGGCCTCAAACAACAGGTGAAAAAATAGCACATACACAGCTACATCCACACTATACTCATCCTCACCTGGAGTCATCAGCCCCTCCCCTCCTCGTGTATGGCCAAGACAGACTTTTACTGGGCAGACTCTTGTCCACACACGCGGTGTCCCAGCAGAGGAAGGTGTCCCAGCGTTTCAGTCAGTTTCTGTTTGAGTTTAGCCCAGAGTTCGTATATTTAGTGCACAACAGAGCGGTCAAGAGGTACAAAGTGAGAAAGGGAGACAAAAGGAAAAGGACCAGCAGCATTTACTTAAAGGTACTGTAAGCAGCATGCACTCGTACTGGTTTGATAATGGTACTGCAATTTAAATCAAAACAATGGTCTGTTTTTTGATTGGATCATCAGAAATGCAGGTTTAAAACGAAAACAAAAAATGTAAACAGAAAAACTGCTTGGCCATTATGTAAAACATATTTTTAATTGTTAATAACTCAACCATACTATTGTTATCAGTAAAACTAATATTTATCATTTAAACATGTTTACATCTCATTTTTTTAATTTATTAAATTTTTATGAAATATATACTGCTCATAGCACTTTTTCAAGCACCAAATACTGTAGAATTTCCCGGGGGATCCAAGAAGTGACGCACGAGGGCACCCCGCGAGATACTGTAGCTTCTAAAATTCTTATAGTTATCCTTTTGTGGCATTTATAATCACAAATAATAGTATAATTGGTAAATGCTGACATCACTATTCCTGACAGATTGCCCCAGCAGCATTGAAGGATGGGTCGAATGCAGAGAACAAATTTTCTGACAACAAATTATACCTTACCTTAACTGTACATTACATCTTTAAGTTTTCAACACAAGAACGAAAAATGGCATTGTTTTCATTTTATGGGCTGTGTCTAAGTTTACTACTACTCAACATTGTTGTAGTCCCACACCCAGCGTATTGTGTAATCGTCTGGTGACCTTTAGCCTGTGTTTCATGTTTATCCTCGTCTGTTCTTTAACAGGAGCAGCGGCTGCGTTACTTGAAGCAGCAGGAGCAGCGGCAGCAGCAGCAGGCGTCAGAGCAGGAGAAGCTGCAGAGGCTCAGAGAAAACATCGAGAACCAGGAGAGCCGCCTGAAGAAGGTCCGGGCCCTCAAGGGACAGGTGGAGCAGAAACGCCTCAGCAACGGGAAGCTGGGTAAGCACAGCAAATACAGTTAAAGAATTAACACGTCAGAGAGTATTTGGCTTTTCAAGTACCATCCTAAAGCGGGGCTAAACCGAGCCCTGAAGCGGGGCGAAACCGAGCCCTGAAGCGGGGCGAAACCGAGCCCTGAAGCGGGGCGAAACCGAGCCCTGAAGCGGGGCGAAACCGAGCCCTGAAGCGGGGCGAAACCGAGCCCTGAAGCGGGGCGAAACCGAGCCCTGAAGCGGGGCGAAACCGAGCCCTGAAGCGGGGCGAAACCGAGCCCTGAAGCGGGGCGAAACCGAGCCCTGAAGCGGGGCGAAACCGAGCCCTGAAGCGGGGCGAAACCGAGCCCTCAAGCGGGGCGAAACCGAGCCCTCAAGCGGGGCGAAACCGAGCCCTCAAGCGGGGCGAAACCGAGCCCTCAAGCGGGGCTAAACCGAGCCCTCAAGCGGGGCTAAACCGAGCCCTCAAGCGGGGCTAAACCGAGCCCTCAAGCGGGGCTAAACCGAGCCCTCAAGCGGGGCTAAACCGAGCCCTCAAGCGGGGCTAAACCGAGCCCTCAAGCGGGGCTAAACCGAGCCCTCAAGCGGGGCTAAACCGAGCCCTCAAGCGGGGCTAAACCGAGCCCTCAAGCGGGGCTAAACCGAGCCCTCAAGCGGGGCTAAACCGAGCCCTCAAGCGGGGCTAAACCAGGTCTAAACAAGCACTGGGACTAAACTTGGCATAATCTCTACAACTAAATCAGGTCTAAACCAGGATGTAACCAGTTCTTAACCAGATCTAAACCAAGACTAAGCATTTTTATAACAATAAGAAATAAAACTGTGCATGTGTAGTTTTTGCCGCTGTAACATTGTAACAGCAGAGTCAGGTTTGATTCCTGTTCATGAAACTAAACTACTTTAAACCTTTTCTCTTTGCATTCCTCATATTCCTCATCTTTTGATTCCTCTGTTTTCCAGTGGAAGAAATCGAGCAGATGAACAACCTGTTCCAGCAGAAACAAAGGGAGCTTGTCATGGCTGCCACTAAGGTGGAGGAGCTGAGCCGGCAGCTGGAGTTACTCAAAAGTGGCAAGATGGAAGGCTTTCATGACAATCAGTCCTCTGTGGCTGAGTTAGACCGTCTCTACAAGGAGCTGCAGGTTCAGTGTCATGTGCTTAAGAGAACAGAGATTTGTGTGTCTCTTTGTGTGAAAATATAAATCATTTTTCTTTCTTCACAGCTGAGAAACAAGCTCAACCAGGAGCAGAACTCTAAGTTGCAGCAGCAGAGAGAGAATCTGAACAAACGTAACTTGGAGGTGGTTGCCATGGACAAACGGATCATTGAGCTTCGAGAGCGGCTGTACAAGAAGAAGGCAGCTCTGCAACAGAAAGAAAACCTACCTGTGAGCAACAACACAACACAATACACAGTACGCACACAACTTAATGCAGAATATAGCTGGTCTGCATTAAGTTAAAGTAAACCAGGGCACCTCAGAGGTCTGAAGGGTATCAAAATATTAAACTTGATAGAGTCAGAATCAAGGCCTGAAAAGTATTGCATCTCTCTCGCTTATAAAAAAACATAACACATAACAAACACATAAAAAACATATTATTATATCCAAAATACTGTAATATTTCAGTCCAATAAAAAGTAAAGAAAGGAAGAAAAAAATGATATTCTCACAGTAAATGTATATATGCACAACTGTTTATGTAAATATATAAAAAAAATTAATGGACAAATAATTAGACAAAGAGGAGAAAGAGAAACTATCATTTTTACATCATTAAATTTATTAAATATATGACAGTATTTGTATATTGAAAGAGAAAAGATAGCCTTAATATTATAGATCTTTACATTAATTCATGTTGTTATTACTTAAATATAAATAAGTAAATAAACATTACCATAAAACATGCTACCCCAACAATACATTATATGTATATTGCATAATCTCTTTTGTAATTGTAAAAACATACGTATAGTGCCTAGACTGGACTCGAACCAGGGCTCTTTTAGTCATTGCTCTTATACAAGGAAGAAATGCATTTTGTCCATTTGTTTATAAGTAAAATTTTACCTTAAAAAATATTTATAATACTTGGAAAATAATAGTAGAATAGTAGAAGTAGTTTTAAGTAAATTCAGGCTCATATCAGCTTTTACAAGTATTTTATTGATGTGAAGTTGACTTAAAAAATGTCTTAAATTTCACCTGGAAAGCCCTGGAGGTACCCTGGTAATATAAATGCTTTCCTTGTCATAGTAAGTCTCCTTGTGCTGTTTAATAATGGAAATTGTTTTAAAAGAGCTCCCTCTGGTGGCTGTAGCGTAAATCCTGTTGTATGTTTATCTCCTCACTCCTCAAAGCCCCAGAAGCGCTTCCAGTCAGATCTCCCAAACGCCAACGTAAGATTTCAACACATTTTATCCTGTGGCGTCTTTATTTTTAAAAGGAGCCCAGGCCCTTTCCCCCCCCCCCTTTCTTTGGCGTCAAAATCTCTGACGGGGATTGAGCATTGTTTTGATTGTGTCACAAAAAGCTCCACCTGGGTTTTCACTTTCACTCAACTGTGTTTTAGTCCCTTTGACAAAAAAAAAAAAAAAAAAACTCCTGGAGATGAGAGAGAGGTAATGGCTGACGCTGCTGACAAGGAGGAATTTCAAGGGAGAAGCTCTCTGTTTGGGACGACAGGGAAGGGAAAGATGGATAACCCACTTTCTTTAAGAGAACCGAGCCATTTGCTAAAGCAGACTTTTGTCTTTGTGGCAATAATTAATGAGCACAATTAATCACGTGTGAATTTCACCCCATTTTACCTCTCTCTCTTCTTTTAAGGAGTTGTTTGAATGGGACTATGAGCCAACAGACTCTTAAGGGAAATCTGCATGTCCACTGTTCCTCGGATTTTAAAAATGGCTTAATTATGAAGTGGTTGAAGCAGCAGATGAGGTTTGACTGAGAGACAGTGGATAAAAGCTAAACACAAATCAAGTAACTTTTTTAAGGTGTAGCCTTCAACATTAACTTTCCTGCTTTTAACTAAATTAACCATCTACTAATTATCCTCAAAGACTTTGCACAGCAACAGTATTCATCACATAATAATGTTTTCAAAGCACAAGTTCTGAAAAATTTGCAACACTGTTTAAATGTAAACCACAAGCACTTGGTTCTTGCAATTGTAAAAACATGGACAGGAATCAGGGATCTTCTGCAGAGCCCAGTCATTGTGAGCTCACAATACTAAAGCACTAAATGTAATCATGTGTCTCCCCTTGTGGCTGGAGTTTGTATCTTTGGCCTCTATATCGCTATGATAAAGAACAGTGACATAGTGGTTAGGTCCCAGGTTCGATCCCTGCACCATGTGGGGCCTTTCTGAGTAGAGTTTGCATGTTCTCCTCGTGCCTGCGTAGGTTTCCTTTGGGTGCTCCGGTTTCCCCTACTACCAAAAACATGTACAATAGGTCCCAATTTGGGCCAGGACTACCCTGCAAAAGAGATTCTGAATGTCTCTTTTTCCTGGTT
Source organism: Bostrychus sinensis (assembly GCA_020698575.1). Lineage (NCBI taxonomy): Eukaryota > Metazoa > Chordata > Actinopteri > Gobiiformes > Eleotridae > Bostrychus > Bostrychus sinensis. The sequence goes on along the minus strand of CM036254.1, from coordinate 9,156,128 downwards.
AAATAAAGGTCAAATAAAAAATACATAAATAAAAGATAGATTTAATTAAAGTCCAACCTGAGTTGTTCAAATTATCTTGCAAGTACAAACAGAGTATATTCCCCAGTACTGATATTTTCCACTTTCTATGGACTGGGGAACATGGGTACCTGCACATTCGGAAAAGTACCTATGTTCTCCAGTTTATAGAAACTGTGGGACCTAAGTACCAGAGAATATAGTAACTGTGCATTTGGGAAAGTCTGGATGTTCCCTAACCCCTTTAATATCCGGGGACCGTAGGTACAAGTAGGTAGGATTTTGGTCCAGCGTAAACATAGGTAGTGCGTAACAAAGATACCAGGGGAACACTGGGCTGATGTAGTATAAACCTACCAACCAATGCCAGTGAAAACTTCCTTGCTGGAGAATTAACACTCATAAAACCATATTTTATTCACTGCTATGTAAAGTATAGATTTTTTTTAACGGTTGTAATCTTTGGGCCCTATTTTATTTGCATTTTACACAATGTCCCAACTTTTTCAGAATTGTTTGTATTACCATCTAAAAGTATTCAGTCTATGTTGCTTATCCTAAAAATATTCAGCTTAGTACGCAGTGAGCAATGTTTACTAAGCAAACCACGAGATCTGAAGTGCCCTCCTTAAGTTTAGGCATAAATAATAGATGTTATAATGACGCGTTTACATGTCCTTCAGTGGCTGTGAGATAAACGTACAAGTTGTTCCCTAATCCGACTTAAAAAAAAAAAAAAAAAAAAGCAGCCCGTTGTCCAGAGATGGCCCCTCGCTGGCCTCATAACAAATGTAGGTAGGTGTGTGTGTGTGTTCACGTGTGCCGTACAGCTTGAATAGAGGAGGTGTTCTACCCATAACCTGCCCTGAATCATAATGAAGCAGCCTTTTTCAAATCGGCACAAAGACACACGCCATTCAAGCTGTGCGCTGCTCTCTCCACAAACCAAACGGCAAGTGGCTGGGCTGACATCACCCGGCAAGCACGTACACCGGAGAGGAGATAGTTCAATGCACAGGGAGAAAAGGAAAGTTCAGGATAAACAAACAGCAAAGACAGGAGGGGATAAAGTTGTTGTTGTTTTTAGATGGGAGAAGAGGAATTATTTGGTATTTTTTGAACTGCTTCTGCATATTGTGCTTCTTTTCTTTAAGAATGGCTATCCTGGTAGAGAGAGGGCATCAAAAGACTCTCACCTGCAGGTAACTAATCTAGTACTGGACAGTACAGCTTTGTCTCATTTCTTTCATTCATTCAGACATCGTTTCTTCAAAGTTTTCATTGTTTTGTTGTTTAATTGTTGACAGGCACAGTGGTAATCTAATGAGTCTTGCAGAGAACATTGCCTTATGAATGTTTCCCTGTTATAAAGAAATTAAGCTGTAGACAATATGCTGCTTAAACATCTGTTACAATGTTTGATGTTTGATCCAGTTAGTTCTTCAAAAACTCACCAAAGTATTCAAAACATTGAATAGTATTCAGTAGTTAGACAAAAAAACAAAAATATAATTCAGCTGCTTTAACTATAATTAAATAAATTTTATATCTCTCACAAAAGGAGCTCATTTTCATTGCTTCCTGCTCTTAGAATAACCTTGCTCAATCTCATAGTTGTGGTATACATTTACAGCGGTAATTACAAAACTTTGTAAATTAAACCTCAGTATTTACTTATTGCTAGCCTGGCCAGTCAGACCTACTTTCCTAGCGAAGTGAGATGGGTCTGGAACCCTTCCCATTTAAAGCTCTTTCCACTGAAAATAAATATAAACCAGTCTTAGCATCCAATCATAACTCTTTAAAAACTAGGACTTAAACTAGAGCAGTCTTTATCTTTGTTTCTCTGATTGGTTGTATGTTTCTCTTAATTGATCCTGAATAATTAGGATGGCTGGCGAGTGCAGTACCCACTCATTACAATCATTTTACCCCTGTCCAGTAAACATCTTCCTTCCCAATGTTTTTTTTACATTCATGAATATTAAAACAAACACTATGTAACTTTTCAGGCTTTTTAAGGGCCGGCATTGTGGGAAATTCACCTTTTATACAGTAAATTTGTATTGATCTGATGAGTTTAGGCGAAATAAGTATCCACATAAGATGATTATAAAAAGTTACATAGTGTTGCTTTAAAACCATGGGCTCATACAAGGATGCAAGAATCTCATATTCATCAAAAAAGTATTTAATGTTTGTCCAACTCTAACCATTTTTCTCCTCCTGTCTTGTGCTCAGTTGCCCCCCGATGGCCAAAGCGGACAGCAGTCGGGTCCCTCTCGTGTGGCAGCGGTCGGTCCGTACATCCAGTCTTCGACCATGCCGCGCGGACAAGTGAGAAACGACCTGCTTGTGAAACCTGCGTATCCAGACGGCACTGCCACGCTTCCGACTCACGACCTCCAGGGCAAGACTGGAACTGGTAAGCAGCTAAGGCTAGGGACGTGACTTTAAAACTGTGAGAGACCACATAAGGAGAGTTTAAAGTAATTTTTAATCCTGAAAACATTAGATAATTCTGGCAGACCGCAACATTACACATCTTTCAATTTCACAATGCCGATTCAGACATGAGATCTCATACAAACTCTTGTAATTAAACATGACTTTAGTAACAAACATGGAGGACTATAGGTGTTATTGGCTGTTTTTGGCATAAGCACTGGTTTGCATAGAAAATTAAAAAAGGAGAAAGGGAATGTTGATGAAAGCCTGGCTTAAAACACATTATAGGAGCGGTTTATATGCTTTCCAGTTGTTCTGATTGGTTATTGCCGTTGTTCCTGTCAGGAGCAGAAATCATTAATGTCAAACATACTTGGTTTGAGACTGTGAAGGCTCCAACCTGACCTTGAAGATTCAACACATTTTATTTGCCATTTGTGCACAAATAAACAAGTCCATGCACATAGGAATTCTTGTATGGGGCTCTCTTGGAGTCAAGTAAAAAGTAAAAAAAAACTAAAGAATCTAAAAATACAGAATAACACACAATACAATACAATATAATTTAAAACGATGTGAAATATAACAACAACAGGAGCTAGGCAGACAAGCAGTATTTTTTTTTTTTCATGTAGCTATTTGTCTTTTTGTGTCTAGAAAAGCGCTTTGTAAATAAAATGTATTATTATTAACATAATTGTACTGACTCCACACACACGAAAACAAATAATTGTTTGTGAGAAGAACATGGGGAGAGGAAAATCTGGCCCAAAATAGGACTTAAAATCCTCAAGTGTGTTGCCAGCCTAAAGAGGAAAAAAACCTATTATTCATTGATTTGGACATCTCAGTTATTCTGTCAACTATTAATTAACAAATCTTAAGTCTACATTAACATAGCATAAAAGGGTTCAAGATCTTATTTACCAAAGTAATGTGTCTGCGTTGTGCTGCATCAGAGAAGTGTGGGACTCCTGGTTGTGACGTGACCCTGAGCTCTGAAGGTAGCTGTGCTCTTCAAGCTGAATGCTGTGCTGTTTTGTTCTGTTAGTGTCTCTAGCTGATTGTCTAAATTTTATTTTTCTCACTTGTATAGAAATCTTTTGCAGTGAGTGCATTTTTCAACTTTTTTCTACTTGAGCTCGTCGAGTCATTTCTGTGTATACTAAATGTTGGGGATTGCACATGTTTAACAGACCAGTTCAGTGGTTCTCAAACTTTTTACACCAAGTACCGTCTCAGATAACAATGGGCTTTCCAAGTATTATCTTAACTGGACTAAAATGAGCCTACATTTGGACTAACTCCAGGTCTGAACCAAGGGATAAAACTGGGATGAACACAGAAAAATGGTTTAGTAAACAAGGACAAACAGGGACTACTAAGCCAGGGCTAAACCAGGACCGGGCTAAACCAGGACCGGGCTAAACCAGGACCGGGCTAAACCAGGACCGGGCTAAACCAGGACCGGGCTAAACCAGGACCGGGCTAAACCAGGACCGGGCTAAACCAGGACCGGGCTAAACCAGGACCGGGCTAAACCAAGTCAGGGCAAAACCAGGGCTAAATCCAGCACTAAATGAGGACAAAACCAGAATTAAACTGAACTACAGAGAATTACATTTTAAAACCCAACCAGATCAAAACGGAAACAAAACTTGAACTGCAAAAGACTCCTGAGTACCACCAGAAGAAGTTTGTGTACTGCCAGTGGTACCCGTACCACAGTTTGAGAACCACTGGACTAGTCGAGTCACTAGTCCGCTCTTCACAAAGTTCAGTAGTTCTTTCTTGCGTTCTTGCCTGCACACTTAGTTTTTCCTGTGTGTACTGTGGGTAAGCACTTTCTTTAACTTATTAAAATTTAATAAGCAGGCACTAAAATTAGCCATTATAAACAGAAAGAACTCATTCCCCCCTAAACCTTAATGTACTTGTCAGTCCATGTTTAATTAAATTTTGCTTACAGAATATGAAAGTAGCTGTTTATTTCTCAGTCTGTTGTGATGTTGCACACAATTACTTCTGCATGCGGAGTTGGTTTACTGTATGGAAAAAGGAGAGTGCGGCAGTGGTGGGAAAACGGCAGCAGATCCTTTTGATTTGCCATACTATAAACCAGAATCTTTGAGGTTGGACGGGTGCCTATGTAGCCCCTAAAGACGTGGGGTCTTCTTAAGCCTGGGCCCAGTCCTGGATCTTAAGCTCAAGGCTGCTGTGGTTTGTTTGTCTCTCTTTCAAATGCATCTTCATCAGAAGCCATGATCTTGCTTAAGCCTCTGAAAGAGCTGCGGGCCAAGAGAAAAGGTACACACTGGTGTTTTTGTGTGTGCTGCTTGTCTGTTCTCAGGATCTGTTTGTGTTTCATGTGACTTCAGCTGAGAAAAATGAAAACATATATTTCGAGCTAAAGCCTTGGTTTGTTCTCTAGACCTCTTAGTGCTGCTGTTTGTTGAGTTTAATCTGCACTTTCTTGTTTTTAAAAGTGTAGAAGTACCTTGAACTGACTTTCTATGTTTTGGTCAGTCGAGTCATGTCCTGGAGATGTCTTTGTACATTGCTAGAATTTCTTTGAATGTATCTTCAACTTTAATATTCAAGTCTGTTTTATTAAGCTCATATCATGTAAACATATGACATATACATTTAATCCCAAACGTATTCATATCCTGGCTCTGCACAATAACCCAAAACAGACTGCAGCCAAAGTGGTAAAGAAATGACTGGAACAGGATCAACATCTTCAAGTGGCCAAGACCAGAGTCCAGGCCTGGATCATCCCATTGTAAATTTATGGAGAGAACTGAAGACCAGAGTAATGGCAAGGAAGCCTTCTAATATCAAGGACCTGAAAACCTGTGCAAAAAAAAAAAGATCCAAAATCCTAGTGGAAATGTGCAAAAAAACTAAAAAAAAAAAAAAAAAAACTTTTAACATCTGTGATAGAAAATAAAGGCTTTGCCACTGATTACTGAGAATAATTATTTATTTATTACAATTTTGTCAAAATATAAAATTAAATTAAAAAAATGGCCCAAACTTCGCAATAGTATATTCAGCACAATGTCTTCTGTCACTTTGTTGTCATTTCCAGTCAGAACAAAGTCATTAACTAAGGAAAAACTCACTTTACCAGAAAATTCGTCCAGGATATCAATAATTTTGGGCTTAACTGTATCTTGCGAACATCAAGGAATGTCATGCTTTTACGTGGTGCCCTGATATTGCTCGGTCAATCAATCAAAAAGCAAGAAAAGCTTACTTTACATTTGCAACAGTTTGTTTTTAAAAAATAATACATGATGTTATTGATTTGAACTGATGTGGTTGTGTCCCAGGATCCTCAAAGCTGGCGGATTGGAGTTCTTCTGGTCCAGAGTCTAATCCCATCAACAGCCATGGCTCTTCATCCACTCTGCCACGGATGACCTCTCACAGCAGCTCCACCACAGAGCAAGGTAAAGTACACAATGTCACAAGAAGTCTCTGTGGGTATATTTATATTTACGTAAGTGCTAGATGACACTGCATGTAAACATACCGCGTTTCCTAGTGATCTGGCCGTGGGGTCCCAAAGAAAGAGCTATTGTTCTTGTTGTACGCTGATTCTGTAGTTAATCATGTGAAGGAAAACTGACTGTCTTCTCTCCTAATGCTCTTTTGTTAGACGACAGTGAGCTGAAGAGGGACAGGAAGGCACGTCCAGCTTCTATGTTTGAGCCAACTGAGTTCCAGGCCAACTCCCTTCGAAAAAACCAGAGCAGCGACGATCTGGTCAGGGATGCACAGGTAAGAGAATAAAAGAATAATTGAATATGAGCTATGCTAATTAGCTTCATTAACCTGCCTGACTGAATGTCTGTCTTTATATTCATGCAATTAAAATAACGCTAAGACTAATGCTAGATTTGTGTGGTCTTTGTATTTGAAAACATTTAACAGTAAAAAGTCAAAAGAAGCTGACTTGTTTGTAGCATTCATTGCCAAAGAACAAATTTTTGTATTCAGCAATTCATTTACAGTGAATATGAAAACACAAGATGAAAGCAGATGAGCAAAACAAAGACCGAAACAGCACATGAACGCAAAATAAGCAGACTACCTTGTTATTTGTAAAGGTATTATGACATGAGAAAGCAAAGGAACCAACAATCAGGTCAGCTAGCAACACAGGGACCCATAAAATGTCTTTGTCGGTTTAAAAATTAGTAAGTGTAGCTCTAATCATATGGTCATGAGCTTTGGGTCAAGATTTTGAGTATGAGCGGCCGAAATGAGTTTCCTCCGCAGAGTGGCTGGACGCTCCATAAGAGATAGGGTGAGATGCATTAATAGGAACAGCCTTCTGGACTCCTCCCTGGGGAGATGTTCTGGAGGAGCTGGAAGAAGTGTCCAAGGAGAAAAAAGTCCCTGCTACCCTCGCAATCAGGACCCTGGACAAAATGGATGGATGTTTGCATGAAATACTTTGTGCCTACTGTCTAAGACTCTTGCTAAGAGTGCTTTGTCCAGCCCATGAGTAAACCTTATACATGCAGCAATACTGGAGTAGCATTGACCAAGTGTTCCTCAGATTTATTTATTTACTTATTTATTTTAGTTTTATGTTTGTATTTAAACATATGGTGATGTGATATCAGTGGATAATGTCTGCTTTTCTGTATTTCCCCTCTCTCTCCAGTCTGCAGCCAAGCCTCCGGTCAAGGTGCCTCCTCCAGTCCCCACCAAACCTAAAGGTCCCGCTGTCATCCCTCATGGCAAACTGGCTCTCCACACGGGCACCTTCCCCAAAGCCAAGCCCCACGGCCAGCAGCCCCACTCTGTCCAGGGCCGCACTCCGCTGCCCCCGTCCCAGAGCCAAACTCTCCCCCTCCCCTCCAAACAGGACACTCCGCCGGCCGCCACTGTACGGCCTTTCACTCCAGAGCTGCCCAAAGACAGCAGGCTGGGCAAGCCCCAGACCTTGGACGCCAACTCCATTTACTCCATGTACACGCAGCAGCCGGGCTCTGGGAAGCCCTTCCCGCCCAGTGTCCAGTTGGCACTCAGCCGGGTGCAGAACCGCACCAATGGATTCACCAGCAGTAAGGAAAATGTTCTCATGCCATTAACTGTCCCAAAGGTTCTGCGGCTGCTCTGTGAAGCATAGGTGGTAAGAAGGTATTTACAGTCCAGTGACTATAGCAGCAGCTTGAAGGTGTAAGTAAGCCATCTGCTGTCCTCTGTCTTCATGTTCTAAGCCAGTGAGAGTAAATACCTTCCCCTACCCATAATATTAGTCCTTTTAAATATTAATACAGACTTCTAAGTATCTTTATCACCTAAAAAAATCTAATCCCTTGTCCTGTGGTAAAACACTGAGCTATCAGTTTTAGCAAAAGTTCTTGTGAATATCATTTAAAATGCAAACGAATGCTGCGGTATAGCTCAGTTGGTAGAGTGTGCAGCACATATACAGAGCAAATACAGCAGTGGTTTCTAAAGGGGCCACATGCTGAAAACTATAGGCGGAAAAGGGCCAATCATTAGAGGTAACATATTTTTACTGCCTAAGTGCCCCAACCACAAATTAATTTTTTTTTTCTACCTTTATGCCAGGTCCACCTCACACTAATACAAATCATTTTACTTTGTGATAAGAAGTACAACGTGTTGCATTTTGTGCCTATTGAGAATGAAGCCAATGAGGGCCAACAAAAAATGTCTGTGGGCCGCATTTGTTCCCGGGCCATAGTTCAGTGTCATGGATTAGAGACCGGACTTCAACTATTTACTGAATGTCTCTCCGTCTCTCTTTCTCCCCAAATTCTCCACTGTCCTATCAGTAAAGCCAAAAGTATCTAAAAAATTGCAAGAGAATCAATATAACAGATATGAAATACAGTGAATGGTTGTCTGTCAGTGTAGTAGAGTCGTTTTCAGGCATTTGTTAGCTTTTTAATGAAGAAGCCAATGTCCGAATAACCCTGCCTCAGGCCCAAAGCATCTAGGATATGCTTGCGCTAGACATGATCCTGTGACCCTTGTTAAATGATAGAAGATAAAATAATAAATATGTCTTGATGAATCACTGGGTAGGAGGACTATGCCACATTAATAGTTATTCTTAAGCACTAGTTGTTTTATACCCAGGACTGAAAAAATGTGTAACATATAATTACAAATGCAACCGATTAATTGTCTCGTTTTGTCTAACGTTCATGTTTGCCCTTGTTGATTTTTTTTCCCGCAGTGTATAGTAAACCAATCATCTCCAACTCCCCGCAACTTGAGAATCCGTACCTGGACCGCCGCTCACCCACCGAGAATGAGGTGGACAACAGCAGCCAGCCTAACCAAGGGCCCACCCAATCAGAGACAGAGCGCATCCCTCGCCCCCTCAGCCCCACCAAGCTCCTCCCTTTCATCTCCAACCCGTACCGCCATCAAAGTGACGGTGATCTAGAGGCATTGAGGAAAAGACTCTCCAATGCCCCCAGACCTTTAAAGAAGCGCAGCTCTATCACTGAACCAGAGGGCCCCGCCGGACCCAACATCCAAAAACTTCTTTATCAGAAAACCACACTGGCAGCTATGGAGACGACCGTTACGCCAACCACTCCTCCTGCTTTTGCGGTAGAGCCAGCAGAGAAGACTGCAGCAGAAAATGTCCCTGTTCCTGTAAACGGTGCGGACGCTAGCCAATCAGAAGTGGGACAAGCTGAGGAGGTCCCGCCTGTTGAACCAACACCTCCAGAACAAACCACCACAAACACACCTTCAATCATAGTCGGAAACGAAGAAATCATACCCCCGCCTCCTCCGAACCACCCAGCGCCACGGCCCGAAGATGTTATTTTCCCTCCACCACCTGTCTCTGTTAATAATGGTGAGGAAATCCATGTACAAGTGCCCAGTATGCCCCCTCCGCCACCTCCAGAGGGCTTCCTGGAAGAGTTCCCGCCCTACCCGCCTCCGCCGTACCCCAGCGGAGCAGAGCAGGACAGCCTAGGAGAGGACATGTTCAACATGAAGGCTCCAGAGGTCACTGGACAAGTCACTCTGCCACCGGTGCGAAGGAGTTCATCTTTTATTAATGTCCAAGTTTTTCCTATTTATTTAAGATGTACAGTTATAGTCATATGTAAAAGTTTGAGCACCCCTCTGAGGTTGCATAATAATTTACTCTTCATGAAAAAAGATCACAGAGGTATGAGAGAGTTCTAGGGTGTTTTCCTAACAACAATTTTTAGTGTAGCAGTATTTAGGTGTATGAAATTAAATGAAGTGTGAAAAAAATGCCTGTGCATTTGTTTGGGCATCCTTATAAGTTTGCTGATTTGAATGCATCTAACTTCTGAAACACAAAACTTGTTAGATTAGTTAAGCTTTGAACTTCATAGACAGGTGCATTCAATAATGAGAAAAGGTATTTAAAGTGGTAATTAGGAAATGGAAGAACACAGGCAAAGTTGATGTTAAGGCCAGATGTGGCATGCTATGGCAAATACCAGAGAGACATAGGCAAGGAATGGTGAGAATGGTTAAAGACAACCCACAGATCACCTCCAACGACCTACAACATCATCCTGCTGCAGATGAGGTTTCTTCACATGGGTCAACAGTTCAGAACAGCTGTAAGGGAGGGTGATGCTGTGCCACAAACAGAGGCACTTGAGGTATGTTAGTCCACACCAAGTTATTCCAAAATGAATCTGGCATGTCTAAATGAGCTTTTGCATACCTCAAGCCACTGTTTTTGGCGTGGCATCACCCTCCCATACGGCTGTTCTTTGTGCAAAGTGCTCTGAATTGTTGAACGATGTACAGAAACACCATCTGCAGCAGGATGATCTCATGCATTCAAATGAGCAAACTTATAGGGGGCCAAAACATTTGTGCAGGGAATTTTTTTCATATTTTATTTCATTTTATACACCTAAACACTGCTACACTAAACATTGTTGTAAGGAAAACACCATAGAAGACAGAGTAAATTATTATATATTTAGAAGATTAATTAAAAACGCATAGTTATTGAAAAAATTATTGTTCAGGTACCAATATCAAAAACCAGGTCTAATTTAAGTACTGATATAAAAAAAATGTGAATAGTATACCCAGCCCTAATAATGACACATTGAAATCCAATTAAAATGTGAACCCAATTTCAAACCATGCTGTACTGATCTGATTTTATTTTTATCTCTCATTGAAATTGGAGATTAAGTAGCACCTCAAAAGTGAACTATAGACACTAAGGTCACTACTAGGTGACCTGCTCTAATATTATATAACAGAATAAGTTTGCCAAGTATCTCTGTTGTTTGAGGACAAATAAGCCCTTTTTCTTCTAAGTGGATCACTTCACTGCTTTCCCACCTCTGTTTCAAAAGTTGTTTTGTGTTGAAAATAAACACCATTCTCCACTAATCCTCCTCAAGAAGATTTCATATTGAGTTGGTGTTAACCCACAAAAGTGAACCAATGAGAATTTGGTGCCATGACCCATTTCACCATCTCATAAACCTCATTTTAAAAAGGTAAAGAATAGCTTTTTAAATCTTAATGAGGTTACATAATCACAGTTTTAGTGAAAATATTTGTTTGGTACAGCCGGAGCCACAAAGTGGATTAGCAGCAGAATAATTGTTGGGGAAAATAACAACCTCCTCTCAGTTAAACACAACTCAAGTGGAAGTTGGACAGAGCAGACCTCAGCTGGACTTACATTTTTTGTAATGCAGAGTTATTTTGGTTATGTTTTCAGGGAAAGAGGACCAATCTGCGCAAACCGAACTCTGAACGCATCGACCACAACATGAGAGTGAAGTTCAACCCTCTGGCTCTGCTGCTGGACTCCTCGCTGGAGGGAGAGTTTGACCTGGTCCAGAGAATCATATATGAAGTAAGGTTTTTCCCATATTTTTTCCTTCTATTTTCGAGCCGGCCATCACACAAACTCTCTGGGTGGAGTCTGCATTTCCGGCTTCCTCCCATTGTCCAAAGACATGCATGTGTTGAGATGAAGTGGTGACTCTAAATTGCCCCTAGTGCATGAATGTGAGAGTGAAAGGTTGTCTGTCTGTTTATGTCTCTGTGTCAGCCCTGTAACTAACTGGCCACTGTCCAGGCTGTACCTCGCCTAAGGCCCAAGGTTTCTGGGATATAGCTTAGCATCTCTGATTCTGGTCTTATCTGTATTATAATATTATGATATTGTCTTTATCTCAGGTGGAAGATCCTAGTCAGCCTAACGATGAAGGCATTACTGCTCTTCATAACGCAGTCTGTGCTGGCCATACTGAAATTGTCAAGTTTCTGGTTCAGTTTGGTGTCAATGTCAACGCTGCTGACAGTGACGGCTGGTAAGTTGATCACTCCTGGGTACTGTACCACCATGTTTGACAAAAATATTTGTGATATTACTTTGTAATTAATTTAATATCATTCATAAATGAGTACATTGCCCCAAACGTCACACTTGTATTTTCCGTCACACTGAAATGGGTTTGCATATCTTCTAGCAACTTGCTAGCCTGGTCAGCCCCTCCTTCTTTCTTTGCGAGGACAGTCTGGTTCCTCCGTCACAGGGAATCGTGTCTCCCTGATCGATTTGGAACTGGCCTATCACAGCTGTTTATTTGCAGTGTGTCTTACAAATGCGAAAGCTAATCTATCAAAAAAAACAAAAACAAGATGGTGCCAGAGCTAATTTAATAACTGATCACTCTCGATTAATGGCATTTAGTGCTCTCCTTCGCCACCTGTTGTTTCTGCTGAAATCCACGTTGTCGTTCAGACCTCTGTGGGACTTTTTTCTTCGTCCTTTTTTTTTATTTTAACATCAGTGAAGTCCCCCTGATGTCCGATGTAATGACCACATTCAAACAAGCCTGCTTTTTCCACAAGTCCTTGTACAACTGGCTTCTGCTGCTGTCCTCGTTCAGAAATAAGTCGATATTTGCTAGTAATACATTGTATTCTGGTGTTTTGTGGCAAAACCGGCAATTTTCCATGTTTGTTTGGGTTTCAGCTCAGTGATGCACTGCTTATGTCCCACCCTTTGTTTCTCTGATTGGTTACTCCGCCCTTGATTGTTTTGCCCATAGAAACGAAACTTAGGCAAAGGGATATCAGACCGACTTTTTTGTATAGAATAGGAAAAGTGTTTGTCTGGGCGGCCAGTCTAGTAACTTGCTGTTCACTGTCTTTTTATGAAGCATTGCAGACAAACCATAAGTGCAACAATTTTTAGTCCATTACAAAGTCATTATTCATTTTATACACTCTATTTGTTTTGAGTTTGGAAAACAGAGAGACAGACACAGCCTTAGTGTGCTTATAAATTCATTTTTAACCACTCATACTCAATATTTGCGTGTGTGTCTTATTCAGGACGCCGCTTCACTGCGCTGCCTCCTGCAACAACGTCCAAGTGTGCAAATTCCTGGTGGAGTCTGGGGCTGCTGTGTTTGCGATGACTTACAGCGACATGCAAACAGCAGCTGATAAATGTGAGGAGATGGAAGAGGGCTACACCCAGTGCTCCCAGTTCCTCTATGGTCAGTAACAAAATGCAAAAATGTTGGTCATTATGTTAAAGTCTTTATGTGCTTATTATTTTCTTCGTGCCTGCAGGTGTCCAGGAGAAGATGGGCATCATGAACAGGGGAGTGGTCTACGGTCTGTGGGACTACCCTGGTGAAAACAAAGATGAGCTGTCTTTCCGGGAGGGAGACTGCATGACCATAATCCGCAGAGAGGATGAGGACGAGATCGAGTGGTGGTGGGCGCGTATGGGCGACAACGAGGGCTACATTCCTCGCAATCTTCTTGGGGTAAGGCCCAATTTTTTAGATATCTGGGCACATGTGATGAGCATGCCAGACTCAGTTTACACTTGGTATTTGTTTGTCCACATTAGGTCAGTGGATGCTTTCCTGCGTTATGTGAAAAACTACTATTTTAAAAGGTTAAATATGCTCTTCTAACTATTTACTTTGACTAACTTCACTGTCTTAAGATACACTAGTTGGTTTGTGTTATGCCAAGCTGCAATTGTTGCTCCTCCATTGTCCAACACTGGTTTGCACCAGTTACAAAGCACACAAAGCCACCTAGACTTATAGACCAAAACTCACACAGTTAGTATTGGCATCTACTCATTAGAGTTAAAACTACTCAGGAATATACAAACTTGTCCTTAATGAAGCAGCTGCATCAATAAAACTCTTTTTTCTTTTTTTTTTTTTTAAATGCCACATTTGTTGGTACTCATCCACACACTCATGCCTCTTCTCCCAGATCACTTCTTTGAACCAAACGCCAGAAAGTGTGCATATCTACCTTGGCCAGCCTCTCCTACTTTCCTTCGAAAGCAGGACAGTCTGAGGGGAAACGACTCACTGTGGCTGACGAACCAGTCGATTTGGATCCAGTCTATGACAGCCGTTTATCTGCAGCATGTCTTACAAATGCAGAAGATAATCTCTAATCAAAAATAACCAAGATGGTGCCGGATGATACAAAGCAATTTAATAAATTATCACAACTGATAAGCGGCATTTAGTGCTTTCCTTCGTCACCTGTTGTTTCTGCTGAAGTCCGCACCGTTGTTGTTGTTGTTCAGTCCTCTGTGGGATTTTTTTTCTTTGACTTGTTGTCATTTTAATAACAGTAAAGTCCCGCTGATGTCCGGCGTAACAACCACATTTAAACAAACCCACTTTTACCACAAGTCTTTGTACAACTGGCTTCTGCTGCTGTATAACAATAGGGCGTATTCTGGTATTTTATGGCAAAACCAGCAACAATCAGCCATGTTTGTTTGGGTTGCAGAAGTCAGTGATCAAACCTTCACTCTCGATGCTCTCCACTGAATAATTATCCAGCAACCAAGGTTAACTCCAAATACATCCTCAGATCTGATCTCGGTTTATGTACATTCATGCCTTACATTAAAGCTGGCCACATTAGATTTGATCAAATCTGTTCAAGTTTAATGTCAGGTCTGAAGATGACTTGTGGCAGTAAAAACATTGATTAAACTGTTGTAAATATTTATAAGTATTTTTGTCTCAGTGGTACTAACACTTTAATCATTTCTCTTACAGCTCTACCCGAGGATAAAGCCAAGACAGCGAAGCCTGGCCTAAATCACAAACAGCCTGCACATTCCTATCCACAAGAGCTCTCCAAAAGTTAGACACTTCTTCTTACACCCAAACACGCTTTAACAGACACAGGGGGAGAGCGGGACATATCGGAAATGAAGAAGACACAGATGGACAAATGAAGGATCTGAAAACTATGAACTCTTGCCCAACTGGCACTTTTTTTTTGTCTCTAACACAACAGAGACTTTTTTTTAATTTTTCCAAGCCACACTGTGTACAAGACACTCAACGGCATTATTTCTCTATTCCACTGTTTTTGTAATCCAAGTGTCGCAAACAAGCTATTTCTTAAGCAAGCAGGAGATGTTGGGATAAACAAGCAGTATTTTTGCAGTAGCATGTTTTGTTTTTTTTACACTTTTGACTTTCTGTGCTAATGTTGACAGTGCATGATTTGAATGAGTGAAAGATGAAAATAAAATTAGATTGAATTAGTGACTCTAAATTGCCCTGAGTGAATGAATGTGAGAGTGAATGGTTGTCTGTCTGTGTATGTCTCCAAGTGTCAGCCCTAACAGGCCACTGCCCAGGGTCTGCCCCGCTTAAGGCCCATAGTTACTGGGATAGGCTTTAGTACCCAAGACCCCTAATGGAAATAAGCAGAAGAATGAATGAATGAAAGAAAATTAAATGAAAATATCCTTATGACAATCTTTGGGGGTTTCTGTTCTCATTTTTGTCGACTTTGAGAGACTGTGCCTCTTTGTACCTGCACAGTTTGAGTGGTGACTGCCACTGTTGTAGCTTAAGCATCAGAAATTTGGAAATATTGCTGTAACTATTGTTAGAAATAAGTTTTTTTGAGTACTTGTTGCTTGTTCTGTGGTCCATGATATCCAGAAAAGGCCAGTGGAGTTCCTACTACTTCGTACTGGCTCGTGATTGATTTGCCATAGACTACTAGATGTTCAAAATCCAACCAGAAGGACGTATCATGCAGTACGAATATGAATATTTTGCTACGTCTTTTTCATGTGAATACCTGTAAGAAAGGCCAGCCGGATATATCATAGCATTTATTTTTTCTAGCTGAAGGTTTTCTTAGTCTCACATCTTCAATGCAAAAACTCCGCACACACGCATCTCCATCCACACAAATGTATTTATTTTTGTTATTTTTTTCCTTTAGCCCTTTTCTCAAAACTATAACCACTCGTGTAGTATTTGAAGCATTTACAATAAAATAATTTCTACTAAGTTGCGTTGTCTCATTGGTATTTGTATCACACCGCCTCAGACCTGACTTGAATGGCTTTCTCATAAATGCAAATATGTACTCAGCCAATCACATGACAGTATTTCAATGCATTTAGTCAGGTGGATATGTGTAAGCAGTTGTAGCCAGTGCTGAATTTTTTATTTATTTATTATTTCTTCTTCTTCATTTGGACCTGCTGTCGCCATTACTCCAGTGTATAAAGACGAAGTGCACGAACTTGGACACAGCCAATGAAAGCATCCCTGATCCAAATGGGACCGTCCCTCTTTGTGCTGAGATGTGATCGGTTTGTTAAAAGCTTAATTCACTTTAAGATTCTGCATTGACAAAATTCTTCAAGCTCCAAAACTACTCAAGCTTCTTCCCAACATTTCTCCCAGCTGTGCAAAGTGCGGACTTCAAGAGGCGACTTTAGCTCACAGCTTCATCTATTTTCATAAATTGCTGTCCTTTTGGTCTGGAATATTTGGTGTCTTCAAGTCTTCAAGGTGTATTAGAAAAAGTGACTAAATTTAATTCCTCCGAACAATTAATTTCATATTGCCTCATAGTAGCAAAAAAAATCATACTGAGATTCTGGAAAAAAGAAGAAGCGCCGTCTTTAAAAATATGGATGCAACAAATATCTGAAATGCTCTACTTGGAGTGAATATGATTCATCTTAAGTGATAAGCCACTCTCTTTTGAAAACATACAGCTACCATTTGTTGCTTACCTCAAAAGCAAATCTGTTTGAATCACCAGGTAATGTCTGGGTGAGAGTAAAACAAACGGGAAGGAGACAGATGGGCTGGGAAATTTATGTTTTTTTTCTTTGTTTTGTATTAAATATTGTCTGTTTATTTGTTGGTTGAAGATTTTTAAACAGGTAGTGCATCTTAAACCCTTAGTGAATCATGCTACCAGGTGAAATTATTATTAAACACGTCAATATTTTTCTCTACAAATATATTTCTGACATGGTTGGTTTATGGCGGAAGGATGTTATTTCCATATTTTAGCCCCATCAGAGCTCACTGGGACAGAAGTTTAGAAATCCTTCTGTAACCAGTGCCATCAGCCTGTTCTGCAACAATAGGTTTAAAGCAGTCTTTAAAAAGTCCTTAGAGCGCTCTTTGCTTTTAACTGTATGAGATGTTTCCTGTGTGACATTTTTGTAAAGAGACACCTTTTTATAGGTCAGACAAGAGGCAGGATATAAAGTATGTGTTCAATACTTTCCCCCTAAACTTAATTTCTGTATTTATTTGTGTTGGTTTCTCTCTTTGTATGGATTACTTGTATTGTTCCTGACATCTGGTGAAGATTTCATGTCAGAAATATATTTAAGAAAATCATCGATGTTCAATACTTATTTTATCTGCTGTACTGACATTGCTTTCTCTATCCGTAAACAACATCTGACTTGCGTTTTAAGTGACACTATTTATTCCACAATGTCACACCAGTGGCTGATGAGAAAGCTGTTAAGTCGTTTATCTTTTTCCTGTTTTTAATTGAATCATCTGTCATCAGGCTTAGCGATGAGACGAGTACAAAAACACAATACTTCTGACGACTGTCTCACACTAAAACCCATCACCGTGATCTAATCATGACTGAAGAAAATGTCATTACTTTGAAAAAGTAACCAGTGACATTGATGCTGTATTTTCATCACATTTTAATAATAATATAACTCTACTGGACGTCAACATGGCTCACTAAAGATGATCTAAGTTTATGAATAATACATGGACACATTCATAATTTAGTTGAATGGGATTAGGAGTGAAAATGTGAAGTTGCAGACTGGTACTTCCTGCGTTCAAAGCCGGCAGTCACACTCTTCTATTATCTTTTGTGTTTTCTGAGCTGTGTGTGTAGACCTGGAGGGTGTTCAACAGATAAAAGCCTGATCTATGCTTCTACCACTGGCCTGTGCGATATAATGACTATAATCCGGTTTATTTCCCCATTGGGGATGTTGTTTCATTGGTTGTGCATTTCTCCTGGGATCAGACAGTGGAGAGAGATTGAGGCAGCACTGAAGAAGGCTCATTCATTAACTGTTAAACCCAGAGGTGCGTGGCGTAGTACTCAGTAAGTAATAGGTAATCGATCAGATATAAGAAAGGTTGTATATACTGAATATGTCCTAACCTCTGTAGGAAGTGGAGAGGAACGAGTGTGAGTGAGCAGTGAGTAGGCAGACAGGCATTATGACTGCATGCTTAAATATGAGGAATTCGCTCTGTCACCAGACGACCTGTAAGGTGAGACCAGCGCTGACTGACATTTGTCATTTTGACAGCTCAGTGAGATGTAATCAGATCTTTGGCCCGCTTCGGTATAGGTTTATTGTATAAGGGTGTAATAAGGTTATAAGGGTGTAATGAACTTTCTTCAAATTGTGTTTATGCCTTTACTCATGATTAAGAGCACACATCATATGCGTTATATATTTTATGTTAATCTATATACTGTACATATTTAACATTTCCAGGGGATTTGCATCATTTTGTGTTGGTAGAGATATATCTGGGGAGGCTGTATTTCTGTCACCTGTTTGTTTATCATATTTGTGAGTTGTGACCAATTTTGTTTAGCAAATGCACTCCACAGCAATGACAGTAGTCCATATAGTCTATAGAAAATAAAAATCCAGACTAAGTACAAAAGCAATGCACAAAATACACGCGCTTATCAGTCAGCCTAGGATGTGAGGATTTCCAGCTGACGACTAGTACAAGTATAGTGTATAATAAGTAAGTGTAAAATAAAGTATTAAGTGTATTAAGATAATGAAGATGTTGTCCATCAAGAGTTCAGCAGTCTGATGATGTAAAGGGAAAAAAAGATGCAGATGCCAGTGGTCCTGCATTATCTGTTAAAAAAAACTCGCCCGCAAAGAGACCTGATTGTGATGTGGTGTGTGGAGTAAAGGTGGAAGAAGTACTCAAAATCTACACTGCAAGTAAAAGTCCTGTTACTTCAAAACATTACATTAAACTACATTTACTACTTCTATGACCCAAACCCAGCCTGGTGCTCAAGGTACGCATTTGACCCACTTTGACACTGAGGTGAAAAAAATACCTCTGGTCATTTAAAGGCACTGGAAGCAGCATGTGCTCGTACTGGTTTGAAAACAGTACTGCAGTCTAAATCAAAACAATGGTCTGTCTTTCCATTGGACAATCATAAGTGCAGGGTTTTAGAGCCAAAACAAAAAATGTAAACATTAACAACTTGGCCATTATGTAAATTGTTTTATTAATTGTGAATAAATTAGCTGTACCACTGTAAATCAGTAAAACTAATATTTGATATAAACATGTTTACCTCATATCTTGGGACACGTGGGTAATTTTTATGAAATTTTAAAGACTTAGGCCTACAAAAATTCAAAAGTAATATTTGTTTCTAAAAGTAAAAGTAAAATAAACTCGGTGTGAATTGTGTGGTCCTGTGCCTTTTATGTGTCTTTTATTTTGTTTTGTTTTTATTTACTTCATTATTTTTATACTAATCTTTTTTGTATTTCATTTTGTTGCTTTTATTTGGTTTTACTGGTTCTTATTATTTTAATGGGGACTAGTGGAGCTAAATAGAGTAATTTATTGTTATTTATTGTTTATGTGCAGCACTTTAGAAACTGTCTTGTTTGTAAAATGTATGCAAATAAAGAGGCTAGTTGTGTGCAGGGCTTGAATCCAAATTAAAATCTTGATTCTTGAAGTGTTTTTTATTTTATTTTATTTATTTAATTTTTTTTTTTTCATGAAAGTTGAACTTTTGAAACCTTCCTGCCTTGAGAATTTCCTTTCTCTACTTGTAAATATAATCCCCCGTCCGTCCGCCAGATGTCACTGTGACGCCACCTGTCCTCCGCGTGGGACAGGTGCTGCTGACGTCCCTTACGTCCGTGCACCTTTCCCTCGCGCGTCACTCTCTCTGCTGCAGGTTCTGGCTCCAAAAAAAAAAAAAAAAAAGACACACACACACACACATAAAAAAAAAGAAAGTGACCCGGGAGCTCTTTCCGTCGTCTTGTGGCTGAAATCAGACGCCCCAGGACGCATCGGTGTGGAGTTTTTTGTTTTTTTGTTTTTTTGCCACCGTGAAAGAGGAAGGAGGAGGAGGCGGGCGAGGGGCGGGACACCTGTGACCGCGAGGGAGTGTGAGGCAGCGGGGCAGGCAGTATCGCCGTGGGTCGGTCACTGAGTGCGGCTGCTGCCTGTTGTTTGTCCGGGCTGCCGTGGTTTAAAGTCCAGCTGGATTACATTCACTTCAAGGAAAAGGACATTTATTGGGCTCCGAGTGTCTCCATTCCTTAATTCAGGTAAGACGAAACAGATTTTTTTTTTAATGTAGCGCTTTTTCTGTTTTTACTTTTAAATACAGACTTGTACTACTGTAGCCTTATCTATATGGGGTGAAGATAAACAACAATAAAAAAAACTATTTACGTCTATTGGCCATTTACAACCAAAACTTCTGTATTTTATCTCGTTTTATTGAAGAAATGAAGTGTCTGGTTATATTAAATAGACCAGTTTCAAGCTTTAGCTCCATGCTGTTTTACAAATTAATAGTTTTTGGTTGATAGTAATCTTGAAATGTCTCTTGTTGGGGCAGTTTGTCACCATTTTATAGCCCACTACAAATAAATTTAGTCCATTTGATGACTGTTTAGTAATTTTTCATGTGTTGCAAAGTTTACACAGACCTATGACTATTTTTTCATATTTTGGTAATTTTTGTGTGTGTTATCTTGCCAAAAAACATGTGACTCACAATATGTTTTCACACCAAGTATCAGCTATAGGACTAAAAAAATGAGGACTAAAATGAACTAACCCAGGTAAAAACAAGGGATAAATAAGGGATTAATTACTGAATAAGAACAAATTTATGACAGGATTAAATTAGGTCTAAACCAAGACTAAAGCAGACTAAACAAGAACTAAACTAGGTCTAAACTAGGACTGAACCAGGCTAAACAAGGACTTTATTAAACTAGGACTAAACTAGACTTGGGCTAGACAAGGACTAAACCAGGCTAAACAAGGGCTAAACTAAACCAGGACTAAACAAGGACTAAGCCAGGCTAAACAAGGACTAAGCCAGGCTAAACAAGGACCAAACCAGGCTAAACAAGGACTAGACTAAACCAGGACTAAACAAGGACTAAACCAGGCTAAACAAGGACTAGACTAAACCAGGACTAAACAAGGACTAAACCAGGCTAAACAAAGATCAGACTAAACCAGGCTAAACAAGGACTAAACCAGGCTAAACAAAGACCAGACTAAACCAGGACTAAACCAGGACTAAACCAGGCTAAACAAAGATCAGACTAAACCAGGCTAAACAAAGATCAGACTAAACCAGGCTAAACAAAGATCAGATTAAACCAGGCTAAACAAGGACTAAACCAGTCTAAACAAAGATCAGACTAAACCAGGCTAAACAAGGACTAAACCAGGCTAAACAAAGACCAGACTAAACCAGGACTAAACCAGGCTAAACAAGGACTTGACCAAACCAGGGTAAACCAAGCCTAAACTAGGTCTATACTAAACACAAATTAATGACCAGACCAGGGCTTGAGCCTCAAAACCACTCCTGAGTACCACCAGAAGAAGCCCACGTACCACCAGTAGGACCCATACCACAGTTTGAGAACCAATGCCAGAGTCCATATGTTCTTAACACTCTTGAACTGAACGGCAGAGCCTGCCTTATGGCGTGGGACAAACTCTTCTTCTTCTTTAAACTCAGTCCGACCCCTGCTGAAAGAGTAGAGAATGTTCCTGTCTATATGTGGTCTCATCATTGGCTCAAAATGGCACAAAAAAGTGTTCCTTCCTGCACTCCTCCATCCTGGGACAGAGCCAAAACATGTGCAGTGCCGTTTCTGCCTCAATGCGCGTTGCACCTGTCACATATGGGATCAATCTGAGTAAACAAATAGACTTGTTTTTTGTACCTGCTGTCTGCATATGAAGACGTTTAGTTTGCAGATATCATTCTTCAAAATTAACTTTACGTGACGCTACAGTAGGCTGCGATATTATTAAAAAGCCAGTGTTTGTTTCATGGTACTGTGCTCCACTAACGATTCTCCAGCAGTGGTGAGAAGCAAGATCCAAATTCACAAAATGTTTTACAACTCCTCGCATTGAAAAGGCTCACTTCTGTACTAAAAGCTGAGCTAAATCAATTCTTTAAAGTCTGGAAGCTTGTCCTAGACTTTGCGGTAGAGGACCATGCCAGTATTTTACTGAAATGATTTGTAAAAGTAAAAAATGCAGTTAATCGTTGTAAAAAAAAATTGTATCTGCCTGCTCCCCTTCCCCATCAGATTTTTTATTGTCAGAACTTGCACATGAGTAATGAATGCTGAATGTAATCTTATGAATCGACTGTGCACATACTTAAAGGGTTTTTTATGCTTTTTGAAATAATTTTGGACTCCTTTGCATTAGTATTTCACGTTTTATAACTTAAAATAATATAGGTGTATGGGAAACGTCTTCTTTTGGGGAGTTGTTACTAGGGCTGAGCAATTTTGAAAAAATATCTAATTGCGATTTTTCTTACAGATATCGCGGTTTCAATCAGATTTGTGATATATTTTGTAAAATCAGTGTTCAGTTCACAGAATACATTTTAATCATTTGATAGAGCATTGACATTTCAAAGAACACTGAAATACTCACTGCTAATAATACTGTGATACAAGGAATCAGATGATGTCTGTAGAGGTCTAAACTACAGCTGTAGCAAAGTTTATACACATTAGGACTAGGGCTGCACGATATGGAGAAAACGTGATATTCGATAACTATGTTGAAAATTGCGATAACAATATTAATGCGATATTTGAAAAAAAAATCCTACTTTTCGAACATAGTAAGTTAAATTCACTACATTTCACAAAAATGTAAGTTCCTGTATTTACAAGTCAAAACAGGACTAAAACTGGACTTTTTAAACATTTTTATTTAGTCACAACACATGTTCTTCTTAAATCTCTGTCAGATGGAAGACCACAGCGTTATTGCGCTATATTTATATTCTTGCGATACGTATATTGCGTTTGCTGATATTGCGATAACGATAATTTTTTGATATATTGTGCAGCCCTAATTAGGACCCTGTGGAGACGTGATATATCGTTCTCTACAGAGGACATTATATTATCTAAATAATTGCAGACTTTGTGATTTGCTAATTGCAACAGCTCAAATTGAGATTTTAATTCAATTTTGATTAATTATGCCCTATCTGTTACTTTGACGTTGAAGAGAACACTTGGATTAGGTGCCTGACGCCCCCCGGCTGTTAGCAACATGACGCTAACAGATAGATAAATGAGCTGACTGCTTCATAGTGACACCCATTTAAGAGCTGAAATGATGACGGTGTAATGGGCTTTAGAAATGGCCTTTCTAGGGTGACCACCTGTTCCACTTTTGGTTGTACTGCACAGCCATTTGGGCATTTGTCCCACCGTCCCACTTATTAAGATAATGCCACTTTTTCATTGGTGCTCAGTGGATCTTATAAAAAGTGAGATTCAAGTTAAGAACAACAAGGTCAGTGTTCCTGGTGTCAAATGTGGAATAAATGTTTGAGCTGCTGGTGGTGCTGCTGGAATAGATTTGGATAAATTGGTTTAGTTTGCAAAATGTGTGTGTTTTTGGTAGGGCTGCACAATATATCGCAAAATTATTGTTATTGCAATATCAGCAAACACAATATCCGTATCGCAATAATCTAAATATATCACAATAATCGCTGTGGTCTTCCATCTGACAGAGATTTACACTGAAGAATCATTTTCCACCAGAGCCTTAAAAGAACACGTGTTGTGACTAAATAAAAATGTTTAAAAAGTCCAGTTTTAGTGGTAATTTAATTCATTTAGTCACAGCTTAGCCTTGTTTTATTCCTGCTTTAGTCTGTGTTAAGTTTTGATTTTGTCGCTGTTTTGACTTGTAAGTACAGGAACTTACATTTTTGTGAAATGTAGTGAATTTAACTTACTATGTTCGAAAAGTAGGCTCTAGTTTTCAGATATCGCAATAATGTTATCAGCAGTTTTCAACATAGTTATTCGAATATCGCATGTTTCCTCCATATCGTGCAGCCCTAGTTTTTGGTAATGAAACAAACTGCATCAGATGTTTTATAGGCTCTAAACTGTAGCAGCTGTGCCTTCATCTAAATGAGGTTTACGCATATTTACGCAAAACTTTAATTTAAGTCTGTCCCACTTTGTCCGACCAAATTGCACAACTTGTCCCACTTTTAGTATTGTTTGAGGCAGGTCATCCCAACTGGTTTCACGTGTCCTACATAGAGCTGTGAGACCAAGCATTTTCAGCTCTTCAGGTGTAAACGGTCTCACTCAAACTAGCGTGAATAAAACTAAAAACTCCTCCATGTATGTTTTTGAGGTGTGAACAACATTATAACATGGTCTAAAGCTCAGAAAAGTTGATTTATCACAACAGGGGATCTTTCAAAATAAAATGTTTGAATGATCTGGCATAACTAAAGATAGCTTTTTTATTCCCAATCACATGACTTACTAAAATGACTCGAGTCTTAAAAACAAGTAACCTTTGTTAGTAGTTTATTAGTCACCAGTATTTGGCTGTGATGAAATAAGGAGGAAGTTGGCAGCCTGGAAAATGTGTGGCTTTGATATTTTACAATGAACATCCAGCGTAAATAAACTGAAGGCTTTGTGTAATAGTGTAAAAGTGCGTGATTGATTTGTGTTAATGACTTAATCTGGTTATTACGTGCTTTTCTTTGAAGACAATCACTCAATCAATGCTTGTGTAATCAGCTGAAGGAGAAACCTATCACTGTTACCTCACTGAACTTCAAACTTTATTGTAAAACTCAGGAGTGAACTTTTTTTGGGATTAATAGCTTTTTCATATGGAGCCAGAAAACGGTTGAAGCCAAAATAATGAAAAGCACTATTCAATAAATAATTTGACGCAGAACCAAGGACTTGTGGTTTTTTGGCTTTGTCTATTTTTAAACATAAAAAGCAGTAAATCCTGATGTTAGGACTGATGTGTAGTGTAAAGTAGGTTGTAGTGAGTTGACTAATCACTCACTTGACCTCATGCCTTGTGTAGAATGAGTCATTGCTGTCATTTCTAGTTACACAAGAAACAGTTTATTTAGAAGAATGGGGTTAAAAGTTAGGGCTGCACAATGTCAGAAAAATAAGAGATATGTGATAAAAATGAACTGTTAGATATTGGGATTTACTTTTTGACAAAGCAAAAGTTTAGTTCAGTTTTATTTTAGAAAAACATGTGATGCTCTGACACAAATATGGTTAAATAAAAACAAACACTAAACCAGGTCGAAACTAGGACAAAACTAGGTCTAAACCAGTACTAAATGTAGTCTAAACCAGGTCTAAACTAGAACTAAACCGGGATTTGAGTAGGTCTGAACCAGGTTTAAATCAGGACTAGACCAGAACTAGAGCAAGACTAGACGAGGAATAAACTAGGTCTAAACCAGCACTCAACCGAGACTAGAACAGGATTGAGTGAGGACTAAACCAGGTCTAAGCTATGTCTAAACCAGGTCTAAACTAAGACTAAACCAAGTCTAAACCAGCATTAAACCAGGTCTAAACTAGGTCTAAATGAGCACTAAGCCAGGTCTAAACCAGGTCCATATACAAGCAGTAAACTAGTTTTAAACCAGGACTAAACCATGTCTAAATCAGGTCTAAAGCAGGTCTAAATCAGATCTAAATCAGGTCTAAACTAAACCTCCACCAAACAAGGACTAGACCAGGACTAAACCAGAACTTGCCGAGGACTAAACCAGGTCTAAACTAGTTCTAAATGAGCACTAAACCAGGTTAACCCAGCTCCATTTGCTAGGTCTAAACCAGCACTAAACCAGGTCTGAACTAGGTCTAAATGAGCACTAAGCCAGGTCTAAACCAGGTCCATATACAAACAGTAAACCAGTTCTAAATCAGGTCTAAACCAGGTCTAAATCAGATCTAAATCAGGTCTAAACTAGGTCCAAACCACCACCAAACAAGGACTAGACCAGGACTAAACCAGAACTTGCCCAGGACTAAACCACATCTAAACCAGGTCTAAAGTAGGTCTAAACCAGGACTAAACCATGTCTAAACCAGGTCTAAATCAGGACTTAATCTGGTCTAAATCAGGTCTAAACTAGGTCTAAATCAGGACTTAATCTGGTCTAAATCAGGTCTAAACTAGGTCTAAACCACCACCAAATGAGGACTAGACCAGTACTAAATCAGGTCTAAAGTCAGTCTAAACCAGCACTAAACCAGGACTAGACCAGGACTAAATTTTGTAATCATCAGCGACAAAACCAGGACTTTTTCAACTTTTATCCCAGCACAGTCTCTCCTCCTTGTCTGCATGTCCTCCCTGTGTTACTGGGGTTCTTCTTTTAGTACTCCAGCTTCATCCCGCAGTCAGGACTCTAAACTGCCCATAGTGAATGAATGTGAGAGTTAATTGTTGTCTGTCACAAATGTCAGCTCTGTTTAAGGCCCATAGTTGCCTCACGATTGATTATAGCTTACATTTGTCTCATCAGAATAGCTTTGCACATGCCTTCTAAGCTTTACAATTAGCCACAATCAGTGTCTCGGTTCCCTCAAAGACAAAGCCGACTTTCTCAAGAACAAAGTTTCATTCATTTCTTTTGTTAGAAGCCCTTGTCCATGAAACTAAAGTAATTTAAAGCAGTCTTTCTCCCAGTTGAAGCGCTCTTCTCAATGGCTTTGACTGTAATCGTTTCTCCCATTTGTTCTTTTTATACACAGGAGGCATGTGAGTCCTTGGGGAGAAGTGTTGTCTGTTGATGGGGCTGTCACTGCACTGCACCACTTTTCCCCATTCAAAAAGCAGGTTCAAGTAGAAACACCATGGTAATAGTCTGATAAGGATCCATTTTTGGTGAATAAATGTCGAGGGACACAGAGCCGGCAGTCAGAGAGAGAATCAAGTACATTAAGAATGGAGGAGTTTCCTTGATATCCTCGGGGCTCATCTCATTTTATTCTCACTGCATTTTTGTGAAGTTTTTGACTGGAGAGCTCAGCGGCCAATTAAGTATTAAAAGCCTGTGCAAGTATGAGGGTCCAGGATACTTAGAGTGAATCAAAAATAATAGATTAAAGATGACAGTGGATGGAGCATTATCATATTTTCTATCCAAAATCTTATCAACTATTTATAAACCACTTTAAAACAATACAGCACAGAAAAAACACAATAAAATTGCATCTTTTTTAGTTTTAAGGTTAAAGAATTGTCCACATAGGGAAATTTGTTCACTGCATTTGAATCATGATCCTTCAGTGCCGCTGGAGCAACCCAAACATGCCTGGAATAATGTTTTGTTTCAGCCACATGTTTGAGTAATCCTGTTTGCTGAGTCCGTCCCCGATCTGCAGAACACTCGGTCTCACAGCTCTACGCAAACACGTGAAACTAGGAAGTGCTCCTCTAACTATATCAATGTATCGATTTTTTTTCCTATGATACAACTATATTGATACGCATTATCTTGTATTGAACTGTATGGTTGTTGTTTTTTTCTTTTTTTAGGCAGTGCATATTGATATACATGGGAAAAAAATAGATTTTAGAAATTTTGATATTAGAAATGTGTATAATAAAACAGAACCAGATGTCTTTTTAGATGTAATTTTTGTATTTTTAAGGAAGTAAAATGTCATATTCAACTTTTCTTTGCTTTCTGACATAATAAATCCTGTGCCGAGCTGCTAAAAATAAACTTTTATGATTTTTAGCAAAAAGTTGTATCAATATGAAGATGTTGAATCGTATCGAATTGTATTGTTCCAAATTAGCCAATATCATTCCTAAATCATATTGAAACAATTGTAATTGTTGCAAAAATGTAATGTTACACCCCTACCATACACCATCACCAGACTCTTTCTGATAATTTCAGTGTTTGAAATGCCGTCTTTACAAGGCAGTCAGCTTGTTTATCTGTCTGTTAGCGTCATGTTGCTAATAGCCATGCTAATTAGCCATTTTGTGCTCTTCGTATGTCCATACCTTGCTGTTGCCAGAAGGGGGTGACAGGGACCTGCAAAGTCAAAGTAAACACTCCCAAACAGAAGACATTTACCATTTAAGTTATAAAACATGAAATACTACTGCAAAGCGTCCAACTATTTTAAAAAACCTGAAAAAATCAGAATATGGGACCTTTAAATGATGCACATGGGTAATTTGTGCAGCACACCGCCAGTATTTGTAAAATATTTTCCTCTTGGAGAAACAGAGGCACAGCAGAGGTAATGTGATTCCTTTCTGGGATTATTAGTGTCTTTAGCGTTTAGAGTCTCCACAGCCAATACTTAGGCTCCCATAGGCTCGAGTAACACCATTAGCAACAGCACAATGGACACTGCAGCAGTTAGAGGAAGCTGTGTCTGTTAAACTGAATTTTGTGAGCTATTTTAAACATTATTTGCGATTAAAAATTCTAAATATTTCAATTTTTATAAACTTGTACGTGTAGGCAGAATAGGAAGTGTCAATTATAGCACCCACATTTGTCAAAAACCAGTGTGAGAGGGATTTTAAGTGCACCACTGTGTCCATAAATCATCACGTCTGTTTTTGTATCACCCTGGTTTAATCTAGAAACCTCTGCCCCCATAGGTGAAAAGGGGTCACTTTTGTGTCCCCCCACAAGCCCAGATAAATTAAGAGGTTTTAGACAGGCAAGAGGCTAAATGCCACTTTGTTATTTGATGTGATGAGCCATTATGGGAGCAGTGGAAAGAAAATTGTTTGGGAATGACTGATTTAGAAGACGAAAGTGAATTCAAAGCCACTGAAAAATAAAAAAGTAGTTGCTGTAAGTTTATCTGTTTGTGTTTGTTGGCCTCAATAATGCTGCAGACCAGATAGGACTGTAATACATTATCTTTTCTACTCGCTGCACCTATATCCAGCTGAAATGCAGAGCTGTCGGATGGATATAGTGTTCCAGAGACTAAATACCACTACATTATTTGATGCAGTGATGCAGTTATGGGAGCAAATTATAAAGTTTTAAAGGTCCCACATGATGCTCCTTTTAGGCTTTTTGCATTAGTATTTCATATAACTTAAAATAATCTATATGTATGTTTTTTGGGAAAGTGTTACTTTGACTTTGCAGAGAACACTTGGATTAGGTGTCTGTCGCCCCCTGCTGCCAACTGTGGGGAATGGATAGAGTGGCTAAAATGACGGCAACAAATAAATAAATGAGCTGACTGCTTCGTATTGACAGCAATTTAAGCGCTAAAATGATCTGAACGAGTCGGTGACGGTGTATGGGCTTTAGAAACACACAGGAGCATTTCCTAATTTCATGTGTCTACGTTGAGCTGTGAGTCCGAGCGTTTTCAGCTCTTGAGAAGGAGTTGGACTCAGCATATAGGATTACTCAAGCATGAATAAAAGACAGTACTACTCAAGGTATGTTTTTGAGGAGGAAACAACATTATAACATGGTTAAAAGCTTAAAAAGGTTCATTTAGCCTCCATCTAGTTATTCAAGTTATTCCAACCCTTTGCTGTTAGACCTATAGGCGCTTTGTCTTCTTCCTTATTTTCTGTAATTGTATCCCCTTCCTGTTGTGACTGACAGGATTTTGATCTCTGTCAGCCCTCTGAGTGATTTGCCGCGGAGCTGTCAAATAAACGGCTCATAAAGAATCCCGGTGTCAGGGTTTGGAGTGGGCTGGGAGGGCAA
The DNA here is from genome assembly GCA_020698575.1 of Bostrychus sinensis. Lineage (NCBI taxonomy): Eukaryota > Metazoa > Chordata > Actinopteri > Gobiiformes > Eleotridae > Bostrychus > Bostrychus sinensis. The sequence continues at coordinate 9,126,473 of CM036254.1, read as the reverse complement.
ACGCCACACCTTTCCTTTATATTGTCTGACAGCCCCAATGAGGAGGCTTATCCAAGAATATACTGCGATGAAACACTTTTGTATTCTGGGATCCTTTCTGAGCCTCGCCGATCTGAAACTTTTTGTATTCCACGTGTGTCTTTCCAGGAAGTATTTCTACATTGTGGCTTAAGTTCTTCCACCAGCTTTTGGACAGCATTTGACAAAAAGCTGTCGTAAACCTGTCCCCTCACCCTGAAAAGACACTTCAGATCCGAGTCAAAAGGACAGCGCAGGTAATTTTACATTTCGCACATGCATCTCTTGACTGACAACATGTATTACAGACATACCAACAACATGCTTGGGATTTACTGCCTGCCTTCAAGACATCATCAGTGTCCTCCCAATTCGCAAATTCACACTGAAAATATAATGAACTAGAGTTGTTAAGAAAGTAACAGCACAGATGGCTACAACAGTGGCTTTAGCTGCACTGATATTTAGACAAGACTTAATTCAGGATGATTCATTGATGTGTTCGCAAGGATAGGGCTCTTTGAAAAGCTCTTAACAGTCTTTATAAAAACAGTATGTTGGTTCCTGCAATGTAAACGATGTCTCTTATGTCTTATGTTTGGTCTAGAGCTGTGCTTCTCAAACTGTGGTACAGGTATCACTGGTGGTACTCAGGAGTCTTTAGCAGTTTGTAGCCTTTGTTTACATAGATTAATTTAGACTTAGAAGAAGTTTATTGTTTTACTCCTGTTTTAGACCTGGTATAATCCTGGGGTAGTCCTGGTTTAGCCTTGGTTTAGACCCGGTATGGCATCACAGTCCCGACTTCATAACACCTGGTATAATTCTGGTTTAAGACCTGGATTAGACCTAGTTTAGTTTAGTTTAGACCTGGTTTAGTCCTGGATTTGTCCTGGCTATGTCCTGATTTAGACCTGTTTGAGTCCTGGTTTAGACCTCATTTATTCTTGGTTTAGACCTGGTTTAGTCGCGTGTTAGTCCTGATTTAGACATGCTTTTGTCCTTGTTTAATCCTGGTTTAGCCTTGGATTTGTCCCAGTTTAGACCTGGTTTAGTATTGGTTTAGTTCTGATTTTGACCTGATTTTTTTCCTTGTTTCTGTACTGGTTATGTCCTGGTTTACACCTGGTTAAGCTGTGAGTTAGACCAGTGTTAGTCCTGGTTTAGTCCATATTTAGGCTAATTTTACTTCATTAAAGGTTTGAAAGCCAGATATTTCTGAGGTTGTACTTGGCGTGCATTGTTTGGGAATGACTCGTCTAGATGAAGGTGAATTTAAAGTAATTGCTGTAATTTTATCTGTTTATGTTTGTTGGCCTTAGTAATGCTGCAAACCAGATATGACTGTAGTACATGATCTCTTCTACTTGCTGCACACATATCCAGCTGAAATGCAGAGCTGCCAGAAAAATATAGATTGTAAAATAAATAAACACTAATAATTAAGTAGCACATTGAAAATAATGGGTAGATACATACATAGATAGATGTATTTGCCCAACCATAATCTGAAAATGGACCAAACATTTATTTTAATATTTTGGTATATAATATTTTTGTATGTTAGAGTCTGCTAAAGAGACTTTGCAGGACCAACATGGGTTAATTTGCCCCCCCACTGTTTCCAAAATTAACCAAATGTATAATATAACAATTATTTGCAGTTTGTGGGAGCCATAACATATAAATTTTAAACTCTGCTGCAGGAGCTGTAAGTGTGAGGTAACAGCTTGTTTGGATGCCAATTGATTAATATTTATTCTTGAGAGAGGTTTGCAGAAATTTTAGAAAATGCTACAGCTTCCATCTCTAGCCTCTGTTGCTGTGTGAGCAATGAGCAGTGAATATAAGCAGAAAGACGGGGTAATACTCAACAAAATGATTAACAAAACATTAGCCAAGTTGCTTTGCAGCAGCCCACAAATTTTAACTTTTATATCTTTAGATGAAGATGCTGTTTAATAATACAGGTCTTGTTTATGAAGAGACAGCAGCTGCTTCTACAATAATCTACCACTGACCATAAAGGATGCCTGAAAGCATGTTTACATTCCTCATTACTTGTGGCTAAATGACATAAATCTGTTTGTAATTAAGAGAGCGAACCATTGTAAACAGACAGTTTGTACCCTCTGAGGAGGACAGGATGTCCGGACAGTAGAGCTGAAGACACGTTGCAATGCAGAAGCTACATTCTGAACAAAGTTGTCAGAGGCACTGATATAATACCTGTGTGCCCTAAAAATACAGAACCAGGGCATGACCTAAACATGTGCATGTGGTCTGCAGGTCACTTCAGTCTGGATACCTGTAAATGCTACAACTGTGTTATTGTCATTTACTACACTGCATCACCAGTGACTTTTTGTAATCATACAAAAATTGCCCTTGGTTTGTTTGTAACAAATATAATTCTTTTGGATTTAAAAAAAGGGTGAAAACATTATACGCTGATTAGTGCATTTATTTAATCTGCACAACAACATTTCAGCTCACTAATGCTGTTTTATATTTAATTTAGAAATGTTTTTATAGTAAGGTAATATCTTTAATAATTAAACCCTTACAGCAACAAGCAGCTGCTGCCACTGTATACCTCCATATCTGTGAATGCATGGGGTGTACAGTGAGCAGTGCTAATTATGCATGCTTCTGTACGTGCATTGTCACCCAAGTGCAGCCTGTCCTCACCTGCATGAGCTGCTGCTGCTGCTGCTGCTGTGGGTCTCCCTCGAGTTACGCAACATTCAAGCCTCGGGTTGTCATGGCTCCAGCCCCGAGGGACTGCAGGGCTTTTTGTGCCACTGCATATAAAACACTGGTGCTATTGACGCCACATTTCTCTGCTTGGCTTGTGCTTAACAAAGGTTAAGATGTTTTTTTTTTGTTTGTTTTTTTTGGTAAGTGAATCAGATTAAGTGGTAGTTTATTGTTGAGAAATCAGGTTGTAGATTTATTTGTGTTAGGGCGATGTCCACATAAAGGAAATGTGTTTCAAAATGCAACTTAATTAGGATGTAATTCAAATTAATAGTTGAAAAAATAGGGTCACAATAGGCAGAATTGCAAATAAAATCATTGCAGTGACCAGAAATAGGTAAGGTATACTTCATTGTCACCATAGAGAAATTTGTTCTCTGCATTTTACCCATCCTTCAGTGCCGCTGGGGCAACCTGGGGACCCTTCTCTAGAGCTTGAGCCAGGATCTTGCACAGGAGTACCAAGCTTGAGGATTAGCCTGTTGTGCATGTTTTAGGTTGATTGGGGAAACCGGAGAAACTCGGAGAAACCCCCTAAGACATGTGATAACCACTTTGCCACCGTGAGCCAACACTTGGAGGTTAAAGTTTCTTTTCCACATAGCTCTAATGACAAGTGAAACTTTTAGGAAACTGCGGCGCCTCACACTCACATCTCTCTGTGAAGTGTGGCTTGAAATCTCTGCTCTGACTTCATCTGTAGTGTGGCATATGTGAAACACAAGATGACACCTCTGCCAAGTGTGTTTATGTGTAAGATGGTGATTGCATATTTATTTGGAAGCACATCAGCAACACTATATAAGACTTTTAGATAAGACTTTTAGATAAAGATTAATCTGTGTAAAAGTGAAAAAGTGACTCAAAATAGTCAAACATTTGCGGTCAAAGGTTGTTTTTTCAACCTTAGATAACCCCATTGACTGCTAAAGGGAATTCAGGAAGCTGCTCATGCTTTGTTTTCAGACTGCAAGTTATTAATAACTTGTTTAACTAATTATTTCATTTTTGCATATTGTTTTTGGCGCAGGAATAAAGATGACGAGGAAGTGTTTAGACATTTCTTAAAAATGGATGATACAAAAAAGTCTACAGAAGTGTTTCTCAAACTGGGGTAGGCAGGCCTCTTCTAGTGGTACACAGGAGTCTTTTGCAGCTCAAGTCTTAATTTATGGGCTTGATCCTGCAGTAATGTTAAAACCACTTGTGTTCTGGTTTAGTCTTGATTTAGTCCTGGTTTAGAGTAGGTTTGGGCCTGGTTTAGTTTGATTTAGGCTCATTTTAGTCTGTTAAAGTTGGTAATTGGAGAGGAAAATATTTTATGAGGTGGTAATTGGTATAAAAAGTTTGAGAACCACTAGTGTACAGTATCTAGTGTCATTCATACCGATTATTGACTGGTGGCTCATCTTGTTCTATACTGATGCTGAAGGGGCCCTTTAGTGTAGTGTTGTTGTTGTTTTTATATGACTCTTGGGTGGTTGACGAGATGCCCACTTTTTTTGTAATCAATTGAAAAGCTAAATTATGTTTTTCCTAATCTTGTAATCAAAATGGTGTCCTGCAGTGTGACGTGAAAGATCTGTTTTTTAAACAGGCAGCTGCAACAAAACCTACAGGACCCATTCTGTCATTTATAGACCAGGAAGACCCTTGGAGTTAAGGCTGTGAGCTAAAGGCCTAAGGGAACTGTTATTTTATTATTGATTTTACTAAAAACCTCATTTTCTCCAAAAGCATGGGACAGGGACATATTTATTAAGTTAGCACTACATGTTGAATAATTCATGGTAAGAATTCAAAATGGCCGAATAGTGATTGACCAGCAGCGCCTGACAGAAAAATTCACAGGACAAGGTCAAAATATGTAGCAATAGTAGAATTAGGTTTTAAATTATGAACTCTTTATGAAACGCTTTCTTTATACAACTGATTTATATTTGAAACTTTTATTTAATATTCTTTGTATTTTACTTCAAAAACAAAAAAAAGCTGTTATTCCTCCAAACATCAAGTATACAGCCAGACCCACTGTCTCCAGCCACTGACATTGACCAAGACCAATCATAACCGTTTATCTAAAATGGAGTGGCTTTTATTCAACACTTTGTTTTTCGTAGTAGATGTATCATTTATTTTATCAATGTAATCAAGCCACAAAGTAATAAAGCTGTGACTGCTCAGTTGTTTTGACAAATAGTCATAATGTTTTACAACCATTTCTTTGAAATAAACAGCAGTTGTTTATATTACAAAAGCAATTTGTGGTATATTATTCAGTCATATAATAGAGCTTATTAATAAACAATTCAAGGAAGAAGCATAAAAAAGTAATTTAAGCCTAATCCTGAGCGCAAGTTACAGGAACATTAAAGGTGTTGTTATTACAGTAAACGTCCAGGAAATAAATCAAGACAAAAGATCAAGAAAACACTCTTAAGTTATGTAAGTCATGCTTCTTAGAGTACTCGGATTTACTTAGAAAAAAAGCAGTTGTCACCACTCCTTGCTGCAACCCCGGAGTGTCAGTAAACGATGGCCCCGTGTCAATGTTTTGTCAGTGGGGAGAGAGTGCGCCGATGCGTTTGATAGGTGACACTAGCCTTCCCTCCGTTTTTATTATTTCTCACCACGTCTCTTGACTAAAGGAGGGTTTTTCTCAGCTGAAATAACATTGGGATTCACAGCAGCTCGCACACATCTCTTAGATTATCATATTTCACAACCCCCCTGCCCTCATCCTGGTGGATCTGTCTCCTCTGAGGTACCAACCGTGTGCCGTTTGGAGCCTCTTTCTATCTCTCACCTTATCGATTCAGATTGCTTCATATCGCAGCCTAATCCTTGAGTGTTTGCACGTTGTATCTGCACGTAGCTCTGTTTGACAGCCCTGTTTGGTTAATGATATTTTTCGGTCATGTGTTTAGACTGTGGGAACCGCGCGGACAGATTGCAGGTCGGGGGGTTACATAGCCGCTGGTTTTGAATCTCGGGCCAAACCTCACAGCGATGCGTTGATCCGCAGCACAAAAGCCGCGCATGTTTTATTGAGCAATGTGCTGTTGCATCGAGTGTCGTCATGTTGTTTCACATTTCACTTTTCACTTTGCAGTTTGTCTTTCAACTTGTTCGTCTTGATTGAACAGGCACCTGAGTTTTAAGATTTTACACCACACACCCCAATTTAAAAAGTTGGATGGCTGATTTTTAATTTCATGAAACAGTAGTTTATTCTGAATACAACAATAACACTTTATCAGGTTGGGGCAGCAGCAACACATCTCAAAACAGGGCCAATAAAAAGCTGGAAAATTAAGTTGTACTAATAAAAAACACCATAAACCTAAGTGTGTGGTTCTCAAACTATGGTACACAGGCTTCTTCTGGTGGTACTCAGGAATCTTTTGGAGTTAAAGTCCTGATTTAGTTTAATTTAGAGCCGGTTTTAGTGCCTATTTTAGTTCTGATTTAGTTGGGGCTAGTCTTGCTTTAGAACTGGTTTAGTCCTGGTTTAGACCTGGTTTAGCTTTGATTTAGACCTGGTTTAGTCCTGGTTTTGTCTTGGTTAAGTCCAGGTTTAGTTTTGTTCTTGTTTAGACCCAGTTTAGCCTTGATTTAGACCTGGTTTAAACTTGGTTTTGACTTGGTTTTGTTTTGGTTGTACTTGCTTTACTCCTGATTTAGTCCTAGTTTAGCCTTGATTTATACCTGGCTTAGACCTGGTTTTGTCCTGGTTACACTTGATTTAGTCCTGGTTTAGTCCTTGTTTAGCCCTTCCATTAAATTTATTACCCAATACATTGTTTATCTTTTACATTTTAGGCAGTGTGTCAACTTGTTTAGAGTTACCTTTGTAATTTTTCCCAAATTTAAGTATTTATTCTGTGTTGTTTTTTGTTTTTTTCCCAGGTTCTTCTGATCCCCGGTTCACAGTGAAGAAGCCGCTGGTGTATTCAAGCAGGCATTTCTAAGCAGTGTGTTTGCCCGCGGCTGAAAATGTTTGTGTGAATGGTTGAGGGCGCAGTCTTGTTGAAAAGTGTGTCCTTCCATCTGAGACTCTCCTCTGAGATGCATCCACCCCTGTTCTCCACACTGCGGCTGCTGCTGCTGAGCTGTGTGTGGGCCGTGGTCGCTTATCCATTCAGGACACCTCTGGACCTGGATGTGACTCCACGCATCACTGTGCCCACCAGCGGTAAGACACCACACACTGGGAGACGGGAATACACATATGCTTACTTTATAATGTTATTGTTTTATCGGTCTGGCAATGGCACTGAAGAGATATCAACACAGGACTCAGAAAGTGCCTTCCTGGGTGGTGTGTTATAAAACCTTTTTACACAGCAAACTCAAATTTGTGTTTGCCAATACACTAATACAGGATGACTTTGCATTGGTGCAAAGGGCAGTTATTCTCTTTAAAGGTCCTATATTATGGTTTTGGGGGCTTTTTGAAATAGTTTTGGACACCTTTGCATTAGCAAAATAACAAAATAGCACTCCTGATTTGTTTTTGAGGTGCAAACAATATTATACCGTGGTTAAAAGCTTTAAAAAGTTGATTTAGCAGAATAGGGGACTATAAAGGAACAGTAACAAGCTATGCATTGTTATACAAAAGGTTATGCTTTGTCTGCTGAAAAGAGTAATGGCAAGTTGAAGACCTCTTTAGTGACCGCTTTCACTCATTAGATGCAACATGGAAGCTCCTCTAACTTACTTGTATGCTTTATCCCTGATCCAAATACTTAAGACTGAACGCATTCGGTTAGACGTGGGTGTGAGAAAGCTCGGTAAGCTAGCTTATGTAGTCTTCACCTTGACTAAGCCGGTTCACGTTGTGTTGAGTAATATTTCTATGGAAACTTGCACTAAACAACAGCTCTAACCTGGGCTAGAGGAGATTAAGTTTCACATAGTGGAAAGAAATATGACCCATTGACCAGTCAGCAACAACAAAAGAGCCAATGTGCCACAGAAAACTGAGAAAAAGTGTCTGCACTGGAGGTTCTACTGACTGTGACAAAAGGGCAACGTCTTTCTCCAGTCTGTTGAGAGACACTAATGCATAGCTCCATGTGATAATAATTCTACCTGAACAGTAGACTCCATACTTCTGACTTTTGGCACACATACAGTATATGCTGTTTATTTATGCTAAGGTAATGTTTGTTTTTGACAAGCCCTGGTCTTTATGTTGACGCTAGATTCTGAACATTCCTCTGGCCCATAGTTTTGATATATAGTACGAGATATCCCCGCAGTGTGGCTTTTTATTTGCTACATCAATGAACTTTTTACACCAAATACCACCTCAGAAAATATCTGGCTTTCCAAGTATCGTCTTTAATTAACTCAAATTAAGCCAATAATCTAGATCTAAAACAAGGGATGAAATAGGAATTAACAGAAAAATGCATTACTAAATAGAGAAAACAAACTAAACCTGAATAAAGCCAGGATTAAACCAGGAGGACTATACTTGGACTAAACCAGACTAAATCAGAATAAAACCAGACTAAACCAGGACTAAACTGAACTAAGAGAGAACTAAACCAGAATTAATCTAGGACTATACCAGACTAAACCAGAAGTAAACCAGGACTAAACCAGAAAAAAAACAGACTAAACCAGATCTAGACTAAACCAGCATTAAATCAGAATAAAACCAGACTAAACCAGGACTAAACAGAACTAAGAGAGAACTAAACCAGGATTAAATCAGAACTAAACCAGGACTAAACCAGAAAAAAAAACAGACTAAACCAGATCTAGACTAAACCAGGACTAAATCAGGACTGTACTAGAACTAAATCAGAACTAATCCAGAACTAAACCAGGACTAAACAGAACAAAACCAGGATTAAACCAGGAGGTCTATACTAGGACTAAACCAGGACTAAACCAGAAAAACACACTGAACCAGAACTAAATCAGAATAAAACCAGACTAAAACAGGACTAAACCAGAACTGTCCTAGAACTAAATCAGAACTAATCCAGAACTAAACCAGGACTAAATAGAACTAAACCAGGATTAAATCAGGAGGACTATATTAGGACTAAACCAGATTAAACCAGGACTACACCACATCTAAACCAGAACTAAACCAAGATTAAACCAGAAGGACTATATTAGGACTAAACCAGGACTAAACCACAACTAAACCAGAACTAAACCAGGATTATGCCAGGACTAAACAAGGATTAAAACTGTCTCTAAATCTAAACTGCTGTAATTCAAAAGACTCCTGAGTACCTCCAGAACAAGCCCACGTACCACCAGTAGCCCCCAAAAGCACAGTTTGAGAACCACTGTGCTAGATGCCTAGTTTTATTCTACAGCCTTATTTCAAACGAAGAATATCCATGATCATTTGTACAAATAAAAAGCTTACATTAGCATCCCTGCGGAGCACCCAGGGGAGGCCGACACCACTGTAGGAACCGGAGGAGCCCCGTAACCATGACAACTGTTGTACTTGTGCAGCGTTCATGTTTTCCTCAGAAACTCGGGAAAAATGGACATGAACACCTGCTCAAGTCGGAAAAAGAACTCAGAACTTAAAACCTGTTGCAAAGAGCAGAGAGAGAGTTGCACCAATGGAGATTCAGAATATAGATGGTCACGTGATTCATGTAGACCCTAACGTGCATTATGTAAATTTGATTTAAATCTGTAGATAATACCTGATTCTTTAAACATCTTACCCTTCAAAAGTGCTTCACAAACGGTGCCTCCCCATACAACTGTCAAGTGATACTAGCCTGAATTGCTAACTTTTGCAAACTATTTGCTAGGAACTAAAAGTTGTTGTTCACAAATGAATAATAGATTTGCATTAGAAATGCCAATTGTTGGTGTTAATTTATTATATCAATAGCAGCCAAGTTCTTTAGCTAAAACTATATTTTCTAAAGGGGGCTATATTATGCTTTTATTCATATTTTTAAACCTTCTTGGTCACCTCTAGAACAGCGTTACACATTTTACAACCTTTAAAAACATTATATGACTAAAAGAAAAAGTTTTTAATAAGTACTCTACTGGTGCCATAAAGAAATGTGGGGGAGACCAGCAGAGGGCAGCAGAGTGTTGCGGTCTTATTTGAACATATAATCAAAGAAAAAGAGCACGTCACTTCCTAAAACTTTTTGTATGATGCCATTTTACTACAAAATGAAAAATAGCTGTGAGGAATCAGTGGAAACAGAGGTGTACATCGTTTTTTGGAAAAATGAATGACACTTGTGGAACCGAGTGTTTTGAGGTCTCAGAAAGGCCATGCCAGACAATATAGGATTACACAAATAGGCATGAAACACAAACACCACTCAAGGTATGTTTTTGATGAGGGAAGAACATTATTACATTGCATATAGCTCAGAAAAGTCAATTTTGCACAGAATAGCCCCTTGAACGTTCAGTTTTTCAGTAGTGAGAAGGCAAATGTCAAATCTTATTAGTTAGCTGTGTAATTAATTAACTTATTAATAACATTAGGGACCAATCTCCTCAAAGCACGGAAACATAAACAAGTAAGGAAAAGTACTTCTCAGCTCAGAAAGACAAGCAGCCAAGGACCACATGAACGCCGCATATGGCACAAGACAAGAAGTCGTATACTTTTCTCTTTGAACTGTGTGCCGCTGTCAGGTGATCCCAGGGCTTTTTTTTTTTTTATCTGTGGATACAGTGGAGATGTGTGAAGTGATTTTCACACTCGCTCTTTCTTAGGGAGTCCAGTCCACAACATTCATACCTGCATCAGTCCTTCTCTAAACAACTTGTCTTCTCCGTAATACATCATATCCTTGCACTTACTTTTTTGTGCTTGTTTCGCAGCCTTGGTACGGTTATCTAAGCTTCTCTAAATCTGCGGTCCGGGCTGGTCCCCTGCCCACAAGTCCTCCTCCTACACAGGAAATCTTCTTCACATCTCTCCCTCGTCTCTCTTTACCTCTGCACTTAAGCCTCTCTTCCCATTAGTCTTTCACAGTTTTCTTTATTAGCTTGCCTTACCCCACTCTTACCTCTGTTTCTTCTCCTTGTCTCATCTTGTCGAGTAGACGTAAACACAAACTTCTTAGTAATCCTTTTAATCTCTTTGTTTCTTAGCAACCTGAAAGCAAATGCAGAAAGCTGCGCGTGGAGCTGTTTTAAATCACATATTCCACTGAATAGTGAAAGCATCCACCTGTCTTTTTTTTTGTTTTTACTGTTTAGCACTTTCGCATAAACAAAAGCGGAGAAAAAAAGTCGTTACAGGTAATTAAACTGACGGATTCCAGAGAGGCAAAAGTGGAAGTGGGTGCAAACAGAGGGTGAAGAGGCTGCTAACATGAATAAGCACAACTCCAGTATCTTCTCATAGTACATTTAAACTTGCTTTCTCCATTATTTTTTGATCTCACTGCACTTTGTCATCAGTTACTCTTTCCACGTCAATATTTTGCAAATATCCCTCAAACATAAACATAGCTTTTCCTTACCTTCCCTTTCTTTGTTTTACCTCCATTGCTACGAAAGAACAGCATGTTTTTTGCTGACATTCAGTTGGCAAAATAGCAAGACGTAATGGTCAGATTTTGTGTACATTTTTAGTCAGAACTCCAGCTACAAGGGGTTTGTAAAGGAAGAAGTTATTAGTTTTAGTGATCTTTAGTACATCTTTAATCATTGTGAGACATAAGGGCTTAGAGCTTTTTTATTAAGGGTCAAGTTCTGAAAAATATAAGGGCCATTTCCTACAAAAGTCCCATTCGGCTGCTATTTTAGCTTCAGGGATCTCCACACATTCATCAACCCCACAATCCCACTATAGTATGGATTAATTATTTGGGTCCTCCAACTACAAATAATGAAAAAAAATCTTTCTTAATTAGGTCCATTGTTACGCAAATATGAAGCTTTTTCTCTTGCGATAAGAAGTTCTACCTGTGGCACTTTGAGCCTAAAGAGAATGAAGCCTGAGGGCCAATAAAAAAATGTCTGTGGGCCACATTTGGCACCCAGGCCATAGTTTGGACACCCCTGGCTTAGAGATAGCATTTTCACTTGACTGAACTAAAAGATCCCCGGTATAAGTCCAGGTCTGGGCACCATATCTTAAGCATTGTGAGATAGGGCCAGTGCTTTGGCAGGGATCTGTGAAATTGGTCCTGCAAAATACTAAAAAAGCAAGGGTTTAGAGCTTCTTTTTAACTTTTATCTCTGAGTTTACCCAGTGCTGGAATAGATACTTCAATTGATTTAATATTGACCATGTTTAATGTTGGCCAAATCTTCTGTATGCATTATCATCTTTCTTTAACACAATTACTATTACAATATGCTATATTAATAATAAACTGTTTTCGTCAAATACTCACATAGTTAAAGGGACAGCATTCATTTATCTTGAAGAATTCTGTTTATTTTTGACTTCTATTAACTGCAGCTTTGCTATATCATCTCCTCATACATCACCATTCCTTCCCGTCACACAGGCTTTCCTCCCCTATTTCGAGATTTCACTGCACTTTGACATCAATTACCACAGGCGGATCCCACTCTGATTGTTTATTCAATATTTGCTGTCGGTCGGTCGTCTTCGCACACGTCAGGATCCTTGCGAGCCATAAACACACCTGACGCTGGTGTGTAATAAACGTCCTGTCAGAGAAGGAGGTGCTGAGGAAAATAGGCGTGCATGCATTTGTTGTGTGTGTGTGTGTGGGCAAGTGAACACGGTGTTCTCTGCCCGTCAGCGCTCAGGTCTCTCCAAGTGTTTGCTCGGTAAATAGTCTCATCTGGGTTCCTCGAGGCACTTTTGTTCACTTCGCTTTACCTAACGAATAAGTAAATGTTTTAGCGTGTTCCTGAAAACGTGGCAGAACCTCATGTTCAGAAAGTAAAACGCTTGTATTGTAAATAGACAGATACCTGGCTTTAAGCAGGATATTAAGGAAACACAGAAATCTTTTGTTTAAGTCTTGATTTTGTATAATTTGGTCTTCATCAAGTAGTAAAGACTAGACCATGTAAGTAAAGGTTTAGTCCTGGTTTAGTCCTGTTTTAGACTTGTTAATCCCTTAAATTTTAGACCTCATTTTAGTCCCTTAAAGATGGTACTTGGAGAGGCAAACATTTTCTGGGGTGGTATAAAGTTTGAGAACCACTGCAATATGCAATATTCCAGTGCCCTGTAGACATAGTAAAAGTCTAAATGAATTCAAAATTATAAAGAAATACAAGGCCCTGGAGTGACGTCTACTCATTAAAGCTAGGGCTATAGTATTTTTTATCAAACAGAGACTGAACCAGGACTAAATTAGGATTAAATAACAGAATGCACCAGAGCAAAAGCATTTTTTTTTAAATTAAAAGCTCTGATCCACTCATACTTGTTTCTCGCGGTTTGTTCCATGAGATTCCTCTCCTCATTAGCTAGTCGTCTAAGCACAGGTAGACACCGTTGACCTCGCGTTTAGGTTCTTCCACTGTTTAGCTTTTAACTATCAATGGCATTGCCACATCCTACTCACAACTAGTGAGCCAGTTACTGCACCGGCGCCAGTCATTCGCCGTTAAGCCTTGAGATCTGGCACAGGTTTATATGCCTGCTCGGTTCGACGACATGAGCTGGTCCAGCAAGTACACAAGAGAGAGAACGATGGCTCATGCGAGAGCCCACGTCGAAGAAGAAAGGCTCTGATTGAACATTTCTGACAATTTATGTGATATATGACATTCTTTGACATATAGATAAGGCAATTAGTAATATTGTCATAATTGTGCAGCCTAATATTTCTGTCAAAATATTTAAACTGAGTGCTTTAATGATTTTAGATTTTTAGACAAAAGCTGATGTGTCATTTTTATCCGTTTTTAGGCTTTATTGGAAAGGACACTGGGATAATGACAGGAAATCATGGGGGAGAGAGCAGGGAAAGACAAACGGTAAATTGTCAGAGTCCGGACTCAATCCCACGACGAGCTGGAGCTTAAAGTGCCAATACCCAATTTATTTTTTCCATCATGGCCCCAAGTTTAGAGCTTACCCTAAACTTTGCACTCTTGATGTTTTGCTATGTAAACAGACCTAATCCACTTGCGCTATGTTATTGGCAAGCATTATTTTCAGCATTGACCAACAGCCAGTGGGAGCATCCATTATTCCAGTAGGCAAACATATAATAGCCAAATCTTCTATGTACATGGGACAATCATTTATCAAAATCCTTGATAATAAAGCCTAGGTGATGTCTCAGTTTTCCCAATTATTCCAGTTACAGTATGCTATTAGGTGGTTACACAGTTTACTGTAAATGCAAGAATAACTTAAGACTGCATTGATCTGTATAAATCTGTTTATAACCTCAAATTGTACAGACATCTCTTACAAATGTAACCGCAGTGCCCTTATTACTAATAAATGTGGGCATTGTCTGCTGTCTTGTTCCTCTTCCCCATGGGACATTTGCATTGTGTGCCCAGACAGAAGTTATTGTTGTGAAAATCCCGTACAATGATCAGATAATAGCCTCCTTCCTCCTCATGAGATTCAGTACAGAGAGACAGATACCTGATGACCCAGGAGGAATAAGAGCTGCTGCGGAGGTGAGCAGCCTGGATTTAGTTTGCCAGCGGCTGATAGGAATCTCAATTGCAGCTTACCACATGCCAAAGAGGAAGTGGTTTGTCCTCATCTGATCCTACTATAGCTGTCACAACACTGCCCCATACACATAACTTAATATCTGGATTACATTTACAATCGTATTTGCATCCTTAGTGTAATAGTGATGCTGTGCCTGATTTCTTTCCCCTGTATTTGATTAAACTAATTATTCAGTCAATAGCAGCATAATAAAAGTCATCTCTGAAAACAAAGAAACTCTGAGAACTTATCTGGGCTTTGATATAAAGGATTTTTGACAGAGGAGGAACTAGAGGAGGGACTGAATTTTTTGACAAATCACACTGAGAACAAAGGGGGGCGGTCCCATTAGAATCAGGGACACTTTTGTTGTTTGAGTCCAAGTCCAAGCTTGTGCACATCTTTATGCACTGGAGTAATGGCAGGGCAAGTCCAACTGGAACAGTGTTGGGCATCTTACATCAGAAAAGTAATTAGTTATATTTACAAGTTTAGTTATTGCATTATAAAAGTAATAGTTATTAAGCAAGGTAACTATTCGATTACTTTATGTTTATATTAGTAGACCTAGAACAATAAAGCACAACAGATGTATTAGAAATTTTAACATTACACAAATATAAGCCGTCTCTGGTCATTGACTGTGGTTCTCTGCCTGTATTCAAATATTTATAACTCTTATTGATGTTTGTGAGGCTCATGCTGCCGCCCCTGGGCTTGGGCTGCGAGCCACGAGCGCTGTAGAGGCGTGTGACGATGAGAGGCGCTTCATAAGAATTAAACAGCGAGGGGCCGTGCATTACACAGTTTTATTGCACGATGCGGAGCTGTAGGACCACTCGGCGCACAGCGGAGCCACAGAGGGGAAGTGAAAGTGCAGCGGTGACATGCAGTCGCTGCCCCCCAGACCCACAAGAGCACCGCTGTGTTTTTCTCCTGCTCCTTTCCTGGGACTCGTGAACCATTAAGTCCAGGGCCTTGCTTAAGCCACAGTAAACAGCCTGCTCTCTGCTTTGACTGCAGCCACGCTTTACTCAAGTTAGTGCTCACAGCTGCTTCTTCTCTGTCTTCTCCTTAGCCAAGTAACACCCCACATTTTATTGTCAGTAACTGTATTTGCTTTGCACTCAAGGAAAAACTAATTAGTTAGATTACTTCTTGACTGAAAAAAACAATGCTGTTAGTAATGTCATCGAAGTTTAACGCCTGTTATTACCAACACTGAACTGGAATGATACAAATTATTAAATTATATACTGTGCCTGCTCCAACTGCTCACACCACAAAGCAGCAGGAAAAAAAAGAAAAAGAGAAACAACCTGCAAAGCCAACATTAAATTAAACAAAATGCGAATAAATGAGGAAAGGAAAAGAGATTTATTTATTTTTTTACATTCTTCAAAGTAGTGTTTAGTGTTGGGATTATACTTCAGTGTTATTTGCATCAACGTTAAGCAACTGACAGCTTAGGTTTCTTACATCATCCCTCGTTCTGAAGTCGTTGTTATGATTTTGACTTTGCCCAGAGGTTGCATGTGTCTTAAGAGTGTGCCGCTGTTGACACTGGAGTTGTGTTTACCTGCAGCCAAGTCATGATACATGGTATGGCTGTGCCTGACATAACTCTGAGGCATCCCACAACTGCAGGGGGCAACTTTATGACATGTTTTGTCCTAATGTTCTCTGTGTGGGTGAGTGCACGTGGAGCTGTGTGCTGCTGGCTCTTCACACAGTGTTTGTATAAGGAAGCTCATTAGTATCTCGTCTGTCAAACAGTTGAATCCCAATATAGTCTGGAAAACTGGACGAGGGGAGCATTCAGCATATATATATATCTCACTTAAGTATATATATATATATCTCATAAAAACACAGGGAATATAAAATTAATGTTTGAAATGTGATGTGGTATTGAGCCACTTTTAAGCTATTCAGCAGCTTAATATTCTGTATGCATAATCCCTTATGCACTATGCTTAGTGATGGCAGTAAAGGAAAAATTGAAATTCATCTCCACAAAATGATATATAACAGTTTACAAGCTTACCTTAGACTTCTGGCTCAGAGTTTCCAGCTAATGGTAGTGCTTTAGACTTGAGTGTGCAAGCATATTTAAATCCTTAAAAGGCCTATATTATGTTTTTTTTTTTTTTTTTGTATCTTTTTAAACCAATCTTGGCCACCTCTAGAACAGCATTACAACCTTTAAAAACATTATCTGACTAAAAGAAAGCGTTGCCAATATAGTTTTAAAAATAAAACTTTACTGGTGTTTTACAGAAACAAGTGAAGAGACCAGTAGATGACAGCAGAGTGCAGCTCTGTTGTGCTCTTTTGAATAGAAACAGAGAAAAAAAGTAGTTTACCTTCCTTAAACTTTTTGTATGATGGCATTTTACTACAAAATGAAAAATAGCTGTGAGGAATCAGTGGAAACAGAGCTGTACACTGTTTTTTTGAGATAAATGAATGAGAGCAGACTGGATGTAGAGGGCTTGTTGATTGGTCAGTGCTTCCTGGAGTAGGAGGGAGTTCGTAGGGGGCGGGGGTAAGTAGGAACGAACCAGTGCTCACAGCAAGGCAGTGCCAGTAAATACAGGATTACTCAAACAGGCATGAATGAACCAAAACACAACTCCAGGTATATTTTTGATGAGTGAAGAGCATTATAACATGGTAGAAAGCATAATAATAAAACTATTTGACATTTTAGCAAGGTAACTGAAAAAGTAATGGTTAGATTTTGAAATTAGTTTTTGGTGTGCATCCA
The DNA here is from genome assembly GCA_020698575.1 of Bostrychus sinensis. Classification (NCBI taxonomy): domain Eukaryota; kingdom Metazoa; phylum Chordata; class Actinopteri; order Gobiiformes; family Eleotridae; genus Bostrychus; species Bostrychus sinensis. The sequence goes on along the minus strand of CM036254.1, from coordinate 9,109,281 downwards.
TGTGAGATACAAGTGCTTTCTGTCGCTTTCTCTTTCAAAGGACAAGGTCTTAATTAAACATAACTGGAATGTTTTTTACATACCATGTGTTATTTTTTTAAATAAACTTGTATAACATTTCTACAGGAACATAAAACACACAACCTCAGCTCTCAAACAAGACAAAGGCAGAATAATAATAAAAGAAATATATAATATATAACAGGAAGGAAGGGAGATAGGACAGGACTACTAAGAGGCAACAGTGTTGGGTTTCTCAAAAAAATAGAAGGAAGGGGCACCATACTTTATAAAAAAAAAAGTCTCTAATCCGCAGATGGTGTTATCAAAGTCCATACAATATAATATTCTTTATTCTGTGTCCATGGGTCCTTCCATTTTACAAAGACAGTGCTTTCTGGCTCAGTGGACGGAGCATTTAAGTTCGAACTAGAAGATCTGATGCTTTTTTAAGTCGAGGTCCTGCCAGTATACCATTAAATTGCCATTACAATTTGCCATTACGTTTTTTTCAGATGCACTGTACGTCTCACATCATTTTAGCAAAAAGCTACAGAGAAAAAAGATGTGGTGTAGTACTGAGTTGCTCTTTAAGCTATTCAGCAGCTTAATATTCTGTATGCATAATCCCTTGTGCTTATACTACTCTGGGTGGTGGCGCAGTTTAAATCATACTTAAGTAAAAGTTAGAAGAAATAGCCTTGAGGAAAAATAATCGAGCTGTATTACAATATTCAATTGCAAACATTTTACCATAGCTTTTATGTGCTTTTTGTATGTTTTCCCATGACCCAGCAAAAAAAAAGTCCTCTTAAACTCTTTCTCAGTTTGAATAGAAGAAAATTATTTCAAGGATTCTTCGGCTTTTAGTGTTGGCTCCTCGCATTCAAAGAGCTGCGACCCCCTTGTTACTTTTCAATGAGGCTCGACAATCACGCGGTGAGAAATCCATCAAAGAAGAGACAGAGAATCCCATTTCTCCCCTTTAACTCTGCTCCTGTCAGCTCTGATTGAAAAAGCCTTCATTCTTGCACTGTTAATACACCACACCCCAGATAGCAATAACCCTGTACAGATCTGGGGCCGTATCGACAATATTCAGGGGAATGTGGGTAGCAATCTTATTTCTAATAGTTCTTGCACTATGCATTATGGATTTGAATTGGTATGTTTTGGGGTTTGCTAATGAGACAAAAGTTTTTTACTTTTATTGTTGTGCCATAGTATAAAACATTACACCATTACTGAGTTTTAAAAATGTATTTTTGTGAGCATCCATAAAGGGTGCAAGACATCACAAAAACCAAGCCATATGCTAATAAAATTTTCCCATCGTGAGACAAATGAAGGTTTCCTTTCATTTCTTATGTTATTATTTGCATGTTGATTACAATATGGATGTTGATACATTGTGATCCGCGGGACGTTATGAGCTTTTTTGGTTTCGGTCCCATCATAATCTGATTGTAGGCACTGATTGTAACATACAGAAGAGCAACTACTTTATAGAAGACATGAAGACAGTAACGTTATGCGAGCAGCAGTCCACACGAGGAACAGACATGGGAACAAACTAAAGCTACTGTTGTTTATCTACTGTAGGACTTCGCTCATACATTTCCCAGAAACATAACCTATGGATATACTTATATAAAAATAGGCAACTGCTTTGACTTTAAATATAGCTTTATAGCTTATTCCCGTTAGGGGTCGCAGGTACTGGAGCCTGTCCCAGTAACTTTAGGCCTTAGGGGAGGTACACCCTGGATAACCATTCACTTTCACATTCATTCACTAAGGGCAATCTAGAGTCACCACTTCACTTGTTTAAAAGTGGCCAATTGTTTCATAAGAATTCGTTTTTTGCTATAAAAGTATCGATAAGAGCACTGTTGTAAGACTGCGCCGATAAGCAGTAACAGTAGTAATTAGGTATGTAACGATACGTTTTTTTGCAATGATATGATATGTATCGATTAGAAGTGTTTCGAGACAATGGGGTTTATTATGTCCAACAGACATAGAGTGAAGAAAAGTTGAATATAAGATTTTATTTAATTAAAAACACAAAACTTATCTCCAAAAAGCCATATCTGGTTTTATTTTGACATGCAAATTTCTAATTTCAATATTTCCGATATTATCGATTGATACTTCATGTGTATCGTTATTCACTTCCTAGAAAACGATACAATTCGATACAAGGTCATGTGTATCGATGTAGTTGTATCATCGGAAAAAAATCAATACAGTTACTGTATCGTTACACGTAATACCAATACAATCTTAACAGTACCCATTCATAGCCACAGGGAACATTAGATTAGATTGATTAATTTTATTAATGTCAAAGTGGAGAAATTCACTTGTTCAGGCAGCTCTTAATACAGAATAAAGTGCAGAAAGCAAGAAAATAAAGTGAGCATGCATCACAAACAAAAAGGTGCAATATAAATTATTTTAAAGAAAAAGTCTAAAAAAGCAAAAATATGTAACATTATAAATATAAACTATAAAAATATAAAATGAACAGTGCCCAACAACCACACAGCCTATATACATATTTACATGGTGATGGCGGAATATGAGCAAGACATTTTTATGATAATGTAATTGCTAATATTGCAATTACAACAAATTTGTGCATACTAATGTAGTATTGTACTGATATACTGTAACTTTGTTTTACCAGAGGACTCATAATGGATGCATAGTTGATGGGGCACTTTTGACAAAACATTTTATGCTAAATCTACAACACTTGTGACATTGCAGTTGCAGAGTGTCATTCACACAGTGCGGACCTTGTTGCTTTAAACATTTATGTGCTTTCATTTTGACCCTAGCTTTAGATAATACTTCATACTTTGTCTGAACAGTGCACATTTTGGAGTGTGTTGTAATAAAAGCAGCTGTCTCTAGGTTATAGACATTATCAGGCCCCCGCTGTTATGCTTCCTGTCATCCCTACAACTTTTCTTCCTCCTCCAGTGAAGTGCTAATTACAGTGATAGCGTATTGCTGAGTCAGTGGCCTGTTAGTGTTACGGATATGAGCGATGTAGATGCTTCAACACATGACGAGCTGTTTTGCATGAGCAGACGTTGCATCAGGAGGGTTAGTAAAGGTCGCCTTCATTATGAAACCTGTGCATCTCATCTCCTTTCCTCTTCCCCTCCTCTCCTCTCCTTTGGTTCCTGCAGGTCTCCAGGGCTGCCGGCGTTTCCGTTCTTCGACAGTCAACTACAGCTCCTTGTTGCTGGAGCCTGACAGCCAGCGTCTTTACGTGGGGGCTCGGGGGGCCGCGTTTGCTCTCGACGCCTCTGACATCTCATCCAGCGCCGCTCTCAAGGTGAGTTCGGTTTGTTTCGTGTGGCAGCGAGAGCTTCATTTGCATGGTACACCCGGGACCTCTTTTTCAGGCTACAATATTTCACGGTGAGGCAAAAGAGCTCTCCCTTGTCACCTTTTGTGTGTATTTGTGGGAAACTGTGAGTAATTGTATTATTTTTAACAAGAGCCGCCGGAGCTTCCAACAGCATACATTTACATAATAGTGAAAACATGAGAAACCTCCTTGTAACTACTGTAAGTGAAATTCATGCATTAGCAGAGTATCAGAGAAATGCTAATTAAAATGATTAATCTCAGGGAAATTTCTTTGTTTATTTCACAGCAAGATTTTTGCACATTTTATTATGCATTTCGTTTCAGTTTATTTTCAGTATAATTCTGATCGCCTGAAAAGGAAAAAATTGGGAATAAAATTAAACATTTGTATCAGGATGTTATACTAAACAACAGTGAGCATCCTCTACATGCTGCTGTAGAGCAACAGCAGAGTCCTTCTCAAGTAATAGTATTGTTACTTCAAAATAATATCACTCAAGTAGAAGTAAAAATATGTTGTGATAAATTTGTTTAATGTTGTTTAAATTTGTTATATTATTCTTGTATTTATATTTTTAAACCAATCTTGGTCACCTCTAGAACAGCATTGCACATTTTATAAGCTCTAAAAACATTATCTGACTAAAAGAAACCTTTTCCGATAATTACTTTACTACTGCCATAAAGCAAGAGGTGAAGAGACCAGCAGAGAGTTGTAGAGTGCAGATCTGTTACGGTCTTTTTTAACAGAATCAGAGAAAAAAAGCTTTCAAACTTTCATGTTTGATGCCATTTTGCTACAAAATGAAAAACAGCTGTGAGCAATCAGTGGAAACAGAGCTGTACACAGTTTTTTTGGATAAATGAATGAGAGCAGACTCAATGTAGAGGGCTTATTGATTGGTCAGTGCTTCCTGGAGTGGGTAGAAAGCCTCAGAAAAGTCGATTTAGCATAATATATCTCCTTTAAGTAAATGTATATGAAGTATATCTGTATGTAAGTAATAACAAGTTGTAGCTTAAGCTTTGATTTAAATCCTTTTTCTCTTTAATGTTTAATCCTAACAACTTTTGTGGTAATATATAAATAAACTTCTTTGCTTACCCGTTAAATCCTTTTATTAATAGCGTCTGCATTTCAGAGCTGCATTCAATCACTTGTATAATGTTTGCATTCAAAAGTGAACTTATTTACACTGCGAAAAGACAAATATTCCTAGTTACAGCATATATACAGTAAACACAGGCAGCATAAGCTTTCTTTCCAGCGTCTAGACAGCCTTATGATGAGTGTGTACAGAAAAGATAATGTCATTAAAATCAACCTTGCCTTAAGTCACAAGAAACAGCTGGCAAGTGTCTTTACCTGAAGCGCTGCTGTGCTTCTTACACAGTGACAGTGAGACGCTAAGCCTTCGTGGCATTTATATTAAAATACTGCAGCAGTGTAGTCTCCGGTCCTGTTGTGTGTACGTGAGCGAGCACACAGCACTCCACTCCTCAACCACTCCTCAGGCTTATGCTGTCAATACAACATCAACCATTTGGGTTATATAAGGCTTTCAAAACTTTCTGTTGTTTCACTACACAGACAAAGAGGTGTTATGAAGTCTGTTTATGGATTTGCAGTGTCTTTATAATCTTAATGTGGTCAGTATTTTCATGCGTCTGCTGCCACATCACTGGAGATTGATGAAACACTATCAGATTTTTTTTATCCAATTCTAATCCCACTCCTTAAAGCACAACTCGGTAACCTTTTACATCAAATAAACAGTTGTGGAGTCTGATGATGATTAAATAAGTTGTTGTGGGGTGAATAAAGCGCCCTGCTGTTCCCCCTGCTGTCTCTGGGCCAAAAAGAAGCCTTGCGAGTAAGCGGCACATCGCGGTTAACAAAACAACAAATTAGCGACGCCTTTATCACTCTCAAAAAACTTGTACAGTTATGCAAAGGGGAAAATTAAACTAAAGCCAAGCAAGGGAACACAATTGGAGTCAACTGTGAGTATGTCCGAAATGTAGGGAGAGCTCTATAAGGCAAAAGCGCAAAGAAACAAGCAGAGTTACTGAGTTCCACTTTAATAACAGCATAGCTACCTTTTCAAAATACCAACATCAAAAGTTTAAGAGCTTGCCTAAACATTTCCATTTGCCAAGCTTGCTGTCGTGCAATTATCTCCACCTCATTAAACATTGTGTAAATGCTTTGCCTTCTTTGTATTATCTGCAGCCATTAATTCAATGTTGACAAGTGGGGTGGACCAACAAATAGGACAATAAAACCTACATGATATTAGGTCTTGCTTTTTCACTAATTACAATTCTCACAATAATGTTATTTAGTAAAAACACAAAAATGCATCCTTACAGTACGCAACAAGCTTTACAAAAGAAAGCTGTATGTAAATGTAACTCCCCATACTTGTTTATGTGTCGTAGATTGAGTGGGAAGCTTCTCCTGAGCAGAAACAGCAGTGTCTGACCAAGGGGAAGGATAACAAGGTAGGCATTTAGTTGGTGTTTTGCTACAGTTAGTTTTGTTTTTTCCTAATCTATTCTCTCCTGTGTGTATCTTCTGTGTATTTTAACATTTTCTGAATGATCTTTCATCTTGTAGACGGAGTGCTTTAATCACATCCGACTGCTCCAGAGATTCAATTCAACCCATCTGTACATGTGTGGGACTTACGCCTTCAGACCTCTCTGTGCATACATAGTAAGTCTAATAAGAGCAGTGTTATCAGGCAGTTCTCTTTACAAATGTCCTGCAATCAGGGCTTCACATTAGTTTACCAAAATCTGATATATTTCCTTTTATGCTTTATAAAAATAGTTATGGTATGGTACTTGTCCTCTTCACCCTCCACCTTATCATAATGGAGGGCTTTCGGTGGTTGAATAATCCTGGGAGCTCCGTTGTCAGGGGCAAGTCTCATGGGGAAGAAGCCCAGGGAAGACCCAGGACTGGAGGGACTACTAAGAGCCCTTTGAGGCGACTGCTGTTGTGATGTTGGGCTATATACTGTAACTAAAATGTAAATGCATTTAAAAAAAACACATAAAGGAAGTTTCTGGAGAGAGGGAATTCTAATATCTCTATTTAGTCTGCTGCAACCCATGGCCCATCTCCTGACTAAGCAGAAGATAATGGAAGGATAAAAAAATAATGGTTAGTGCTTTTGCCTCCCAGCAAGGAGGTTGTAAGTAGGGCAGAATGACTTTTTTAAAAATTATTTATTGCGATTAGATTTGTGATATATTTTGTAAAATTATTGTTCAGTTTACAGTTGATTTTTTAAGCATGTGATGGAGCATTGACACTTTAGAGAACCAAAATATTCACTGCTGAACTAATACAAGAAATCACATGCCTTTAAGAACATGTCTGTAGAAGTCTAAACTCTGCAGAGGACATTATATCATCTAAACAATTGCAGCCTTTGCGATTTGCTAATTGCAACAATAAAAATTGTGATTTTGATTCGATTTTGATTAATTGTTCACTCGTAGTTGTGAGTTTGATCTATGGACTGGCCAACACAATATCTCTCTGGGTGGAGCATGTCCTCCCCGTGTTACTGTGGGTTCTCTCTGGCTTCCTCCCACCGCCCATAGACATGCATGTGTTGGGTGAACTAGTGACTCTACATTAAAGCTGCACAATATATCGCAAAATTATCGTTATCGCAATATCAGCAAATGCAATATCCATATCGCAAGAATCTAAATATATCGCAATAATGCTATGGTCTTCCTTCTGACAGAGATTTACACTGAAGAATCATTTTCCACCAGAGCCTTAAAAGAACATGTGTTGTGACTAAATAAAAATGTTTAAAAAGTCCAGTTTTAGTGGTAATTTAATTAATTTAGTCGCAGCTAAGCCTTGTTATGTTCCTGGTTTAGTCTGTGCTAAGTTTTGATTTTGTCGCTGTTTTGACTTGTAAATACAGTGAATTTAACTTACTATGTTCGAAAAGTAGGCTCTATTTTTCAGATATCACAATAATATCGTTATCGCAATTTTCAACATAGTTATTGAATATCGCATGTTTTCGCCATATTGTGCAGCCCTACTCTAAATTATCCTAACTGAATGAATGTGTGAGTGAATGTCTGTCTGTGTGTGTCTCTGTGTCAGCCCTGCAGCTCACTGGCCACTGTCCAGGGTGTATGAATGAAAAAATAATAAACTGAGACAGCTTAAAATGCATACATTGCATGTAAAAATAATTAACTGTCTAATCACATTGTGGTGTAAGCTAATGGAAAAGTTTCTTGTATTTTCTTTGTAGCTTCATAACCACTTAAAGTTTGTCTTCTCCACAGGGGACATTGAAATATTGCATTGTCATCAGACTATACAGCACAAGTAGTTATCTCTTATTCTATGATTTCCCTGAATTGTGCAGCCCTACATTAAATCTATGTTTTTAGTTATTAAAAGGAAAATCTGACTTAAAAACAATTATTTATAGTGACTCAGTGTTTCAGGGTATAACAAAATCTCTTCTCTGTAGGATGAAAAGAGATTTGAGATGTCCTCTGCACCTGAAGAAGGAAAAGACAAGTGTCCATACGGTCCCACCACAGGATACACTGGCCTCATTATAGGTAACACTACAAACCAACAACTTCCAAAGGTCAATAAAGGGCTGAATAATGTAATTTTTTTATTATTAATATGGATTACTTGACCTTTTGCAGTTGATTCCAAGCATTTGTTGCTACATTTTTTGGATTTTTGTTGTCAAGCCAAATATTTTAATCATATAGATCTCTGTATGTTTCAGTCAATGAGTGGTGATGTTGATATTTCTGATAGCAGGATGCTGTAGGTGGCACAGATATGCTGACATTGATACTTGAGGCATTTGTCACACCTTCGATTATGTGTCACTTGTAAATAATTCAGATACAACAACTTTTAATTAGGTCAAGTACACACTACCGCTTCCAACTTCAGACCATTAGTAAACTGATAACCGTGTCACTTGTCTCGTTTAACCAGACCAACAGATCTACACAGCCACCCAGTACGAATTTCGAAGTTTTCCAGATATCCGCCGCAACTCTCCGTCTCCCACACTGAAGACAGAGGATGCACCCACACGCTGGCTCAATGGTGAGTTTATTTTCAGCTGTCATAACACTTTTCTTTAATAATCTGGGTGGCTGGCTGCATCAGTAAACAGTCAAACCTTTTTTTTTGGCTAATTAGCAGCTTAACAAAAGCTTTCAAATTATCAAGCACATTCTGATCTGCTCTGCTAATAGACACAGACTCAGTTCAGTAACATAATATTGGTTACTTTGGCTGCTCCCTTTATCTGTCAATATTCCCTCAGCATAATTAATACACTGCCTGGCAAAAAAACTAAGCAAATAGTTAAGAGCCTCCCATTGGATAATTACTACAGGGGTGATTATATTTCAGTTGGCAACAAGTATATATAAAACCCCATTGAGAATCTTTGGGATGTCCTGGAGAAGACCTTGCGCTGTGGTCCGACATCATCAATACAAGATCTTGATGAAAAGAACGCTGGATGGAAATGTTGTGACATTGCAGAAGCTTATCGAAACAATCCCACAGCAAAAGTTTGCCGTAATCAAAGCTAAAGGCTGTCCAATGAAATATTAGTGTGACTTTTTTTTTTTTTTTTTTGGCCAGGTAGTACATATTGTGCATAATAAATATAAATGTTATAAATTAGAGCTGCACAATATATTGCAAATGTATTGTTATAGAGTTATACAGTATATCACTGATAGGTACTGATTGTAATTGGTTTTCAGTCACCTTTAGCATATCCCCTTTATCTTGTGTATTTTTCCCCAAAATTCACTCAATCAGTCAAAGTTTATATCTAGACTAGGGGTGTAAATCAGTTATTTGATTATGGCCATAATTGATTAAAAGAAATACTAACAATTAATGGTTATGCTGTATAGTAGAGTAAAGGTACAGTACCATTGGAGAGTTAGGGCAAATTAAACATAAAATTAAGCAACTGTTTCTTAAAATACACATCCCTTTAAAAAAAACAACAACACTTTTTTATTATGTTTCATGACTTTGAATTTAATAAAAAGCTGCTTTTATAAAATGTAATGATAGGTGATGTCAAGCTGGTGGTTAATGGTTAATTGATAATAGTTTGTTAAGACTACCAATTAATCTATTAAAGAAAATTAACAGAAGGTGCATCCCTAAAGAAGACCAAAAAAACCTAAACCTAAAAACATGAAAGAATTTAAAAAATGTAATCAAATACTATAAAAGAACATAAAACAATAAGACACAACACACTAACAGAATAAACCAAAGACCTAAAAACTAAAAGGTGTCAGTGGTATGGGTTTAAAGCCAGCGTAAACAAGTGAGTCTTTAACCTGGACTTTAAAAAAATTAAATGAATAAATACAGTAATGCAGTTAATTAATTTATTCAAAATGTCTGGTGGTATACAGTATAATAAATCAAGATACTGACAGACCGTACTAAACAAGCTGAAGTATGCTAAATATTTTCTCCTTACAGAGGCAGACTTTGTGGGCTCAGCGTTGGTGAAAGAAAGCGAAAACAGCAGCACTGGGGATGATGATAAAATCTACCTTTTCTTCACGGAGAGGGCAGAGGAGGAGACAGCGGCCTACAGCAGCAGCCGGGTGACGCGGGTGGCGCGGGTCTGTAAGGTGAGAGTGGCTTCAATAGATGTTAGAGATATATGGGGCCTTGAGCGGAGCCGATGTTGACGAGAGAAGAGGGTACTATAACAGATGATAGGCTGCACTGGTAACAAGGCCCTGAGGTGATTATAAGAACAGACTGGAGCTGATGAATGGACTGCTCGGTCTGTGTAGTTCATGGTTAGAGAGATGGACGGCTGAAGGGAAGACATAGACTGCTTAGTGCCTCCTGCACACTGCTGTGAGCGGCTAACATGTGAGCTGCTTTTATTCCTTGTTCCTGTTACATTGCAGCGTGAAGTTTAATGACTAGTTTTACATGATAGACCAGGCATTTTGGCAGCTGACTTGAGGCATGAAGTGTGGGTTTTTTTGCTACATCCCCCAAAATCTGCAACATGGGCCTGACTCAACAATAACATAGCTCCTTTACATTTTTAAAAAATTAAAAACATAAACAAGTGAACCAATTCACCAGAGCAAAGTCCAACATTGCATTAAACCCATTTTAGAGTTTACCATAATACATTTCTGAGTTGCAGTGGTCAGATTGTATAATGTCACCCCACACTTTTTCCTATAGCTTTGCAGAAATGCAGTGAATGCATCGAAAAATATTTTCACTTTCCGTTCTAATCAACCTTATTTCTATAGCACATTTTACAAACAAAGACAGTTTCCAAAGTGCATGGTTAAAAAACAATAAATGTTTCCCTTTAAAACGATAAAAATTAGAAAAATCAAATAAGAGCTTCCCCTTTCACTGTTTTGTTGCTTATAGTTTGTGTTGTTTTGCTTTGTAAACAGAAAAGTCAGTCTTTAATATAATGTTGATGAGTGGTGTTGACCGTCAGTGTCCCTTATTGCATGAGAGCCTGTGATTGGTGCTGTCAAATTTTGATAACAGTCCAGATATTGTCTTAAAGTTCAGGTTTTACACAGATAATGCCTTTTGCAATATGCTAAGTTTTTTTCTTTTTCAAATCCATGATTCAAAAGATATTTTTATGATTCAGAATATCTCTTGTAATGCATGTGGGTGGATGATTCAATGAACTCACACTATTATCTCCTGTGCCCCTTACAGTAGATAATAATAAAGTAATGATACGGCTAAAGAAAGTGCCAGCTGAAAGGCGTGACTACAGAGATGTTACTGCTGGCCACGTTATTATTACAGAAATAAATCGTGGCCTTGCATTGAGCTTCTCTTCTTTTGCGAGCTCCCAGGAGAATGTCAATAGGAAATGTATTTGTTGTGCGTCATGATTTTGCAAACTCCCTATGCAGTGAGTGATTGCTGCCCTTAGTCTTGCCGAAGGACGCTCTTTCAGACACAAACCTGTGGCTTTCAGTGGGATCTCACCAATGGGAAGCCTTAATCTCATTGAAAGTATGGTTATTGCTTTCCCCCTGCCATCTGTTGCACTCTTTAGGCAGTGTGCGCTCTCCCCCTTATGTCCAACCTTGAACAGTCTGCGTCGCTTTGCCTCGTCCTCATGTGGCCCTATGTTATGTTGTTGCTGTCTCTTCTCACAGGGTGACAGAGGAGGGCACCTGACTCTCCAAAAACGCTGGACGTCCTTCCTCAAGGCCCGGCTCATCTGTTCTCTGCCCGAGTACAACTTCCACTTTAACATGCTGCGCAGCGTCTTCGTCATGCCTGGTCGGACGCCACAGGACACACTCTTCTTTGGCATTTTCGGTCTGGAGTGGTGAGTGGGAGCTTTTTGGTGTTGTCAGGATCTCGGACTGAGTTGGGGGCTGCTGGGACGCGAATGTAAATGAGCCTGATGGAGATAAAAAGGGGCCAATCGATAAACTTTGACAACTGAAGGTAGAGGGACGAGATGAAAGACAAAGTGAATGGAACTTTTTTCTAAGCAGGAAAAATCTATTGGAGAGTTTAAAGAAAGGATATGAAATACTCAGAGTCTGATTGAAATAGGATTAAAAGGTTTTTATACAAGGTGGAAACGTGAAAAGGTTTGCAATGTAGTTAGCTCTTTTGCAGAGGTTAAATAATATGTAATTTTCAGAAATACTACTTAGGTGGAAATAATCACATTTTCATTAGAGTAAGAAAAACAGTATCTCCATTGGCGTCTGCCCCTGGATGAACTGGTCTGGTCCTGATTTAGACCTGTTTTAGTGCTGGTTTAGTCCTGGTTTAATCCTGATTTAGTTCACGTTTAGATATGGTTTTAGTCATTGTTTAATTCTGGCTTATTCTAGTTTAGACATGGTTAAGTCCTATTTTAGTCCTGGTTCAGTCTTGGTTTACACGTATTTTAGTCTTGGTTTAGACCCATTTGAGTCTTGGTTTATACCTATTTTAGTCCTGGTTTAGACCTATTTTAGTCTTGGTTTAGACCCATTTTAGTCTTGATTTAGACCTTTTTTATTCCGGGTTTAGACCTGTTTTAGTCCTTTAGAAAGCAGGTTTTGAACCACCATCCTTACGGTTACAGGACGGCACTCTACCTCCTGAGCCACTGTGGCCTGGTGCTTTTCTGTAGAGCATCAACACCAAACAAATACTAGTTTACTACGACTGCAACTTTGAACCTTGCTACTCTCATTGCTAAAATTGCAACTACAAAAAATTACAAGTCGTTATCACAAAAGCCCCAAACCATTCTAAACCAGAAAGGAAAGTTTGGTCATGATTATTTTTCTTGTTTTGGGATTTATTTAAAAAAAAAAACAACATACTGTTCTGAACTGTTCTTAATCAAATAAATGACTCACTTGTACAGCATCTAACTTCATTTATGTTGTTCCTTCTTTCCAGCAAGCACACTTTATCTGATTGTGCTCTTGCTATCAATCCTACCCTCCCGCTCTTTCTGCTTTCATCCCGTTCCTTTCCCTTTATCTCACAGAGTTAGTGGTCTACTGTACTCGTGTTGTTGTTACTACTATCACGTCCCTGGGTTTACAGCTGCTATTGTTCGCTGCCTGCTCAATCTCACTCCTTCTTCTGTTTGTGCGTACATCGTGTCTGTAGGAGGAACGTCAAAGCATCTGCAGTGTGTCGCTTCTCACTCTCTGAAGTCCAGGAAGCTTTCCAAGGGCCCTATATGGAGAACCAGGACGCGGGCTACAAATGGAAAGAATATAGTGGGAAGATACCTGACCCCCGACCTGGCACGGTAAACACTGGCGCTGGCTGCGACACACAACCACAGAGCGCCACAGAGACAAAGTGTTATTAGGGCTGCACAATATATTGCATATTTATCCTTATTGTAACACTGACTACTGAAAAATAAATAAATCACAATCATTTTATTAACTTCCTCCGACAGAGATTCACATAGAGCCTCTTATAATAACTATAAAAACTTATCTAACTTATAAATAACTGTCCTATTAGAGACTGTGATAGGAACAAAGGTCCTGGTTTTATCTCTGATCGGAAAATCTCGGAATATCTCTGAAATTGAGTCCTGGTCTTGTCCTGGTTTAGACCTATTCTAGTCTTGGTTTAGACTTGGTTAAGTCCTGGTTTAATCCTGGTTTAGGTCAAGTTTAGACATGGTTTAGTCCTGGTTTAGATATGGTTTCAGGTGTAGTTTAATTCTGGCTTAGGTCAAGTTTAGACATGGTTTAGTCCTGGTTTAGATATGGTTTCAGGTGTAGTTTAATTCTGGCTTAGTTCTAGTTTAGACATGGTTTAATCCTGCTTTAGTTCTGTTTTAGTCCTAATTTAGACCTGGTTTAGTGATAGTTTATGCCTGGTTACGTTGAAGTTTTGGCATGTTTTTGTCCTGGTTTAATCCTGGTTTAGTTCTACTTTAGACCATGTTAAGTCCTATTTTTGAGATTTATTTTAGTCCTGGTTTAGTCCTGTGCTAGACTTGGCTTAATCCCAGTTTAGTTCAAGTTTAGACCAGGTTAAGTCCTGGTTTTGTTCTGGTTTAGTCCAGGTTTAGACCTGATTCAGACCTATTTTAATCCTGATTTAGTCCTGTGTTAGACCTGGTTTAATCCTGGTTTAGTTCAACTTTAGACATGGTTTAGTCCTGGTTTAGAGTGGGATAAGTCTGAGATTTGTACTAGTTTTGTCCTGGTTAAGACCTATTTTAGTCTTGGCTTAGTCCTGTGTTAGATCGGGTTTAATCCTAGTTTTGTCCTGGTTTAATATCTGTTTTGATTCAGCCCTATGTGTTGCATCGCTTACTAAATTAAAACCAAATTGAACTTTTTCTATGTGCCAGAGTTTGTCCATATATCACTGTTCATACGTTAATGGGATATTTACCACAATTATCGCTTATTTTTCTCATATCGTGCAGCCCTGGATGTTATCTTGCCTGGATTCACTATAGGGAGCAGATAAACGACTTCATGGGGGTAGGCGCATTAAAGAAATAGATTATGAGGCATGATATGGAGGTTATGCAGCATTCCCGAAGGCAGTAAACACAACCAGCTTATATCACCCAAACTCATTTACTTTGAGATTAGACCCCAGCCTCATGATGCAGAAGCTTAGAGCAGCAGCCAATCGCAGGAAAGCTGAAATTACTGTATCCTCGTCATCGCAACGCTAACATGGTAAGGCTTAATTTCACCTCTCCATAAAAGGACAGATGATGCGGTCAGGGGTTTTAAACTTGGGAGCGTGAAAATCTCTCGAGTAGTTGGCTGAATTCATCTGGAAAGGACAAAGAATGAAAGATGAAAAATGGTGTTCTTAGTCAGATGTAGAGAGAGTGCTGAGACCAGAGCGTGTCAGCACAAGTCGGCTGCTGAACTCACACCACGGCATTGTGTTTTAAGTAAAAGATATGTACTGTACATTAAACTACGCACAATCTCCCACATGCAGGGGTTTTCTTTTTAACTTTATAAAGCAGTAAACAGCAGAAGACTCAGCTAAATACTTTGCTTCTAACTCCAATCCACATCTCTAACTTTGACTCTTCTCTTTTACAGTGCATAACGGACTCTTTGAGGGCCAGAGACATCAATGCGTCCACCTCTCTGCCCGACGACGTGCTCGATTTTGTCCGGAGGCATCCTCTGATGTCCCTCCAGGTCCAGCCCACAGACCGACGGCCGCTGTTGTTCAGAAGGACCACGGACTACACGCAGTTGGCTGTGCAGATGATCGAGGGAGTGGACGAACAAGTTTATCATGTGTTGTACATGGGCACAGGTGTGTACAGAGAATCTTGTCTAGGTCTAAATGCTTCAATGTGTCAAGTGTCAAGTTTGTTGAGTGCTTTACTGTACTTTAGCAGCTCCAAGGTCTTGAAAGTATTAAAAAGGTATTAAATGTGACGTTGCCAAAATCAAGGCTTTAAAAGTATTAAATCATATGGGTAGTCAAGTCAAGTTTTTCAGTGTTGTATTTGTCAAAATATATTTTAGATCAATACTTTGTAATAACAACAGAGAAGTCTGCCTTTTTTGCAAGTTGAATGTGAATTTGGCAACACAGTCTATCAATAGTGGTTTTACAATGCTATGATTTTACAAATATCTTAAAGCCACCCACTTGATTGTGCCTTTATTTAGTACGTTTTAGTAAGTTTAGTAGAAAGCTAAGTCTAGTCTGGGTAATGTTGCAGGCATATTTGTTGCAAAAAAACATCCCCACAATACAGTAAATGCTCTTACCAAAGAAATTTATGATTCAGTTTTAAGATTTTTAATGCAGAGCTGGAGCTATTTCACCTGTGTTACACTTTTAAAATAAAACCAATGCATTTCAGACAGTAATACTGATATATTAGAGTAAAATGTATACAGATTATTGTTTTTTTGCCAGCAAACTTGGCTCTAAATTTTAAAGTGGCATTAAAAAGTCTTAAATTTGATGAGGAAAAAACAGGAGCTACCCTGATTAAAGAGAAATACAGCTACCCAGAATGGTCTAAAAGTAGTATTGTCATGAATTAGCAACCTCCTCTAACTGGTATGTGATTAACTGGAAGTGTCTCTTTCTGCTGTCCCCAGATGACGGCTGGTTGCACAAGGCTGTACAAGTTGAAGGTCAGCTCCATATAATTGAGGAGCAGCAGCTGTTCGAGGAGCCACAGCCTGTTAGCAGTGTGCTCATCTCCACTGAACAGGTTAGTCTGCCACACATACACACTTCACACATCATCCAGCTTTTCACACAAAAATCTGCAGCAAGTCTCCAGCAGAGACGATCTATGCAAAATAGCTGGAAGGTGATTAATGTATTTACTGCAGAGACAGATGTTTTTTTCCTCATATATTCAAAATGCTGATTCATTTTGAGTTTTATTGGAGAAAAGTTGAGAGCTGCGAAGAAAATAACTTTACTCAGGTTTTTGTTAGTGTTGCTCCCCTATAGTGTTATCCATAAACTTGCAGTCGTTCTATGGTGAAGGTGGTTAGCGGTGTTATGTGTCATGGGTCAGAAACAGTCGTAGCATCTACAGTTTGAGCAGCATTTAGTTCAGATTTTGACATAAAACCATAGCCCTTACAAGACATGCTTGTTCCTATGTTTGTGCCTGCAAAGTCTACCTTGAACTAGCTGCTTCTTTTTGTTGAACATTAGACCAGTGCACATACACCTTCAGCTTACTTATCTCTGTGCCACGATTTGGGCACATTTTCCATTTTTGTGAGGTTTTTATTTTTTGCCCTGTTTTGCCACTGCATTGGCCAGTGACAAAGGGCCAGCGGTTAAAGGCTGGCAGATGGTCATCCTGGATTTAGTTCCACTGGAATATTTAACGTTTCTAATACACTTCAAAACTGAGAGCTTTTTTTGGGGGGGGATTAGCATTATTTAAAACATGTGGAACCTGAAATCTCATCCATTATGCTATGGGGATTTTCCTAATTGTGTATGTTGTTGCAATGTTATGTCATTGTAATTTTGGCCTTAGAGTCAGTGAGTTGTTTGTTGTTTTAGTATTGTAGTTTGAAAACCCAAAATACAAAAATACAAAAAAATGTATCCAGTGCTAATTTCCTGGTAGGATTTTCTACAACCATTTTTACAAAACATTTTACATTTTATTTTACTACTATTATTGTAGTAGGTGTTGTAAACCATATTAAGGTTTAAATTACACATTAAACATTGAAAATGTAATTGAACCTCTACAAAATGTTTTTTTTTTTTTTGGTCTTGGGAACCACTGATTTGGAGAATACAGAGCAGAGACAGCAAATTACACTATGGTGGGCCGCTAGAGTCTCTTCAGTGAGAAGTCACCTCTCTAACGCCCAATTCACACTGAATCCGTTGCATGTCCGTTACATGTCCTGTACGACCTCTGCAAGTTCACACCGACTGTGTTGCGGTATCGAGTCTATTTTTGTCGGATGCCGGAGCCCTCATGCATAAAGTTGAACAGAGCGAAGTGAAGTTAAGTGAAGAGGATCCGGTAAATTTCAAAATAAAAATGCTTGTACAGCCTGTCGCTCACATCGGCACTCTTCTTAACTGGGGACACGGGTCACAAACAACACCAGACGCCATTAAACGTGAGGAAAAGGACAATATTTATATACATAGCTTCTTTACCCAGAGTTGAAGTTTATATTTCTGTGACTTTTGTGCTTAAACCTTGGTTAAATCTCCAATTAATCTCCAAATGAACAGGAGATCATGGTCAGAGGCAAATGTGGCTTCTTACATGCAGCTCTCTACATACATGGTCATTATCGCGTGAACTCATAACTTCCAGCGTGAACTCGTGCTGTCCCCAGCTGGCTCTGGTCGGAGAAGTGCTGCACACAAAACGCACTCGATGTGAATTGGAGTCCGTCAGAAAACTGTACCAGAGACGTACGGCAAACGCAATGCATTCAGTGTGAATTTGGCGTAACCAGTCTCTCTCAAACTCTCCCTCCCCAGATGAGCGTGTACGTCAGTTCCCCATCAGGCCTGGTCCAGCTGCCCCTCTCCTACTGCCAAAGATACACGTCCTGCTACGACTGCGTATTCGCCAGGGACCCACACTGCGCTTGGGACAGGCACCAGTGTGTGGACATTACAGCTCTCACAAACAGGTTGGTACGACACGGATCAGCTGATTTCACTGTGTTTTGTTGCGTGTCACCATGACTTGTCACTGTATCACCTTACAGGACTATTGTGTAATCCCAGGACTGTCTGAACCCTGATGGGACCATGATAGTAAACATAACGTGAGGCCGCGCTCTGATTGAACGTGATAGACATGCTTTCTTAGTACTATGCGCTAGTGTGTGGGCAATAAAAGAGTAAAAATGCAACTAAACAGCAGGCACCAAGGCAGGTCACTCCTCCGCTCCTCCCCTATGGTGTTGCCTAATCAAAAAACATAGCAAAGAGTATGATGAATCTAGGTCAGGCCTGACATGCGTTGCATTTTAACAGATATGATTGTAAGTAGCTGTTGAAAGATACAATTGAGTAAGTATGAATGCTATGATATGATCTATTGGCACCAAACAGCATGATTCATTTAACAAGTAAACATTAAATATCTTGTGAATGTGTTGCCAATCCACATTTCACTGTGCTTTCATATTCTCTTTTGTTTTGATAATCATAGCAAGTGCTAAAATAGACATAGACTTTTTATTACCGGCAGCCATTAATTTACTGTTATCAACCAATCAGAGTGTCCTTTATTTCAGTATACAAACGCATTATTCACAAAATCCCTTTCATTTGTCTAAATTCTTCATATTAAGCCTTGATGATGTCTCTTCATTCATTTTCTTTTCTTACACTTATTCATGTTGGAGGCTGGGGTCTATAGCCAGGGCGCGAGGCAGGGCACAACCTGAAAATGCCCAACTCTTACAGACATACACACAACCATTCATTCTCGCATTCACTTATAGGTTAATCCATATTCTTCACCTATATGTGCGTGTATTTGGACAGTGGGAGGAACTAGAGCGAACCCAGAGTAAGATGGGGAGGACATTATGGGTCCATTTAGACGACGCGTCCACAATGATGTGATTGCGTCTTGGCCTTTTGTTTAAACGAAGACGGGGTTTACGTTTTCCGAATCCACAAACTTTTGAAAAACGCTGCAAGAGGTGTTTTGTTCTCACAACGAAGAGCCGCTCGGAGCCGCTCCACTCTTGTGTAAACTGTGAAAACAGCGACTCACTGAAAACAATGATGCAACAGCCCCAATCTGAACCATGATTGGCTGTCTGCTGTCAGCTGACCCACAAGCGCAAACTGAGGCTTTTATGTCTCATACGTTAATTTATAGTCAAGTAATTGTCAGTAATACTGGTGTAAGTACTTACTTTTACTGAAGACTTTATGAGTATGGCTCCAGAATACCACAAGCCCATAAAGTAGTTGGAAAGTTGCAGACCGGAACTATCACTTCCTCTGTAGTTTACTCACTGTGGTGTAGAGCATTTGCAGGGGATACAGCACAGTTTGCTGGACAAATGCGGGTACTACAGTTTATTCACACCTACTGTCGTTTTCTTCACTCCTCAGCATTTTTGTGTAAATGCGAATCGAAGACGGCATGACTATTGCGTTTTCTTGGCCAGTGTTGTTGTGTAAACAGGCCCTAAGGGATCTCACCCACCATCTCCTTGAACCATTTTTTTTTTGTTTGTTTGCAAGAAGAAAAAAAAAGCTTTCAGTTTAAAGACCATAGAATATAGAATATGGCTTACCATTGCAGTCAAAAAAGTGTATAAAAATATCTTTGCTGCCATATTTTCACCATTATCTTTCTTTATATTCACAGATCTACTTTAATCCAGGACATCCAACATGGCAGCCGAGGGTGTGAAAACTCTCATCAAGGTATGCTAAAAACCTTTCCTCTGCCAGAAGTGGCGGCTACTGCTTCTGGGGGAAAAAAAAGTTCTCTATGCACGATAAACAGTCATTAAAAATAAGGAATGGTGCGTGGAAGTAAAGATGCGAACTTGTCGCGAGAAGGCCTTCTTTGAGAGTTGATTAGATATACTGTGCTGGCAAAATCCTCTCCTCACTCCTTTAATCACATTTTGTTATCTCCGTAGAGGAATCTGTTTGATATTCAGGGCAGGCAAATGTCTTCTCTCACTTTGCACTTTCAATCTGTTAAAATGTAGCCGCTCCTGCCCCCACATTGTTCTTTCATGACACCAGAGCGAGTTCATGCTCCACATTTTAAAGCCTTCGATGGATTCATTTGATAGCTGCAATTAAGAAATAACACTAAGTCACTAGGAGGCTAGGTTCTAGGAGCAGCTATAAGTCAGGTTAATTACAGAGGATTTGTAAATAGATGTATTTATATACAAAAATTAGCCAGGCAGTCGACTAATCAACCTCTTTCTGCCTCTTCATTTGTAACTTATGTCAGCTCCATCCCAATTAGTCTGCAATATCACTGAGCCCATGTTCATTAGTACGATTACATTCACTACATCAAACAGTATGCGTCCGTCTTTAACGTTTTAAAATATCTTCCCTCCTCCTCTGCAGTTCCATTAGCAAAGTAGTTTTCTATCTTACAGAACAGTGCAAGTTTTATTATACTATTTCAGACAGTAATGAGAAGACACATGGCAAAATAGCAGTTTATTTAATACCAGTCAGGATCAGTGTAAAATGTAATGCATGTAAACATCTCTTTTGTTAGGATTATGCAGTCTTGTTAAGGAAATTACTTACTAGAACTGCTTAAAGATGCCTCTACCTATTTTTTTCCCTTGCATTTGAGGAAAACTAATTATTCAGTCAATAGACCCTTCCAGTAGTGACGCATGTAGAAAAGTTGCGCATGCAGCCTGGAAACCAAGATTAACCGTTCTATACCGTTCATTTCTATGAGGGAGCAAAATATTAATATTAATGTAGTTGTTTTTTATATTTTTATTAAAATTACTCTGAATTGATATGACCCAGGCCTGAGTAAGGTCCAGTTGCTAAAGTTACCTTATTAAAGTAGGATTTGTTGAGATTGATGAATTTAATGTGAAACTATTGTGGTCTGCCATATTAATGTTACCATTTGTCCTGCTACAAAAAACAAAAACAGCAATGCACACTCTGCCATTCCATATACCAAAGATATTTATATGATTACAATTATTTGATCAAATTAATATATTTGACATAAAATGGCAGCGTGTGCAATGCTGTTTTCCTACATCTGCACCTCAGACAAGATTTTATGGGTGTGCATTACCTCTCTATTCTCTACTACTTGTCCTGTTTAATATTAAAATAAAGAAATGTAATTTACGCATTGTTTAGCTATTAATTATGGACGCTAATCGCTACGTTAAATAAAACAGCTAAACACTGAGACACTTGCTAATGTTATGAAACCAGGCTCTGATATTACACACACATGACTGAGTGGTTGTCAGTTGCCAAAAATATTTTGCTTATCTAAAATCAGCGATTTTTTGTGGCTAATGCTTATTAAGTCATAGAAAATTAAAAAAACGTTTACAAACACAAGAAGGGTCTACAGCACAGCATAGTAGAAGTCATCTCTGCAAAAATAAGACTCTGAGGAGAAGGGGCCCACCTTACCTTAACACTTGATCATAGATTTTGCTGCATGAGAATGAGACTCTCAAACTGTATCCACTATTTAGCAGTCACTCTTAAAGATATCATTAAATTGGGCCCTTTGAATCTCTAATAAATTAAGCATTTTGTTCTTTATTCCAGATGTGGTCCAGAGAAGCCGCTCAGTGCGAGTGGGCGATGACGTGCTGCTGCAGTGTGAGCTAAACTCCAACTTGGCCACTCCCCTGTGGACCCGGGATGGGCGCGAGCTGCAGGGCTACGGCCTCAACTCCGGCTTCAGGACTGGGACGGACGGCCTGCTCATCATCGAGGCTAAACAGGACCAGAGCGGAGAGTACGCCTGCTACGCCGTGGAGAACGACGTCCGGGTGCCTGTGATCTTCTACAACATCACCGTTCAAGTGGATCTGCCTCCTCTGCCCAACACCGAAACTACAGATGAGGACCCCTACAGCTCCACTCTACCCCCACCAGAAGAGCCCTCCTCCACCCAGCGGCCCCTGGCTCTTCCCCCCGCTCCCCGTCTGCCCACGTCCAACCTCCTCAACCCCAGAAACATGGAGGCTATGTACCTCTCTCTCATCACCATTCTCGGAGGTCTGTGCATCGTCCTCACTGTGGTCCTGCTTTACGTCGGATTTTGTCTACGGGTCGGCAACAGGGGGAAGTACTCGTTACGTGCCGCCGCGGCTGCCTATCCCAGCAACAAAAGATCCAACAAAAACAGGAAGCACCGTAACTCCGCCCACATGGAGCTTAAAACTATCTCCTCGCACTGCAACGGTTACTCAAACGGCGTCCCGAAGCATCACAATGGCGACGTCCATAACGGCGGCTTCCTCCAGATCGTCCCGGGCGAGGGTCACACGTCGTCAAACAAGGACTCACCTCCGCCGGCCCCGCCCCTCCCACCTACGCCTAATCCCCCATCCCCCGACTGTGACTTCCCCAACGGGCTGTCTTCTACTTTGCCCAGCGTATTGCGAAGGATAAACGGCAATAGTTACGTCCTGCTGAGACAAACTGATTCGGCTAACACTTCGCCGCACTGCTATCCGTTTGCAGATGAGCTGAATAAGATTTTAGAAAAGAGGAAACACACGCAGATACTGCCCAGGCCGGACGAGAGCTCTGTGTAGCGCCCCCTTGTGGTGGGAGGACTGCAGTTTTTCTGTAAATCTGGTGCTGAAGTGCCTGTTATGTTTTTCATTGCTAAGGACTAACACAGTGAGTCTTTGCATTGTTTAATTTTCAAGGTTTTTAGACATTCCTGCTTCATACTCCACAAAAAATCACATATATTGCATGAA
Source organism: Bostrychus sinensis (assembly GCA_020698575.1). NCBI lineage: Eukaryota > Metazoa > Chordata > Actinopteri > Gobiiformes > Eleotridae > Bostrychus > Bostrychus sinensis. The sequence goes on along the minus strand of CM036254.1, from coordinate 9,086,382 downwards.
ACGGATACAAACAATGTCTCTACCTCATCAAAGTATTGCCCAGAGGAACACATAAAAGTCATTATGCAGTCTAAGATCTCACTCAAGCACAAAGCAGGACCAAAACACAAGACTACACGCTGAGGACATGGGAGTGTGTGAAAGGCTTCTGCTACAGGACGACCGTATTTGGGCTTGTTTTAAAACCTGGAGGGCAGCTAGCCAAAGTTTGTTTGCACTGACAGCTGCACAGATGGCCTATGCATTTTTAAAGAGTGTCATTCACTCGTTATAAATATTGAGTGAAAGGATGCCGGGAGTGGAAGAGGAGAGGAGTTTGGTTTTGCTGTGTTTTTTTTTTTTTTAATTGAACGCTGACCAATTGACTACCTGCAATACACAGAAGAACACAGCAACTCAATAGTAAACACCAGCTACTTTTAAAATGGTGAATTAATCCTTATTTATTTTCTAAGTCTTTCATTAAATTCTAAAAATCTAATGTTGCTTTAAGTATGTGAATATAAATTGATGATTAATATTTAATTATGACTGTCTTCTAACTTTTACATATAAATTAGGCATTAATATTATTGTTAAAGGGGCTATATTATGCTTTTAACCCTTATTTTAAACCAATCTTGGTCGCCTCTAGAACAGCACTGCACGTTTTACAATCTTTAAATCATTATGTGACTAAAAGAAAGTGTTTCCAATGATAACCTTACTGCTGCCATAAGAAACAGGTGAAGAGACCAGCAGAGGGCGGCTCTGTTGTGCTCTTTTTGAACAAAAACAGAGAAAAAAAAGCTGTTTACTTCCTTAAACAGAGCTGTACACTGTTTTTTGGATAAATGAATGAGAGCAGACTGGATGTAGAGGGCTTGTTTATTTGTCAGTGATTCTTGGAGTGGGCAGGGGTTCATGGGAGATGCAGAGGTTCATGCATTTGAGCATTGTGAGACCTCAGAAACTCTGTGCCAGAGACTACAGGATTAGTTAAACAGATGTGAATGAAAGAAAACGAAACTCCAGGCATATTTTTGATGAGGGAACAACATTAAAACATGGTAGAAAGCTCAAAAAAGTCAATTTTGCAGAATATAGCCTCTTCAATAGTAATTCTTTGATAAATAATGTATGCAAAACCCACCTCTTTACACTGGATAGAGATTATTTCACCATTTTTAACAACCCGAGCTAACAGACACCCTGTGAGCATATGTCAGTATTATTCTTTTGATGCACTTTAAGGTATTAATGAAGGACTTTTCTAAATAAAGTGACATTGCATCGAACCATGTGACGCAGAGGAACATTTTTCTTGGATGTTTGAAACTGAAGAGGCCCAGCTGGATGGATGTGGGAAACACTGGCTAGAGGACCATGCATACTACTTACTACTACAACTTGAGACCATAACAGAGACCGTGGAGTGCAGCTTTGCAATAAAACAGCCAAGGTAAACAGTTTTTATAGCCTCCTAACACATCCCCTGCACCGGCACTTTGCCAAACAAGCACTTAACTACATGCATTAGCAGGTTTGAGCTCGGAGTTATTGAGCAGCGTAAAAAATCTCACCGTTGAAGAAGATAAAACATGTTTGAGTGCCATCAAAGTCAGCGTGGTTATAGCCAGGCAAGCAAAAACATTTTAATTGTTAACGAGTTTCAAAATGGATCTAAATGTCTTTCTTAGATTGAAAGGGTTTTTTTCCCATAACTAATGTAACACACCTGGTCAATGTGATTTATTATTATTGGACAATGGCAGCATATAAGGTTTACTTAAGTTAATGCTTATAATGCATTCATGTGCTTTTGGAAGGTGTAGTTGTTGCTTTAGGAATATGTTTTTTTCTGACCTTCATTTGCTTTAACTACATAAAATAGTCAGATAGGAAGTATTTTGCAGTTCAAGTCCTGATTTAGTTAAACTTAGAGCCAGTTTGATTCCTGGTTTAGTCCTTGATTCGTCTTTGTTTAGCTCTGGTTTAGACTTGATTTTGTCCCGGGTTAGACTGGGTTTAGTTCTGGTTTAGTCTAGGTTTAATCCTGGTTTATACCTGATTTTGTCTTGGGTTAAACTCTGTTTAGTCCTGATTTAGCCCTGGTTTAGTCCTGGGTAAGACTGGGTTTAATCTTGGTTTAGACCTGATTTATACCTGGTTTTGTCCTGGTTTAGTCTTTGTTTAGACCTGGTTTAGCCCTGGTTTAGTCCAGGTTTGTACTGTTTCAGTGCTGGTTTAGCCCTGGTTTTACCTGATTTAGTCCTGGTTTAGATCTGGTTTAGTCGTTGTTTAGATCTGGTTTACTCCTGGTTTGCCCGTAATTAGTAATGCATTTTTCTGTATTTTATCCCTTGGTTTAGAGCCAGGTAAGTCCAGGTTTAGGCTAATTTTAGTTCATTAAAGACGGTTCTTGGAAAGCCAAACATTTTTTGAGGTAGAACTGGGTTTGATAACCACTGCTAATAGGTCGTAGTCTAGTAATGTACATACTTTGATTCAATAAAAGTGTGTGACATTAAAAAGATTGATGATAAATAATTGATGCTGCAGTCAAATCATTTGAGAACCACTGGTCTCTCGAGGCTATTAGCATTTTACATTACAAATCAGGATATACTCCTCCTTTTCCAAAGCCTGGATTCTGTTAAATACCACAAATACTTGAAAGCAGCATTGGTCTGACGCAGGGGATGACTTAGTTCTTGTGTGCTTGTAAACTCGGACATAATCAAGCCATTAACAATTCTCAAGCTCTGCATGTAAACATACTGATTGTATCAGCTGCTTTTTAGCCTTCCAAGAAATCTCGAGATTGCAAAATGAGACATCTGCTATCATCAGATAATATCATTTTGCAAACGAAACTGTGTATGTCATACCCAGCAGGAAGTAAAATAACTTTGTTTCTAGCAACATGACAGATGATGACTTTATGCTTCTGAATGTGTCTTCAAAGCATACGTTTTTCAGAAAAGTCTTTTTAAGCCTATTTTGCTCGGAGCCTTTTATAGCAACATTTTCTTGTTATTTTCTAACAGAGTAATATGAATTAAAGTTTGACCTTATTCTTGAGAATAGAAAGCTGATTCTAAGAGAACTGGATAGATACAGTACGCACAGTTATTTTTCCAGTTATAGAATGAGCAAGGACAGCCGTGTGAACAGAAAAAGTATTTGTTCTCTTCTGGATTCTGTATTTTTTGTCACACTTAAATGTTTCAATGTTTCAATCATTTCATTCAAGGGGAAAAAGCTATTCAAACCCACCTGAGCCTATGTGCAAAAGTAAGTGTTAAATCATGAATTAATTGTGATCACACTTGGAAAGTTGATTTAAGGGAAAGGTTTACAAAGCCATTTCTAAGGCTTTCGGACTCTATAGCAAACCAAGGTGAGAGTTATTATTCATAAATGGAGACTAGCCTGGCTGGCCAGACAATTTCTTTTCCTATTCTATACAAAGAAGTTAGTCTGGTACCTCATGGTCTTAAGTTTAATTTCTATGGGCAGAACAATCACATGCAGTGTAACCAATCAGAGAAATGGAGGGTGGGATGTAAGCAGTGCACCGCTGACCTGTAATCAAAACAAACATTGCGGCGTATTATGAGCAGCCAGTTGTACAAAGACTTGCGGAGTCAGTTTGTTTGAATGTGGTTGTTATGTCGGACATCAACAGGACTTTACTGTTGTTAAAATGGAAACAGACAAAGAAAATACTCCCACAGAGGACTGAACAAAAATGCAAACTTCAGACTCAAAGGGTGATGAAGGAAAGCAACGACATTAATCGGGTGAGAGAAGTTATAAAATTCGCTCTGGCGCCATCTTGGTTATTGTTGATAGGAGATTACCAACCAAAATCAGCGCATCAACAACTCATCCAGGAAATTGCCCAGGTCCTGAAGCTGCAATGTTAATTCATGATTTAACAGTTGCCTTGCACCAAGAACGTCCCAGGCCTTTCTGTGTGGAGTTTGTATGTTCTCCTCGTTCTCCCCTTGCACAGATCCTAATACACATGCACTGACACACATGTAGTCCCAGTGTAGTCATTAAAACCATGTCTGTGACGCAAGTGTGAGAGATCCAGAGGCTTCACAGGAGTAGTGATTGTCAGTCAGTTTTGATGATCAAAGACGAGAGAGAAGGACATGGCTGCATACATACTTCACACACAAAGCTCTTCATTAAAGCCCTTTGACCTTGTTTCAGCGCAGAATGTAGCAGGATGTAGCCATAGTTTCGTCGTTGTTGGAGGCAATGTTTCTCTCTTAGTGCACATATTAATGATAGTGGTTGCACCCAGAAGCTCAGGCTCGTGTGTGCTTTAATTGAGGCATAACTATACGCTTTAGAAAGGTCTTGTGACAGATCTCGAGACAAGTTGTCACAGAATAAATGATTTAATATGCAGTTTTGTGACAGTTTCTGGCATAGATTGGGTTGTCACATCCTGGAAAACCTCAGCTCTAAGCTTGGTCTTGGTAATAAAAGAAAATATAGATAGATAGATAACTCTTTCCCTACTGTAGGCAATTGTCACCACTCCCCTGGTTTGGAGAAGCAGACAGGAGCATCTATCTGTGCTATGCTCTATGCATTGCTTGAAAATTGGTGAAGTGGTTAATTTTCCTGCCTGTTTTGGAGAAGGCCATGCATTAAACTATGCCCAAGGGGGAAACTCCACCCACAAGATCACCACAGTTCCAGTCCAAGTCCCTGAAAAAACTTGTAAAGTTGAACGGAACCAGAAGAAAGGGACTCTATGGTTGCTAAAGTGACAAATAAGTGAAGTGTAACAGATGATTTATTGAAGGAATAAACCTTGGTGCTTAGACCCCGGCAGGTAGAGAGGACAGTGGTGCGATGAAGAGAGAGTTTGATAGATTAGAAGAGAAGGAGAGCCTGAGGAGGCTGGTGGTTCTGCTGCTGCGGTGGTGGAGTTAGTTATAGAGAAGAGTTAAGGCTTGGTATGCTGAACAGCAGGAGGACTGAGAGGAGAGGGTGTATATAAATGTAAATGGCTTGAGAGGTGATTGGTTGAGAGGCAGGTGGCAGGCTGTGATTGGCTGACAGTAACAGGTGAGAGACGTGGAAAAGAAATCAAGAAACCTAGCTTCATTTGTCTGTTTCTCATTTATACAAGCACCTCCTTAATTTGTTAGTCTGTACATTTCATAGCGACATGTATTGAGGAAATCCCTAATATGGACTTCTCATTTGATTGGAAACTGTAGCCATTTATTTATTTTATAGTAATGTTATTGTGTTGTCTGTGGTCTTGCCTCTGTCTTTTTCTCCAAACAGGAAATGCAGTACTGAGTATTACTGAGTGTACTGTTTTGGTTTCAGCAGTTTGCAGCAGTTTAAACCAGAGCACAGAGGAATAGTGTGAATAATGGTCGGAGTTAAGATTAAGAATAGACTGTTAATGAGAAAACCCTGTAAAAATATTTAAAAGTCAGTTTATTTGTACACATTACTCCTGTATTTTAATATAAATAATAGCTTTACTTGTATTCAGTTCTATTTCTATTAAACAAGCAACATTCATTAGCTCACATTAAAAATTCCCTATTATTCTGCTCGTCTTGGTCTTGACTCCAGCACTAATAGCGCGTGTGTTTTTGTCTCGCAGGTCAGATGTCCGCTCTCCGACAGAAGGACAGCGCACGTTTTAATGAGCAGCCATCGTTAGCGGCCAACTCCACAACACAGAGCGGCCACAACTGGAATCAAAGTCCTGGCAGCGCTCCGTTTGTTCTCCTCACAGCTGGCCTTTGTGCGCTGCGTCCTTGCCACTCTTTGATGCAAACTTGTTTGACCAAAACTCAATACAAATGAACTTTCATTTTTTTTCTTGCTGCATGAATTATGCTTCAACGCTGCTGTTTTTCAAGGCAACAGCAAGGATTATATTAAAAGAAAAGTGCCAAGGTTTATGCTATCAGTGCTTCGTGAGCCAGTTTTATGAAATCTGAAAATCAAGGCGTATTTATTTTGGACTTTTATATGTTGTGTGTTGGACATTTTTGTCAATGTTGCTGTTCAAGTGCCACTTGTGAGACTTTGGCCCCCTTCCGACCTTGCATTTCAATTTGTCTTGAAGCTGTTTGGACGCTAAAAGGTTTGATAATCACATTTTAACAATTACAATTTGGGTCTAAAAGCAGTACGAGCAGTGAACACAGGGTTAAAAGTTAAAGTGGCTAAACTTAAACTCTGTACTCTGTGTCCGGTCCCTCCTGCTGGGAGCATTTGTGAACAGAGCACAGTGTGTCTCAATTTCTTGTTGTTAATTTGTTATGAAGAAATGTACGATAAAAACAAGTCATCCTGGAGGGAAAAGCATTCATTTAAAGATTATTAAAGAACAGAGCTCTAGAGGAATAATAAAGGAGAACTTGTATAGTCTGGAAAATAAAAAATGTGAATCATTCAGTTGGTGAAAACACTTTCATTTAAGGATCTGATAGGAAAAAATGATTCTGTCAGTGCAAATCTCTGTCAGCTGGAGGACCAAAACATAAAGGCTGGGACGATACGCTTTTATTGCGATACGATACTGTCACAATATTTTAGTGCTGATACGGTTTGTATTGCTATTTTGATATACTGAGTTCACCTATAGACTTAATTATACAAGAAAACAAGTCATGTTTTCAAAAGACATTTATTTATTTTAAGTATTTTGAAATACTTGTGTCAAAATATTTCTCAGACCAAGTGCTTAGACTTGCAGTGCTGCCCTCTACAGTCCTGGCAGAGTTCTTGACCACATTTATTGCAAAGCAGCACTGTAGCACCATTATGATACATGAAGTCATAAAAGTATTGAAAGTATTGATATCAGGCAAACGTAACAATACTGAAGGTTGTTAGAAAAACTTTCCCCAGCCCTACAAAACATTATGTTTAGTTTCTGATATTGCAATAACAATAAATTTGCAATATACTATAGCTTGTACTGTCTGCCCCATGTGTGGACATCACTGGCTTTTTTATATTGTCCTAATAAATACAAAAATATAAAAGGTTTGATGCTACTACATGAAAAATATTGCAAAATATGCAAATTCTGAAGGGGGCCTTTCTTGTGACTTCTAATGACGGGGGTCACACTTTGCACAATTTACTGTGATGAACTGTAGTCGCATGGTAGCCAAATGCATGCAGGGGCTGCACCAGCACAACTCTATATTTATAACCTGACTAATAATCATTGACACTTCCTCTTTGGTACCATTCAGCTTTTTCCACTGTGTACTTGCATGTAACACCTTGCTTGTGTTTAAAGCTCGCTCTTTTGTAAACTAACTCAACGAGGCAACGGGGCATTGGGTTCCTCCACATTTCAAATTTAAATAAACATTTGTACTTCAGGCCTCTCGAGTCGTGTCTACAGTTTGCTTCGAGCCGAGATGATGAAACAACAAATGCTTTCTTTGTCCGGGACTGGAACAGAGCCGCGGTATGTGCTGTCTGAGAAGCAGCTAGTGTCTGCTGAGCGAAGGAACAAACAGTGTAAAAGCAGGCCAGTGTACTGTAACTGTGAGGCTCCTGCAACACCGCCCGAGGTCCAAGTAAACATCACACTGAGTTGGATGAAAACTGTTGCGTGCCCACTCACCCAGGACAACATATCCAGGCTTATCGAGGTTGTTTGAAAAGGCAAGAGCTTTAATGATTCACATTTACATTCACAACTATATTAACTGTTGCATTCAATATTTTATCAGACATATACTGCACAAAGATGCACAGTGGCCAAAAAGCCTCACTCCAGGAAAGAAGTAGAAGGGTACAGGGTAGCTCCAAGGTCTTTTAATTTGATGTTGCCAAAATCAAAGCCTTGAAATTATTAAATCCTATTCATGTAGGTCCTAAATTCGGACATCTAAGTCAAGGTTTTCAGTGTTGTACTTGTCAGAAATATATTTTAGATTAATATTTAGTAAGTAACAACAGAGAAGTCTACCTTTTTTGCAAGCTGGACGTGAATTTGGCAACACAGTCTATCAAAAGTGGTTTTACAGATATCTTAAAGTCACCCACTCAAATGTGCCTTTATCACAATACAGTAAATGCTCTTACCACTTACATTTATGATTCCGTTTTGAGATTTTTAATGGAGAACTGGAGTTATTTCACCTGAATTAGACTTTTAATAAAACCAATGAGTTTCAGACAGTAATACTGATATACTGTACTAGTGTAAAATTTATACAGATTATTGTTTTTTTGCCAGCAATCTTGGCATTAAATTTTGTTTATGGCATTAAAAAATCTTAAAAAGGTCTGAAATTTTACTAGAAAATACCTGGAGCTACCCTGGGTTGGAGCTAAGACGTCTCTTCATGTTTCCTCCCATCGTCTGAAGACATTCATGTGTTGAGGTGAACTCTAACTTGCCCCTAATGAATGAACGTGACAGTGAATGGTTGTGTATGTCAGTGTTTCCCATCTTTTTACATTGAACTATTGAAAAGATAAACTGAAAACACAAGTGAAACTGCTAAAGAATATTATTAGATTATATTTTGTTGGATGTATTTTTCTAATTTTTCTCTATAGTAAATTTGTTATGAGTGGTAAGAAGTAGGGAAGTAAATTAGCTCTAAACCAGGACTAAACTAGATCTAAACTGGGAGTAAACTAGGTCTAAACCAGGACTAAACTAGGTCTAAACGGGAAGTAAATTAGGTCTAAACCAGGACTAAACTAGGTCTAAACGGGAAGTAAATTAGGTCTAAACCAGAACTAAACTAGGTCTAAACGGGAAGTAAATAAGGTCTAAACCAGGACTAAACTGGGTCTAAACTGGGAGTAAGTTAGGCCTAAACTGGGTCTAAACTGGGAGTAAATTAGGTCTAAATGGGAAGTAAATTAGGTCTAAACGGGAAGTAAATAAGGTCTAAACCAGGACTAAACTGGGTCTAAACTGGGAGTAAGTTAGGTCTAAACTGGGTCTAAACTGGGAGTAAATTAGGTCTAAACCAGGACTAAACTGGGTCTAAACTGGGAGTAAATTAGGTCTAAACCAGGACTAAACTGGGTCTAAACGGGAAGTAAATTAGGTCTAAACCAGGACTAAACTGGGTCTAAACTGGGAGTAAATTAGGTCTAAACCAGGACTAAACTGGGTCTAAACTGGAAGTAAATTAGGTCTAAACCAGGTCTAAACTGGGTCTAAACTGGGAGTAAATTAGGTCTAAACCAGGTCTAAACTGGGTCTAAACTGGAAGTTAATTAGGTCTAAACCAGGACTAAACTGAGTCTAAACTGGGAGTAAATTAGGTCTAAACCAGGACTAAACTGGGTCTAAACTGGGAGTAAATTAGGTCTAAACCAGGACTAAACTGGGTCTGAACTGGGAGTAAGTTAGGTCTAAACTGGGGCTAAACTGAGGGTAAATTAGGTCTAAACCAGGACTAAACTAGGTCTAAACGGGAAGTAAATTAGGTCTAAACCAGGACTAAACTGGGTCTAAACGGGAAGTAAATTAGGTCTAAACCAGGACTAAACTGGGTCTGAACTGGGAGTAAGTTAGGTCTAAACTGGGGCTAAACTGAGAGTAAATTAGGTCTAAACCAAGACTAAACTGGGTCTAAACTGGGAGTAAATTAGGTCTAAACCAGGACTAAACTAGGTCTAAACTGTGCACCAGACTTCACTTCAGATTTAATCCCCAACCAGAGCAGAACTAAACTGGGATAAAACTGACTCTAAATAAAACAAAATCAGGACTTGAGCTCCAAAACACTCCTGCGTACCACCAGCGGTCCCTGTACCACAGTTTGAGAACCACTACTGTAGTGTATAGCCTGTCACCTGTTGCCTAATCACTTCTTGGATTGCAACATGACCCTTACCAGTAGAAAATAAATGAACTTATACTTACTATACAATTATTCTTATCACCTGTACACACCTTTCACACATAATGTTAAAGAAATTATATTTTAAAGAGCAGAACTGTAAAAACCTGCAGTATGTCCCTGCTAAGGGCAAAAGCACATGCATTATACTTCCATTAGTTTTAAGGCTGACCTATTTGAACAATGTTTTTGTAAAAGTCATGCCACCAAGCTCAGATGGGTGGAGTCTGGTGACAGCTCTGGTTTATGAGTCACCTTCAGATAAACGCAGACTGTTATTGTTGTGCATAATGTTACAACTTCCTTATTACTACAGTGACTTTAAGATTTAAAGGGAAGAACGGCAAATAAACAAACGCATGTCCACACAAAATAACACCACATTTGACCCACATTTAATAACTCTACTGAAACTATTACACCTCTCTGACCTATGACAACTTATTTTACCCAAGTCACTACTGTGTCACAGTTTTTCCATTATATCCTCGTGCCCTTTTCTCTTGTCCCGGGCTGACACAGGGCACACACCTACAGCTCACGGCAATGACAACAATACGTCAATGTGTGTGTGTGTGTTTGTGTGTGTAGATCTCCAGCAGCGTGCGGCATGACACAACTGCCATAAATAGGACATCGGTGAATGCGTGCCAAACAAAAGCCGTGCCAGCTTCCATCATTCGCCAGCATCCTGCCGTTCAGGTTGACGCGTGATTAACAAACTGTCCGAATGTGTGTACCAAGATTTAATCAGGGTCAACAAGAGGAGCAAGGTGTGTGACAGTGGTTTAATATTACACAGAGTACATGAGTCAATCAGTGTAGAGAAAGAAGTGTATGTGTTTACTGTCACCAGGCTGAAGTAATTGCTAAGTGAGAAAATTAAAAAGCCAAATATAGTGAGGTGTAAACGTCAGCAGGTGAGTATTTATTACAGATATCATTTTCATTTTAAAAGTATGCTCTACACAGGCTGGATAAAGGGTAGAGGAATGATTCTCAACTGGTGGGTCGGGACCTAAAAGTGGGTTGCAGATAGAGTGACCACCTGTCCCACTTTTGGTTGTACTGCACAGCCTTTTAGCCCACTTCAATTCAGATAATGTCCCACTTTTTCATTGGTGCTCAGTAGGGGTGTAACGATACAGTAACTATATTGATGTATCGATTTTTTTCCTACGATACAACTATATCGATACACATTACCTTGTATCAAATATTGTTTTCTAGGAAGTGTGTATCAATACATATCAAATATTTATCCATAATAACGGAAATATCTATATTAGAAATGTGCAAGTTAAAAACAGATACAGCTTTTTGAATGTAATTTTTGTGTTTTTAATGAAATAAAATGTTATATTCAACTTTTCTTTGCTCTCTGTCTGCTGGACATAATCAACCCTGGACATGATGCTACATTTGAGAGTAAACCTTTATGATTTTTGGCAAAAAGTTGCTGTATCGATTCGCGCTATGAAGGTGTTGAATCGAATCAAATTGTTCCAAAATAGCCAATATCGTTCTTGAATCATATCGAAACAGTTCTTATCAATATGTATCGTATCGTTGCAAAACCGTATCATTACACCCCTAGTGCTCAGTGGATTGAATAAAAAGTTACATTAAGGTATGAACAACAGCTGGAGTTGGCGCTGGATTGTTTTGAGAAAATGTAGTGACTAAGAGCTTTGTTTTTTGTTTTGTTTTTCCCAGTGAATAGTAGAAAGTCTCAGTGCAAGACATTACTTTGCAAAATGTGTGTTTTTGGCAAAAAAAAACAGCACATCGAATGTTCTGTAGGCCCTAAACTGAAGCAACTTGTAACTAAGTAAGTTGTTAAGTTAGATTTGTATATCAAAACTCTTACGCCCCACCTTGTCTCACCAAATCACACAACTTGTCCCACTTTTTGTACTTTCTGAGCTGGTCACCCTAGTTGCAGAACTGTGCTTAGTGGGTCGCGGGCCTTTGTCAGGGCAGAAAGAGCAGAAATAATAAAAGACAAAAAAAATTCACTGTTACAGCTGAGGAGAAGTGAGAGCTGCTTCATTTTCTTTAAAGAACAAAGTCTTTCAGTATTTATACTGAAAAGGTTCCACAGAGGAAAACTTTGTTTTGTTCTTGGATCCTGAATTGCACTTTTTATTTCTCAGTTGCTTTTTTATTTCATGTCTTTTGCATAAAAACACGCCCTGAGTCTGTTAAACGAGCCTGACCAGCCTGACTAACTCTTTTCCAAAGGAGTGACAGGGGAGTTTTAACAGGACACTGAGACTTTTTATTTTGTGTTTGTGCATGAAAGCACAGCTGAGTCTGTTGAAAAGGTACTGAGTTGTGGTTTTAAATTTAATGTAGGAGGCTATGCTCTGTAGCATCGCTCAGTTTTATCTTTAAATGTTCTTTTTTGTGTTGCAGACTGTGATATTCTAATATTATTATCTCCGGTTTAAACTGCACCATGTCTTATTCGTTTTAGGTTTTATTACTCTTTTATTTGGGTCGCAGCTCATCATTACAGGGTGATGTTGGGTCCTGAAGCCAGACCGGCTGTGAACCACTGGGGCAGATAATATAGAGCATTGTTACTGTGCATTTGAATTTAGCCATTTCTCATAAATTTGTGACAGATGAATGAAGAATATGAATGAGAAAACTTTTATTAGTCCCTCAGTGGGGAAATTGCATTGTTTCAACAGCAAACAAAAGCACAAAAGAGTATCAGAAACCAGTCCGGCCAAAGAGAATTAAATAAAAAACTAAACTACAACAAGTTAAGTTAAATACACTAAAATAGACTCTGAGCAAATTAAATACACTATAAATAAGTTCAGCATGGTCTGACAGAGGAAGTATAGTACAGTATATGGATATTTATAAATAGAAGTATAAAGTGTACATTGTAAATTGCTGTCTAATAATAAATATTGCACAGGTTTCCAAAAAGTGATGAGAGCTAAAGAAATATTGCACAGATCTAATGATTATAAACAGGCTCGCTGACAGAGTTGCTGGGGCCTGGGGCAACAAGGCTTCACGCGAGCCCATTATAATAAAAAATATAAGAAGATGGACCATTTCTCAGCCCAACTACCCAAACTTTTGACCGTCTGAAAAAAAAAATAATAATGACATTGCAGTGACAATTTTGTTTGTTTGTTTGTTTTTTCTGCTATTGTGGTGTGAACAGTTGGACCCAGCTTGGGAATTGGTGTCTTTCCAGTCGGACTTGCCATCGCTGTTACTCCAGTGTATAAAGACAAAGTGCACGAGCTTGGACTTGGACCAATGAAAGTGTCCCTGATGTGAATGGGACCCCTCCTCTTTTGTTCTGAGCTCTCATTCCCCCTCTGTCAAAAAACCCTTTATAAAACAGCCCAGATGATGCTGTTACTGACTGAGTAATTAGTTTTCCTCAAATACAAGGGGAAAACATCAGGGAGAGCACTTTCAATACCAAGTTTTCCTCCAGCATAAAAAAAGCAATGGCAGCTCTGCAGGGACATTTTGTTGTCTATGAACAAACCCAGTGTAAATGACCCTCCAGTAACTATAAGCTGAATCAAACTGACTACTAACAAACAAACACAAATCTATAAATGTGCTTCTAGCCCAGCATTGTTTAGTTTGTCCAATGATTATTATAGATAGCAGTGTGACTACAGGCTATACAATAATTGAATGCATCTTTAATGAAGCTTAAATGTAAATTCAGCCTGGAATATGGCTCCTCCACCTCTCCAGAGTCACTGCTCCTTCACCTGCTCACCTACCTACAAGATTCTCACCCTCTCATCTGCCAACGCTGCACTGCCACACCTCCACCTCGGCCAATCAGCACTGGCCTTTCCTCTTCATGCTCTTCACCTCGCGCCACAACCCTCCTCCAACCCACTCCCACCCCAGCAGTGGATCATCGCTCTTCTTCATCTCTTCACCTCCACCAGAGTCTTCCTTCTACTTCCCTTCTATGATGCATTGCACCATATCTTTCCTGCTGGGGTTTAAGCAGAGTTTAACTAAAAAGCAACCACAGCATCATGACTTAGGAACTAAACACTCATATTATGGAAAGTGATATCAATAAAACGCACTAAAAATGAACACTGTTGTTTGAAATAAGAAATAAACTGTACTTTTCAGCTTGACTTGGCAGAATCAATTATTAACACTTTTCATCTGAGCAGACATTTTGGACTGCTTCAGTAAAAAGGCTTGAAAAATATCCGACTGAGACTGCTGAGACTGCCATTCTGTGCCCACGGCTTCTCTGGTCATCACCAGTCACTCTAACATTCATATTGTCAAGGTTGGTGAAGTCTCTTGCCCAAAGACACAACGGCAGTATGCAATGCTGGTAGCGGGGATCGAACGTCAATCTTCCAGTTCCAGGTACTGTACTAGGGCTGCACAATATGGAGAAAACATGCGATATTCGATAACTATGTTGAAAATTGCGATAAAAATCAAAAATCAAAACTTATCACAGCCTAAACCAGGAATAAAACAAGGCTAAGCTGTGACTAAATTAATTAAATTAGCACAAAAACTGGACTTTTTAAACATTTAAACATTTTTATTTAGTCACAACACATGTTCTTTTAAGGCTCTGGTGGAAAATGATTCTTCAGTGTAAATCTCTGTCTGATGGAAGACCACAGCGTTTTTGCGATATATTTAGATTCTTGCGTTACGGATATTGTGTTTGTTGATATTGCGATAACGATAATTTTATGATATATTGTGCAGCCCTATAATGTACTGTAAAAGCTTCATACTGTAACTTTTATTTTTACAGATATACAATATTTTACCCTAAATTTGCCGACATTTTACTGGAAATTTTAAATACATTTTTTACAATGCAGAAAACATTTGGTAGAAGATTTTTTTTACCGCTAATGTCTCTCTATTACGAGATAAAACCAGTGACTGAACCAGAGTCTACACAGATCTATTCATAGACCACATTTACACCTCAGAGGAAAGAAAACCATTTCTTTCATTGTTTGTAGAGACGAACGCTGGCAGGAGAGACACAATAAAGGCGTCCAGGTGACAGACGCGCTGAAAAATAGATTTCCCCTGCAGACACAAGTCACATATGACACAACGTAGTAAGATAAAGAACCATTGATCCTTCCTATTCCTGCATTTCTGTTGTTTTAATGTCTCTTTAGAAGCGTGCTGTGGTTATTTTTGTCGCGAAGGCTTTCATTAGCAACAACAAGCTGTCCAATTACCCAATTATCTGCTAATACACATTAAAGAGACACTGATCAGAGCCAGAGTAAGACTAAGTGGCTCATTAAACTGTCTGCATTCACATAAATCTTGTTTACACCGGGGGAACTCCTCTCACGTCACAGTACAACACAAGTGACATTTTAAATAAGTGTCCAATGAGTCATCATATAACGTTTTATTTTGTACCCAGACTTATTATTTAATAAGGACCTGCCAATTACAGATGCATGAGTAATAGTCTGGACTAACAACGTCAAAATAAGAGGTCAAAGAAGAGTCAGTAATGCACAAACAAACAACAAAGCAATGGCATTTTAGTGTGCAAGAATTTAATATAAATGCTTTAATGTGTTTATTGTTTTTATTTTCTTAAAAAGTCCCATATGCTTTGTTCAGGCTTTTTGAAATAGTGTTGGACACCTTTGCATTAGTATTTCACATTTTATAACTTAAAATAATGTATATGCATGGAAAACGTCTTATTTTGGGGAGCAATTAGCATCTATCTAATCTATTAGCAACATGATGCTAACAGATAGATAGAAGAGCTCACTGCTTCATAGTGACAACAGTTTAAGCTGAATTTTAAGTCAGTGACAGTGACAGTGTATGAGCTTTAGAAATGCACAGGAGCACTTTCTGGTTTCATGTGTCTATGTAGAGCCTTGAGACCGAGCATTTTCAGATGTTTAGAAGGGGACGGCCTCAGCATACAGGATTACTCAAACATGTGTGATTAAAACAAAATACTACTCCAGGTCTGTTTTTGAGGAGCAAACAACATTATAACATGGTTAAAAGCTTAAAAACATCGACATAGCAGAATTGGAGAAGGTTAACGTAATTTTACTTGAAAAAAAAAAGAAGAAAAAAAAGTAGTCTAATAAGAGTAGTTAGCTTGTTTTTGGGCATTTATCAGTACATTAGTAGTTAAAAGCAACACCTAGCAGTTATATATATTCAGTTATAGTGAGCCTGTCCCATGTGTGCACAATTGTAACCCCAGGTTTGTAAATGTTCTTGTGTAACTTTTTTATTCTCTTTATACTTTCTGATGGAAGCGCATTTCCCCAATTTTGGAATTTCTGAATGAATGGCTAACCACTACTAGCAGGCAGTATTAGTACTACTGCTGAAAGTAAAAGTAGTGGCAGTATCCCAGTCTGACACACACAACAAACCATTTTTAAATAATCTTTAGAGGTGGGGATTAGCAGTAGTGGTAGTAGAAGTAGAAGTATAAGTAGGAGTAGAGTAGTAGTATCAGTAGTAGTAGTAGTAGTAGTAGTAGGAGAAGTAGAACTGGTAGTAGTAGTAGCTGTGGTAGAAGAAGTAGTAGTAATAATAGTAGTAGTAGTAGCTGTAGTAATAATAATAGTGGTAGACGTAGTAGTAGTAGTAGTAGGAGGAGGTGTGGTAGAAGTAGGAGTATCTGTAGTAGCAGTAGTAGTAGAAGCTATGGTAGTAGTAGTAATAGTACTAGTAGTAGCTGAAGTAGTAGGAGTAACTATGGTAATATTAGTAGTAGTTGTAATAGTAGCTGTCATAGTAGGTGTAGTAGAGGTGGCTCTAGTAGTATTAGTAGTTGTGGTAGTAGAAATAGCAGCTGTGGTGGTAGTAGTGGTAGTAGTAATAGTAGTAGCTGTAGTAACATCATCATTTATACTTTATACAGATTTATACAGAAACATTTAAACTTTTTTGGTGGATTAAATCCAAAGGTTTTTCCACTAAAGCTCCAATAAAAACATGAATCATTGCTTTAAAAGTTATATCTTTAGAGTTGATGTGGAAAACTGGACTTGAAGACTAACGTTAGGAAAGTTTTCATTTCAGTGTATTTTTCTTAAACATCCATTACTCGCTGAAGTGTTTTTGAAGTTTTCAGGTCAGTTCCCTCCGCCGTCTTTGATATTAAACTTCAGCCAGACTTATGTGTAGTATTAGGTTTTGGATGGGACTAAGAGGATGAGACAAGGGACTGAGAACAGTTTTAGTCCTAGTACTATGTGACAGTCCCACCACCCTCAGAACCAGTCCACTGTCATGTTTACAGCCTAACTCTGTGGTCATTATAAAAGCCTTAGTCGCGGCTTAACAAAGGCCTCTGTGTGGCATTGTACGCTAATTCTCCAGTCTAAACAAGTGTACTCACTGTTGGACTCCTCCCGGACCGGTTTGACGTCCCCGAAAGCCACGCGACTCTCTCCCCAGTGGCACGCAGCTCCCCTCCCACATCAATCAAGCTCTTTATCTGCTTCCTCCACAGGCCTGCCGCTGTCTGTCAGTGCGCGCCTACAGAGGGACACGTCTGTCAGATACAGCATACGTTACATTTAAACCCTCCAGGATCAGTTCCCCTGCTGCTAAATGAGCTGCAATTTGTCACCCAAGCGTGTAGTGCAGTGTTGAGTTATGAGTAATAGTACATCTGAGGTAATTATTGGGTAATTATGAGTGATTAGTTACTTTACTCCACCAGAAATTATATTTGCATAAGTGGGTGTGTGTGTCATGTTTACAAGTCAATTATTTTAGCGGGGTACTGTAATATTGCTAAACAATAATGTACAGTACTGTGCAAAGCGGTTTGTGCTTTCACCTCCCAGCAAGGAGGTCGTGAGATCTGTCTGTATGTCCTCTCTGTATTACTGAAAGCAGGACACTCTGGTTCCTCAGTCACAGAGAACCGAGTCGTCTCAGTCGATTTGGACCCAGCTAATCACAGCTGTTTATCTGCAGCGGGTCTTACAAATGCAGAAGCTAATCTCCTGTCAAAAATAACCAAGATGGCGTCAGAGGGAATTTAATAGCTTCTCTCATCTAATTAACAGTGTTTAGTGCTTTCCTTTGTCACCTGTTGGTTCTGCTGAAGTCTTCGTTGTTGTTCAGTCCTTTATGGGATTTTTTTCTTTGTCTGTTTCCATTTTAACAACAGTAAAGTCGACCACATTCAAACAAACCAACTTTTTCCACAAGTCTTTGCACAACTGGCTTCTGCTGCGTCCCCATTCAGAAATAAGAACAGAGCTGCTCATAATACAGCGTCTTCTGGTGTTTTATGCCAAAACCAGCAAGAATCCACCATGTTTGTTTGGGTCAGAGGCTAGCTGCTTACGTCCCGCCCTTCATTTCTCTGATTGGTTACTCCACCTGTGAATGTTCCCCCCATAGAAATGAAACTCAAGCAAAGAGGTACCAGACTAACTTGTTTGTATAGAACAGGGCTGGCCAGGCTGTTACTGTGGGTTCTGTTCGGTAACTCCGGCTCCCTCTCACCGTCCAAAGTCAGGCCTGTGTTAGGTGAACTGGTGAGTCGGAACCATCTCACTCTCCTTCATCACCAACTCAGCTGCAGAACCATTTCTCACAAGCTTCCTCTTCTCTGCCACCATCAGTGTCTCGGCTCTGGGAGGGATCTGCCCTAAACGTCTACACTATTCCCCTACAATGCAGTGCACGCCTCTCCCTGACGGATATAATTGCTGAACTATTTCTTGATAATATATCAGTATAACGTATGTTTGAATACTTTGAGTCTCTCCTGGTTGAAATATACACACTAAAAAAAAATCTGTGCATTTTACGGTAAAAAACTGGCAGCTGTGGTTGCCATTTTTCTGCTGTAAAAAATACAGGAGATCTGTATTCAATTTTATGGTAGGTCTCAGCTGTTGTTTTTACAGTGTTTGACTTGAGTTTTAATCATAATTTAATATATAATTTAAAGTTATTATCTTTAAAAACAAATACATTAACTGTATGTTTTACAGTTTATGACTTAAGTTTTAATAAACATTTACTGTAAAATAAAAAAATTATTATCTTTTTTAAAAAATGTGTTAAACCTACCATAAAATACGTAATTTTCACAGAAAAAAACTGGCAGCTGTGGTTGCCAGGATTCTACCGTAAAAAATACAGAGTAACTTTTTTACTAACAATTAAATTTATGAGTCAAAAATGTAAATAAATGTTAATACAATATTTAGATCTAAGATATAAATCAATATCTGTTTAAATCTCCAGTGAAATAATCACTTAACATAACACAACTGTAACTTTATTTTTTCAGAAGATGACAACTCGAGTATAATATACTGTTCCTTATGTTAATACTGTGTGAATCTTATCAACACAGACAGGTTAATAATGAGTGAAAGGCGGATGGATTTAGTGGAGTTACCAACACATCTAAGAAGTGCTGTGCAGTTCAAGAATCTTCTCTAAGGGGAAAAAAACTGCATTTCTTTCTATTTCAAAACATAAACAGTACACGGTGAAATGTTTATTCTTGTGATTATGTTGTCACAGAACATAGTGAACTGTTTACTGTGACACAGTTGCGCAAGTCGTGTAAGACAGAGACGATTTCACAAGACCAGCGTCGGATGTCTTAATCAGAATCTATCCAGAAAACTGAGGCTATTCCACTGATAATTAGGGTCCTATAGTTGAAGGTACCTATGTCCCCAACCGGCACTGAGCTATGGGCACATTAGGCATCTTGGTTTACAATCCAGAGTAATAAAATAAAGTTAGTTTGATATCACCACATCACCAATCCAATATCTCAGCACAGACCATTCGTGCTCAATTGGACCTGTGTGCTTTCACTACATAGGAACTCTGAGCCCAGTACTGATCCCTGTCAGCAGCGGTGGAGTCCGGACACACCTGAGTCATGGTTTCTACTGGAGACACATCACCACAGAGACCTGCCCACGGCCGCTCTGTCACACCTCACTCTGCTTTCCCTCAGAGGTGACAGCAGTACACTCCAGTTTCAGCTCAAGCTTTGTCCTACAGAACAAAATTAAGACTAGATTAAGTGTAACTTTAAAGTAGCCTGGCACATGCTCTTAACAAATCAGTAGTAGTCATATTAGCATCATAGTACAGTTAGTAGTAGTAGTAGTTTGTCAAGTTAACAGGAGGGAAGTACTGTGAGTGACATTGACACATGAGAGTTGCAGCAGTATTATCAGCTATAGAGTATTATTTTGTAGAAGCTAAAGGTTGCTGTAGCAGTACAAGATACTGTATGTAACATAGTCATAGTAGAAGCAGTTTATCTGTCAAATAAATCACCAAAAAGTAACTCCGTATTTAAAGCTGAACTATGCAACTTTCCCACTACATTTTGCAGTAAAGCACTAAAGTAAAAACTCTCAGTCAGGTCAGGTCAGGCTGACTTTCTGTGTGTCCCCTCGCTCGGCTTGACTCTCATTTTCTCCTCCTCGTATTCGAACTTTCCTCTGCCTTTTGGTCACTCTGGCATGACTGGCTTGTTGTTATGGCTAGTTGGGTCGGTTCTCCCAATCTTGCAAAGCTGCTTTGTTTTGTTTTTTTGCCATCATAGGCCAGGCGGAGGTTCAGGAAGCTTCATTCACCCTGGAACAACTCATTTAGCCATCACACTGACCACTAAGATAGAGTAGTTCCCCTGTATCTTATGAGAAAGTTACATAGTATTCATGCAAAATCTTAAAAGTTTTTATTTAACTACAGATTGCCATAAATGTTTACATAACTTTAAATCTATTGCTAAGTTTAGGGACAGTTCTCTTTTGTGTAGACTCTGATGCAGTGGACAGGTAACAAAGTAAAAGAAAGGTACATATGGCATAATAAATGTGTGTGCTGTTGCTGCTAATGCTAAGTCAAATATCCTGAAAGCGTAGACAGAGGCTGTTCCTTGACCTTTGGACCCCTCTCTGTTGCACCGACGGAGAGTAAACAGTCTCCTGCACGCGACCCTGTCCTGTCTGAGTTTGAGGTTAGAAACTGGCCGAGAAGAAAAAACTTCAAAGAGGCCTGAAGGGAGAAAAGTGTTTGCAGATCCTTCTTGTTTGCGTCTCAAGCATTTTGTTTTCTCTTCTTTTTCCCTGAGAGCCATAAACTGGATCTCCCGGCTGCACTAGGATCGCTCTCTGTGGTTTTATTATTAAGATTCTAGCGCCATCTGCTGTTGGGTTTGTATAGTGCCAGTCTTTCTAAAATCTAATATTTAGTTTTACATCCCACCGCTAGGGGTCATGAATAGTCTGCCTATAAAAGCCGTTTCTTCTTTACAGGTGTGGTCTAACCAGAAAATAGTGTGAGTTCATTGCCCCAAATTAATTAAAATAAAAAATACAAGCAGATAGTTATAGTAGGGATGATGACTGAGTTTAAAATAAATAGAGGTCATCAGTTATAATTATGTATTGGTCTCAAAATGTGTAGCTACATGCAGAAAAAGATATTTAAAGCTTTGTTGTACTGAATCTCCCCATAGTTTTGGGGTTTAATAGGTTCATTTTTGTCTTTGTGTAATAGACAAGACTCACACAAACATAATAAAACAAAATAGCAATGTCCCATACTTTTTGTTTCTACACCTGCCCAGACCTGACAAAAAGCACATGTCTATTTTAATACATAATCTTTAATAAAAGCTTTGATCATGTTTTGTTACTAAAAGATATCATATCATCGTTTTAATATCTAAGGTATTTCAGTATTCAGTGTGTACAGCTCAGGGTAGCATTTAAAGGCACACTACCCACGTATCTGAGAAAAAAAGTTCAAGTTTTATTTTATTTAATGTCAGATTTGCCTTTTATGTTACTGTTTTTCTTTCTTTCTTTCTTTTTTCTTGAGCTTTGTGGTGTGAGCAGTAGAAGCCAGCACTGGAATTAGTATATTTCCAGTTGGGCAGTGTTTAAAAACAAAGTGCTTGGATTCAACCAATGAAAGTGTCCCTGATGCACATGGGACCATCCCTCTTTAATCTGAGCGTGTGTTTGGTTAAAAAGTTCAGTCCCTGCTCTTTTTCCTCCTCTGGCAAAACACTTTTTAATAAATCCCAGATGAGGTCTCAGAGTCTCATTTTTTCAACGATGACTTCTATTATGCTGCTATTGACTGAATAATACATTTTCCCCAAATACAAAGGAAAAAGCAGGTAGTTTCTCTTTAATACAATACTCTTTTTTTTTTTCATTTACTGTATGTTTTCCTGTATGCAACCAAACGCAGTCACCAGAGGAGCTCATTCTGGAGGAAACACTGTGTGTCCTTGGCCCATTTCACCTGACATCAATCCTCTGTGTCACTGGTGTCAGCCGTCTGCCTCCTGATGAATGTCCACTCAAGATGGCAGCTCCTCTCTCTACAGCCAACCGTGACCTCTGACCTCTGTCTGTGAAAACATCAAGGCCTTTATGCAGCAAGAATAAGGACACATTACAGACGCATTTAAATCTAAAGTAATGTACATATTGGCATCGTGTATGTCCAAACTACTTAGAAATGTTTTTAACTCTCTCATATACTGCACTTTTGACACAGTACAAGCCATCTGTACATTTACTGCAGTGTAAATGTTGTTGTTAGCTGTTGGCCCTTTCACCTCACGTTTTCCGCACACAACATGAGGTCACTTCCTGTTTTCTTTGCATGCTTGTGGTGCTCTGTTTTAGCTGTCACATTTTTTATATACAGTTTTAGAAACAGGCTCAAATATGGCTAACAAGTCCAGTGTTTCAAATGCTGCAGGTTTATGCACAGCCTTTAGATAAAGATGTGTGTCTGGATTTTGTTTATTATGATCTAAGCCAGCTATTCTCAAACTCAGTAGAGTCAAGGCCACCTTAAATTTTCAAAAATCACACACCGACCCCCAACTATACAACTTTCCTCTATTCAAAAGATTATGTCATGTTTTTCTCCACGTTTCTATAAAATGGTTACTTAAGACACTTACTGTTGGCTAAAAATTGTATCAAACTAACATTTTAAAGAAGCGTATAACTGTAATTCATTTCTAACTCAATACCTTCTTATGCACCTAATACAGACGGCCCTTGCAGTACCTTCGCGGTCCCACAGGGGGACCTCACTTTGGGAACCACTAATCAAAGCACTTCTTCTACACTGCAAATTTTCAATATCCAAATTAGATAAAATTACTTGAATTCAGATCATTAATCTTGATTTGAGCAATTTTCACAAGATTAGATTTATTTGTTTATTTATTTGGTAACTTATTACTAGATTATTTGTCTTGTTTCAAAGTATTTTTTTCCCTGTTTCAAACTATTTTTACTTATTTCAAGCAAAATATCTGTCCATGGGGTAAGATATGCTTGAAATAAGTAAAAATAGCTTGAAACAGGGAAAAAATACTTTGAAACAAGGCAAATAATCTAGTAATAATTTACCTAATAAATAAATAAATCTAACCTAGTTAAATTTTGCTTAAACTCAAGATTGATAATCTGATTTATTGCTCAAATCAAGATTAATAATTTGAATCCAAGTAATTTTATCTAATGTACATACTGATTTTTTGCAGTGTAGCTGTCAATTGTGGGAAAAAAAAATTTAAAACTATGTCCAAGAAAGCTAACCTAAGCTAAAGACCTATGTGAGCTAACCTAAGTTGCTAAAAGTCGGCAAGTTTGATTGCAGTCGCCACCAGTTCTCTGTCATGGTTCCTTGGCAGCTTTAAATGAACATGATAAAATGCGTAATACCTATTGGACAGAGGAAAGGTAGCCATGACAGAAGGAGGTCACATGATAGAATGCTTGCTATTTATTGGTTGGAGGCAACCAAAATCATGAAACCATGACAAAGAGCAGTGTGCTTGCAAATGGAGTCTTATAGCGGCCTCATTCACAGCAAGCTCTGGGGTTAAATGCTAAAAAGTAATAGCAAACTAAAAGTCATGAAACCATGACAAAACACAATCATAATATCACATCAGAATACTACTGTATCAATACAATACATAATAATACAAACAGTACATGTATTTGGAAAACCTCATCTGTATACTTGTACACCACTTTTCTTTCTTCACTTTTCAGCTGCTCCCTTATTTCTCTTGAGGTTGACACATTAAACCAGTTGCACAGTGATTTGGCAGGTTTTTTTTTTACACCTGATGCCCTCCCTGTCGCAACCAGCCCCATACTGTGCCAGGAATATAAAATGTGGGTGAAGTGTCTTGCCCGAGGACACATTATGAGCTCCAGGCAACCACTTAACCCACTGCACCACTGTCGTCCCTGTACACCATAAACCACTACATGCACAACATATTAAAACAGAGAGTAACAGAGAGTTTTGAACAAACAGTGGTGAACAGTGTCCACATTTGAGCTGAGCAAGCAAGAAAGTGCTGTCCTCTAGTGAGATGTCTTTGTGTGGCGCACTGTCAGCGAGTGGTCTGAGGTTTAAATGCAATACAAAAGTAGCCTCTGACTGTCCCACTTTTAGTTATACAGCACAGCCATTTAAGTGTCTGCCCCCCAAAAGTGGGACATTATCTATTTAATGTCCCACTTTTTTATTGGTAGAATTTATAAAAAGTGAGATTCAACTTGAGTAGAACGAGGTAAGGTCTTGTGTAAAATGCAGAATAAATATTTGTGGGTTGAATAAAATCCCTGTCCCCGTCCCTCCCACCAAATCACACAACTTGTCCCACTTTTAGCATTTTTGGAGGAAGTCACTTTACCTCTGACATGAATATTTGCAAAAAAAAAATACAGTTTAGAAACTCGATGTGGTCACCTCAATACAACTGCCCAATAAATATTTTCCAGAACTGATATTTTCTTACACTTCTGTTGGCTAACAAAAGAAGCAGTAAGTATTCTTATTTATAGTTTGTCCTCTCAAAATAATCATCTTTCTAGCATTATAAACTGTTCTAAAAAAATATATTTGCTTTCTGTATACTTGCATTCAGTGCTTCACCTCAGTTTGCAGCCATGTTGGATTGCTGTCTGCCTAACTAACCAGAAATCCCTCTCGTTCAACTCTGTGTACCTCCGTGCATAAATCCAATCTAACTCACAGAATACCAGCTCTCCCTTTCAGAGTGGAGTGTGACCAGTGCAAATGAATGAGACAGGAGACACACACCGGTACGCTGAATATGTCGTGGTGCTTGTTTCACTGACTGAAACGGCAATCAGCTGCAGGAAGGAAAGGCAATTTCAGGCCTCAGTACTTGTCTGTATTTCAGTGTCATTCTGGTTTAGTGTGTGGACAGGGCCAGTCACATGCAGGACATGTGTGTGTGTGTGTGTTTGTGTGTTTGTGTGTGTCCGGTTTCTGCTGACTCGGACCTCCTCCATCACTCACCGCTGCCGTTTATTGGAAACACATGTTGGCGACTCCTCTGCGCTGATTATTTCTCAGGAATGGTCTGACCAGATGACACTTATGGCTCCTATTGCATAACATTGAGTGATAGTACAGTGGGCAGTCGTTTATTCTACGGTGTATGGGCCGAACAGAATATTCTGCTCCTCACCAGGACGAGATCGTTTTTGAGAAGTGAATACTTATGGAAAGTTAGGCAAATTTAATGGCAGTCAATCTCTTTCTATGTACACAGGTGTAGTTATTGTCCAGTTAGCCTAATTCCTATCAATCAATCAATCAATCAACCTTTATTTATATAGCGTTTTACAACAACCAGTGTTGCCCAAAGTGCTTTACATTATTTAAAACCATATGTGTATGAGTGAGATGTACAAAGAGAAATCATAAAGCATTAGGTATAGGGCTGCACAATTAATCAAAATCAAAATTGAAAATGCAATTTAAAGTGTCACAATTAGCAAATCGCAAAGCCAGTGATTATTTAGATGATATAATGTCCTCAATGGTGAACAAAAAGTCCCATCTCCACAGGATCCTAATGTGTATAAACTGTGCTACAGCTGTAGTTTTGACCTCTACAGACATGACACTTGTATTAGTTCAGCAGTGAATATTTGAGTCAAGTGTCAATGCTCCATCACAAGCCTAAAATGTTTCTAAATCTAAATTGTTTAGCCCTAATTAGGTATAAGGCATTATAGTCAATTCTCTGACTTCTTTTGTCTGACCCCATCCTCAAAGCCAGTGATGAGGCTAAGTACCAAGGACAGTAGCTGACCTGTTTAATGATAGAGACATTTACAGACAGCGCTGTACAGAATATGCACAGGTAAACATGCTTATTCATAAATTTAATGTGTTCAATCTCTGTAAGCAGCATCATTTACACACTGACTAACCCCATACAAAATTTGTTTGCCCTCTTGTCTGTGGAATCACTGGCACCATAGTCTATATAAAAATGTATGAAAGTGTTTTATTGTGTGCTTGTTTGTTTCTTCTCTTTTTATGCTATGGACCGTATATGTGTCTGGAAAAAAGTTTGATGATGATAGCAGTCAACCTGAAGAATAAGAGAGGTAACATAGGCCGTATTAACGCATATGCCAGGGTTTCTGTTGGGTCCTAAAAAGTCTAAAAAATCTGAATTTAAGGCCTTAAAAAGTCTTATATTTGCTGAGATGCAGAGTACTAGGTCCTAAATAAGTTTAAACAGGTCTTAAATATGTCACGTACCTTTAACGCAAGTACCTGCATTTACAGCTTATTCTAAAATGCCAACTTAAATATTCAAAGGTGTATTAGTGTTGAGAGCTCAGATTTTTTTCTTACCAAGAACTAAGAGCTTTGCGGCTCTCACTGTCGTCAATAATCACAATTAAATGACGCGGCCACGTTTACGACTCAGCTTTTTGTGCACCGTGTGTTTATGGAATATGTTTTAATTTTCTTCAACAATGGTCTTAAAAAGGTCTAAAAAAAAGTCTAAAATTTAACTTGTTGAACCATGCAGAAACTCTGATATGGTGATGGGCAAATGAGTTGTTGATTCTTGCACAGTGCTGGTGGTTAATGCAGTCTTAGTGATATATTCTATGTCTTCAAAAATATGTACCACATAACTAAAGAACACAAAGCAAAGTTTAAGCACAAAAGTACAAAATGTACAAGGCCCCATAATCGTCATCAGTACAGCATGTCTTCAACACACCATTGTTCACATATCATGGAGATTATAGGGCCTCCATTAGATCATACAGTTGACTTTACTGAGACTCCAGAAAAAAAGTCCAGAAGGAGAGTACAAAAAAGTGTGTAAAGTGTAAAGCAGCCAATAGTTGTAGATGTGAAGGTTGTAGCTGTGTGAGCGTGTGGAGCGGCAGCCACAACAAAACGTGAACACACAAAAGTTTTTATTTTAGTGGAGTGAGAATGTCTGCCCCATGTAAAAGGAGAGAACAATCTGCAGCAGAGTCTTTTTGTTTTGCCTTTTCAGCCTCTTACACAACTCTCCACACATATTGTAAAGTTATATCAGGTTATGATTAAGGTATACTTTATTGTCCCAGTAGGGAAATTTGTCCTCTGCATTTAACACCCTTCACTGCAGAAGCGACAGCGCTAACTAACTAACTAGTGTCTGATCCAGCACAATTTGCTTCCACAGAGAAATGGTGCAGAAAAGAAAACCAAAGAGGAATGAGACAGATATAATTGTAGGTAGACATAGTCTAACCCACCCAGACACAGGGAGAACATGTCCAAGTTCACACAGAAAGCTCTGGGAATCAAACCCAGGACCTTCTTTCTGTGAGGCAACAATGCTAACCACTCTGCCACTGTGCAGCACTGTACTGTATGATACAGTATATATTACTTTGACAAAAATCAATTCTACATTAACCATAACCTTACTATTATAAATACTCTTTTTAAATCCTGCTTTTATTGGTTCAGCTGTTAAATATTAAAAACTGGGCCAACATGGTCCAATAACCTAAAGGTTGGTGGTTTAATGCACAGTCCTCTTTTTCACAATGTCGTAATGGCCTTGAGCAAAGTTGACTGCAGTGTTTGTGAATAGGTGAAGAGCTCTGAGTGCCAATGTAAGTAGAAAATTGGTAGTGACCCAAAGGACTTTAGCTCCAGTGCTCTGAGAAAAAAGGCTACATGTTGTGTTTTTAAAACCATGACTAAGGCAGCATTAACATCATAATACACCAGTGTAATGTGCAAACTATAATATAAATTAGTAGACATTTGCAATAAAAGTTGGTAGAACTTAAAGGTCCCATATTATGCTTTTTTCAGGCTTTTTGAAATCATTTTGGAAACTTAAAAGTACCATATTTTTCGGACTATAAGTCGCTCCGGAGTATAAGTCGCACCAGCCAAAAAATGCATAATTAAGAAGAAAAAAACAGACGCAACTGCACTGTTGACAATCCTCTCCCAGCAGCACGTTGTTCAAGCACCCATGCGCGAACTCGTTCCTCTAACTGCGGCTACCTAGCTTTTAACCCGCGATTAGCTTTTTTTGTTTTCTTCATTTCAGTAAGAGTAACCTCCGCTTTTTGCCAGTCCCTTACAAGTTTCTCGCTAACTCCAAACTTTCTTTCTGCTGCTCGATTACTGTTTTCGGCTGCATATTTCACTATTTGCAGCTTGTAATCTGCAGAATATGACTTTCTTTTCAGTGCCATTTTTGTTTAGCCCTTCTCAGTTGTATTTAGAACGGCAGTGTTGAAATTATCAACAAAGGCCTAGCGCGCCATCTTGCGGTTTAGTGTGAAAATAACATGTGAAATGATATAATAATATCATTTCACATGTAATTTTTCACACATAAGTCGCTCCGGATTATAAGTCGCACCCATGGCCAAACTATGAAAAAAACAGCGACTTATAGTCCGAAAAATACGGTACTATGAGCAATATATGTTTTATATTTTATAAAAATTACCCACATGCGTGCCAAGATATGAGGTAAACATGTTTAAATCAAATATTAGATTAGCAATGCAATACAGATAGCAATGGTAAAGCTGATTTATTCACAATTAAAATATATATTTTACATAATGGCAAAGTTGTTTATGTTTACATTTTTTGTTTTGGTTCTAAACCCTGCATTGCCAACCGTCCAATCAGAAAAGCAGAAACACTGGCAACCCACAGACCATTGTTTTGATTTAGACTGCAGTACTGTTTTCAAACCAGTACGAGCACATGCTGCTTACAGTTCCTTTAAAATAATGTATATGTATGGAAAAGTCTTCTTTTGGGGAGCTGTTACTTTGACTTTGCAGAGAATGAACAGATAGATAAATGAGCTGACTGCTTCATGGTGAAATTTTTGCACTGAAATGATCAGAAAAGGTCTGTGACAGTTTATGGGCTTTAGAAACACGCAGGAGCACTTCCTGGTTCCATGTGTCTATGTAGAGACTTGAGATCGAGCATTTCCAGATTGTTAGAGCCACCATTCTCAAACTGGGGTCCGGGGAACCTCTGTTTTTTTATTAATTCATAATAATTTATAATTATAAATTATGGAATATAATTTTAAACATTCATGAATGTTAATGGGAATCACAACAGCAATAGAGTACGTTGATCAGTAGTGGAAGATGCTGTTAGGGGTCCCTGGCCCTAAAAAGTTTGAGAAACTCTGTGTTAGAAGACGGCAAGCTCAGCACACAATGAAACAAAACATTATAACAAGGTATAAAGCTAAAAAAAATTTAAAAAAAGAAAGTCGGTTTAGCATAATGGGGGACCTAAATCTTTGCATTTATTTAACAGAATTCTTGTTATAATACACAGTACTGTGCATGTGTGTAGACAGTGAGACAGTGAGGTTTAATTGAGTTAGAGAATCCTGCTCCAATCCTGGATTAGCGCTCAGCTCTGTGTGTTTATCCCCCAGCGGACTGAATGAGCAGCCGCGCCGGGCTCTGACCCACTTACATACAATACTCACATCAGTATCAGACCAGCGCCAACACTGCAGAAGCATCCAGAGCAACCTGCAGCCTCACAGTAACTCAGCTACAGCAGCACGGCCATCTTCTTGTACAGCGTTCGGTGATTGATTAGCATTTAGAGAGCTGGCAGGTGTGCAGTCAGCGGGAGAGCGCTAATGACTTTGTTAAGAATCACTTGTTACCTGTGTGTCCCAGGGAGATCTGCATTGCACCAGCCCAGTCCTTTATTTCCCTCCATCATCACTGATACCTGCTGGAACCTCCCACCACGCAGTTAGCGCTCAGGCTAATGGGAACAAGGCTCATACGTCACTGCAGGTCCATCCATTTCCTTTTGGGAGAGGTATAGTCATTAGGTTAGATCATTAATATGATGGGAGGCTGTACATTAGTGCTGCTGGTGGTACAAATGAAAAGAGGAGAGACTCGATCATTTTGGCTAATTTCCTGTCTACTAGTTACCCATGTTTTTCATCATGAACCAAACCAGTAGAATATTCATGTAAACAGTGACAAAAACCTGACCTGAGCTAACAAAAGTCTTACATGCAACTACTTTATGCACATGTCTGTACACAGTTATGGTGGTAAGAAGTGCACCTTATGAAGTTGTCAGAAAAGCCATAATTTGAATGTGTAGCAGGGGGCAAAAAGATTAGCACTGTCGTCTTGCAGCAAGAGGGTCCCGGTCCTTTCTGCGTGGCATTTGCAAGTTATCCCTGTGTCGGAGTGGCTGGGTCTGGCCTGTCTCCAGTTTCCCCCATCAACCTAAAACATGCACAATACAGAGTTTCTGCAGGTTGAATTTGAATTTTTTTAGACCGCTTTAAGACCATTGTTGAAGAAAATTAAGACCTACTTCATAAGCTTGCAGTGTACAAAAAGAGTCATAAATGCAGTCGCCACGTTTAATTGTGACTTGATAAAAAAAGATCTGCCTCTTGTATCGGCGGGGGTCAGTGAAACGCCTTTGAACATTAAGCATTAAAGTTTTGGAATAAGTTGGGTAGTTGCATCAAATGTACATTAGATAGTTAATACCCATTTATGTAAGACCTAATACACCACATCTTGGCAAATGTAAGACTGTATAAAGCCTTAAAGTCAGATATTCTTTAGACTTTTTAAGACCCTGGAAACCCTGACAATAGGTTATAGGTACTCCTGGCCGGGACCCTGGCTCACGATCTGGAGACGCATCCCTGGGCTTAAGTGGTATTGAAAGATGGGTCAAATGCAGAGAATGAATTTCCCTAGTCTCTTGGCTTGTCTGGGAACGCCTTGGAATTCCCTTGAGGGAGCTGGAGGAAGTGTCCAGGGACTCAGCCCCAGATAAAGCGGACGAAGATGGATGGGCAATAAAGTATACCTTACCTTATCTTAAATAGTAACATAAAATGCACTTTATACAGTGACTGGCAGCCAACTAATGATGCATAAAATACAGCCAATACATTCACCCCAACTTTACCATCTGCAAGATCCATCTGCAATACACAGAACTGTGTCTTCTGAAACCAGTCAGCCCTCCTGAGGATTTCCAGTGGGGCGTGCTTAAAGCGAAACGAGCTGATGGCTGCTGACTGAAGATGTGAATGGACTGCATGCAACGCACAAGCCTCATACTTTCCACAGTTTGTTTGTTTGTTTATACATTTTTGTTGGTGCCTTTTAAAGCTTTCAAGGTCACACACAACAGACAAAAGAGTTGGCACGGTGGAAATATGTACGCATGATGGGTTTTAAATCAGTGTTTGAAAATGGGGAGAGCACCTGAAGACTCTAGCCCCCACAGAAGAGAGACGTTTAGTTATTGGTCGGAAACTATTTTAGTGCATTAACCGCTGGCACTAGAAAGGACCTGGCTCATTAATCTGCTAGTATCTTCGTGTTGTGAGCAGCCCACACTAATAAAACGTCATATCCCTCTTTACCCGCCCCCCCTGCTGCTTAATAAACCACGAGACCATCTCCTTACATGTCTGAACTCACATTATGAGGACATACGCCTCTATATTCAAAGATGCACAGCCACAGGTCAGGAAAAAGTCAGGAAGCACTCCTCCCAACATCCTCCAGAGGAAAAGATGTGGAAAAAGGCATTTGCTTGTTTATAAGAAGGGCTGGTTACTGTCTGAATAATAATCTAAGTTTATATTCATATGTTACTTTGCTTACAACATGTAGCTGTCTGCCCTGGCTGTTACTTTGAAGGGCAATCCATCTCTGGAGTTCACATTAGCACTACTGTTAGCAGCTTCTACACAGATATTTTCACTCTTTCCTTACTTCTCTCTCCCTCCCTCATCTCAGCTTATGCAATTTTCCAATGCCGTTGCCGTTAAGAACCCAGGCCTTTTACAAATTCTCTGTGAAGCTGGAAAATGCCACTTGAAGTCATCAGCACAGGGGAAAAAAAACGTGGCAGGTTCAGCCGAGGACGTCGTGTTTGTAGTAAATAGCCCTCTGGAGTTTACCAATCAGAAAAAAACAGCACAGTTCAAACGCTTCAATCACTCCACTCCCAATGCAATTTCATATACTGTGGAAAGTATGAGAAGCGCTGAATAACTGCAGAGCAAAAAAACTTTTCTCTTCCTCTACTTGGAGCCAGCTCATCTCTAGCCTTTGTGAATGCTAATCTCTTACGTAATAATGACCCACAGAAAAGCACACACGTTATGAATTATTTGTAAGACGCTTCAATATTCTTGTGGCATTGCATAGAGAGGAGCCTTAAATGACCCGTGGCTGCAGAGGACTGGTCTAGAGAGTAGTACAGAGAAGGAAGAGGGGTGAAGAGATGATGGTATAAGAGTGAACAGCAGCTCCCCAGACTAACCCTGTCTGTCCACATTAGTGCAGTGTAGTGTCCTCTCACCTTTACCTCTTTTAGCTGACGCAGGGCTGCTCCCAGTGCTTCTCCGAACATGTTCTGTGCTCATCAGATCACTAATGTTTACCCAGTGGTCCGGGTTTGAACTCTGATCTTAGGTTAGTGGGTTAGAATGGGAAAAGTCTATTTTAGAGAAAACTTTAATGCCTAACCATCTTTGTGGCACTTTTTTTCATTTAATTTCCAATGTCATGAGCTGTTTTGGTCACACATCATTGTTTAAAAGGTCATTTTATTAGCTAGGACCAGGTGACATGGCAAGTCCAAGCAGACTTCCCCTCCCCAGACACTTCCTTCAGTTCCTCCAGCAGAAGAAGAGAATCCCAGACAGAGGCTCACTGACCTCAGACCAGAGATAAATAGTCTGACAAAACGATAACAAAATCCCAAATCAATAATAAAATAAGCACTTTGCACACTTTACTCTCAGCCATCTTGATGAGGAAGCAGAGAAGGTTCAAGATGTAAAGAAAATGTAGAAGTTGTGGAGCTGCAGCAGATAACAGTAGTGATGTGTGATCAGTCCACAGCCACACTGACTGTGGTAGCACTGACAAACAGGTTTTGGTTTGATGATGATTTGACCTTTTATTTTAATTATTATTATTATTTTTGTGTGTGTGTGTGTGATCAACTTTTTATCATGCATTTATATTTACAGTGTTTTACATACTTTACATGCCATTTATTTAGTTTGTGTAATGTAATTTTATACTCATTCCCATTCCCAAAACCAATAATTTACCCCTGGAAGTCACTTCATATGCAAGATATTTTCAATTTAAAATAAGTTAGTTAATAGATAGTGATATGTGTTTTTGTTCTATTTTTTTTTTTTTTTTTTTTTTGTGTTTTTGTTTTTCTATTTTATACATATATTTATTATGTGAGCACTATGTACTTGTCCTGCCGAGAGCTCAACTTGTGCTATGTCCTTGTATCCTGTAAGCCACTCCATTACTGACACTTAATGTTGCTTTTTTCCCCCATCTGCACACTTTAATTTAAGGTATTTTAGGTATTTTTCTAAAGTACCTACTCTTCACAAAAGGCTTCTGTTGAAGTTCTGTGTAACAAACCAATTGGTCTGACATGTTATGATCCGCCATGAGTTAGAGCACACTCACTAGTGCCCCTTTTTAAAACTGCCTTCATCCTTGTTTGCCCATCCAGAGGTGTCCCTGTATTGCCCCAAATGGCACGGTCAGGGGCCTCATTTAAGAGCTAAACCAGTTTGAATAGAAATTATTATTATTCTTTGTGTTGTTATGTCTAATAACGCACTGGGAGTCTGTTTCAGCGTTTAGTGAAAGCCATGAACATGTTTGCACACATTCCCAATCTCGTAAATAAATCTGAGATAATCTGTATTAATGTGTGTAAGTTTCTCATGGTGCTCTGGAGATGTTTTCATCCAGCCTAACCTCATCAATCCTTAATGCCTCCTCAAGCCGATTATATCTCTCTTTAACTCTTGACTGTATTGATTCTGGAGGTCAGGGACAAATTCGTATGACCTTTGACCCTGGAAAGGTCAGAGTCAGGTGCAGAATACTAATGAAACTCTCACTCTTAGATGGAGGAGGGGCCTGAGCACTCCCACAGGCCCACTCAGTACGTACACAGCTCCGGAGTGATGCTGTATGTTCATGAGTTTATAGACAATGCACTCACTGAAAATAAACTATATGCTTGCTTTTTTTCCCAGACATTTTGTTCCAACATATCAGAAACTGAGCTTAAACTGCAGGTACCATTTGAGTAACCAGTAACATGTCTTGTTGAGAGATTTATCTACATCCCTGTCCACAGAGCTATAAAACTCAGGTCACATGATCACGATATGTCACTGTCCGACCTTCAGCAGGGACTCACACACATCATGTTTCACAACAGGGATGGGCTGTAAGAACAGTGGAAAGACTACGTCCAGTTTTATGTCGTTGTTAGATCAACCTTCAGGCCGGTCGTCACACAGTCTTTCTCAGTGTGGGTTCTCTTGGCGTACTTTTGTTTTAATATGACAAGATAATGCAGATGCAAGTTCCTTTACTGACTTGTCATAACCAGATGTCAGATGCTTAAAGAGGCGCAAGAGCAGGGCTAAAGAGCTGCATGTGACTCTAAAACCATAGGTTGGAGAAGTCTGTGTTAGGTGAATTGGTGAAGTTGCTCATAGTGAATGAATGTGAGAGTGAGTGGTTGTCTGTCTGTGCCTGTCTCTGAGTCCAGGGTCCAGGTTTTCAGGGTGTACCCCTCCTAGGGCTCAGAGTTACTCATGACTTGTCTCACAAATCAATTTCGATTCTGAGGCCCACGATTCGATTCAAAAACAATGCATTGATTTATAGATACATCAGACATCTTTCTGATTCTGGCTTTTCAAAATTAATTCATTTTAATTGTATATTTTATATCTGAAACATAATTTTAAACACTTTCTATGCCAAAAACCAAAACTAGAGAACTAATAATTGATATGTTGCAGCAAATTCAGTTAGCATTTGCCAGAGCTGACTCTTGAGTTGTATTGGATATAGCCTACTTTAATAATTTGTAGTCTTTACAAAAGACCGATTAGTAGCTTTTCTGAA
The DNA here is from genome assembly GCA_020698575.1 of Bostrychus sinensis. Taxonomy (NCBI): domain Eukaryota; kingdom Metazoa; phylum Chordata; class Actinopteri; order Gobiiformes; family Eleotridae; genus Bostrychus; species Bostrychus sinensis. The sequence goes on along the minus strand of CM036254.1, from coordinate 9,051,119 downwards.
TCGTTCAGAATCTTTTTAAAGAAACAATCAATGCATCGGAAAAATACTTATTTGAGCATAGTTTAGACGTCATGATTTTGAAAGATGTCCTTTGATGCGCAATAATTGGACTTGTGATTTGAAGCCTTGTGGTCACTTTGCAAGACTGTCCATCGTCAAGAGATCACATACGGCATGATCTTTAACCCCAAATGGAAGTCGGATTCTTTGCATTACAAACCAATTTCAAAAATACCCAAAATATTCAATAATAAATGTGTTCTCTAAAGGAAACAGGAGTGTGCTTCTCCTTCAGCAGTGCTCAGTTTGTCCACTCCACGCAGTTATTTGTTTACTATCATTCTTGTTTTGCCCTCTTGCTTTTCATTCATCCCTCTCATACGCTCATTCCACTCATCATTAACCCGGTGGGACTACAGAGTTTTCCTGCAGTAGATTTACACGACATGACAGTGAGCCGCCTGCAGTCTTTTCTGACTAAAATAAGCTCCGGCGCTCACAGGGACACGTGCTGAGAAACGCACTGCACTTCTACTACATACACTACACTACTTCACACTCCGACCATCCCACACTATCTGGGTCAGACTGAAGAGAAAAAAGAAAAAACGGGAATATGGTTTAGTTTTAGCTTGAACCATGAAGACAACATTAGTTAACGAAGGGCTGTGCGTGCGTAGCTGAATGTGACTGTGACACCAGTGACATTTAGGAAATCTTCATAAGGAAAGGTCAAGGCATTTATTCTCTTTATTTGTCAGACAGTGATGTTATCTGAGAACAAACACCTTCAGGAGCTGCATACACTACATACATAATGACTTAATGCAGTACATACAGGGCCATAATACATAAGGCTGAGATCATGTGTGCTGTTGACATGAGGAGGCTGTGTAAGTTACTCCTGAGATACAGCTACTTCATCTATAGCTATAGATATGAGCGCTGGGCTTTTTGTCAAACCAGGACTACCTCATCGCTCATTTGTGTTGATTATTCTTCTGTCTGTAGTACAAAGACTATAAAGTAATTATCCTGCATTCTTAAATTTAAATTCATGACAAAAAAATAAAATAAATGATAATCTGCCCTGCCTTCACAATAAAAATATAAAATAAATATATTAAAAATAAAATAAATACAAAATATATAAAATAAAAATAGACATAAAAATATTAAAACTGTTTACATTTACTTATTTCTTTGTATATTTTATGTTAAAAAAAAAAACTTAATCTCACAAAATTTACAAAATTTACCACATAGAAAAAGTTTAAATAGTTGAATATCTGGTCTTTGAAACAACCTATTAAACCTAAAGAATATATAATAAAAAATTTAATATTCAAATCATATTTTTGACAGTTTCATCTCCTTTTCAACAGTGAGCATCACTTGAGCTTTTCTTTCATAGTTTCAGTGAAAAAAACAACACATATATTCTTATATCTACACTGTCATTTTTTATTTTTTTTTATTTACAGTAAAATATTGGCAGTTTTGGTTACCATAATTCTACTGTAAAAAAAAAAAAATCTGGTGACAGTATACAACTTCACTGTAAATAATTCCATTACAGTAACAAAACAACATTTAGTATGTTAATCAGAGATGGTGACACGTATAGATATGGCAGAAGAACTGTTTAATTTAATTGCCAGATCTACAATTCACTTTTTTTTTAAGTGATAATGAAATACCACGTACCCCCTGCAAAGTGCTTGCGTACCCCTAGGCCTGATTGGCAAACACTGCAGTAGTAGGGTCCAATGGAGGACAATGAACGAGAGTTTGTCAGTCTAACTGCCTCCAGCAGTGTTGTCCTGGCTCTGAGACTGTGCAGCCTGAGGGTTTGTGTGCTAGATGGGATGGGTCCTAAATGATTACTCTGCTCCTGCATTGGCTCATGATGGAAATGTACTCCACGCTCTGCAACCATTAACATACGAGGTGTATAAAACATACATAAAACATTTTAGAAAGGCCGAGGCAGTGTTATTACTGTTGGAGGTATGGGATGGTGATGAACTTGCACTGCATAATAAACAGACATTATTCTGTGCTGGAAATCACTGTGTGGATCAGGAACACTTCCAGAAGTCAACTTGTGTTTGAACACAGTTTGCACACATGTACAGCTGTATCTTGCAAAGAAGAAACCATAAACACTGCTGTCTTGTCTACACCAAAGCTTATTCAAAATGTACTGAGGCAAAATAGAAAACTGATTAATAAAATTTAGAAAAATACAAATCCAGTTGGTTCAGAGAAGACAGCAGTGTTTCTGGATCATGTTCACATATGGATCTAGTTTAAATGATGCAGCCTTATCCTGTGGCATGCCTGACTGTGTTTAGAGACTATGCACCCTATATTAAAAATACAGACTCTCCCTTTACTAAAACGCTCCTTTTATACCCAAGATCTGACAATTAATATCATTACTTATTGTTAAGATTTATTTTTGTATACATTGTTTTAAAAAATGTACTTTCAACACTGTCTGCATGTAACTCACTTGCAAAAAACAATAGCTTTTTATTCCTCCTAACACTGCAGTCTGTACATGAAACAGAAATAACAGATAATTTATTCAGTCAGTGCCACCACTGTGATCCTCCATAACTCCCCATACCCAGCCCTTTCATACATTTTAATTATGTTCCATATGTTTCTACGCTCTGTGCTACAATGGCACTCTGGATGAACTGTGACCTCCACAAGAACTCCACACATGAGCAGAATAAACGAATAAATGGAACTAAACCAGCTTAAAGTCTTCAAATAGAGCTGAACACTTTTGATAATGCCTTTGAATTTCAGCTTTATGCGCTGAGCCTCATGTGGTTGGCCGTTATAAAATGATTTAATGCATGTGTTTAGTTTGATTGCTTTAAATACTGTACCATTATGGGATTTATCTTGAGTTGTAAAAGGGTTCTGTGATGACGGCAGATGCTACGCAACAGCTTTGTGAATGTCTCAGAGCAAAACATCAAACCTGTCAACTCTAAGATTTAAAGGCAGCCCTGGGACATTTAATTCAAACTATATGATGTTGTTTTTTTTATTAGTGACAATGTTCCTCAATGTCTTTGGTCTCAAATCGTTTTAGCAACTTTACCACAGCTGTTTTTCCAGGAGAAACTCTTGATGTCTTATAAAGCAAAGTACAACCGACAGCAGCAGCTATTACTGAACTCTTTGTTGAAGTGTTTTCCGAAGCAGTCAGACAGCTACATTTACTTCATGGGCAAAGTGACACTAGGGTCTTTCTATCTGCGCTAGAATCACAACAATACAAAACACCAAAAAAAAAAGGCTATGAGTCCGGTTTTCTAAAGGTCTTCTATTCTATTAAATTAACTTTTTTGAGCTTTTACCATGTTTCAATGTAGTTTGCTACTCAAAAACATACCCGGAGTAGTATTTTGTTTCATTCACGCTTGCATGAGTAATCCTGTATGCCGAGTTACTTCTTAAGAGCTGAAAACACTCGGTCTCACAGCTCTGCATAGATGCGTGAAACTAGGAAGTGCTCCTGCGCTTTTCTAAAGCTCATACACCGTTACCGAACTCATTCTCATCATTTCAGCCTTAAATTCCCATCACTACAATGCAGTCCACTCATTTACTTATCTGTTGCTATAGCTGTGCTAAACAGCAATTTTATGCTCGGTCCATTTCCCACTGTTGACAGCAGGGGGCGACAAACACCTAACCCAAGTGTTCACTGCAAGGTCAAAGTAACAGCTCCCCAAAAGAAGACGTTTTCCATACGTATAAATTATTTTAAGTCATAAAACGTGAAATACTAATGCAAATGTCTCCTAAAACTATTTAAAAATGCCTGAAAAGCATAATATGGGACCTTCAAGTAAGTTAACCCACTGCACCAGAAACTATCTTCAATCTTTTCCCCATTCCTGAAAGTTTTATCAAACATTTGAGTAACATTATCTGTGATGTTACTAAAAAACAATCGTCCATATCTTTCAGTTGTAAAGAATCCTGAATCCAAAAACTACAGCCAGACAAACCAATGCCACACTTAACATAAACTCTGTGGTAAAGGTATACATAAAGTTAAACTGCGAGCATCTACAGTGATTATACACCTGGTGCAAACTGTTTGCACTGACTTTAGTGATTATTAGGGTTTTGCAGTTGGACACTAGAACTGCACAATATATCACAAAATTATCGTTACTGCAATATCAGCAAACGCAATATCTGTATTTCATGAATCTAAATATATCGCAAAAATGCTATGGCCTTCCATCTGACAGAGATTTACACTGAAGAATTATTTTTCTACCAGAGCCTTAAAAGAAAATGTGTTGTAACTAAATAAAAATGTTTTAAAAGTCCAGTTCTAGTGGTAATTTCCTTAATTTAGTCACAATTTTGCCTTGTTTTGTTCCTGGTTTAGTCTGTGTTAAGTTTTGATTTTGATGCTGTTTTAACGTGTAAATACAGGAACTTAATTGTTTGTTTTGAGTTAATTTAATTTACTCTGTCAGAATAGTAGGCACTATTAAAATATTGCAAAAATATTGTTATCGCAATGTTCAAGATAGTTATCAAATATCGCATGTTTTTCCCATAACGTGTAGCCCTGTTGGACACCATTCAGCCTGCCATTGTTAGTCAGCCCTTTAGTTTCTAGTAGGAGTTTTCTGGAGGAGTTGCTAAGCCAAGCCCCTATGAGAAACGCAAAACTTTGTCTCATTCACACCTTTAAAATGACACAAATGTTCTAAATGTGTTGATTGCCTTTGCGACGGGATAGTTGCGATTTATTGTAAACCAAATGTGCCTGTGTTCTTCTTCATGGACGTCACAGATGAATCGCTTTCCCCTCAGGTTGTTTACCGTGAGCCTTGATCCTGACAGTACAGCACACAGCGGTGATCAGAGCTGAACAGAGCCTGGATTAGAGCTCACTACCTCCTCACAGCTAACCCGCTCCTGCACTACGTTCACTATTCAGCCCCGCTCTCTCCACAGCCGTGAACGTTTTCTGAGCTGAGCTGAAAATGGGATGCCAGCAGCAATCCTCCCTGGATTATTTAAACAGCCACTTCAAAGGGGACCAATTATAATCCTACATTATTGATATGGGAAAAATAACTGGGTAAATGTCAGGAGCTGCCACAGAGGTGTGAGAACGTGCGGGACGTGAGGGGCTTTCAGATGGGATGAATCTTTTCTGCACTAAATCCCACACTTATTCAAATGCACACTACTACACCACAGACTTGTACTCACCTCCTACTCTGTGTAGACTTATTAAAACTATTGAGCATCTTTTAGCTTTTTGAATTGAAATACAGTATAATAATAATAATAATAATAATAATAATAATAATAATAATAATTTTTTACAAAATTTTATCCAGATGAGGGTACAAGAGTGCCACTTGAGGACTTTTGGATAGAGAATACATATACGCGCAAATTTTTTTCATCCATAACACAAAATGTACATTCTCGTTTACTGTTTTGTTGAATTTTATAATAAAACCTCCTCAATCAACACACTGCATGTTTCAAAATCTATATACTCTGGTTAGCAATTAATCAGCTACTAAATTAGGTGATGATTATTTTAATAATTGATTAGAAGCGAATAATTCGATTCATTTTTGCAACCCTAATTTATACAGGAAAGGTGGGTGAAGTGTCTTGCCCAAGGACACAACAACAGAAACAATGCTTGTACCAGGGATCGACCTGCCAACCTTGGTTAGTGGTCAAATGCCTCTACCTACTGAGCTACTGAGCTACCCCCAGTAGTAGTAGTCGTAGGAGTAGTCGTATTAAAAGTAGTATCAACAATACCAATAGTAGTATTTGCATTAGTACAATAGAAGTTAAGTGAAGTAGTAACTGTCCTTAAGCAAATTAATACTCTAAATAAATATTTTTACTCAAGTCATTATTTTCCAGTGTACTTATACTTCTACCAGAACATTTATATTTATTATCTTATATTATATATTTACATTTTACAAGAAGTTCACAAGAGCAATTTTAACACAGAGCTCATAGGAGACAGTGAAATCAAAACACGAGCTCAAGATGTTTATTCTGCCCCACTTCTCCACTTCATTGCCACACTTTTCCACTAAAACCCCACATCAGATGCAGAAGTAGAATTGCTGGGAAAATGCTTCACGCCCCAGTGCTCTGCCGCAGATTTGTCCATTATGGAAATATGTAAATAAAGGTCCAGGCAGAGGGACGGCCGTGGTGCGCTGTGATTGGGCGGCTCTAAGTGGGAACAGAGTGACGGTGTCAAAAACAATTGTGAACTTAGTGGCATGATTTAGAAAATGCATTGTTGTTTTGTTTGGCCCGATCGGTTCTGAGTTCATCCCGGGCTTCATTGTTTATTGAATAGTGAGAATGCAGCCACTTGAAATGAGGCGTAAACAGTTGGTACTGCATTAGAGGTTGTCTGAAGAAAGAAATTTGCTTCAACTTCACAATTATAGCTGAAAGTTGTTTCACTTACTAAAGGTGGATTTGTCTTTTGCTACAAGAAGACTGTCCTAAAGCTCCAACACAGCAAAAAAAGCAGTGGTATTTTAGTTAGTTAGTTAAAGACAGTTACTTTGCTTCAGTGTCAATATTCTGCTAATAGTCTTAAGTTAATATCACATAAGTTGGTTGGTGTATTGTTTTGCAAAAGCACATAACACAATAATTATAATCTTGCATTGCCCTGAAGTGAATGTGTGTGCAACTTTATCTCATATGCATTGAAATATTGTATGCTAATTGCGCCAGGCAGATTTCAATTTAACAGGGTTTGATGAGGAAGCACTGGACCAAAAACACGCTTGTATTACTTCTTTGCTGTGGAGTTATTTAGTGACTTGCGTAAGGTAGCCCTAAGTATCAAGGGACTTAGCTTGTAGCATTTAGCTGGTCCAGTCTACACGATTATTTATAGACAGCAAAAAGCAGTCACTTGCTAATGTTTTCTAACCACTCAGTGACTGCACACACATGTAGCCTGTCAGTACAAAAACAAACTAGTTCATTCTTTATGGCTAATACTCTTTTGTCCATTGAAAATGTTTTGCAGTCTGTTTAACATTTCTTCCCAAAATCCGTGCCCAGCTCATGGCTCATGGGACATAACGTAGTCCAAAATAGGTTCAGATTTCTAGGACTCTGGGTCCATGCACAATGCCATTCTACTTTCTTCCCTGTGTGTTACTTGTCTATTACACCACAACTGACTTTGATCTCAAAATACAAAAAAGGGGCTCAGAAATTATTTTGCTTTTACTTGAACTCTGACATAAAACTCACATCGTTATAACAGAAAATATGGCTAACACAAATTCATGAATCACTCCCTTGTCAAATGTAAGATGCAAATTCCACAGTTTTATTTCATGGAAAAACATTGAAATGTTAGAGGTCGTTTCATTGGGTAAGACACTTACACAACTTTCCTGGACATGCACCATTTATGGGCTGCTGCACTGCACTGTCTCCAATACAAACAAACAGCAAGCATTTTACACTTGGGTAAAAAAGAGCATAGTATTGTAATATGGTCACCTATGGTCATGAGCTTTGAGTCATGAAGGAAAGGACAAGTAGCATGGTAGCTGGCCGCTCCAAGGAGCGCAGTTACTCTGCTCAGAGCTCAGAGTTGAGCCGCTGCTCCACAGCAAGAGGAGCCAGCTGAGGCTCGGGCATCTGTTTTGGATGACTCCTGGACACCTCCCTGAGGAGGTGTTCCGTGCATGTCCCACCGGATGGAGACCCTGGGAAGGACCTATAGGACACGCTGGAGGGAATATGTCTGTCGGCTGGCCTGGGAACACCTTGGTATTCCGCCAAAAGTGCTGAAGGAAGGGTCTGGGGAGAGGGAAGTGTGCACATCTCATCCAGATATGCCTCTGTGAGTGTTCAGCCTTTTAGTTGTAAAATTGTGTGTAGTATTTGCCTGATTTTATTCATGGCAATAATGTTTATTGCCATTTTAGGGAGTTACTGTCATTGTGTTGCAAGATCTGCAAGTTGTTAAGCTCTGTGTTTTGTTTATGTTTTGTTTTTTGTTTTGTTTTTTTAAATAAAATGACAGTAGAATTGTCATTGCATTAAGACATTGAGGCATGTGAATGTGTATGAGTGATGGCTCGGAGGGGACCCTCTGTGGTCAGGTGTTTGGCCCCTGATGAAGAGCCTGAGGGGACAGCCCATGTGTGAGTCACATGATCCTACAGACAAACCAAAGCCGATTGGAAACAAAGCCTGGCTCTGTATTATTCCCATCGAGCCATAAGGCGTGAGGAATGCTCTATTAATCTGTTTGATCAGTGTTTTGAGCCGTGTCTTGGAGTCCCCCCTGTGGGAGCCCCGTGTCCATGAGAAGGAATGCACGGCCCCATGTGAGTTTTACTGCTGCAGAGTACAGCATGTGTCCTCCTTTAATGCAGCATGCACAGCACAGAGAACTGCACAGACCTCTACAGCAGCCAAGAGTGGAAAAGAAGTCAAGCTGTGAGAGAGAAACTATAGCTGCACTGAGAGCATATGTTAGTGCACGTGACGCAACAGGACTTTTAATCAGTTCAAATGGAATATTTATAATGGTCCAGCAAAAAAGAGCTTATTACTCAAATGAATGTGCAGTGAAGGGAGCTCTGCGAGATGTGACTACAATATCTTTCAACCCAAACTGAAAAATGCATTTTTCATTGCATTTAAATAGCTACTTTAAAAGCTAAGAAGTTCTTCAAAAAGTTTAAAAAGCCTTTCTAATTATAATAGATCATTTTTGGTAAGCACATGCAAATTGTTTTTTTTTATATATATATATATAAATGCACCATATTGTACTCATGTTGCTGCCATTGCTATTCTATTAATGTAGTTAACTTAGTAATTAAGGCAGCACCTGAACTTACAAAAGGTAAAGGGAAAGGGCTGTCTTCCAGTCTGATGAAGGTCTGACAGACTGAAACATTGCTCAATAAATGATTTAATGAAGAGTGAGACAGTGTGCAGGAGTTTCATGATTTTTCCAGGTTAAGTACTCCTCCTCCTTCACACCTTTTGTTATCTCAGGTGTGGAGAGATTACCTTACGTGGCCAACTGATGATGCCGTACAGCTTTTGGTGAGTGTGTATGGAGCTCTGAAGCCTTGTACATTGCTCAACTTGTTTACACTTTGCATTTTCCTGTTTGGCCGCATGGTTTTTATAGTACTACTGATAATATTGAATACCCGGGTCTGCCCCACCCCCAGGCATTCAGTAAAACTTCCCGACGATCCACTGAAATGTATGAACTCACGACTTTTGGTGTGAATGGACAGCTCAGAAGAAAGTCAGGACACTAACAATAACAAGCATGGTGGCGCTGAAGGAGGTTTTTGCACCACACTCAATAAAAAAAGATGGAACGAAATACAAAAACAGTGGTCTAAGTGGCCCTTGAACAGATTTTGTTTAGTCATTCTTAAAAATGTTCAGCCACTGTTTTCCACTTCGACTCTTGCACTGTGCTCACCAGAGAAATCAGGCTGAAAGAAGGTGTGGTGTATAAAAGAGAATATATTTTTAGTTCCTGAAATTTCAGCCTTTTTTGTACGCTTTGGAAAAAAACACCTAATGCATTGTTACTGTTTTACTACGAATGGTGTCAAAAAGAAAAAAAAAACATACAAGCTGGTGATAACAATAGGAGCAACAACAATAGCAACAATGAGGTGCTTGTTATTGCAGACTTCCCCGACTACTTCCCCTTTGTTGGTAATGTCAAAAGATTATGCTGCGCCATTGTTTGGCAAGTCAAGTGCAAAGACATGTTTTTCCAGGTGATTACAGACAAATAAAAACATAATTAGTAATGCCATTTTCAATCTACTGTGTAATACTAATCCTGTGCAGGGTCATGGCTTATATGCTTCCCTCTCTGAAAACAGATCCCCATAAATCCTACACACTGCCTCTTTAATAACAATGAAAAAAGTTGGATTTACTGTATTTTTTGCACCAGCATCTTCTCACTGCTGCCACAGATTATGAACACACAAAGTCTCCAGCCGCAGACCGCCAAGGGCAAGGACTTTTTATAGAACACACACAACACAAGGCCACGTGCCGCCGTTACACTCTCCTACTTTGCATATTGTGTATAGTAAACAACAGCGAGTGCTTTGGAGATCACAAATAACTAAGTGCTCCTCTCTCCACACTGGTGAAGCCTTGAGAATTTTCAACTTTAATCTTTTTGCAGCTCAAAAGAAAAAAAAATAAGACTGCCTCTAATGACTCCAATGGAAAAGCCACCAGGGGAATGGAAAAGAAGCTGCAGCCCATTTGCACGTTTCATTTCAGCCGGAAATCATATTAGCATAGCAGTGTGCTGAAGCCTGAAGTCCAAATGAAGCATGGAGATTATTTAAAGGAGAAATATCTGGAAATGGAAGAGCAGCAGAGAGAGGTGGATTCAGAGGCAAGAGAGTGAAGGAGGTTATAGAAATTAGATGGAGCAGACATTTTTACTTGCATTGAGGAAGGCACCAAATATTAAAGTGGAATGGGGCTGTGACAACTAATCAGATTAATTGATTATTTATCTATGGCTGATGCTGATACCGATTTTTTAAATTCAGAGCAGCCAATGGAATAAACACAGCTGATTTGTATATGTAAGTTTTTATGGTAGAAATTAATCTAATATAGCCATTTGTTTTAATAACACTTAAAATGCAAATAAATGTGTTAGAATTGGACAGTGAGAACAGTTAAACATGTTGTGCAAGTGGAGCTTGAGGAGAGCAACAAAATTTTGATTTTTTGTTCTACAGGGTTCTGTTCCAGAGAAATGAGCAAAATCTTTTTGAGCTTTTCAGGCTGAGATAAAGCAATTTTGGATGTTTCCTATCAGCTGCTGTGTAAGAGTCCAAACTGCTAAAAGATGGTTGGGGAAGCTGGGGCCCTTCAGGCACATGGTTGCCTTTTATGGCAAAAATTGGCATAAAAGGGCAAGAATAGTCTAAAAAATGCAAAAATGGCCCGATATAAAATTTTCGCCAACTAATTTAGTAATTGATTAAACATTGTCTGAAATACACACAGACTTTGAAACATTCCATGAGTTGAAAAAAGTTTTTTTTTTTTTTTTTTACCAACCCAGAGCAGTAATGACACAGAAACAGTAAGATTTAAGATCAGTAAGCATTTTGTGTTTTTGATAAAAAAATAAAATAAAATAAAATAAAAACAACGTCTTTGTACGTATTTAGGCTCTATCCAAAAGTACTCAAGTGGCATACTTGCATCGTCTGGTTCAAATTTAGTAAAAATCACACATTTATTCGAGCTTTACTATCAACAGATAGTAATAATAATCAACAGATTAACAGATTATCACAATAATCGTTGTTGCAATCATTTGTAAAAAAATAAACAAGACCAACTATGTCATCTAGGCTTCGGGTCTATCTTGCCAACAAGAACTAATGGCTGCCAGTAATCCTGAGAAGGCGGCTTTTCCAGCACTGGCTACATCTGCTTACACAGAGAAACAGCACAATGAAGAAAGACAATTAAAATAAAAGCACAGTGAACACAAATCCAGGAAGCTGTGATCTGCTAAATTCTGAGCTAGAAGTTTAACAGGAGTTCACAAAATAACTCAAATACATCCGCTCAGGGTAATGTGTTTGACCAATGGTGTTGCAGCAGTGACAGTTATGGCCACTGTGTTTTCAGTTTGATAACAAAGTTTGCCTGTTATTAATGTAAACAGAATCGTCTTCCTCTGATTGGATAAAAGTCTTGCAATAGGCGGTTCATCCAATCTACTATATATCAATAAGTCCCTGCCCTTTAGAAATGCATCCTATGTAAGACCTCTCAGATGGATCGAGGGAGTCAGGTTATTGGCAAAATGGCAAATTTATTTCTATGATTAAACTAAACAGGAATGACAGAGGTTGGATTAGCAGCAGGACAGAAGAAAAGAAGTAATAGAAAGGTGAACAATGGTATAGAGTCACCATACCCAAGAGTCATAGGTGCTGGAGGTGTACTTGGCACCGATGCAACAAATAAATTGGTATGTTGTACGCAGAAAATGAGAGGTCAGGCAGAGTTCACCTGCGATGCCTGGGGAATCTCTTTCTCCTCAGGCTGCAGGACGGCTCCACTTCAAACACACGAGGTGATGCTGTGGACAGAGCAGAGCAGAGTTTAAACACCTATACACGTTCATGTTTCAGAAAATACTTCGTACATGTAATTTGTCCTGAACTAAATCATTATGGCAGTACAGCTTTGATGTTGATATGAGAGGATCAAGGTAAGTAAATAAAGCTTCTTCTCTTTCTGTACTCAAAGATAGAAACTCCCCCACAGACGACATCATAAAGCAGTAAAATCAGTGGTATTCCCAGTCATTTATAAAGGCTAAAGGTGGGAAAAAAACTGTTGTCATATGCACAGCAAAGTCAATGCATTACTGATTGGTTTCATGCTCTATTTGGTAACTGTCAACAATGTTATTGCCCTCTCTAAGTTATTTTTCAAGTAGTTGATGTTACAGTGGCATAATCAATTTACTCCATGCCTGTTATAATACAAGTGTATAGAATATTTAAAGGTACTGTAAGCAGCGTGTACTTGTACCGGTTTGAAAACAGTACTGCAGTCTAAATTAAAGCAGTGGTCTGTGGGTTTCCAGTCTTTGTGCTTTTCTGATTGGATGATCAGGATTTTAGAACCAAAAAAAAAAAAAAAAAAAAAAGTAAACGTAAACAACTTGGGCATTATGTTCAATATTATTTTTATTGTGAATAAATCAGTTGTACCATTGTTATCAGTAAAACTTATATTTGATTTAAACATGTTCACATCATATCTTGTGACATGTGGGTAATTTTTATAAAATATAAAAAATATATACTGCTCATAGCACCTTTAATTATTCTTAAATCACACACTCAGAGATCCACTAGAAACATGCCAGTGGTTCGCCGTATGGCTCAGTTGGTAGAGCTGCGGCGCATATGCAGGGCAACTACAGCCTGCCTTGGTGTCGTGGGTTCTCGCCCCGATTTCCCTCTCTGTTCTATCAATAAAGTCTATAAAATGGCCAAAAAAAATCTTAAAAAAAACAAAAAAAAAACATGCCAGAGAGCCACCTTTGGGTGCAGACACATCAGTGGATAATGATGGCTTATGTCTAGGATCAAGCGTGCTAATCTTTTAAGCTAAATGCCAATGTAACCACCTTTTGTGAGGAAGCACAGGTCCAAAAACCATCCATGCATTAATCTTTCTCTTCCAATCCTCTATCAGGTGTCAGATGACGTTCTGCACAAGGTTAATATAACAAAGTCTTAGCCACTTGGCGATTAGTAGCTTGTAGCCTTTAGCAGATGTAGCTTGAATGATCATATTTACAACAGCTGATCATTGAGTCACTCACTGGTGTTTACTACCCACGCACTGACAGCACACATTGTTAGTTTCCAAAAGCATCTCGTTTATGCTAAATTTTCCTTTTTAGTGAGCTAATGCCATTTTATATACTGAAAATATATTGTTGTCTGCTAAAGGCTGCTCATATTCTTTACAAACTGCAAATGTCTGGGCAATTTTACACTGCCCTTAAGAAGTTTGCACCACATTGTGATTTTTTCTCCTGGGATTAACTTTACACCATGGCAGCTGTTCATTTTAACTAGCAGGGATTTTGTACTTAAGAATTTGGCAGTAATCAATCCATACATCGTCCCTAAAAAATAGGTCATTGGAGCATTGAGCGAGCTCCTCTTTCATGGATGAATCAGACAGGTGGCAGTCCTTTGTGTCAGAGTGGAAGACCCCGGATTGTGTTTCGAGGGCGGGAGCAGCGTGGACAGGAGGCAGTGGGCGGGAGAAGTACCTCATCGTAGTTCAAAGTGGGACTAAAAGCAGGACGCATCGGTTCTAAGTGCACGTGGTGTGAGGTAATAGTGGGACTGACGCTGTAGCAAAAATATGGAATGTATTGAAAAAGATGCCAGGATAACATCTGACATCTAAAACTAAAGGTTGCTCACATGGCCTGTAGTTCGTAATAGTTACTCATAACAAAACCGTTGAGGCAAGAGTTATCATCTGGATCCGCTTAGTTTAAATTATAACAATTTTTCGACTCCTTTTACTATTATGACATTTATGCCATAACATGTCACTCAAATGTTTTTTTACTTGGAAAAGTAACACTAATTGCATTTACTTTAGATAAATCTGCAGCCCATGGTCTTAGAGCACCACGCGGCTCTTTAGACCTGATCTTGAGACTTCTTGGGGCATCTGACATCTGATTATGTAGTCAAGTCAATAAAGGAATAAGTAGACAACCTGCGTATGTATCAGCTTGTCAAACTAAAATAAAAATGTCCCCCTGTTTTCCAGCATATGGACTTAACTGTTAAACTGTATAAAAAACGTTTTAGGATGTAACTCTAGTTCTCTGAGTGAGGTAATGAGTGCAATATTAACATTGGTTTTTGTTAGTTTGCAATTATTAATGACCACCCATATGCTATGTTTCACTTTTAGGCTCAGTGACTTTTGTGCATTAAAATTGGTTGCAGCTGTTCAGATTCAATTTTTGTATTTTTGGGAACAATTGTCTCTCTGGATCTGGAAGGTTGCAGACCCCTGCTTTAGAGGGATGTAAATGGTTAGGTCAAACAACTAATATGACAATGCACTGGAGAGAACACCATTTATTTATAAATTACTGAAAAAATTGTCTAAGCCACACCAAAATATGTGGAACATAAGCGTTAGTTAACTATTTGTAGGCAACAGAGGAGGGTAATGAGCTGACATTTACTTGAGTAACTTTTTGAATAAATTATTGCCTACTTCTAAGTATTAAGTAGTTCTACCTTTTACATCTACTTTAGAAATGTTATTATGAAGTAACAATAGCCTGCTCTTACTTGAGTACAGTTTTTGGCGACTCTATCCATGGCTATCAAAAGCTTTTTGTTGCAAAACAAAATTTGCAAATTGGTGTTTCTTATTTTTTTAAATTAATTTTCCATGTTTATTGTTTGAAAATGCCAGAATATACAGATTATTTCACATATTTTGACTAACTAGTCCAGACATAAATCAGATGTAATGTCCAAAGTTACTCAGTAGTAGTTGAGTAGTTTTTCAACAAATACTTTTTTATTTTACCTGAGTAATTATTTGGATGACTACTTTTCACTCCTACTTGAGTAATATTATTTCAAAGTAACAATACTCTTACTTGAGTACAATTTATGGCTACTCTTCCCAGGTCTGGATAGCAATTTGATTTAACTAGATGCATTCATACTGTACCTCATCACCCTAACATGTATAACTTTGCCACATGTACTTTAGCAAAACAACTAGTTAGCCTTACTGCCTCAGGTCTTTCCAAACTATTGCTACTACATAATAATTATATTCTTACAAAAATAAATGTCTTAACATATATATAACTTAAACTACTAGTGGTGGTCAGAGAAGAATGACATTGTGGAAGGAGGATATATGAACACATACCATGACATTAAGGTAGTTAATTACCCATGCTTATTAGCTAACATGCTAAAATTAAAGGCTAATGCATGCAGTCAAATTTTTAACATTAAAATTGGTTAAAAGGGCCAAGAAATGTCATATTAATCCGTGTATGCTATAATTGTTGGCTGACTGGTGGTGTTAGTTGTTGTTAAGTTACAATTAGGCCTATCTTATCTAGCTAAATTAATTTTGACAGCCTTTTTTTTTTTTTAAACTAAAGCCAGATGTTAATTTTAATCAATAGAAATATTAAACTCCGCCATGCATAATTTTAGACAATAATTAAAAACAAAAACAAAAAAAAACATGTTAAAAGTCTAAAAGCATTGCCCTCACCTTTCTTGTTATCATGAATTTGGCTTTTGATAATCATTGGAACTGAGACGCTTCTTTCATGCATCACTTTTGGATCTTTTTTTTTTTTTAACTAGGCTTACTTACATTTGCTGAATTTTTTTATTTTTTTAATTTTTTGTGGAAAATACATAACTTCATAAATTATTCTTTTTATACTTTCATGTTGTGGTCCGCGTAGCCCCCGCCCCTTACTTCCCGCCCGGACCGTGTCTATGATCAAACCCAGCGCACCCCGTGAGAGCAGCGGCGGTAGTAGTTGAGCTCCAGACTCCAGTCCAGACCTCAGCCGCTGCTCTGCGCTCGGATTGAAGCTGCTGCGGTAAAAGCGTGGACTGTACCGGACTCAAGGAGGAGGACAAGGAGTGACACTTCACGTTCGGGTTTCTCAAAAAAAAAAAAAAAAAAGTTTACGAGAGAAAAGAACGGATTTACGGAGCAAGAGAACACCGTTGCGCCACTGACCGCGCGTAAAAACAAGCTTTTCTTTTAAAGGTAAGTGCTACAAACAGTGCTTTTGGAAACGCTAACACTAAATTTAGCTTTGTTTATGAAGAAACTCAGGTTAAAGTTGCTTTGTGGTTGACGTAGCTTATAGTGTCATGCTGTTTTATTAACCATTTTACATCTCCAACTAATTCAATTGTACTTTATTGGGCTTTGGCATCCACTTTGACTCCTCTATGCCCAAAGGAAACATATAGTACTAAGTTGTCTTTACTCCTGGTGCCTCATTGGAGCGTGTACAGCTCATTCACGATTAATTGCTTATTGATAGTTTGACTTGTTTCAGTAATTAAGCCTTTAATCTGTCGCTGATCCACTTGAGCGCGCTGTGATTATAGCTGGCTTGATGTTTGCGTTCAATCCATGTGTTTTCTGTGCTGTTTGAATGCAGTGTATGGACTGAGAGGAGACAGGAAAGACATTCCTTTGTATCTCCATCCAGCTGTTCGCCTCTGCTGGAGCCTCTTGCACACACATATACACACAAATCCATCTTGCATGCCTTTCTCTCCTCTTGTGCACTTCCCCTCACAGTCCCAGCTCATTTTTATTCTTGCGATAAACAGTAGAATATGGTAGCTGGTGAAAAGGTCACACACACACCACAGCTTGTTTTATGCTCTCAAGGCTCTACTTTAATATATGTATTAGTTTAGAGTTGAAGTGGAAACGCCCAAGGTCTGATTGGACCATAAATAATTCTCCCAGGCCGCAGATAGGACCAGCGAAGGAGCAGAGTGATTGATGGCTGCAACTTGGTGTTTTCACAGCCCTGGACTTTAGCAGATTGCAAAGGAAACATGCATGAAGGAAGGAGGAATGAAGTGTTGGGAGCGTGCCGCCTCCTGTACGGGCCAGTGGTGTTATGTCATTGCTCCGTGATGTTGACCTGAGCCCACTGGGAGACCCCTACATCAGTGCGCCCTGTCAAGAGTGTCGGTCAGAGGTGAATACCGAGCTGTCAGTCACTACATGCAGACTATGCTGATGTTTGATTAGACTGTCTAACTGGATTTCTGTCAAATTTTTGCGTCCCCAACACTTCACTCATCATTAGGGCTGGGTACCATTCAGATTTTTTCCATACCACTACTTGAATAATACCTATTTTTTGATACTGGTACCTGAGCGATGCTTTTTCTGATACCTATGATGTGCCATTTCATCTTCTACAATCATAAAACACAATAATATTCAATAAAAGACCAATATTTGGAGCAAAATTCTTAGCTGAAAGTTAAAACCAGTAGTTTGTATGATTGTTATTTATTTGCTTCATACATGCAAAGGAACATTAAAAGTCCCACTGAATATTGAAACTTGGTATTGAATAAAAATATGATTTTTGATACCAGTAGTACTGTAACTTTTCTTTTGACACCGTAACGGTATTGTTTAATGGTACCCAACCCTACTGCACAATGCTCATATGTTCTTTTTTATAAAAAACATGTAGACTTTGTTAAAAAAGGATAGAAGCTAAGCCTCGATGATCTGTAATCATTACTTTTTTTCACTCATTCCTGTTAAGGGTCTATTTAGAGTCAATTTAGAGTCACCAATTCACCTAAAGCACATGCATGTGTTTGGTGAGCCCTGCTGCTAAATGACCATTGTCCAGAGAGTGTCCTGCCTAAGTCCCATAGTAGCTGGGAAAGACTCCAGCCACCTGTGACATCTAACGGGAATAAGCAAAATAAGAATGCATAAGCAAAAAAAGAATGCATTTTCCAGAATATTCAAATTTCTCTGCTTAGATGCTATAGATGTGGTAAACGAGGTAAATATTCATAGGCCAGGTACAAGAGGAAGAGGAGGAGGTAGTGTCACTTCATCACATGGCTCCTTCACAGACTCATGAGCCCCGAACACGACCAAAGTCACGCTCAATGTGCTGCTGAGAGTGAGCAGTATTTCACCAAAGACACTGTTTCCTAAATCTTCCACAGCTTATCCAGGAGATGCTGTGTGATAGACCATTAAGCTTCAGAGCAAAAATACTATTTCAGCACCTTCTCTGTGAGAATGGACTGCTTGGGCTGATCATATTATGTTAGGGCTTAGTACTGTGTGATAAAGGTTTTGGCAATTCAAGCTAAAGTGATGTCATTTTAAAGGATTTGTCAGTCTTTGTTTGTAAACAAATCTCACCTCATGGTTATTTCTCAGTCTTTAGTGCTCACCTGTAGTTTTATTATTGTTCACACATTTTAAAGAAGATAGCAGTTCTGAACTAGTTTTAGAAATATTTTATGTTTATGGGTGCCAAACCTGTTCATATCGAAATAATGGCAAATTTCAGTGTGCAAGGTATTGCATTTTATCATTAGAAATTTAAAATACTCAGCCTCAAAAAAGGGAATAGAAAGCATACATTACACTGATTATTGTTTAGTGTTTAGTTATATTTGTTTGGGTACAAGTTTACATTTTTGCCGCAGTTTGCCTTTTTTAATAAACAAATATATATAACTTGACATCAGGCTCTTTGAACTCAGCCCTAGGTTAAAAGGGTTCAGGTTGTGCCAAAAGTAATATTACTAATAAAAAATTATTATTAATATAACGTATTAACAATAACATTCAAGCTGCAATACCGACAAAACTATTACACGTGCAGGAGTGTAACTGCACTGGGGCCCAGGAGGTTTAGGGGCCCATAAGAGCTCCTGTAGGCTAGCTCCTGTTGTCATGTCTGGGTTAGAAATATTTGTAAAAAACAAGAGCAGACTGTTAAAGAAGAAAGTTAACCATATATTTAAACTGACTACGTGAAAGGGTCTGAGGTTGAGGAATCCTGGTTTGGTCAAGTTATTTCATGTTATCTCTCTGTTCCCATGTTTCCTGTCTTTGTCAAGTAAAGCCTAAAAAATGACCAACAACAAATCTGCATGCATTTCTTTCCATTCTAATTTGTTAGTTGGATCAGAGGTCAGCGCTTGTGATGTAATGGTCATCTGTCCATAATATTTCCTAGTGCTGCAAACTCACAGCTGATATGATGCATTTTAGACCTTTTATTCTAATGAGCAGCTCATGGTGTTTCTCCGTATATGCCTTGCCCAGTGAGAGTCTGAGTCAAACTAGAACAGGACCAGAGGCAGAGGCACAGCTGACGAGCATCTGCCAGCGCCGCTCCCAACATCAGAAAACACAGCACATCAAGGGCCTGCCTTTTACCCCTGCAGCTCAATTTACTCATTAGATAATCTGTGTTGAAAAATAACAGGCGTCGATGTGCTCGTATAGGGCCACATCTGCCCACCCTTACGTAACAAGAACATCCCACACCACAGTGAAAAAAAAGGTGTCAGTAAGGGTGTCAGCACCTATCTATGATGTTCAATTATTAGAGAAATGCTGCTTCAGCCATCTGCGCCCCAGCAGCATGACGTACCGGACCGCATCAGGACATGGGTGTAATTAAAATCATGAGAGCCACACGTTTAAGTCATGGTCATCCATCATGATGTAACCCAGGGCTCTTACACAACACAAGCTGCACCCCACACAGCTCTTATCAGAAGCGGCAGAGGTGAAATCGAGAAAACCTTGAACTCACTTCGGCTTCTGGAAAACTTAGCTTTCAACTGGAAAATCTACTGTGCTTGTTAAGGTTAGCAGTGGACATTTAGAGTCCCTTAAGATTTTTTTTTTCTGCTTTTTCGTTCATGGCACAGTTAATCATCTGACTCCTAGCATGCAGTTGTTCGAACATTTGATTTGGCAGACAGTTTGACATCGGATGCTCTTCCTGACATAACCCTCTCATGGGACAATATTATGAAGCTGCAGACTCGGAGCTGGCACTCTCTGGACCGCTGCCCTCTCAAAAACTACTAAACTCTCTTGTTGTAGGGTCTCCCAGTGGGCTCAAGTCAACATCACGGAGCAGTGACATAATACAGCTGGAGGCAGTATGCGCCCCACACTGGTTAAGTTTAGGGTTTAGGGCAGGATTGGTGTTTGATGTAGACAGTAGTGACTGGCAGTAATTAATTCAACCATTTCTGCACAACCATCTGTGTCAATAAACAGGGGTCCCGAGGCTGCAGTCCCGAGGCTGCTGTCCAGAAACTGTGATGGTCCTGAGACTGTGGTTCCGAGACTGCGGTTCCGAGACTGCGGTTCCGAGACTGCGGTTCCAAGACTGCGGTTTCGAGGCTGTGGTCTCGAGGCTGCAGTCCCGAGGCTGTGGTCCAGAAATTGTGGTCCAGAAACTGTGGTGGTTCTGAGACTGCGGTTCTGAGACTGCGGTTCTGAAACTGCAGTCCCGAGGCTGCGGTTTCGAGGCTGTGGTCCAGAAAGTGTGGTGGTTCTGAGACTGCGGTTCTGAGACTGCGGTTCTGAGACTGCGGTTCTGAGACTGCGGTTCTGAGACTGCGGTTCTGAGACTGAGGTTCTGAGACTGCCGTTCTGAGACTGCGGTTCTGAGACTGCGGTTCTGAGACTGCAGTCCCGAGGCTGCGGTTTCGAGGCTGTGGTCCAGAAACTGTGGTGGTCCTGAGACTGCAAAGATCCCGAGAGAATTATGTGCAAATGCATGTATTATTATATCTACTGAGAAGGGGTTACAAGCCAGTTAACTCTTTGTGTGAGTCCCAAGCCTGCATAAATGAGGAGGGTTGCGTTAGGAAGGGCATTTGATGTAAAACATTTAACATATTATGCAAGTTACTGCACTCTAGGAGGCAGATGATTTGCAGTGGCAAACCCAGAAGACAAAACCCGAAAGGAAAGAAGTCTTGTATGTTTTCTTAGTGTTGTCTTTCAACTCCCACAGAGCTATAAGCCTAAAGTTTCCTGCCACAACAAATGTTATCTCCCGTGGTGTTAATGTTTATTGGTTTAGCCCAAAGTTTGTCTCTGTATTCTCTCCCTGTGCAGCTGTGATGTGTCTGACATTAGGAGAGGCAGAGAGGTCCTACTGTGCCAGCCCATTAAAGCAGGACAGCGCAGGAGCGCAGCAGGAGGGAGACAAGCTGTCACTCACACACACACAGTACGAGGAACACTTATTATTTACTGCCTGGCTTCACTCTGACCTTTGGATTACTGCAACAACGCCAGCGCTTGTGCTTGTTCATGCAGTTATATTTCCAAATGATCAGGGTTTTTTATAGCGCATTAATTATATGCACTGTATAAAGTTTACATTTAACTGTTATACTAGTCTGTAAAAAAGTAAGCTATTCATGTTGTGTTTTTTAAATGCTAGACAATATTCAAATACTGAACAACATTGTATTGGATTTTACAGCTTTTCAGGTCCTGCAGCAGCACTCATTTTGTTTTGCAGCTGTTAGCAAGATTTCTAAGCTATGGTCAAATTGTTATGACATGTTCAGGAAAGTTCAATAACAGAGGTGGGTAATAATGAGGCGGCAGTAGCTCAGTTGGTGAAAATGCTTGCCCACTAACCCAAAGGTTGGCGGTCAGTTTTTGGAGTGGATTTGCATAGATCCACCATTAAAATGGTTGTGTTTCTTTACGAACACAACCATTTTAATATTTACATTGACAAGTCAGTGGAAGTCTAAGTGCTAACTGGATAAAAGCATTTTTTCCTGTAGCCATGATTAAAGCAGCAGATGAAACCTTTACTTAGTTGTACTTTTGTAATTACTGAGTTGATTGCTGCTGTCAATACAACCTCTCAGTCCTCTGCTGGCCTAAGGTTTGCAATAAACACAACAGTGTTTACAGTTGCTTTTTTTTTCAGCCACAAGGACACACAGTTCTGAAGTTATATACTGTATGTTTATTTTCAATTGTCATTCATGGCTGTATTATGACTTGTTTCTGTTCCTAAAATGCACAGTTGCTATATACAGTACATTTAGCAAAGAGTCACACTATTCACAATAATATTCTGGTAGGGTATTCAAACTTTCTGGACAATAATGTATAAGGCATGAGATACATTGTCAGCACAATCGTGACACGGACACTCTGTCTGTCTGCTATCCATCAGCCTGGGCAAACACTCTCTTCCTCCTCAATGTTTTGTCTGTCTCTCTATCTCTAGCTCAAATGGCCTTATATATGCCAGAAAGTGTCAGTTTCTTGTTATCTTAAACATGTACCTGGCTCTTCAGACTTGAACAGAGTGTGCTGTGCTCCAATCTTCTTTTTATTTGTGAGTGACTGTAATGATGTGTTCGGGACTTGCCTCTGATTGTAATTTCCAGGTTTGTGCAGTGCAATCACACTTTGATGCACAATGGTTGTCAGGAATAGAGAAAGCACAACAAGAAACGAGTTTACAGAAAGGTGATAGCTAAATGAAACCTAATTTGTTTTAATGGCTGTGACATTTTAAGCATCTGTCACATCATAAAATTGAGCTGAGGGATAGACAATCACGGTAGTGCAAGTAAACAGAGCTCTAAGATGAATGTAAGCCTGTGAAATACTATCTTTGGGGTATTCAGTTTAGACCCAATTCCATACAGACCCTTTAGTGTTTGTAAACAGGATGTTTGCGTTCCAAAGACTGGTGGCTGAAGTTAAAAAGATGATAATACATTTTGAATGGAGGATTCAGCACTAGGCAGCAAACATAGCAAATTATTAATAATCAAGACTGGTTTGGCAACTGACAACCACTCTGCCACATGTGAGTAATATCAGAGCCTGGTTAGGAAACATTAGCGATTGTGTCAGCATTTAGCTGTTTTCTTTAAAATTGCCATCAGGGTCTGTATTTAGTATATAAACTAAATGATACATCATTTACTATTTACATACAGTTTACATTTCTTAATTTGATTGTTAAGCTGGACGAGTAGGAACAGAAATGTGTCGTACCACAGTAGTTTGTCAGTGTTCCCTCAAATTTAATTCATCAGTCACCAAAAATCCTACTTTAATAAGTTCACTTTAGCAACTGGACCTGACTCAAATCTGGATGCTATCAAATCAGAGTATTTGCTGTCCAAAAATGTCAAAATTTATATTTTTGTTTTGCTCCCTCATAGAAATGAATAGGATAGTAAGTTAATCTCTTTATAAATACGTCACGCCTGGAAGGGTTTATTAATTTCAGTTAAATAAATGCAGCAGAGCTGTTAATGTGAAAGTTTGAGACCAAAGTTTACAACTTTTTCTCAGACCAAAGTGAGCTCATTTGGCAACATGCTGCATATCACCTCATTACTCAATGTTGCTAACATCTCTCTCTGCTTTTTTGGCCGGGCCTCTTAGATAAGTCATAGACTGCCACATTTTTCATAGATTGGTCTTTTAAAGTGACATAAATTTGTCAAGGGTGTTAAGTTGGCCTAAATGATACTTCTGTTTTGAAGAATGAAAGTAGAGATTTGTTGCACACTTATGGAACCCTTATAAAATAATGGCCATTACTCAAACTGTCTGAGTGCTCTGAACACAAGCTGGAACAATGGTCCCACTTCACTGCTACCTTTTTTTAGTCTAGTTGTTTTCGGTCAGAATGCCTTCACAACAAGCCCTCACAACCAGCCTTCTAAACAATTGTGGCCTCTGCTCTCTTTAGTCCTAGATGTGGCTATGAGTAGGGAGTTGGCCTCTGCTGCCTTAGGTCTGCCTCGGTCTGTCATTACCCACTTTAACTCAACAACACCAAAAAAGCAACCGTAAAATGGCCCTTGAACCATACACTGCTTATCTAGTACCGTCTCTACACTCTCAGAGCTGAAGGTCTAAGTGAATAACCCAATGGGAATGTACTAGGAATTATCAGGTCAACATCTTTAAAGGGTTATTTCATGCAGAACTGACTTTGCTGAGCTTTCCATGTTATAATGTTCCCTCATCAACATACCTGGAGTAGTATTTAGTTTTATTCACACCTGTCTAACTACTCTTCTATTCTCTGGCACGGCCTATCTGAGGTCTCAGAAAGGCTTGGTTACACTGACCTCCCCCACACTCCAGGAAGCACTGACCAATCAACAAGCCCTCTACATTCAGGCTGTTTTCATTCAATCCAAATAACAGTGTACAGCTCGGTTTCCACTGATTCCTCACAACTATTTTTCATTTTGTAGCAAAATGGCATCATACAAAAAGTTGAAGTGAAGTGCTCTGTTTCTTAGATTATATGGTCAAACGACTTCAACACTTTGCTGCCCTCTGCTGGTCTCTTCACCTGTTTCTTTATGGCACTAGTTATTAAAAACGCTCTTTTTTAGTCATATAATGTTTTTAAAGGTTGTAAAAAAATGCAGTGCTGTTCTAGAGGTGACCAAGATTGGTTTCAAAATATGAATAAAATAATATAACCCTTTAAAGGATTTTAATAGAAGTTAATGTTCAGCATACTGGAAGCTTTGGTCAATCTGATGCTTACTGCACATTGACGCGATTCTCGAGTTATGGATGTTCTCGTTGGCTGTTGGTCTACATTGTCCTGTCAACATTAAGGTAAAAGATATACTTAATTGTCCCCAAAAATAAATAAATAGCTGCTGATAATACAGAGAAAGTGTCTTATCCAGCGCTGCAAATTTGCTTACACAGAGAGACAGTGCAAAAAAAGAAACCATAGAGTGATAAGATATAATTGTGGAGAGGCATAGTTCAACTCTAACATGCTAGAAGTTTAAGGTAAGCGCTAAACTTAGACTAGTCACAAAGTAATCAGTTGGCAGAGGCTAATTTGTTCTGTTTTACTTTTTAAAATTAAAGCAGAAAAGGTATCTATGTTATGGGCAGAGGTTGGTGATCTGTGGAGTCCATGGGTATTTTAGCTTTGAAAGTGTCTGCTCCGTGAGTATATGGCAGGTCAATTAAACTGCTGTTGGGGAATCTGATAGCTATGATGTCAGGCCGAGATGGGCTCTGAAAGCTCTGCCAGTCTGTAAGAAGACCCACAATCAATTCACAGCGGAGTAATTCTGTGCATAATGGGCATTAGTGGGCAGAGGTTTGGCACAGGCTACAATAACCAGGAGAGCTAAAGCATGCCAGCTGCTCCACACATCCATTAGGCAGCTCCTCAAACTGTATTAGCTCAGCGGTAATTATTCACTCAAGACCAAAAGATATCGTACACAAACTACTTTTATGCTCCTCGACTGTAGTTTGAGCTCCACTGACACGTTTACAGAGGTTTGATGAATGCTTATAGCTCAATTACGACGTCTTTCTTAGGTTTCTGTCCAAGTGTTCATGCTCAAAGAATCAAAGAATTGAGCCCACACAGCTCCGCTCAGCAAACAAACAAATTAGCCAGCAATACGGAGACCCAAAATGTGTGTCCAATTTGAGTAAACCATATTCATCAGCGGTTCAACAACAAATTGCATTAGAGGAATTCAAGTTACAGACTAAGGCAATAATTCAACTTTCTGTACATGCGGCACTGACTGGTATTATGTAAGCTGCAGTCTTGAGATACAATGTCAGTACAATCAGGACATATGGAAACCCTCTGTCTCTCTGTCTGTCTGCCCATGCATCACTTTGGACAAACCTCCTACTGCCTTCCTTCTGATTGTTTTCTGTTTTTGGAGAAGCTAAAGTGGCCTAATATGTCACAGATGTCACTTGACTGCTGTCAGGTTGTTGATTTATGGAGGCTGTGATGGCCAGTGCTGACCACACACCTATACTGATAGATGGATAGACTGATGGATGACATGAGGATTGGATCCAAAATAGACGCTTAGTGACCAGTTGCCGTTTTTGTTTTATCAATTGGATAACAGTGTAGAACTTAAAAGGACACCATTCATTTACTTTAACCTCACTTCCCAACAGCATAGCTTTCCTTCCCTGCCTCTATTTTATTAACTAACTAAATCTGAACCATCACCACAAAATACAATTCCCTTGTCCAGCATCACTTGAATATCTTGCTAACTAAGCACTATCTGGCAAATGTTAAATAAGATGGATAGATGTTTTTTTGTTGTTGTTCTATGCTAGAAACATTATCCCACTTGTTTTGGCATTATAAACACACTAAGACGTTATGGAAAAACTTATATTATCAACCTTTTGCTTATACTGGCTCACTTTTAAATGTATCTCAGATCAGTTGCCTTTCACATAATAAAAAAATGATCCGAACATTAAGTGTGTGTTATAAATTCTGTTTTAAAATTGAATACACTTTAATTACTTACATTCTAGTGTTCAGCTGTGTTATTATGTTTTTTGTTTGTTTATTTTTTGTTATTAATATTGTTTATTAGTAGTTGATTCTGTTATTTGATTTCTTTGTCAGTATATTGGAAAAACCCTGGCACCTTATGCTTTCATTTATGGCAGTGTGATGCGCTTTGCTAACTGTACGCCTGTTATTGTGCTGTCCTCACTATAATAACAATTTTTAAAAAACGTACATTTATATTTAATATTTTTGTTATAAGTTTTACTTTGCTTTCATTTTCCACTTTGTAAGAAGACATAGCCAGTGCTTGAATAGATACTTTCTATAAAACTGGCAGCCATTTATGTATCACTGACAAATGTCCAACAGCCAATGATAGCGTCCTTATTCAAGTATGCTCTAAACACTTCATTCCATTAGTTAGTCAAGAAAAACTGACACTGCCATTGCAGATTCAGCTTCTAAGAAAAGATTTTTCGACCAATCTTTACAAAGCTGATCAGAAAGAAACTGTCTCTGTGTCACCTTGGGCTTTTATTTTGGTGACATTTTCCTTCTCTCAGTTGGTAGAGCAGACAGAAAGGCAGGCAGAGCTCTTTTTCATACATGTGATTAACGACTCGCAGCTTCCACAGAGGTGTGAAAAGCATTGATTAAGCCGTTTGTTGATTTGCCTGTATTGGAAACCTAATTTGCAGCGACGAGAGAAGCAAATCATGCATTTCTGCTGCGAAAACTCATCTCCACATTCCTCTGTGGTTCAGAGCAGAATGCTAAGAATTTTTATGGGAAGTGGGACTGCTTCCTGTCTGTGATGTGTTTTGATTTTGAGCCTGTTGGTATGAAACAGCGGCAATGGTTTGACACCTCGTTCTTTCTTTCTTCTGTCTGATTGGTTAGATTTCCCTTTACTCTTGCTCTAGTGAGAATCTTGCTCTGAGGATGCATCTGCCTGTTGACCTCTTGGCAGTGCATGCGTTGCAGCCCTGGTTGCCCCTCCCCCTCGTGCGTCAGCTGACTGGCTTGGGTTCTGTGTGTTTGGCTTGTCTCAGTGGCATTGAAAGCATGAGAAAGTTTACATCCCCCACCTCCTCCTCCCTCCTCTTCTTCTTCTACTGTAGCCAAACTCTGGGTTGACCCCTCCTGATGTAATTGCACACAGATGTCACGGCTCTTCTCTCACACTCGCCTGTTGCGTCCTCCTGGTGTTCTTCGTGTTCTTCTGGGAACCTCAGGGATCAGGTCCCAGCTGCGGGGCTCCATAACGTAATCCCACCACCCTCTTGGCCCCATGCAGTCAAGTAGAAAAGTACTACGTGTATGTGGACTGATGTCTTCTAAACTTGATGTGACCCTCAAAAGCTGCCAAAGTTGCAACAGCTTATGAAGATCATGATGACTTTTACTTGAACTTGTATGTCACCTAATAAATTTGTTGTCTGCTTTGCATTAATTTGCCACATAATATTACAAAGAAAGCTAACTTCCCCATAGCCACATGACTTGAACTATTAGTTTATGTTGTTTTGCAGTTCCAAAGCAGAACAAATCAAGGAAAAAAACAGTATTAAGCCAGGACTAAACCAGGATAAATCACTTTCTATTGTTTGAGCTACCGTTATCATAAAAAAAATGCTAAATGGCTGCCATGTCAATTGTAAAGCGAATGATTGTCTAGAAAAGTGCTATATATAAGAATGATGTATTATTAATTGGAAATACTGTAAGTTTCACTTTCTGGAAGATAAAATACTTAGGTATGCTTAATGTATGATGCTTTGTATTATGAACCAGCACTACTGCTGAATTACACTCAGGGGTGTAACGATACGTTTTTGCAACGATACGATACGTATCCATTAGAATTGTTTTGATACAGTTCAAGAACGATATTGGCTAATTTGGAACGATACGATTTGATACAATTCAACACCTTCATATTGATAATCAATACAGAAACTTTTTGCCAAATATGATAAATGTTTAGTCTTAAATGTAGCATTGCGGCCTGGGTTAATTATGTCCAGTAAACAGAGAATGAAGAAAAGTTGGATATAACATTTTTAAAAACCAAAAAAATACATTCAAAAAGCTGTATCTTGTTAAACTTGCAAATTTCTAATTTTGATTTTTTCGATTTTTTTTCCATGTATATTGATATACACCTCCTAGAAAACGATACGATTTGATACAAGGTAATTTGTATCGATATAGTTGTATTGTAGGAAAAAAATAAATGATACATAGATATAATTACTGTGGCCTTACACCCATACACTCAATACTCAGTGGTTTAAAGTTAGCCAAAGCTGTAGCCTTGGAAGTGAGAGTAGGACCACTTGCTGTGGAGATTATTACACACTATTTCTACAAACTGCGCCCACAATTTCTGAAAGTTCTGGCTGATTTGTGACACTTAAAGTGGGGCTTATATTCTGCCAAAAGAGCTGAATCACTGTCTGCCTATCATTGTCTCATTGTCTTCTCTGTCCTACAGAGAATTGGTTATGGAGGATTTGGTCCCATCTGCTGACTGAGATTTCTTAGAAACCACCGTGATACAAAGAAAAGGGATGAGCTTGTGTTGTTGTGGATCAAATCAAATCAAATCCTCAGCTGTATGTGTGTGCGCTGCTGAATTTCAAATGCTCTGTGTCACAACAATGTGATTCTTTGACACACACGCGTCCACACGCCGCCCTCAGCTTCCCTCTGTCATTTCACATTCAAAAAAGCCATTGTCCTGTTGAGCTTTTGATATTCTTATTAAAACCACCACTGAGTTTAGGGTTTGGACGTGCCCCCCCCACCCCCTCCCCTCATCAGGTCCAGACCGAGGCCAGACACAAGTAGGTCAAAGTTTAGTAGAGCGTCCCGTCTGAGCAGGAGGATTGGAGAGGTGCGTGGGGAGGGAGGTCAGGGGGCTGGTGCCAGGGGATGCCTTAATTCAGAGAGGTCAGGGGGCATGTTTCATATCAGAAGAGACGCACCAATTAAAACTGCTTCATTTAGCAATAGTTAAAATTAGCTACAATGGAAGAAGTAGGTTGTACTTTCATATAAAACCTGGCCATTATGTAAAATTAATTGTGAATAAATCAACTGCACCATAGTTATCAGTAAAAGTAATATTTGATTTAAACATGTTTACGTCAAATCTTGGGACATGTGGGTAATTTTTATGAAATATAAAAAACATATACTGCGCATAGCACCTTTAAGTTGGAAAAGAGGATTTATTTTTGCTGGAGTTTGCATGTTTTCCCCATGTCCGGGTGGGTTTTCTCCGGGTGCTCTGGTTGCCCCCATCAACTTAAAAAACATGCATAATAGGCTAATCCCCCAGAAGGGTCCCCCAACGTCACCCACTGTTCCTGAAGTGTTACCCCAGCAGCACTGAAGGATGGCTCAAATCCAGATAAAGTTAAGTCTATCCTTAACCTTAGAGGATTCTTTACCATTTTGTCATATAAGGGCTTAGTGGCTCTTTTGATTGAGCATTTATCCCTGAACTGTGAATAGTTGTCCAGCATAACATAAGTTCTCAGTTAGTATTTTGCTAAATATTGAGCTAATTGCTAAAGTTCTCTACCCAGGCACTTACATGTAGTTTGTGATATTTGGTGGCTAATGCTGATAGAATGATAGAATAATTTCACATTTTTATTGCTGTTGCTGAGACAATTGTAGTTATTATTAGACCAAGTCCTAGGCGTATGTGCTTTGTTCAGCATCTTAAGTACAAAGAAACCCGTTATGTAATGGACTTTTAAAATAACAGCTAAACAGTGACTCATAGTTTGATACAGGAACATGAACAATGGGGCTTTCGAGTCCACGCTTAGACCAACGTGCCCTTCACAAGACCTTCTACCAGTGAAATGTTTCCTTTTGATAATGTCATCTATTTTAAACATTGCTTTCTTTGACATTTTTCTCAGATTTTTGTACATGATTATAAGCACTTTTGTTGCTTTTTGTCTTTGTACAGCCATAAGTGACCACACATTTACAGTTAAGCCCTGCAAAGCAACCCAAAACACAAAGAACAGGATCGACATATTGAGATCTGTGGTCCAAAATCCCAGTAGAAATGAGCAAAAAAAAAAAAAAGGCTTTGCCACTGGTTATTGAGAAAGGGGATGGATAATTTTGGACATGGACCATTTAGTCAAAACGTAAAATAAAATTAGATCAAATCACTCTATAGTATCTTCACCACAATGTTTGTTTGTGTAATTTCCAGCCAGAACATTTATAGCCTGTCTGTCCTGGGAATGGATCTCTCCTTCAGTGTGGTACTATACAGTTTCTTCTTTTTTTCCCCACAGATAGGTTTTTTAGGAGTTTTTTTTTTTATTAAGAGGGAGGGTTTAAGCACATGCGATGTCCCAGGACTGTTTAGTTTATGTCTGATTGTGTTACTAATTGTTTGTAAAGCCCTTTGAGGTGACTGCTGTTGTGATATTGGGCTATATAAATTAAGTGGAATTGAATTGAACATTAAGCAATAAAAATTCACTTTAACAGTAAATTTGGCCACGGTACGAATAACAATGCCCAAGCTGGCTGTCATGTCTATCCATGCTGTGCCACATGAATACATTAGCTGATGTTGTAACTGTGTTAACCAGGACAGACATCCAACAGCTGTCTGAATGTGAGGGACGTCCCATTGTTTAAATAACAGTAGCTGTCCATCAGTGCTGCTGATGTAACAGACATGAAAGGCTTCTATCAGGACGAAAATCTTATTAACATTTACAAAAGGACCAGCAGTGTGCCCATTAAACATGCACTTTCATTACTGACAAACAATTTCTACACCTGGGATTAGAGATTTAGAAGCAGCATCTACCTTCAAACTATCCATTTAATGACAATGTCCCATAGAAAATAGTTTGGTGGTAAAATGTTTCTGTTCTCTGTCTGTCCTTCAGTAAGCCCTGTCTGGCCTCTGAGCTGCACATACCACACAGATTAGGCTGTTTGGGTGGCTCTGTCTTGTGAGAGGGGCTCGAGGTAAAGGAGGGGGTCAGAATTTAGGGTTAGACTTAAGAGAGAGGGTCATCTAAGCCACATTTGAGCTTTTTAAATGCTAAAGTTAAGGGTATGGCTTGATTTTGGATAATTACCACCACTGGGGCTGCAGCACATGTTGACCCCTCGGAAGTAATGTTATCATACAAACTGAGTGCGTCACATTTTGATGACATAAATGGCTGGCTGTTGTGGATATGGTTACAGCAACATTAGTTACAAAGAACAGCCCCCGGATCTGTAGGCAGTTCTGTTTGCCAAACCTATTAAAAATATTATTATTAAAGATGCATTTGCAGAGTTTGATGGATAAACCCTGAGAGTATATTGACAAACTATTGTGAAACACCATTCTGTAATTATTTTACTGTAACTACTACCCAGTAAAAAGAGTTCATTGACTTTTAGGCAGGCTTTAATTTATGTAGCTTATTGGTCCTTTTTGTTTTGCTGTTTTGGTCGCATTTTTTTTTTTTTTTTATCCTGCTTGTTTCCATGGAAAGGTTTCATCTGCCTTTTAGCTGCTCTGCCATGACAAAAATTCAAGAAATAAAGTTGTTGCTAGCTTGTTGTTATTGCTAATCGTGCTGCTTTCTCGCGAGACCCGAGACTTTAGAGACCTGGGTCTGTTTTTTTGCCAAGATACCGCAGGGGGAGGCGTATGGGGGCTTTATTCACCCAGCAGCAACTCATTTAGCATCACACTGAAAACTGTTAAATTAAGGTACATTTTTACTATTTAAATAGAATGGCAACATAAGGAGACACTTGCTAATGTTTTCTAACAAGGCTCTGACATCACACATGCTTAGTCGACTGGTTGCCAGTGGCCAAACTCTCTTCTTGACGATGCATATTTTTTTATTTTTTGGGTGGCTACTGTAATTAAAAATGTATTGTGACTGCTTATCTTTATTAGGAGTCAGTCAACTTTAACATTAGTAAAAATTACCTTAAAATATAAAGATATTAAAATTTGTTATTGCAAATCCCATTTTTTTATTTTGTGCAGGGCAGGGCGATATGGCAGCAGATTTATGCTTTTGATAGTTTTTTTCTCTTGTTGGCATCAAAAGCTATTTAAATGTAGGTTTATTATTTTTAAATGAGATTAGTGCATAGTTAGCATATATTTTTTATTTAATTTTAGCTATATATATTCTAAATGTCTATACAAAAAAGCAGCAAAAAATACATTATTCTAAAATTATAAAAATGTCTTTTAGTTGTACCCCTCTCAGCGTATAAAGACCAGGTCTATTATAATTTCTAAATCATGCAAGGCCTGTGAAAAGATGCCAACTCCAGAGCACATGGCTAATTGTCATATAATAAACAAAGATGAGTAGTTTACCGCTGCTGTTGCACACTGCGCTGTTCGTTTTGGCCAAACTGCTGCCACAAGGACATTACAGAGGTAAAAGGACTCCTTTCTCTGAGATTATTAGTTTAGGGTCTGCAGAGTCTCCACAGTAACTATTTAACCTGCTCTGGAGCTAGCAGCAGCATTAGCCACAACACAGGAAACAGGAAACAGTGTGGCACTTGGAGGATGCCAGTTTCCGCTAAATTCGATTTTACGGTATGGCTATTTTTGATATCCAAAATTAAAAGCGTGAATTATTCAAATGAATTACATTTATCGCCCAGCCCTAATGTGCAGACATGGATTCAACTGTTGGTCTTGCGTAGAAGAAAGGATGTGGAATATTTATAGTTGTTGTAAAGTTCGCTAAATGGAAAATTCCCATTGCTCCTTAATTGCTTTACATTGGCCTGCTTCTTTTGCGTTACATAAGAAAGCCTTTTGACTATTAGATGATTAACTGTCTAAAAAATTAGAAGTAGGGTCGGCTGTAGATTTTATGGCCCCATCTCAACGAGCTAACCATAAATTATATAATACATGATCTGTTCTGTCTCAAAGCTGGATTTTGAGAGTTGAAAATGTTGCTGTCAAAGATCAAATGGATAGATTTAAGAAGGAAATGGAGCGGTCTTTAGAGAAACCAGGCCAGTGTCATCTCGTCTCATTTACTATGCGGGTTGGGAGGGGATTATAGCCGCACTTATGTAACTCTGTCTCACCCCCCCTTCCTCCTCTTCCACATCATTACTCCAGCATCTTTGTTTTAGCTGATTTCCATCTTCCGAAACAATAAAAGTGATGATGAAAAGCAAAGTTTTAAGGAAGGAACATAAGGATGCAAGGATGGCAAATGTTGCAGGAGCTAAAGCAGTGGTGAAAGGTTTGCAGATGAGGCAAAAGGAAAGAAGAAAATAAGGGGAAAATGGGAGAGGAGAGGGATGGGGGAAGTGTTTAGGAGATGCTCTATTTATAGTTTATCACAGGCTGTTGGGGTTAGACCGGCTGGCCCAGAGCAGCAGAGCTCAGCATCATGTCACTCCGCATGTCAGTCTCCATTAGATCTACACTTACACACATCCTGGCAGGGAGGGCGCACAAACACGGCTACAATGACCTTTGACACTCGGGTACGAGGCAAGAGGAAAACTTACTGATGGGACTGACGAGGTGTGGGAAAACAAATGTCAGCAACATGGCTCCAAAACAAATACAGGTGAAATTGTGTGTCACTCAGCTGGGCAGGTGCAGAGGTTGATTGTATTGCAGCAGCAGCGCTTGCATAGGTTTCAGAAGTCATCCTAAATGGGCTGAGTAGTACAGTGAGATCTGCAGAAGTGTCAACATTGTCAGGAGGAGATCCACCTGAGCACCTCCCAAGTGGGTTTGTGGAAATTGCAGTGATGACACTGTGATGACACCATGACAGTGTGCACTGAAGCTAACATAGCTCTCTTTCGGCTGTGCTGTTTTCCTTCAGGCGTCACCACAGCTAATTATCTAATTCAGCATATTTAAAAATGCACTACCCAAAGAAGAAAGCTATTTATTCAGTCAATAGCAGCGTACTAGAAGTCATCTCTGAAAAACTCAGAGACCTCATCTGGGCTTTAAGCATTTTTGACAGTAGGGGAACTAGAGCAGGGACTGAAGTTTTTCACCAATCACCCGCTCAGGACAAAAAGGGGGAGGTCCCACACTTTCACTGGTTGAGTCCAAGCTCTTTATTCACTGATCCAGTTCCAGCACTGGCTCCAACTGCTCACACCACAAAACAGCAAAAAAAAGTGCAAATCTGACACTTTACAAAATAAAACACAAAAATTTAAGAGTGAGGAGCGGGCTTAAGTTTTCAGAATAAGCTTGACTGTTCCCTGGACCCTGACATGTATGAACACAAATCCTGCTGACATTCTCCAGACTTTAGTTGCATGGGTCATTGCTGCTGTGATGGTAATTTTATAGATTCTAAGGTCGTATTTGTGATGTGTTATTCTTGTGACATCTGCTCTGTGTACGGTCAGAGTCGAGGTACGGTCAGACCTTTTTCTTTGCAAGGAAATAAAACGATCGTCACTCGAAGTTTGTGTTTCCACAACATTGCGCATGTCAGGAAAAAAAGTCTTATTTTTTAGACGCAAGAAGAAGTTGGACTGATTATTGACAGCCAGCCTACCAGATTGTTCATTATAGGTTGTCACATACATTATATTCTTCAGCCTTTATCTCTAGACATCAGAAGGAGGAGTGTCATGTTTGAGCAAGCTTTATTCAGAGGATATCTTGCTCAAGACAGTGAAACTTCCAGGCAGGTGTCATGTATGAACAATGTCCAGAATAAAGCTGAAGAAGCGGCTGCCCATGCTGCTGAATAAAATGTTCTGGACTATCTGAATATCTTCTGACAGGTAATGAATGCATTTTTTGTGGACAGTCTTCTGAAATGTGATGTATTTATGAGCACAGCTGTCAGGAGAAAGTCCAGAGATGGCTGCTTGACATCCTCCAGAGAATTGTTTATGTAACTCTGAATAAATGGGCACATTACTTCCCAGATCACATACAGTATCTCAGATAAAATGTAGTCTATTTGCTTTCTTGCTTTCATATCATAGTGTTTTGGCATCATAGACCGAAGCAGAAACATGGTATCCTGGTGAGCCAGCCTCTCCTAATTTCTTTTTGAAAGCAGCACAGTCTGGTTTCTCACTCATAGGGAAGTGTTTCTCTGTGGTTGATTTGGAATTGGCCTATCACAGACGTTTATCTGCAGCGCATCTTACGAAAGCAGAAGAGCTAACTAAGGTTGTGGTGGTTACCGAGCTAATTTAATAACTTCACTGACCTGATTAACAGCGATTTGTGCTTTCTTTTGTCACCTGTTGATTCTGCTGAAGTCCGTGTTGTTCAGTCCTCTGTGTTTTTTTTCTTGTTGTTGTTGCCATTTTAACAACAGTAAAATCCTGTTGACATCCAACATAATGACCACATTCAAACAAACCAAGCTTTTCTGTATTCTGGTGTTTTATATTAAAACCGGCAAACCATCACGTTTGTTTGGGTCAGGGTGCACCACTTATGTCGTGCCCTTTCTCTAATTGGTTATTCCGCATGTGATTTGAAAATCGAAATGCAATTTAAGCAAAGCAGTACTAGACTTATTTGTATAGAATAGGAAAAGAGTTTGTCAGTTTGTCAGAGTTCAAGATCTGGAGAAGTGTCCCCGGGTGCTGCTCTGCGGTCGCCTATTGCTCCTGACAGGTTGCCCAAGCAGCACTGAAGGATGGGTCAAATGCATAGGACAAATTTCCCTACAGGGACAATAAAGTCTACTTTACCTTACGCACATCTTCTCCAAAGACCAGTAATATAGGCTTGGTTGATTTGTTAAAGTTACTGCATTGGTTTGGAGCAGTATGTACCTGATTATCTATGTACACGCATAAAAACCCATTCTATTGACACAAATGTACTGTTGTGATTTGTTGTACTCAGGCTTTAACACTTGCCTGATCCCAAGACTAGTTTATGAAACAAATGCAGCCCCTATTACAATGTATCCCCTATATTTTAAAATAGTATTCTTGTCTGAATGTGCTTACTGTGGGAAGTGTTGCAGAGGACGTTCGTGGCTCTGGGCTGAGGTTAGGACTGTCCAGTTACTGTACAGATCTGGATGATTCATGGGACAGTCCCAGGGTGGCACAGGGCCTCGTTTGTTTGGGCTCTTCTCCCCCAGCTCCCCTCTGCTCCAATAACACAGTTCCTACGACCAGAGGACAGCACACATTCACAAGCACAAACACAGCATTCACACATGCACAGATGCGGGCTGACAGCCGTACACGCCGCTGTCACACTGCGCTGGATTTATACGACTGAGTTTCTTTGAGTCCACCACACAAGAAGACGTGCATTCAGATGATTTTAAACGGTTTCTTGTTATTGGTTCTGTGGGAAACTTCGCCTCATTTCCTTTTGCAGTTGTAACATTTCAACTCTTGGTTTACAATAAAGAAATATTATCAAAAATGAAAGCAGTTTTTCATAATTCACTAGTTTTTGTGAGTTCAGAGATGTCTTCTGCAGACCTTGGTTATTTGAGTTGGGTCTTTCTGGCACCTAGAGCCAGTCTGTGCCATCCTGACCTCTGGCATGAGACATAAACAGACCAATAGTGCCCAAATTTTAAAATAAGTATAAGTATAATTGGTATATAGCAGTTTGCAGTGTTTAATCAGTGTTTACATTTTGCATCATAGCTATTACATTGGGGCCTTTTAAGCAGAACTATGCAGCTTTTGGTCGCTTCTTTCTCTACAGAGTGCTACATACATTGCGGAGTAAACCACTTTTGTAAAAACTCACAAGTCCGACTCCTTTGTGACCCCTCGCTCCTGTAGTCTCCTCCTTGTTCCTGTACAGAGGTTTCCTCTGGCTTTTGGCCACTCTGCCATGATGATGGTTGCTTTTCTGGCTAACCAGGAGGTATCGAGAAACCCAAGACTTTAGGGACAGAAGCTGCACCATTTTCACAAGGCAAATTTTTCAGATACACCTGAGGAAGGTGCAGGGGGCTTAAATCCTCCTGCAACAACTTATTTAGTCATCACACTCACTGATTTAAAGATACTATGAGCAGTTTTTTTTTTATACTTCATAAAACTTACCCACATGTATCCCAAAATTTTATGTAAACATGTTTAAATCAAATGTTAGTTTTACTGATAACAATGCTACAGCTGATTTATTCACAATTAAAACATTTTTTACATAATCACCAAGTTCATTTTTTGGTTCTAAAACCCTTGCATTGCCAATTGTTCAATCAGAAAAATAGAAAGAGCTCCATAGGACATAGCAGAGCTACAAAACCAGCTGGCAAAAGAGCTCACTGTGACTGACAACCCACAGACCACAGTTTTGATTTAGACTGCAGTATTGTTTTTAAACTAGTACGAGCGCATGCTACATACAGTACCTTTAATGTAAAAAAGTTAGTATATACTGATGTGTTGGTACCGCTGCTATAATACTGACTTTAGGACTTTTTCAGCATTTCTTGTGAACCTTGTGTTCTCATGACAGGACCAAACATGCCATGATACAGGATACGCCTGAAAATCTTTGAATTTTCCACGGTCGTGTGAAGTGTGACTGCTGCACTCTCACTCCATTTGTCTTGCTTTGACAGTGCAGTGCTGTGTGTCAGTGGAGCCAGATGCTGACAGGTGCTCAAACGTTCAGATCTGCAGTGCCCTGTGGCAGCCTCAGCGTGCGCGCCACGTCTCTGCTTTTGAGCAAGAGAAGAGGAAATCAGACAATGGAAAAGACGTGAGGGAAGTTGGAATAATTAGAGAATGTGTGTGAATGAAAGGAGGTGATTCACATCCTCCAGACAGACGACAAATTGTTACAACAGGAGCGGCTCAGACAGACAAAAGACAGGACAAAGACTTGGGATTTTGGCAGTAGATAATGTGCTGAAGTGGCGAATGAAAACTTTCTGAGCCGTGGTTTCT
This sequence comes from Bostrychus sinensis, assembly GCA_020698575.1. Classification (NCBI taxonomy): domain Eukaryota; kingdom Metazoa; phylum Chordata; class Actinopteri; order Gobiiformes; family Eleotridae; genus Bostrychus; species Bostrychus sinensis. The sequence continues at coordinate 9,012,634 of CM036254.1, read as the reverse complement.
CATTTGTTAATTTTCCACTGCAAGCATAATTTGATTCTTTTCATTTTCTGTCTAATTACAGGCTTTTAGAAACTCTGTATCAATGATGAGGCAGTAACTACTGGAGAAATGCAGTGTTTTTCATCAGTCAGACATAGGTTTTTGTGAGTTCATTTAAAGTTTATTCATTCATCTTCCACTTATTCTGTGGAGCAGTGGTTCCCAAACTTTTTTGTCTTGTATACCCCCTGGGCCTTTTGTCATACGTGTGGATGAGTCTTAGTGGTCACATAAAAAACCTCTGTCTTTAGTAGTGATAGAAGATATTGTAGGTGAAAAAAACTAAATAAATAATAACCTATCAAATTTTCCTTTAAAACTAGAATATTACAATATATTTTTATTTTTTTATTTTATTAATTTTATTTACTTACTTGAATTATTATATATTTTATTTAAACAAACTTAAAATAAAAAATTATAATATTGTAAATAAATTAAAATCATAAACTAAAATAAAAAAAAAAAAAAAAAAAGGAAAAGCTTTTTAAACTTAAAACTTATATAACAAAATATAGTTCAATAATAAATCTTGTTGTTTTGGATCAGATTTAATCATATTCAGGGTCACTGGGACACTTGACCTTGCTTGTCCTCCATACATTTCAATAGTTTAATACAAAGATTGTAAATATCATTATCATTATCATTATATTTCACATAAATCAAATACTTCCCTACAAAGTGCCGGCGTACCCCTAGGGGTCCCTGTTAGTTGCATATCCCAGCAACTATGGGCGTGAGGCGGGGGCGATGGCCAGTTAGGAGCAGGGCTGACACAGAGACACACACTGACAGACAGAAAACTAATCACTATGAGCAATTTAGACACAAACTTTGCCACCAGAAAGATTAAAATACTTCATCTCCATCTTTAACATCATGAAAAAGATACATTTTTCAGTGACTGTAACATAGTGCCGTGTCTGTGTCCGCCGCTGCACAGGCATGAGGGAGTTAGAGGGAAAAGACATGTGGAGGAGGGCTTTAAGATCAGTTTCTGAGATCAGCTCGGCCCTCCCCTGATCTGCTGTCATCTTATCTAATCTGTCCACCAGGATCTAAGCCTGCACACAGACATTACACAGCGGGACTGAGGTGGAGCTGGAGGCTGTATCGATTAGCCTTTTCCCTTTAGAGAACTGTACTCCACCAGGTCATCAAATCCAAAGCTCAGCCCCATGGTTTTCTGTAAGGTTTTTGTGTAAAGGTTAAACGATCAATTAAAGCCACGTTGAGATGAATTCACCGCTGTGGGACATACATTTGTGTTACAGGAGCTAAATGATTTCATAACCTGTGTTCTGTGTTCCCCTTAGCTCTGAAAATCAAATCAAGGTCTTATTACAAGCAGCCATCACTGCAGCTGTCAGGTCAGAGCAGCTCCATCGTGTGGAGATGAGGAGAACTGCAGTGAATGTGACTCCAGTCTGCACACTGCTGACGAGGGAAGTAACGAGGTACTTTTAGTCTAGTAATTCAGTGGTTCCCAAACTTTTTTGTCTTGTGTACCCCCTGGGCCTTTTGTCATACCATGAGTACCACGCCACTCATACTTTATTAGTGCAAAGACATTGTAAACTTACTTTATTGTGAATACAAATTCTCCAACATTTCTGAAAACTCAAATTCAAGACTATAATATTTTCCTTTAAAATAAAAAAATAAAAAAATGATACAATATAAACTCTTATTATTTTACTCTACTTACTTTTAATTTTACTAATTATTTTTATTTAATTTACTTAATTTGCTATATATTTTATTTAAACAAGATTTAAAAAAAAATATTTAAAATTGTAAATAAACAAAAATCATTATATATTTACCACAAAAAATAAAACCTATTATATTCTCAGTCACTGGGACATTTGGCCAAGCTTGTCCTTCATACCTTTCAAAAGTTTATTATGAAGATTGCAAATATTTTCTCATGATCTTTCACATAAATTATCAAATAATTCCAAGAAGCCCCTGCAAAGTGCTTGTGTACCCCTAATTTACTGAAGTATCCCAGTTTAGATAGTACTTTGTATAAGTATTCTGCAATAGTATTATACAGTAGTACAATCTAGTTGTTAGGGCTGTCAGCCTCTGGTCAGTTAGTCAATTAATCGGTCAGTGGTTAAAATCCAGTCAGTGTGAATATTTAAATCAGTGGATTACAGATTATCAGGCTGATATTATATCTATGTGACCTAATATTGTGTTTGGTGACATGTTTTATTCTTTTAACGTTATGCTAATTCACCAAGGATAAAGCTTTTTAGGGCTGCAACTAACAACTATTTTGATAATCAATTAATCAGTCGAGTATTTTACGATTAATTGATTTATAATCATATAGTGAAATGTAAGTAAATGCGTTATGACCTGGTGCTGTAAGAATGACAAGCTGTTAAAAAAACTTGAGGTTTAATTGTTCCCGTTCAAAATTGATAATAATACTACAAAAAATCACATACAAAATTTAGATACAGCATATATACTCACACAGTTGACTACAATTTTGATAAAGCTAATTTATTACTTGATAACTTTTATTTTTCATTTTATTTAAGATAGCATAGATGATTTTTAGATAGCAATATATTTTACAGACATCTTTTTCAAATGTTTTATTGCCTAATTAATGTAAAGTCACTTGTTTGTGTGAGACTGGTAAATCTCCCACATAACCTTTGGTCAGTTTTGCTCGATTACTCGATTGCTCGGTTTTGCTGTACAGGGCATAACTTCGGTGGGGTTAGTAATAATGCAAATAGTAATAGTTGTTGTACGTCATAGGAGGAGTAGTTGTAGTAAATGGTGAATATGTGTAGGTAGTAGTATTAGTAGTCTTAGTTTTGAACAGTAATTTGTTTTCTGCATTTGACCCATCTTTCCGATGCCACTCCGGCGGCTGGGGAGCCTTCTCCAGATCCTGAGCCAGGATCTTGGTCAGGAGTATCTATAGGCAGTGGATTATTGGCGTATTGTTCATGTTTTAGGTTGATGGGGGAAACCGCAGCACCTGGAGAAAACCCACCCAGACACAGTGAGAACATGCAAACTCCTGTCTCTCCATTTGCTTTACTGAGCCTGCAGCTGACATGTCTGGCCTTCATCAGGACAAACTAACTTCTACAGAGCCTAATATATTCAGCAGATAGATCTATGAGAACAGCCCAGCCACAGACAGCTCATATTGTTTTTTTTCTTTACCTATAAGATGAATCAGCCTCATTAATCATGGCCGTTTGTCTTCTGCTGCAAGCTCAGAGGTCAGTGATTAAACCAGAGCTCCACCTCCCTCCCTCATACAACACATTATTTTTCTCTGTACCATTTTCTTTTATAGCTCTGAAGTTGTCTGCACCAAAATCCAAGTCAGAAACTCAAGCTGAAAATCATGTTTTATGTATACGAGTGGGTTACACAATGAAAGCGAGGCTACAAAAGTGGGCCAAGCATCACACACAGAACAACATTTTATGGTAACAAAGCAGCTTGACATTTCTTGGAATAACGACAACGGCACAGCATCATATACATGTAAAAACAGGAACTTATTTAGATTTGTTGGTTTCATTGCTTTGTTTTGGTATAGGATTACAGTTTGTGGCCATACAGTGTGAGATACTGGACATGTTGGTCAAGTGTGCTCGAGTCAATAAATCAGATTTATCTCCCGGAGACAGTGGATTTAGTGTAAAGCACAAATCCACTCAATGCCAGTGAATATTTAAATCAGAGGATTATAGATTACAGGCTGATATTATATCTATGTGACCCAATATTGTGTTTGGTGACATGTTTTATTATTTTAACATTATACTAATTGACCAAGGATAGAGCTTTTTAGGGCTGCAACTAATGACTATTTTGATATTTGATTAATCAGTTGACTATTTTATGATTAATCGATTGTGAAACATGAGTAAATGCGTTATGACTTAGTGCTGTAAGAATGACAAGCTGTTAAATATTGGGGTTTTATTTTTCCCTCTAAAAACTGATAATACTATAAAAAATCATGTACAAAATTTGCTAATTGACTTTTAGATACTCACAAAACTGACTGTTTCTGTGGGTTTACTGCTCTGTTTTGATAATAAACCCTCCTCTCTCAGCACATTACATGCTTCACAGAAAACCACAGATAGCAATTAATTAATGACTAAATTTGCTGACAATTATTTCAGCAATTGATTATAAGCGTTTAATCTGATTAGTGATTGCAGCTTTAAAGCAATACTCTGGACACAAAAACTTCACCATGGCAGAGGTCTGAGCTCTCTGGCTACTTCTTGTTGGTTTTGTTTAAAAGATGAAGTTGTGCAGTAGTTTTTTGACAATACTACATAACAGAGCCCAGAGTATAATGCTGCCTGTTTATATTTTTGTCATTTTTTGATACGTTTTTGTGCTTTTGTGAGGTACAGCAAATAAGTAATGTGTTTTTCTGACTTTGTTGTTTGTCATTTAATGAGGTCGAAATGTTTCTGCAAAAAAATGCAATAAAGGAAAATAGCAGGGTTTATTAGCATTTAGAGCTACGAACATTTAATGCTACTGGTAACTACCTGGACCACATGAAAACACATCGGCTATGGGGAGATAGAGTTAAAGTTCTCTCTCCTGCAAAGTAAGAAATCTTGTTGTAATGGCGTAATGAAGCATAGTTGGAGTGTGATCTGTATGTAAACCCATACTGTTGTGTATTTCTTCTACCTCTTAGTTCATTCTGCAGCAGTCACCTTTCCCCAAAATAATTAGCCCCGCCTTCAGTGTGATGCTCCTTTCTCCTTCACTCCCCTCTTTGCCACTGCACTGCTCTCTAAAAGGAAAAGAGAGGCACCCAATAAATTTAAAGGGGAACAATGTAAGTTTGCTGCTTTTTTTCCCTCTGTTTTGGTTGCATTTTTGGTAAAAACTAGTCTGGTTGACTCCTCTGTGACCCCTCGCTCGCCTTGTCTTTCACTTCTTTCTCCTTCTATGCTGTATGTACCAAGGTTTCTTCTACCTTTTGGTCGCTCTGCCATGAAGGCAAGATGCCATTGCTAGTTTGTTCCTATGGCTAACAGTAGGGCTGCACGATATGGAGAAAACATGCGATATTCGATAACTATATTGAAAATTGCAATAATGATATTATTGCGATATTTGAAAATAGAGCCTACTTTTTGAATATAGTAAGTTAAATTCATTAGATTTCACAAAAATGTACGTTCCTGTATTTACAAATCAAAACAGCAACAAAATCAAAACTTAACACAGACTAAACCAGGAATAAAACAAGGCTAAGCTGTGACTAAATTCATTGAATTACCACTAAAACTGGACTTTTTAAACATTTTTATTTAGTCACAACACAGGCTCTGGTGGAAAATGATTCTTCAGTGTAAATCTCTGTCAGATGGAAGACCACAGCGTTATTGCGATATATTTAGATTCTTGCGATACGGATATTGCGTTTGCTGATATTGCAATAACGATAATTTTGCGATATATTGTGCAGCCCTAGCTAACAGGGACATGCAGTTTTCCTGAGACTTCAGAGACTTCTCTAATTTTTACAAGGCATTTTTTTTGGCCACAATATCCCAGGGGTAGGTGCAAGGGACATTTAGCCATCACACTGCCTCTTATACTGTTGAATTAAAGTAAAAAGTTGCATTATTCCCCTTTAACTTTAAACCCCGACACCCGAGCTTTGATAACACTCCCAGTAGAAGTTAATACTGAACCATCGTGTCACTCCATCCACATTAAAGGTGCTCCCTGCAGCGAGGACATATGCTGCTGTCGCTATCTGATCTACCCACCACTGCTCTAAGAGATTAATAATCTCCATCTAATCTGCACCCATGGGTTCACATAAGCCCATCACACAGGGCGACATGTCGACTCCACAGCAGACCCACTCACATGTATATATGTGAGGTCTGTTGCGTGCATTACCCCAGAGCTGTGTGGAAGCGATGGGCCGCAACCTGTGACCCGGCTCAGTGCTTTATGAAAATTAAATGATGTAAAGATAAGCAGAGATAAACCTGAGCATGTGTTGGGTATGGCACATGTGACTGTATGTGTGCTCTTTCTGCTGGGGAGAGGTGACGCTCTGTAGAGAAACCACCTCCACAAAGGACGTCAGGGAGAGTTTGAACCTGCCAGCATCCAACTCTCTCCTATAGCTTTTGCTTTCACCACCTGCAATAGCATACATTATAAGTTATACAGCATGACAGCCATGAAGAGTGATGCTTTTCCTCACTCAGAAAAGCCTGACAAATATCATATTTTTGGATCTTTTTACTGTGTCTGGTAGTCCAGGTTCTGATTATGATGACAGATATTGATGCCTTTTCTACCTTCTCAAAATCCCCACACATCTCAAACTTTTTACACCAAGTACCACCTCATAAAATATTTGGCTTACCATGTTTAAAGGGCTGAAATTACCCTTAATCTGGCCTAATTTACATCTAAACCAAGGGATAGTATAGGGATTAACAGGACTACTAAATAAGGACAAAACAGTGACCAGACCAGCTCTAAACCTAGCCTGTAGTTATGCAAGTTTCATTTCTATGGCTGGTTTTGCCATAAAACGCCAGAATATGGGATATTATTAGCAACTATCTACTTATTTCTGAACGGGGAGAGCGGCAGAAGCCAGTTGTACAAAGCATTGCCTTAAAATGGAAACAAGATGAAGAAAAAAGTCCCACAGAAGACCGAACAACAATGTGGACTTCAGCAGAATCAACAGGTGATGAAGGGAAGCAGATGATTATCTTCCACTTTTGTAAGACTCGCGGCAGATCAGGCTGTGATAGGTGGGGTCCAAATTGACAAAGGGGATACAGCTCGCTTTGGCTGAGGAACCAGACTCTCCTGTGTTTGAAAAGAAAGTAGGAGGGGCTAATCCAGACAAAATCAGGGGAAAAAAAGCAGGAATAAACAAGGACAAATCAAGGCCTAAACCTGAAATAAAACTGTCCCCAAATTAAAATAAACTAGGACTTGGGCTGCAAAAGACTCTTGATCAGAAAAGGTCTGTGTACCACCAGTGGTACCTATATCACAATTTGAGAACCACTGTTAACCACCTATAGTATATTACCTTTTATATAATGGCTGTCCCGTTTGTAAAGTGGGTAGTTCACCTCGTTTTTATGCCTTAAACCCCAGCCACAATATGCACCGGTCCCAAGCCCAGCTAAGATGAGAGGGTGGCATCTGGACAGACATCTGACATAAAAACCTGCCATAATACCCATGTGACGCCTGGCAACACTTGTAAGAAGACGCTTCTGCTTTTTTTCAGAAACACCTCATTTCAATTACAAATGCAAAACTAATGTGATTTCACTCTGATCATCCAATCCTTTTATTGATTGCAGCTCTCCCTTACCCCACACACGTCAGGTTTCTGCTCGCATTACCAGCTCAGATAATCAATTTCAAGGTCAGGCAGGCCATCTAAATAAACCCTGGTCTTTTTCTGTCTGTGTGTCCCCCCCACAGTGTGGCTCCAGTGTCCCCCAGGACCAAATTTGACCATCTGCTTTTTGATGGAGCTCTCATTAGGACGTCCTGACAGCTTTACCCCCATCTCCAAGCCTACAGTCCCATGCTTGGGTGCAGATAACTGGATCATGTCTTTCTGTCAGTGCAGTCCTACTCAAGCACAGATGTTAACTGCTGCAGCTATGAGCCTCATAGAGAGAAATGCTCCATCATCAAATCATCTTAAATGGATAGCATTGCAAAGTAATCATCATCTAATGGACGAAATCCAGTCCTAAAACCTCACTGACCTCTGCAGAACGTCATCCAGTAGTGTTTTTCCATATAAAATAAACATGTTTTATCATTGCTGGTCTCTATACACAGATGTAATGCTCCAGATTTCAATTCATGTGACAGTCATGGGATGTTTTCTTATGTCGTGTTGTTGAGTTGACCTGATTTTCTGTGCAAACATGAAACCTCGCTCCTCTTGCACATCAGAAAAATATAAGAAATCTGTCATGTGATCCTGTTTATGGAGTAACATTATCTGTGAAAGACTGCTGTCAGCATCTGTTCCCGTTAACCCGAAAGCAGCACTCGGGACAGCCAGGACTGACCCCTGCTCCAGGACACCGGGCCAGAATCAATACCAGTATGGTATCACTTATTGGACTGTAGCAGGCAGAAGGATTACTTCATCGGACCCTCGTGTGGGGCCGTTAGTGGAGGAGGAAGAGAAGAAGAGAAAAATGTCTTCACCAACAGAATATTTTTATGTACTGAGGATCAACCCTGTGTAAAGAGCTGTCCAGTGTTAGAGAAAACATGATATGACTGGTGATTTTTGGATACTTTCTTAATGATACATATAGAAAAATTCTATTTAATTCTTGAATATAGAGAGATTCAAGGCTTTGGACTCCCTGGTCAAAATTGGGGTTTAATCAACATTTACTAAAGGCTAAACGTGGTCTATATTCCCCCCTCAGTGATGACTGGATCTTAGCTGACCCCATCTGTGCTCCTGTCCCGACCTGTGGGCCCTTACCTTCACCTCTTTTGGTTTTCCCGGACCCCTACCTCACCCCCACTCCCCTGTCTGGATGAAGCACACCTGCTGCATCCTTACAGACCTGAACTATGATACTAGAGATGAGCTAATGGACTTTATCTATTTAATATGACTTTTTTTTTTCTTCCAGAGCTGGGTTTTTAGGACTTTTTCCTTACAGAGAGGGAGGGTCTAAGGACAGGGGATGTCCTGGGACAGTTTAGTGTAGTTATTATTTATGTCTGATAGTGTGACTAATTGTTTGTAAAGTAATATTTAATTGAATATTTTGGACTGAATCAAGACCACGTCATGATTATTAATTTTTTTTTTTTTTATTGGTCATAACATGAATTTATTTAAGACCTCGGGCTTAGACTTGTGATACATTGTGCAGCCCCGGTGTATTTTACTGTGATAAAACTTTGCAATGTTGTCCTACATATACTGACAGTACATTATTATAAATGCTAATTCTGCTGCATTTTTCTTTTAAACTCAAATGGCTTTAAAATAAAAATATAAAATAAAAATAACAATATAAACTCCACATAAGTTATTTACTTATTTTATTGTATATTTTATGTAAACTTAAAAAAACTTAAACTTTAAAAACAAAAAATAAGGATAATCTTAAACTCAACTCATGACAAACTTACAAAAAAGGAAAAAGAAAATGATGTGAATAACTAACAATATGTAATATTGAAATAAAATTTGTTTCACCTTCTTTTCATCATTTGTATGTTTTAATTGTTCAGTATGAAAAGACTGCAAATATTTTCTTATCATCTTGGAAATAAATTATGAAATAATTTTCCGTACACCCTACAAAGCCATTGTACGTGTGATAAGCAGAACAGAGTTACCACGTTATTGAATTGTGAAATGCTGAAAAATGTATCAGATCATGTGTAGCTGTCTTTTTCCTTGGTAAGCTTTAGGCTGGTTAACCTGCACAAAACAAGCTTTGTTGTGTCTCCTAGCTGCAAATGTCTGTTGGCACATCGCAGTACTGTCTGTCACCAGAGTGTGAAGTTGTTTATGTGTTCAGGGGTCACCATGTGGGGGCAGTGCAGCGCTTCACTGTCATTACTCTACTTTTATTAGACTGTAAATTTAGCATTAGTCTTGTTGTTATTGGTGTGTAAAACTCAACTCTCTGTCTTCTTTCTTTCTTTCTTTCTTCCAGACCAAGGGTGAAAGTGAGGACTGCCTGCCCAGACTTTGCAGTGAGGATCCTGGGATGAAAGTGCTCCCCCCTCTCCCCGTCCCCCCCAGACCTCCAGGAGGGGCTACACTCTGAGGTAAACACTGTTCCCAAACAGACAAAACCCATCTCAGACAAGGCTGACCTTCACTGTTTGCTGACGGCAGCCCTGTTCCTTCTCCTCCTCCTACTCCTCTTGTTCTCTCCCCATCCCACTTGTTCATGTCTTCATGGTGGGGGGACATTGATCAAGGCCGGGACAGGCGACAAGCTCAGAGTAGTCACATTTATGGAGATCTAGGTCCCGGGCCATATCTTTGAAGTGTCCGTTTAGGGATTGCTGGGGGAGATGGATGGCAGTCGGAGTGTTTGGTGCAGAGGGGAAGGCGGGAGAAAGAGGTCACAGGTCAGGAATTCATGGTTGGCCCGAGTTTGGTGACAGCAGGTGTGCCTGTCGTATTATTTTTGTCACAATCTTATTTACTACAGTATTCCCCATTCCCCCTTTTTAATTTTAGCCCTCGTAAAAATTAATGGGAAAGAATGCTACCCTTGCAACCAAAGTATGTGCGCAGATTATCTGAATGTCACTTGTGAAGGGGTCTACTGATTCTCCACAGCTTTCTAACTTATACTTCCATATTTGTTGTTGAACATGACCTTTTCAGCCAAAGTGTGCCCCATATTCAGCCTAAATAAGAAGTAACTCTAGCCTCAAGGCTGGATTCGTCGAGTCCTAGCAATTAGTTTTTTGTTGGTGTGAAACTGAATTGCAAAGTATGCAGTTTTTCTTGCAATTAATGAAAATCAAACAGCATGTTGTAGAAGAATAGTAGAAGAATCTCAGAGAGCAAAGACCTCCACCAAGGCATTAGCCGTGTCTGGTGGTGGACTTAAAGTTACCAGATCTGGACTCGTATCTGGAATCACCTATTTCAGAGGTAATTCTCAACAAAGCCCCTAAATCTCACCATGGTCGATAATCATCTAAAGTTCAATCAAAGCATGGCGTGCAGGAGTGATAGGTTTGTTTAAAATGATCTCCTTTTGATGCTCTTCGGTGTAGGGATCAGTGTCAAACCAGTAAAAAGAAAAGCAGGAAACTGAGGCACTCAAAAAGGTAGTTATTAAAAAGCCTTTATTATATCATTGATTATTTAGTAGGCTAACTGATTAATTAATTGTAGATCAAGAGTTTGCCTTGATGAAGACCTATGCGTTGAAATACGTTGGCACTATTTTAGCCAACTAATCATGTTATAATAAAGGCTTTTTAATAATTCCTAGCTTTTTGGGTATTTTTTGTTATCAATCATCTAAGGTTTACTGGATCCAGAGATGCACACCAAAAACAATTGCTTATCTCCTTACCAGATCAACAAACAAAACAGTGCCGGATGTAACTTAACATCCTTGGTGGAGGTAACAAAAAAAAAAAGTGAAAAGTTTAAAGAATATCACCTGATGTTTAACAAGGCGGCAGTAATTAGGAGATCATATCTTCTAAAGCTAAATTCAAGTGTAGTGTTTTGGTCCAGTTCAAGCAGTAAAGGTAGCAGTGCTGATGTTTGGCTGGGCAGTGTGATTGGGACCAGGACAGACAAAAATAAACTTGAGTGAAGTTTCTTATTGTCTGCACATACAGCAGTAAATCCTGGAAATAGTGCAGCATCTTTTCAATCGGCTCAAAGCTTCACAATAAACCCTGTGATAATAACACACAGGCAGCTGTCTTCTTCTCCTCTTTCCGTCCTCTCCATTACACACTTGCTCCCTTCCTTCCTCTGGTCAGTGCGAGCCCGGCCCAGGCCAGCTGTCCCCTTCTCTCAGTAGCACAAAGCTGCCCGCTACCCACACACCGGCGGCAAGGTCACTTTTCAAAAAACTTTTTCTGCATTTTTTTAGGAGGTGCCATGGTAGACATTTACTATTTGAAGTTTTGACATTCAGCATTTTCCTACTTTTCAAAGTGACAGAGAATATACAGTAAATACTAAAGTTTAGCCCTTTTTAGATGTTTATATCTAGTTTGTCTAGCCTTGTGGCCCATTTATTCTCCACTAGGGACACTACTACAAAAAGGTGAGCTACTGTCCCTTATGCCGCAATTTTTTATTTTTTATTTTTTTGTATTGGGCCCACATGCATCAAATAAAAGTGAATTTAATAAGATCAAGCCTGGCCACCACTTTTTTTGGACACCTTATACAGCGGGTAAAATAAGCATTGAACACATCGCTGCTTTTCTCAACAAATATATTTCTGAAATGGTACTGACATGAAAGTTTCACCAGATGTCGGTACCAACCCAACTAATTCATACTTACAAAGAAACCAAAACAAATAAATTCATAAAATAACTTATGCATAATAAACGACAATGACACTGGGAAAAGTCTTGAACTCATGAAGAAAGGGATGTGCAAACAGATTCTGTTCAAAACACAAAACAGAGCTGCCCTCTGCTGCCCTCTGCTGGTCTCTTTACCTGTTCCTTTATGGCAGTGGTGAAGTCATTATTAGAAATGTTCTCTTAGTCAGATAATGTTTTTAAAGGTTGTAAAACATGCAATGCTGTTCTAGAAGTGACCAAGATTGGTTTAAAAAGACAAATGAAAGCATAGTATATACCGTATATCTTCTTAAACCTCTACCATAATTGGTTCTATGTTTTGGCTGTAGTTTTAGCGTCGATGGGGTTGACAGCACCTCTACTGGTCATGGTATATTAATAAAAGTGTTTCTGCATTCCTATGATGATACCTCATGTCTTCAACCGGATCTCATAAATTTTACTTAATTTTTTGGGTTTGCAGAGTCATACATCAGTCGTCATCACTTAGGCATTTGTCCCCTTTGTTTAAGAATAATTTAGTCCTCTGTGTAGGACTTGGGGCCATTGTGACCACCTGAATAGCCCTTGAGTCACTGTTCTCTTGACCTTTTCCAAAATGTGAACACTGTGAAAGAGCCACTGTTTGTTTGGTTGTTTGTCCTCTCTGGGCCTCTGTAGTTATGTAGCTAGAATGATCATTTCAGTGAGGGCTCCATAATTCTTTAACGTACACATATCTTAAGCCACATTTGAAAAAACAAATATTGGGTTACCTTAAGAGTTATTTATGGTCTATCTCCAAAGAAATGTCTCCCTCCACAGAAATGCTTTGAAACACCTTATATCTTTAGTTGAATGTCACTTGTTCGTTGTGTTGCTGCTGCTGAGTCATATGATGATGGCGGTGCATGTCGTATTGAGAGTGGCAGTATTATTACCTGTTAAAGGCTGAAATAGAAGCTCGCTGCTGCTGCTGCTGACTCACACACACTGAAGAGATGACTCAAAAGCTTTCTGGTGTTCAGCCCAGAGACGGGACCCCATTAACGACAGGAAAGTGCCAAGTCAGAGAGAGAACTACTTTTTCCACTTAGGTATAGACTGCAGGAGCTCGATGGTGGGCATGTTTGTTTCCACTGCATCAAGTGTGGCGTCACGTCGGCTGGTGTAAAGTTGGTAAAGTTTTCCGGCCTAAAGATCATGATACTGCAGAATCTATGGTTTTGGTCATGGCTTTTTTAAATAGCAATACAGATTTGTGCAGAATGCAGAATTTGATTTTTAGTATCTTACCAACAGAGGCATCATGAGTAGATTAATTTTCTTTGTTCAGATCTTCTTTTTTCTATAGGATTGAGGTTAAGGTAGACTTTATTGTCCCTGTAGGGAAATTTGTACTCTGCATTTTAGGTCAGGGGAGGCCAGTGTGTGTACATATGCTCCAAAGTGTGGAGGAGGATCAGGTCTAGACGGATATTTTTGTGAAGACAATCATGTCTGGAGTTAGGTCAGGTAGTTGTACTGGGGATTGGGTTTGGGTTAGGCTGGATAACACATACACTATATTTCCAAAAGTATTAGCTCTCCTGCCTTTACACGCATATTAACTTAAGTGACATCCCATTTTTATTCCATAGTGTAATATGATTTCGGCCCACCCTCTGCAGCTATAACAGCTTCAACTCTTCTGGGAAGGCTTTCCCAAGGTTTAGAAATGTTTATGGGAATTTTTGACCATTCTTCCAGAGGCTCATTTGTGAGGTCAGACACTAATTTTGGATGAGAAGGTCTGGCTCGCAGTCTTTGCTCTAATTCATTCCAAAGGTGTTCTGTCAGGTTGAGGTCAGGACTCTGTGCAGGTTCAGCCAAGTTCTTCCACACCAAACTCACTCATCCATGTCTTTATGGACCATGCTTTGTGCACTGGGACAGTCATGTTGGAACAGGAAGTGGCCATCCCCAAACCTTTTGACAAAGCTGCAGCCTAGGTGCTTGATTGTATTCACCTGTGGCCACCGAAGTGATTGGAACACCTGAATGCAGTTATTTGGGTGGGTGAGCGAATATGTTTGGCAATATAGTGTAATTATACTGTCGAAATTTCTTTGTGCACCTGACAGACAAATATACTTCTGCACTCCACATCCAATGCAGAATATAAATATTATGAATATTTGAGGATAGAGAAAACATATTCCTTAAGTGGACAGTATGAACAGGCTTTTGCTCTCTGTCCAGATACACAATGTAAATGTCTCAAATTTGTTGAAAACACACCCACTTCTACTGTATCTGTGGAGCAGCAGTGGACATTGTCAGTACATAACACCCAGCTGTAGGCTATACTTGCTTGGTAATTAATTATAAGCTAATTCAAATAATAATGCAGTAGTCTAATATAGCGCTTTTCTAGACACTCAAGTTGCTTTACAATTTGGTGCATTATTCATTCGCTGCTCAGTCACACTCGGTGGTGGTGAGGTTCCTACTGCAGGCACAGCTGCCCTGGGGCCTGCAGCCTCTCCGACCACCACCGCACACAATCACACTAACACATTCAGGCAATGTGGGGGAAGTGTCTTGCTCAAGGACACAATGACAGTATGCAGTGCTGATAGCCGTAACATTCAGGTTAGTGGGCAAACATCTCTATCAACTGAGCTCCCTCCGTTCCTGCAGTCAAGGACGATTTCAGAACAAATTCTAGAGAAAAGTGCACATATGAAAAGGTCTTATACTAAATTTTATCTCTGTTCAGTTACTGTTTTAATCAAATATAGGCACATTTTCCAACAATCAATGTCCAAAAACATTGGCAACAACATGGCTGCTTTTTCTTATCCACCAAAGATCACAAGCCAGTGTACCTTTTGTGCCAGTCCCAAGCCAAAGTAATAAGCAAATTCCTGCACGCTAGGGGGCAGATAATTTTAATGTAACTAAGAACGTACATTATGTTCCTTTTTATTACTACCCCAGAGAAACAGGCATGCTTATGTTATATTATGTAAGCATGACACATATTTTTCTTTCTTATAAACACTTTTTCTCAGTCTGTGCCCACATTCGAGAACCCCCACACAAACTGTCCCTTTATCTCGCAGCATTACTCAGTCCTCTTTTTCCCTTTCCCATGGCAGCACCACAACAACAACCCTCTGTGCATCACCTATTTTGAGCGTCCACTTTCTCTTTAACTCCGTTGTCTAGGCAGTGTTAGAATGGAAAGGCCATTGTTATGTCCAAAAATCTCTCTCAATGATTGACTCTGTGACTCACGAGGAGTTCGAGGAGTCACCTTCAAACGAGGCAGCCCTTCCACAAACAATGAGCAACACCTCATTTATCCATTCTGTTTGGTGCACTCCCCAGCCCTCTGTCTCTTTGCACAGGCCCGCACGAGGACTGTACGCAGATGAAGCTGTTATGTAATTTGGCCCATCTGGGTTAATTGACCCTCCCCCCTACCTCCTTCCCTCCCTCCTCTCTCATTTTTCACCGCTGCAGCCTGTGATGTGGCTCATGCCGTTTGATAATCATGCAGCGTATTGTGGCGAATACAGAGGGGGAGACTTGGAAAGACATAAAAGAGCAAAAGGTGGATTTTCTGGAGGTGGAAAACCCATTGACATAATGTCAGTGTCTTTACATGCTGAGCTTAGACAGACATGTCAGACAGCATGATTAAGGCTTCTAACTAGACTTTTGTCTTTGTCTAGATTTAAAAGCAGCAGAGAAAATAAACTATTGTCCCCAGCGCTCAATTTAGGCCAATGCTGCATTTATGTGGTCTGGGTATTTAACAGCAATCAAATGCAAAAATAATAATAAATGCTAATACGCTTGGCTAATTTCACAATAACTTCTTGGAATTAGATAGCATTCAACTTAGCTAAAAGGAGAAAATTATTTAATGTTACACCTAATTTAACTTAAAGATACTTAATTTTGGACACTTTGCATTAATATTTCACGTTTTAAAGCTTAAAATAATATATATGTGTGGAAAAACAACTGGGGAGCTGTTACTTTGACTTTGCAGAGAACGCTTGGATTAGGTGCCTGTCGCCCCCTGCTGGCAACGGTGGGGAATGGACAGAGAATTAAATGGCTGCTTAAAAGCTCAAAAAAGTCGATTTCACATAATAGGAGACCTTTAACATCTTGGAAGACAATAACATGTCACATTAAGGAACAAAGATAACATTAAATCCAACTTGTTTGTGGCGCTAATTGGTAATAAACATGGCTATTTTAACAGCATCTTGGTATCTGATAGCTTTCAGCTCCTGTTAAACAGACAGAAGTAGCTATTGTTAAACCTGGCTTGTTGGTAGTGTGTTAAATACTAAAAATCTTGGCTAATTTATGTCTTAAGTATCCATTCATTTATCAATCAATGAATCTGATTCTATGAAACTGAAAGCACATGAACACAAAGTCAGACAAATTAATTTCTATCAGAACAACTCCTTAGTTTGAAGGTACATGAACATTACACATACTACTAGCTTTTTCTTTGTAATAATTTTACAACCAACAAACCAGTTAGCTAGCTGCAGAGTGACCCAAAATATGTGTCTTAGCCATCTCTAAATACTGGTTTTTATATTTTTCTGTAGGAGTAACTGTGCTTTGTCCAAAATCTAGCATGTATACAAGTAACAGTAGACTGACAATAAATAGCATTATCTAGATGTGTTGCTCTGATTTAGAGAGGAGACTAGTTATAATTGGACTGAGGCAGTAATCTTACATCCCTGTACTTGCTTGTAACTGCACTGAATGTGTTAAAAGAAGAGGGAAGGCAGACAAAAGTGCGGGAGGGGAGGTAGGTCGGTCGGGGGAGGAGGTGTTTGGGGCGGGGCTTAAGGAGACAGCGGGGAAGGAGAGTCAGGAGAGGAAACAGTGGAGTGCAGCGAGAGGAGTGAGCAGCACTGGAAAACACAAGTGGAGCTGGAACGCACTGGGATATGAAGTCCAGCAGGCATTTTGGAGGCACGGGACGCAACAGGGAAGCATTTTGAATCGGATCACTTGGGAAAACTCTTGGAATTGTTTTATTTTTTCCAGAGGAGACAATTGGGGAAAGCAGCAATGCAGGGCTCTCGTAAGGGTGAGTGCGAATGAACTGTTTCTTTTTCTCCTTCTGTAAGTTCTGGAGGGAAACTTTTTGTATTGCCATGCCACTTAAGCCAGCGGGAAGCCACTTAGGAGGTGTCAGCAGCGGAAATGCCTCCAGTCCCGTCCAAGGAGTGTGAATGGAAGGAGCCGTATACAAAAGTTGCTTGAGAGATCCATTCATATGCAAAACTGTGGTTCTTAACAGTGGAGGAAATTAGTTTAGGAATGTAGCAAGGAAAGACTGGAAAGCTTATAATGAAATGTTTATTGGCACATAGCGAATTACGACATACTGTATATAGGTAGCTTTATTGTTGCATCCTGGTGATTCACAGTCAGCTGTTTGGATGGGTAATGGTTTGAGTGGGCATACAGTAGCTCCTTGAAAAAATTTCAGCATTCACTAAAGTATATCTAGTCTATGCATTGACAATAACATATCAAACATTAGAAGGCTGTTTTTTTGTTGACCTTGCTCTTCTATGCAGTGAGTGTCCGATGTAGTCCATAGTAGACAGTGGTGCTGGATACATTATGCACTAAAATGTGTAAATGCACAGGTAGCAGATTGCAAATCAGCCTCTAAGAATTGATTGTCAGTAGATTATTTGTGCATTAAACCAGAAATGATGAATGCAACACTTCTGGTTTGCTACTGCATAAGCAATTTGTGCAGAATAATACTGCTAATATTACTTAAACATTGGGGCTCTTGTCTAAAATTATTGACAATAAGGTAAACACATAATTTATGTTTGTGTTATCTGAAACTTTTTTACCACTTTAAAAATAATAGCTTATTTTATATTAAACGGCAACACATCTCAAACAAGCTGGGACAAGGGCAACAACTGGAAAAGTAAGGATAACCATTAAAATAAAACAGTGGGAGGAACAATTTGCAGCTGTTTTGGATGTGTAAAATTGATTTGTTGACACGATCAGCTGAATATTCTTTAGACATTTGCAAACTGACCTATAACCTCTAGACTCTTTTAGTGTTTGAAGAACAGCTGCGATGTAAATGCAAGGCAAGTTCATTTGTATTGCACAGTTCATACACAGGGTAATTGAAAGTACTTTACAAAAAAAAGTTAAAAGTACATAGACATAGATTTATAATAATTATAATTAAGAATTATTAAAAATCTAATTAAAGGAGAAGAGTGCAGATAAAACACTTTCAATAAAGAATGGTGCTAACTAAACAGGCCACAATACATTTTCTATGAAGGGTTTAGCATTAACCACAGAATAGCGCAAATTATTATCAATCAATTATTTTAGCACCTGAAAACCAATCGACCACATGCAAGTAATGTCAAAGCCTGATTAGAAAATATTGTGTCCACATTCAGCTTTTTTATTTAACATACCAATTAGCATCTACATGTAGCATATAAGGCTGCATATGTATGTGTTTTTATGTCAGTTTTAATGTTATGCTGGACAGGTATTTACAGAAAGACCGCAATAGTTTGTCACTGCTCAGATTTAATCCATCATTCACCATAAATCCTGCTTTAATAAGTTCACTTGAGCAGCTGGAACTGACAATCAGATCTGGATGCCATTAATTCAGAGTAAATTTTAACAAAGATATAAACAATAACCTGTCTAAAAATGCTTAATTTAATGTTTTCAATTTGGTCCCTGGTAAAAATAAATGAGAAATAACTCAAACTATGTGCTCAGCATATCTGAATACATCACTCAAGGAAGCATCTACTGGCTGACCATTCTTCTTTCCACTGCTTTCTAACTTATACTTCCATATTTGTGGTTGGACATGACCTTTTCAGCCAAAGTGTGCCCCTTATTCAGCCTGTAAGAAGTAACTCTGGCCTCAAGGCTGGATTTGTCGAGTCCTATAGCGATGAGGTTTTTTTTTTTTTTTTTTTTTGGTGTGAAACCAGAGTTCTCTAATCTCGACCCCCTTTTCTAATCAGCTCATTACACACTGTGGGCTATTGATTTGAAATTTCAGCCCCGGAGAAGCTGTTCCAGGCTTTGGACAGTTGGCCTCAAAGGAAGAAAGGAGGAAAGAGGAGGAGGAGTGTTATTCTATCCGGCTTGTTCTCTCTCTCTCACACACACACTTCTGCTGGAGATAAGAAAGAGCATGAGCCAGCATTATATCTATTATTTGTAGCCGAACAGACAAAAAAAGCATGACCCACCACAATTTGTTTTTTTTATCCAGAGACTCAACAGGAATCTTTGTTTTTCTTTTGATGACAGAGCATTGTTTTGTCTTTTGTCTCCCTCATAATTACCCTACTTCTTATTCGCCCCAGGCTGCAAATTGTAGGCTCTCATCAAGTTTGTTATGGTCCTGGTGGTGTGGTGTGTCAGCAGATATTTTTTTATAGCGAGCTTTTTTGTTTTTTTAATGGCGGCTCATCCACTTTTAGAGGTAGTAGTAGTAGTAGTAGCTTCTGATTTGACGACGTCGAGGTTGAATTGCCTTTAAAACGTGCAACACGCTGGGAGAAGATGGTAATTATCCAGACAGGGGTTTTTTGGCAGGAGCAACCAAAGTGACGTCGTGGGCCATAAACACTGCAGCTGGGCACACAGGTGTTGTAAAATGTTGACGTAAAGCTTAAGTGTAAAGATGAGGAGGAGGAAAGCGGTTAGGTCATGGTTTGTGAAGAAACAAGATTAGATTAATTGAGCAATAGATGCTTCAGGCCATTGGCAACCATCGCAAGTGTTTGTATACAAAAATCTAAGGAGTTGTTCTTGTCAAGCTTCAGGATCTCGGTTGGAGCTCAGTTTGTTTATGTTGGTTCACTTCTCTGTGCAAAGTGTATGGAAACTTTGTGAGGTCATTGCTCCCCAGGCTCAAAGTAGCTGGGATAGGCTCTCACCACCCTGTGACCTTTAGCAGGATAAGAAGATGAATTACTGTAAAAAAAACTTGTGAAACTTATATTAAAATATTACACCAGCACCAGCTCCCACTGTTTTTCCACCTCCTCTTCTGTTACATAATAATCATGGTCAAAAAGTGTGAACTGTGTGCCCACTAACAATTAGTCAGTGTAGCTGGATGGCACTGAGAGACAATTTAATTACTACTTCTGGTTTGGGCTGTAATCAGACTTTTTCAAATGCATGTTAATGTCTTAGTGCAGTTGATGTCTAGTATTTTGACTTTACTGTTCAACAACACTGGCCAGGAAAATGCAACAGTCAATGCCGTCTCTGATTCAGATTTACACAAAAACGCTGAGGTGTAAAGAAAACTAGAGTAGTGTGAATAAACTGTAGTACCTATATTTGTCCAGCAAACAGCGCTGTGGGCCCCGCAAATGCTCTACACCACATAATGAGTGAACAGCAGAGGAAATATAACTCCAGTCTGCAACTTCCCAACTACTTTAGGGTCTTTGTGGTTTTCTGGAGCCATTCTCATAAAAATACTGATACAGATATTACTAACTGTACTATTACTGGTCTAAATATGAAGGTAGTTTGTGATCATTGCGGATTTAGAAAACTGAAACCCTGTTCTTGTGTTAAAAAAAGGCCAAAAACATAATTGAATCAATACGTCGTCCAAACGGCCCCTTAGTTAAGCTAACACGTGTAAAGGCCATTAATACCTTGTTTATAACTGCATGTATACAGCTAAGGTTGGCAGAAATGGCAGGTTATAGCCATTCGCCGCCTAACTAGAAGCTTGGTCGTTCGATCCCTGCTACCAGCATTGCATACTGCCATTGCATCCCTGGGCAAGACATTTCACTTTATCCACCTTGACTGTATGAATGTGTTAGTGTGATTTTGTTTGGTGGTGGTCTCTGTCAGTCTGCTCCAGGGCCACTGTGGCTACAAAAGTTGCTTACCGACATTTTTAAAAATTGCTTTAATACTACAATTTGTTAGGTTCAGCTCTCCATTTCTCTTTTTAACCTGAACACAATAAATGGCCACATGTTTTCAGATTTCGTATGAGTTCTGTTAAACGGTCTACAATCAAGATATGAGTCTGACAAAGCTACACATCCTGAATATTACAGTGCTTTTTCTCCTTTACACAGCGTCAACATCAAATGAAACGAGTGTGTGTAAGTGCAGAAAGAGGCAAACTGGGACACAGCCTCTTTTCATCTCCTCCTATTGAAGCTTCATTATTTGCCAGCGTTCCCAGCATATGCCAGGTATTTATGTAAAGCCTTGAGATGAGAAGCACTGAAGACTTCGGCAGCATCGGACATGAGAAAGACAGCCACAGCTTAGACCTGGCACATGTTCAGTTTACTATGTTTTCTGCACACTCGCTGTCTTTTTTTTTTACAATCTGTCCGTCGGTCTGTCTTTGCACATGTTATGTTCACCGCGTCAGATATTCTCTAAGATGAGCGGAGGGTGAATTATACATCGAGGCTGGCACAGTTGCGGCTTATGTAATAGCTGCTGCGAAACTCATTTGCCTGGCTGCATTTAGCATTTCGCTGGGTGTACGCGTGGGCGGCATTGTGTCTCATTGCGTTACACTGAGCCCATGTGCGCTCACTGATTTCACACTTTGTCATAGAGGCCGACACCTTTGCAGAATTATTTTAAGCGTTTGGCCTACTTTCCCCTATTTGAAGTTTAGTTGTAAGTGCAATCGGAGCCCTGCCGCTTCACACTTCACGTTTTGGGTCACGCTGTCAGTCAAAGTGCTTTCAGAATGAGATAACAGTGTCTTTTCTTAGTCACTCTCTGGTCCTCTGTTGCACTAAGACAATGGCCCGCTGCAGCAGGAGGGTAAGGCAGGGACATTTTGGAGGGAAAACCTCTTTGCAAAGCTGACACAATAACAACTTGGAACAATCAGACCAGCTGCATTTGCTATCGCCAGCTAACCCACTCTGAAGTTAAAATTAGCTGCTCTTTTATTGAAATGGACAACCTGTATTACATTGTTTACATGGCAGAGTTTGTAGTTGGATGTCATTGCTGGATTAAGGCATCTAACTGGATTTCTGACTTTTCTGAGTCTACACAAACATAGGATTATACTTCAATAGTTTAGTCCTCAATGCGCTGGCTAATATTGCCTTCCTGTGGTCTTTGCAGGAGCTCAGTTGGTTGAGCCGTTCGAGTGGTTGAGCCAGAAGGCTGACAGCATTACAAGTTTGTTTTTTCCCCATTGTGCCCTTCCTGACACAATCCTTCTCCATTTATACGATCATGGGACCAGCCCCAAGAGAACACTGGCTTGTGACCTGTAGCTGGATTGTAGCGCTTAATGCGAATAAACTTGGACAATTTACCCATTTAACATCGGCACAGTGGCAAAGTGGTTAGCACAAGAAGGTTCCTTCCAAAAAAGTTATAATAAACATGTCTTTATATTGCTCTAAAACACAGTACAAGACACCGTGCTTTTTTGTTTACATGTGTTACTCTGTTCCACCTCAACTCGAGTGAACTTTATACATTGAGTAATCACCCAGGTGTGTTACTCAGATTAAGAAATAGGGGGTTTATGTGTCTGTATGCTGCCATGTGAAAAGGTGGCTGAGGCTCAGTGACACACAGTAGTCCATGGATACAAGGCTAATTCCCTCGTCTGTACCACCGGCATGTGAGGTATTTCCACTGTCTGCCTGTCTGACCACTGACCGGCGCTGGATAACTGTCAGAGGATGGAAAAAGGACTGGAAAATTCACCACGACTCGTCTTTTTGCACATTTTGTACCCTTCTTTAATATCGTCCTGGCAGTTAATCTCTTTTACTGAAAATTATTCCCCTCATTATAATGAAATTGAGCATTTGGGTTTATGGGAGAGCAACCAAAGCAGGCATCAGTGTAGCAGTGAGTTGTATTGTTTGATTAAATCCATTACACGTTAGACTACTTATTACCTTCCTTGTCTTCAGATATCAGCACTTTATAGTCCATGCAATCCTCTGCAATGTGGCTGCAATGTGCTTAGGCCATTTGCTGACAACAGTAGACCAGACACTTATTTTATATTAACAGTAATGTATTAAGTTCAGGTAACCCAGCTGTTTTATGTAGTTATGAAATGAAAAATAAAACAAGTTGTATTTTCTCAGATGTGGAGCAGCTAATAATAATCTGTGCAATTTGTCTGATGACAGTGTTCACATTTTTGGGTCATGTTGTGAATAGCACTGACATTAATAAACCTTAAGGCATTTATAATTTTTTGTTTTTAGCATATTCTTGGTTTCTTGTTAAATCATTTACTGTGGCCACAAAGCTTGTCATGCCCAGATAAATGGAGAGGGTTATAAAGGGCACCTGGTGTAAAAACCTGTGTGAACCTAGTGCTTGTGTGAATGAATCACTGTGGCTAACCCTGAAAGAATGGGAGCAGCCTAAAGGAACTTTTTTAGTGATCAATTATTGCCCCCTCACCATTGTTTTGTTACCTTGCACAGCAGCTGATTGTCATGAAATTTGTGAGTTCACAAATAAACAAAATCCATCTTGCCATGCCCCTTCTGATTCGTTTGGGTCTGGACCAGTGGCCACTGGCCAATGGTGTGGCAGAACTGCCATGAGTGGGCAGGGTTTAGGTTTGCCAACAGCAACAAGGTCTTTTACCGATAATTGTTAACAACATGGCGATGCCGAAAAACATAAGGTATGCTGCTCTACATTTACAAAAACAGCAAAAGTCTTCTATCTATCTTTATTGTGTTGTTTTGCTGGCATAGCAGTTTGTTGTTTAGCTACGTAGCTGGCGCTTTATCCAATAACCTCCCAGTATAGAGCACAACAGTGCCCCTCTGGTGCCGGAAATAAGTTTCCCATTTATTTTCCCATAGGCTTTTCAGAAAATGTGTATATTAAGAGTTTAAAAGCTCGGTGAAGGCTAATCAGCTCTATGGTAACTCATGATGATAGCAAGAAGTCCCGTCACTTTACAAACATTTTCAACGGAAGCCATTCCAGATTTATGTAATGTTAGCAACTCTGTGCTAATGTTTTCTCATACTGGCTTTTGCCAGGTTAACTGTTTATGGTAAAGGGGTAGTATGGTTTGAACACCAGCAGAAATATTAGAATAACAACTAATAAAATAAGCTAATACTAGGGGAGACTAATTTCTTACACTTATGTTAACAAGGGACAAGCTTGTTTAACAAGTGTCATCATGTGACCCTGTTTACCTTAGTAAACGCATATGCTGGAGTCAACTTGTGCTTAAACAACAACTGTCTAAGTTTTTCCTTTATCTGACATTTATGTAAAAATTACTGTGAATTATCTCTGTTAATGCTTTGCTATGTTTTTGTCGTTTGCTGTAAGTATGCAACAGGTTTTTCAATATCTACATATCAGCAATTTTCTACCCTACACAAGTTTTAAATGGTTACAATCAATGAAAAAGCCTATAGGCAGATTATTCACAGCATGTTAATAGAAACTCTTGGTGAGTGGTTACACTGCTGTAGGGCGTCACAAATTATTAGACCGCTATAATTTGAGTTTCCTGTCGAGTGCAGCATACATTGACTCGAGGACCACACCATTATGCTCTTGTCGGGTCTAAAGATTAACTCAGCCTTTATTGTCCCTGTAACCTCAGCGCAACCTCAATTCTGTAACGAGCCCGGACCTCATTAGAGAATCTAATGCGGCTGCGAATCGGGCCATAAATAAATGTGTGATTGACAGCTTGTGTCCCCAGACGACCACCGTGTTTTCAGAGATTCACCACAGCTCCCTTGTGTCGCTGAGGTCCCGAATGAATAGGCTGCTGGCTGCTCCCGCCATCAATCCCCCGCTGGGACGAGCTCAGGGTTTGACAGTGGTACAGTATGATGGGGAGAGGAAGGCCTAGACAGCTCATTTTTGCACACAGAAAAGTCCATATTTTCGCTTGCGTTTGATTAGAACATGAGCTTTAAAATGCTCTCTTTTTATTGTATACATAGAATTGGTCTGGTAACTGTCTGTTTGAGTTGCAGTACAAACAATTGGAGAGACCAATCAGAAAACTGGGACCAACACAACCAACCAGAGCAACAAAGCTTCACATAAAGCCCACCATAATTTAGATAAACCATTATGATTACTAGGGTAGTTTTTGAAGGAAGATGGCTTTAATGGGAGAAGTTCGAGACCCATTTAAATAAAAAGACTAGGTCCGGCAAGGCTATAGTTGTTGAGTTACAAGTATATTTTTTCTGACTTTGACAAAGGCTAGTTTATTAGGATTTAGCAGAGCAAGTAAGGTAAGTTTAAAGCTGAACTCAGCCATTTTATTTTTTTAACTTAGATGAAGTGTTTCGGAGTTTGTGTGATGGTTAAATGAGTTGTTGTCAGGGGTGAAAGTAAGCCGGTATGGCCCGGCACCACGTACTGGCATAAGATTTAGAGGGGGTATGCAGTACCGGGTGGAAGGAGATCAGCTGTCCGACCGGTCTTTGCAGCTTTAACACACATTAGAAAGCAGCCGCGGACCGCGGTCGCTTGTATGATATAAAAAAAAATCAGATGCTAAAGCATGTGAACCAGGCAGTGCTTTATCTCATCATATATGTGTCTGCGTGGTTTTTAGTGGCTTATGACGAGAAGGCTTGGCTCGCAGTCTTCGCTCTAATTCATCCCAAAGGTGTTCTGTCAGGTTGAGGTCAGGACTCTGTGCAGGTTCAGTCAAGTTCTTCCACACCAAACTCACTCATCCATGTTTTTATGGACCGTGCTTTGTGCTCTGGTGCAGTCATGTTGGAACAGGAAGTGGCCATCCCCAAACTGTTCCCACAAAGTTGGGAGCATGGAATTGTCCAAAATCTGCTGAAGCTTTCAGAGTTCCTTTCACTGGAACTAAGAGGCCAAGCCCTGCTCCTGAAAACAACCCCACACCTTAATCCCAATTCAGTTATTTGGGTGGGTAAGTGAATACTTTTGGAAATTTAGTGTAAGCATGTGCCAGGCAGAGACCTATAGGCCCAGTCAGTCACCCACTCTTGCCTCCCACGCTGAATCCAGGCCAGATGCTTTGAGATGCTAAAGAGCCGACCTGTCACACTGTCAGCCCAGTCTCTAACCCAGACAAAACTCATTCTCCCCTCCTCTCTTCCTCCCGTCTCCTTCCCGCTCGTCCCGGCTCCACTCCTGAAAAAAAAAAAAAAAAAAGAAAGTGTGGTGCCTCCACTGCCATGGCAACACCTGCAAACAGAGCAAGAAGCGAATGGCTGCATCGGCAACAAGTCGCTCGTAAAAGAAAAAAGGAAAGAACTGAGCGGAACTGTTGCCAATTACCCTCGTAAAGGCTACATTTAGAAAGTTTACTTGTGAAAAATTCAGACAAGTATGTACAACTTTGGTTCAAAGTTATATTAAGCGTGTTACTGTGCCAAACACGACATTTTCTGAGTTACAGAAGTGGGTAGTATTCAGTTACATTTACTAATTTGTACTTCTAAGAGTAGTTTTATTGCAGCATACTCTTTACTTCTCCCTGAGTAATATTATTTTGAAGTAACTCTTATAGGGTAG
This sequence comes from Bostrychus sinensis, assembly GCA_020698575.1. NCBI lineage: Eukaryota > Metazoa > Chordata > Actinopteri > Gobiiformes > Eleotridae > Bostrychus > Bostrychus sinensis. The sequence goes on along the minus strand of CM036254.1, from coordinate 8,985,895 downwards.
CCTCAAGATCTTAAAAGTTTTAAAAAGGTTAAACATTTGGTGTTGTCAAAATCAAGGAATGTCTGTGAACAATCTCACTCATTCAGGCAAAAAAAAAAAAAAATCACAACAAAAAGGTTTTTAAAATAAGTAATCTGGCATTGTTTTTTAAAGTTGGTTGGTTAGTTAGTTAGTTAGTTAGTTAGTTAGTTAGTTAGTTTCTTTATTAAATTGAAGATGTTTCACCTCTGATCCAAGAGGCTTTTCTCAATTTCACAAATCAAGGCCTTAAAATATTAAATCTAATGAGGTATTGCAAGTTTTCAATTTTGTTCAGCTAGGCCTTAAATTTGTCAAATATGTTTGTAAGTTTTAAGTACACTTAATACTTCATTACTGAAATGTATGATTCACTTTTGTTTTAAGTTTTTCATTGCAGGATCGGCGTTATTTCATCTGTATTCGGCTTCAAAGGTGCTATGAGCAGTAAATATTTTTAATACTTCCTAACAATTACCCACTTCTTCCAAGATATGAGGTAAACATGTTTACATCAAATATTAGTTTTACTGATAACAATGGTACAACAAATTTATTCACACAAAAAAATTAATGATGTCTAAGTCGTTTATGTTAAACCTTGCATTGCCGATCATCCAATCAGAAAATCTGTTGTCCACAGACCATTGTTTTGAATTAGACTGCAGTACTATTTTCAGACCAGTAGAGTGCATATGCTGCTTCCAGTTCCTTTAAAGTAGTAAACGTGTACATTTTATACAGATTCTTGTTCTGGTATTGACGATGCTGGCATTAAATTTCAACCTAAATGGCATTAAAAAGTCTTAATTTTGTTTTGACAAAATCTGGAGCTACCCTGTCTTACTTGAGTACAATTTTTGGCTTCTCTACCCTTTTCTGTCCGAGTTATCAGAGTGAGAAGAAACTTGGCACTGGTTGTGGGATAACAAGGGCTGAATATGTTTTGCATCCAATCTCAAACAAAGCCAGAATGAGCACGTAAAGCCGAGCGTGGTGGGGGCAGAGAGGACCAGTCAGTCAGTCACTGTGTTGGAATGAAGCTCTCTTTCTCTCGTCATATCACCTCAGGTCGTCTGGCACAACTATAAAGCCTTGTTACTAAGGAGTCAGCTGACTTCACCACAATACCATTTAGCTGCCCGTTTGAAGTCCGACTGTAGCGATTTAGTAAGTAGATCCGTGACATATACATGAGAAAAGAAGGTTAAAAAGACTGACATCTGAGAGATCCGTGTTCTTGCCCATACTTGTTGCAGGTTTTGTTTTGTTAGACAATGCTGAAAATGAGTCACGCAGATGAAGGCTAAGGCTAAGTTTCTCTTTTTCAGATGTTCTTTTATGGATCAGGATTAATCAAGGAGGCCACCCAGGCTCTTTGTACGCAACTGAAACAAATGTGTGGTTAATTATTCAGGCTAATTGTTTGTCAGTTTTATGGGAAAAATCGCAGATGCCTCTGTTTGACCTTTTGTTAAAATAAAATGAAGCGTGTAAAGAGTGTGAATGTTCCCGTGTGCATACTGAGAGATGTGATCTGAGGAGCTGTGTGGAGGTGACCTTGGATGCATTTATCTCTGTGCTGGTCGGTGCGTAAGTGTGTAATGGTATGTGTCCTGACTTGACCTCCTCCATTAGTGATGCGTTTTTAATACTTACTCAGTGAGGTGCATCTTAAAGTGCTGGTTAATGGAAAACACTGATAGGTAGCATTAAAATGATCTGTGTTGGGACTGCTGTAATAAGTCATCAACTTAATGCTACAGTCATCACACAACATTTTGTACATTTTGTAAAGCATTATACATTTTTCTGTTCCTCAAGGAAAATGTCTTGTCTGACTCTTCCAATGCCACTGGGTCAACAGGTTTAGGAGACGTGAAAGGCCTTTGAGCAGCTCCTGCAGGCACCATCTCTAGAATTGAGCCTGTATTAGTTGTGGGTACTAGAATTAGCCTGGAGTGTGCATGCTTTTCAGTGATGAAACCAGAGCTCCCTGAAACACAAAGATGCCCATGATCAATAAATCAACTCAGGACTTTCTTGCTGTCAGGGAACCATGCTAACCTATACACCTCTTTAACATTTACCTAAAACATTTAATATAATAAGAATACATTTTTAAGCACAAAAATTATTTACTATGATCAGTATTTTGACACTAGTCTTGTCTCAATCTAAATTATTTTACTGAGAGCACGCTTGCTGATGGGTTTGCTGGGCCCCGGAGCAAGAAGGCTTCACTTTGCCCATTAGTATGCCCCCCCCCCCCCCCATGTCAACGGGCTTGAGACTTACCAGCAGCGCTAAATGCTGTTAAACGCAGCTTATTTACACCGTAATCATGGTTTACCAATTAGGGTTGAAAGGACTAATCATATTAATAGATTATAATTGAGTATTAAATCTATCTAGAGAATTTATAGTCTTGCTATATGGTGATACATGCTACATGGTAAGAGAAGAAGTTTCACTAACACAGAACAGTAAAGCCACTAAACAATAAAACAGATTGTCAGTTTGTTTTTTTATGATAAAAAACATCCTTAAGTAATATACTAAATCCAGCGGATCATGCATTTACGCACGCATCAATTGATTATTAATCGATTAATCGTAAAAATGATCAAATCGAATATCAAAATAATCATTAGTTGCAGCCCTATTACCAGTAAATATAAATGGTAACACTTTTACTTTACTAAATAAAACATGATAAAGTTAGAAAAATCCGTTCCTCACATGGTAAATGTGTTTCACACATATCAAAGCCACAGCAGTCAAGCTTACACTTTTTTAACACAATGGATCAAAACAAGAAAACAGAAGAGGTGGAGGGCCATAATAGATCATAATATATGTCTTCACTGTGTAGCCAGCAGCCAACAGTGTTCTGGTACCTTACTTTTAAGTCAATGTTTTGGGTGAAACACATCCCTTAAACAACTAGTAGCACAGGTTGCATCAAAAAACTGTAGATGGCCTGGTGTAATGTGCAGTGTGTACAGTTGTATGCAATAGGCCATTATAAATCTGACTGAAATTCTCTTGTTGGCAGGACAGTTGTATAAAAAACATTAAAGGCTCAATCCATCTAATAATTTTTACACACAACTGCAGCTTATCACTGATCAAAGTCTGCTCCAGAGCATTTACTTTTTACCTCTGCCAAGCTTCAGCCATGTTGCTATAATTTCCCAACCTCTCTGAAGATTACAGGAAGCTATTATTTGCCAAGAAATCACATAACGACTTGTTTAATATTGGGTGAGTGGAATAAATAACTCAGTATGCGAACATGTGTTAGAAGTTATGAGCTAATTTGAGTTAAAGGCTAACTGCATCCTGGTATCAGAGAGTGTATTACTCAAAGTGTCGCGCAGTGATTGGTGACCACCCAGTCCAGTGGAAACATTATCTGACAACATGGTTCTCATTATAGTGGTACTTTTTTGTCCTCTTCCATAAAGCGCCGACTCTGATCTGACAATTTTATACTTTCCACCTGTTGCTTGCCGCTTTGCACTGGCTTTGCGGCAGGTTAGTCACGCTGCTGAGGAGGGAATGAAACCGTATATATCTGCATCTGAGAGGAGCTGCTGAGGAGGGGGCCATAATAAAAGACGAGTGACAGGGGGAGGACTGTGGTCACAATCCAGAAAAAGGAGGCAGTGGACGCAGGAAGAGGATACGGTGAAATGAGGAGGAAAAGAGAGATGAAAGCAGGAAGAAGGCGGAAAATCGCTGAGGTTGGAAGCACTGATGGCTCCTCTGTCAGTGGTTAAGCTAAGGAGGGCTAGTATTTTCAAAGCAAATACCCTAGTAATATGTCACAAACTCCATATAATATAAAGCAATCTTGTGTATACATTTAACCCCAAATATACTGATAACCTGGTTCTGCATGAGCCAAAACACACTGCAGCCAAAGTGGTAAAGAAATGGTTGGAACAGGATCATCTTGAAGTCTTCAAGATCAGACCAGTCCAGACCTGAATCATCCAATTATGAGTTTATGGAGAAAGCTGAAGACCAAAGTATGGCAACGAAGCCTTCTAACATCAATGAACTGGAGATCTGTGGGAAAAAAAGAGTTCAAAATCCCAGTGGAAATGTGCAAAAAACTTGTCAAGCAACGGTGAAAGCTTTGCCATGAATTTTTGGACATGGACCCTTAAAATAAAATAAAAAAAAATTGCTACAATTTCTGTATAATATATTAACCACAATGTATTTTGACATTGAATGAATAATTTTGGGCTTAACTGTATTGTGGATAATGTTCTTGTGGGATAGGTAGTGTGCCTGCCAATGCATTTTTTTTAAAGATATCTGTTGTCCATTTTCAGGCTTTATTAGACAGTATACAGTGGAGTTGTGACAGGAAATCATGGGGGAGAGAGCAGGGAGAGACATTCAGCAAAGTGTCAGAGTCTGGACTCGAATCCACAACACCAGAGCAGGCTGTACTCGTATATGTGCCATGTACTGTATATGCACCGCAGCTCTGCCAACTGAGCTATACCGCAGCTCAATGCAGGGAACCATCAAAAGAACCTATAGGCTATAGCCAACAGGATACCAATTTATAATTTGGCAAGTCATAATTTAGAGCTATTGTCACCTGTATGAATCATAATCATTTGCAGTACCTCTTGCCTTCAGTCCAACTTAACAGAGTCCATAACAAAAAAACTCTTCAAAAGTTAGAACATCCTGCTGTTGGTGTGACAGGACTAGCACTGTCTATTTAACTGGTTATTAAAAGTTAAACTGAATTATTGCAACTCATTGTTTTGTTCGATGGACACTTCGACTGACTTAACGCGTCAGTGGCTTTTTATTTGCAGACAGATACTTCATTGCAACATTTCACTAAAGTATTCTTTCCTATTACCAGAGCTGTCAGATCTGTACTCCTCAGACATCCACATTTAAACATCCAAAAGTGTCTGGAAAGAAAAATCGAGGAAGAGGGAGCAAACACAAATCTTTGAAGCTGACACCGGTAAAGTGTTCAGAGCCTGGCCGCAGACAGAGGACGGACATCTCACCTCAGATACAAACTGATGTCTGCCTTCACTTTTCATTTTGAGATCTTAAGGCGCTCAGATCCTCAGAGCCAATGGGTGCTCACCAAATATGTCCAAACAGGATTAGATGCTCGATTTTCCCAAGGCCTCTTTTTGCAAATACCTGGCATTGGAATTCCCCGTGGCGCATCACCCCCACCCTGCCAGCCTTTTGTTTTCTCGAGTCTCCTGAACAGCTCATAAGTTGCACAATCTAGAATAATGGCCTTCCTCTTGTGACCAATGCTAGGGTTATTAACAGACTTACCTTAACGGGATTTTCGGGGGCACTATCTGGGAACCGCTTTCTTGTTGCTTATCCTTTAGGTGTTAGGTGCGTTTTCCGCCTTCTCGACTTTGAAGCTTTGCCTTTGAGCCACGCAGCATCATTTAATAGTCTTAGTGCTGCAGGTTGCAGTGTAAAGTGTCCCCGCTATGACCCGTCTGCGCTGACTGCTGTTTATTTTGGAGCGCAGAATCAAATGCCTCGCTGCCAAGCCTCCGAACCATCTCAGGCACTTGAGACGTTTGCTATTCTTAGCCGCGGAGATGGTTTTTCCTGCGCTGACAGCAGAGGTGGATGTGGCTAATGAGGAAGAGCACGAATATTTTCACTCTGACATAGGAATTCAAGAGGGCTGGCCTTCATTAACTAAGTTTACAGTCACCATAGCTCGATTAGGCCATATAACTGGAGCTCTGTCTTTGTCTGAGTTTGCATGCATATGGAGAGAGTCAAGCTACTGGGTTTCCTGTCTATTCAGTCAGGCTTTTTGTGTTTTTTTATAATGAATAGAGCTTATAAGCACCATTTAAAAACAAATTAAAGAAGCAATCATGAATTCTGACTTGTTCGTAGCACTAACTGCTAATAAACTCAGTTATTTAATTAGCAATATGTTGATTTGCCTTAGAAAAGAGGGCAGAAGCAAATGCGAATAGTTAGTAAAAAGATAATAAACTTCTAATTTACTCACTTAAACATCACTTTGTTCATAAATATCAATGTTAGCAATAAAAAGGTTAAAAAAGTAGGAAAAAAGTAAAGCTAAGGCTAACTTGTTTTTAGTGCTAAATGCTAATGAGCTAATTTAACAATAACATATTGGTATTAAATTAACTCATTAACATTCAGCCTTGGCTAAAAAGCGTAAAGACGCTAATGTTAAATCTGACTTATTTGTTGGACAAAATGCTCATAAACTTGGCTAACCTTATCACAACAAATTGAGAGCATTTGGGTAGCATTTAGCTAGCATTTAATTTAAGAAAGAGCAGAAATTAACATAAAATTTGACTTGTCAGTAGCTCAAAACGCGAATGAACTCTTAATTTACCTAATATTCATCAATTCATTAATACATATCACTGTAATCGCAAAAATCAAACAAAATGGTTGCACATTACCACCCCATATGTTAGCGTAGATACATATAAAGTTTGTGTACGTTAAAAAGACATAAAACAACCCATAGAAAAGTTAGACAGAGCCAGAACAACAAAAAATATGTCTTTGTTGTCTAAAATTAGTGTTTTAGTGCTCTAAACACCTGTCATTATGTTTTTCTCATTTGTTTACATGTGTTACTCTGCGCCACTGCCCAGTCCAGATTATGTCAAGGGTGCTAGATGGAGTAAACTGAATATATGCTGTAGTAGTCAAATATTAAATTACATTATCCAAGTGTACTGCCCCCATCCAGTAACACTATGATATTGACATCCATTTTTTTATCAGACTAATGCATTAATTCAGATTTCTCTTCTTGGATATCGCTGCAGAGTCTGACGCAGGAATGCAGGAGGCCTCCTACGACTTGAGTGAGCAACATCAGAAGGGGAAATTAGCTTTTTGGGATTTGATGCCCAAGCAGCCTGAACAAAAGCAGCCCCCGGAGGTCACAGGGGTGGGAGGAGGAGACAGGACCGACCAGAGCCGCTCCCCTGCGCTCACCAGGGGGGTCGAGGGGGCAGAGGCGTAGGGAGAGAAGGGGGTCACGCTTCACCGTCTCTGGGGCTAGTTAATTCTATTATCCCTGCCTCAGAAGTGCTTGTCCAGAGCCGGGGGGAGAGGAACAAGTGGAGTTTTGGTAAAATCAGGGTGAAAGGTTGTGATTGCTCTGGCATTAGAAATAATCACAGAACGCAAATAACTTTATCTCCTCCAGTCATGGGTTCTCATGGGCTGAAAAATAAAATTTACTTATAAATGTTTAGCTGGGGGTTATAAGCAGTGATTTCTGTAAAGAAATGCCATTAATTTCAGTTTAGCTTTAGCTGATGTCATTTGAATGCAGAAGTAAGCTCTAGACTGGTTCAATTTAATTAGTTTATTATCTCCAAGCAGCTTTGTATAATCATTTTAATGAATTACTCACTGTTCTTTGACTCTGCTTTCATCTCCACGTGGACTTATCTGCTCTCCCAAAAAATGATTATCGCTTGTGAAAATGTGCTGCTGATAAAGGGTTGACTTATTGTTGGCAATTGATAAGATCTTAGTTCAAGTTAAATTAAATAAGTCTCTAGTTTAACACTGTGAGTTTAATAATAATGCTTCGGTTTTTAGTTAGGTCACACTCGGTGGTGGTGAGCTATTTCTGTAGCCACAGTGTCCCTGGGACAGACTGACAAAAACATGGCTGCCTTTTTTGCGGCTATGGCCTCTCCAATCACATTAACACATTCATACAGGCAAGGTGGGTGAAGTGTCTTGCCCAAGGACACAACAGCAGTTTGCAATGCTACTGCTGCCCTTAAAGTCACAATGAAATTATGATGATTTTTGTTTATTTAAACATAAAATATATATAGTAAAATTTTGTGTGTGTATATATATAATTTATTTTTATGTTTATTTTAAAGACAAGGATTTAAATCTTATTTTTATGTTAAATTTGAGTTTAGAAGAAAAACTAGAGCATAAGTAGTCGCTACATAAAGTAAGTAAATGTGTAATTGAATAGTCATGAGGGACTATGACAAAAAAGCCCAGGGGTAACAAAAAGGGAGAGACAAAAAAGGTTGGGAACCAGTGTTGTACAGCTGTTCTGTTCAATATTGATTGATTATAAAAAGATAGAAAGAGGAGTCTGGTTTATCAGCCAGTGCCAGTCGCAGTTGTACTGAGGGAATCACAAAGTGCAGCTTTGGCTAAACCTTCTAAACTGAGTTGATTTATAGTTTTATGATTAAAGAACTCCTTCAGTTTGTGTTTGGAAGTGAATACTCCCATACCAGAGATTGATTAGTAACTAATTGCTTTACATTGTGTCCCCTTTTTTTGTCATTGTCCACATTGTTTCTACTTCTGGGCCTAATTGATTTGACCCTTTTTAAGGAAGTTTTACTGCTTCTGTTGTTTACTGCTCCTTTGGCTCTGCTCGGTCAGTGCGCGGTAAGTTGACCTCAGCTTGAAGTTAGTTTTTGTCACTTTACCCAATACTTTCCACTTACTGTTTTAAGGCACTGTTAATTTAAAGTATTGATTTCTGCAGCGTCTTATTACGCCTCGGTACAATAAACCTAAACCACCTCAGCTCCACCTCACCCTTCCCATGTTGTTTTCCAAAAGGTAACTCAAACTTAAACATCTAGCTTTGAGTTCAGCCTCAGCCTCCTCAGCATTAGTGTCACATGAATAGATCGTATTTCATTTTGCGTACCTTTTTTCTATATTTCTTCTATTTCTCTCTCAACAGAATAGCGACACTTTCTGTATTATCAGCTGTTATTAACCAGCAGCCAATGGGAACATCTCTAACTTGAGCAAACTTTTTTATTCAAGCATATCATTAGCCAAAGCTTCTGGTATACATTGAACATTTTTGCCCATTAAAATCTTTAACAATGAGGGCAAGATAGCTTCCTGCCTTCTTTCACTTTCCTATTGTGATATGCTATAGCAAAGAGCTGTCTTCAAATAAAAACAATTAGCTTTTAAATGGGGAACCATGTAGCTTTGCTCGTTTCTTTGCTGTTTTGGTCAAATTTTTCTCCACAACTCTGGTTGACTCCTGTGTTACCCCTCGCTCGGTTTGACTCTTATTTTCTCCTCCTCGTCTCTGTACAAAGGTTTCCTCTGCCTTTTAGCCGTTCTGCCATGATGAAAAACTTAGAAATAAAATCATTTCTAGCTTCTTTTATGGCTAATAACCTTAAGGGGCACCAAGTGAGTGCTCCCATTCTTGCAAGGTTGTTTTTTCTGGCAAGATACGCCAGGGGGAGATGCAGGCGGCTTTATTAATCATCCATTTAGCCATCTCACAACTCAGAAATGGTTTATTTAAAGTTAAAAAGTTACATTGTCCCCCTTTAATGTGTGTAGTGTTGGTGTGAAGTTGTGTGAGCGCTGGCAGACTGTGCGCTCTCGTATCTGCTGTGGATTATTCCTCTTGGCCAGACGGATTTGGGCTTGGCACGGCAGGATGAGTGTGTGCCCCCTCGCTGCCCCCCTGGCAGCTCACTGATTATACGATCTGCAAATGGAGCACTTCATCTGCCATGGCTTCTTCTGTGAATAATGTGTTATCTGTTTTTCGGAAAACAGAGAAGGCCAACGTGGCAGCAGTCAGCAAAACTGTTATGTAACAATTGCAATTTATTTTGGCACTTGATTGCTGTGTTTTTTAGGTGTTATTAATAATACTAGAGAGAATTAAGAGCGTCCCCACAAGATGTATATTTTTAAAGAAGGATGAGTGGTTTGCCCCTAGACAGATATTTCTTATAAACATCAAAACGTACTTGCTGCTAATGAGTTTTGTGAGCAGTAATACTTCTAAAATCAATAAATAATTTGTCTTCAGTGGCTAAAATGGCTTATGTTTAAGTGTAAAGTGCTTCAAAAAGTGTATTTCAATTGGAGTTTACATGTCTTCTGCGTCCGTCCAAAGACAGGCATGGTTTGGTGAAGTGGTGAAAAAGTTAGCCTTAGTTTCAGACATGGCGTGGAAGCTGCCTATCAGTATGCGAACCTCTTAACACAATATTCACATTTGCATAGTTAAGTAATTGTAAAGATATTTGTCTTGTAGACGTCGCGTTGCATCAGAATATGAATGAGTTTAATCAGAGCTGTGCAGATGTTAAGTCTTGTGCAGTGTGCAGATAATCTGGTCTCCCTGCAGCGCGACATGATGCTCTGGAGGAAATTACTTTTATCTCACTTTTAGGTCTCTTTTCTCTGTTGGCAACTTGTTTGAAATTACTTTCATTTTTCCTTTCAGAGGTTGTCACAGTGAATCACCCGCCTCCATCTCCCCCGTCCTCTGCATCCTCTTCTCTCAGACCAATTCATTTCATATCCAGTGTTGCCAAATTAGGCCAGTTGCTGGTTTTTAAACACCTTGGGCTGGAAAAAAATGGCATTTGTCTGGTTTATAAAGTTTGGGCTGCTTTTTACAACATTTGTTTTGTTTGTTTTTCTGAACACCATATAAAAAAAAAATAGGTGTCATTTTTATAGCAAACAAAATAAAAATACACATTTCAGCAAATTGCTACATCTTCCCATTCAACGTTTCATTTTGGTTAAGTTAAGGCTATGTGGTTGTCTTCTTTGTGTTCCTTTTTTCTTTTAAATATTTATTGCAGCTGTAAAGTTTTATGGTCTTTCTTAGGTATAACAGTTTTAACATTTAACATTTAGTGGTTGTAATTTGGGTTTTTATTGTGTTGGGCTTGTGTTTTATGTTCTGTTTGGGCTGGAAACTGTCAGTCTGAAAACCCTCTTCATATTCTTTTTTACTAAGAACATTTTTTTAAGTAAGTCATGCCACAATAAGCTGTTGAACGTTGGTTAGTCTATTTTTTGGAACACATAAAATGCCGATCATGTACAGCCCATTACTACTGAATATGAGTTTTAGTAGGATATTTGGGGGCTTTAACATGACAGTGAAATCAGAACCCCTCATGATTATTGCATGTATAAATAATATAAATAAACTAATGTTTTTCTTGTCTTTTGTGTCCTCAGAGTGTGTGGTGTGTCTGACACCGCCCCAGTGCCATGGCTCTGGTTCAGGCGCTCCCTGTGTCCGTGACTGACCGCCCTACTTCAGGTCTCGAGGTCCAGCAGCAGTGTCGGCCGCTCCCGTCTCCCCCGGGCCCCTGCTCTGGCCCCTGCAGTAACTCCGGGACAGCCATGGGTTCGGTCAGCAGCCTCATATCGGGTCGGACGTATCAGGAGAGACACTGCCGCGCCGCCAGCGAATTCTCCACCAAACCGCGGCGCACCACACCGGCCACGAGCTGCTTCCGCCTTCCAGACAACACCCTCCGCAGCGGGAGCTCCCTGGAGCAGCTGCTGGTCATCTCCAACCACAGCCAGCCTCAGGCCCAGCTCCTGCCCCCTCCTCTGCCCACGAAGAAGCACCCGCGGCCGGGGAACTCTGCCGGGACAGGGGGCGGTGGAGCACCAAAGGGAGCAACAGGAGGGGCGACTAACGGGAACTATGGCTATGCCGGTGAAGAGGTGGTGCTGGGAGACTGGAACGATAATGTTGTATTAGTCGCTACTAGTCCCTGCAGCGATTCAGAGGAGCAGAAGGACAACAGGGCTCTGAATGGCAACATAGGAGGACCCCCTCCCAAACTCATCCCAGTGTCCGGACAATTGGAGAAGGTAATGGACATCACAATTATCCATGCAGTAAACTCTAACATTACAAAGCTTTAGGCTAGCCGGAAATCCTAATTCATTCCAGATTAAAACGACCTTGGAAAATTGAGAAAAATCTGACACAACCCACTTTGTTTATCCAGGCTTGGGACAGAAGCAATAGCCTGGTGAACCAGATTGTCCTACTTTCTTTTCTAAAGCAGGAGAGTCTGGTTCCTCAGCCACAGCGAACCGTTTCCCCTCAGTTTATTTGGAATTGGCCTATCCGGGACCAGATCTTATGATTCATATTCATAAGATCTGCAGCACATCTTCTAAATACAAAAGCAGAGCAAATTTAATAATTTCTCTCACCCGATTAACAGCATTTAGTGCTTTTCTTTTATCACCTGTTGGTTCTGCTGATTCTGCCTTGTTATTGTTTTTTGTCTTGCTGCTATTTTAACAACAGTAAACTCTTGTTGATGTCCAAGGCAACAACCACATTGAAACAAACTGACTTTTTCCACAAGTCTTTGTACAACTGGCTTCTGCTGCTGTCTCCGTTTAGAAATAAGTAGCCTACAGAGCTGCTCATAAACCGACATATTCTGGTGTTTTATGGCAAAACCGGCAAGAATCCACCACATTTGTTTGGGTCAGGGGTGCACTGCTTTCGTCCTACTCTTCCTTTCTTTCCTTGGTTACTCCATCTGTGATTGTTCAGTCCATAGAAACTAAACTTACGCTAAGAAATACCAGACTAACTTCTTTGCATAAAATAAGAAAAGAGTTTGTCTGGCTGGCCTGGCTAGCTTGCAACATCTTTTTTCTATATTTGTTCTTGTACAGATAATAGAAGAAGCCATAGTCAGCCAACTTTGACCTTTAAAAGACAATATAACTTTAGGAAATTAATTAGTCTTCTATTATAGCTCAGATTTTTTGGGACTTACATTAAACACAAACTACTCAGCTGCAGTTCTTATTCCTAGACTGATTTTAAGCCGCATGCATGTTTCCTCTTTCGTGTGCCGGCCCGGGTTATGCCACATGACGTGAACTTCCTAATTGGCTATTTATTGCCATCGACCGAGAGAGAAGCTTAATCACCTCCTGTCAGGCTCAGATGGATCGTTTGACAGCTCCTCACCTTCAGCCACACAAAGGGATCGATGTCAGAGCTCACTTACACACTCTGACATATTTACTGGAGCCAGAGGAAGATCATTAGGAAAAAATGCTTAGAGAATAGACACAGGGCTCTGTCACCTCTGTGTGTGTCTCCTCTTTCTCTGTCTCTCTCCTCGTATGGTCTTTAATCACATTTTCTCGTCTCGTTCGCTCATCCGTCTTTCTGTCTGGCGTAGATTAAAGGGAAATTCAAAAGAAAATTGTTTAATAATGAAGCGTATGAATATTCATTAGGTGAAATTAAAGTGATCCGAGCCTTGAGGAGTGACCTGCCGCCGCATCTCTCACCCCGCTGTAATGAGTTTGATCCTAATTAGTGCAGCCTCTGAATTTATTAGTTACATATGTTTTTTTTCAGCAGTTTATTTCTTCAGCATTTGTTTTACTGATACAGTTCAACCACCATAAGATTAATCAATTAATTAAAGATTTTTCAAGAAGACAAAAAGATCCTGGGTTGTCCTGGAGTGGCCTTCTCAGTCTCCAGATTTAAATCCCATTGAAAATCTATGTTGGGATTTAAAGAAGGCAGCGGCAGCACAGAGGCCATCAAACATCACTGAGCTAGAGGCTTTTGCAGGTGAAGAATAGGCAAAGTTTCCAGACCGGAGGTGTAAGAAGCTTGTTAGCAGTGACCGAAAACATTTGTTAGAAGTTATAAAAGTAAAAGGATGCTCCACAAAGTCCTGAAGCTAAGGTCTGAATAATACTGCCCATGGCCCTCTGTTAAAAGAGTCACATTTTTCATTTGAATTTCAAAGTTAAGTCAAAATAACTCAAATATGCAACAATAAATAGATTTTGTAATTTTATTCTCAGTATCTTTCATTCACATGTAGGGGTGTTAACGATACATTTTTGCAACAAGAACGATGTTGGCTGATTTAGAACAATACAATTCGATACAATTCAACACCTTCATAACGATACAATTGATACAACAACTTTTTGCCCCAAATTCTGAAAGTATACTCTAAATCTAGCATCGCCACTGGGGTTATGTCCAGCAGACAGAGAGTGAAGAAAAGTTGAATACAACTTTAGTTTTATTTCATTTAAAACACAACAATTACATACAAAAAGACAGCTTTTTTTATTTTAACATGCACATTTCTAAAATCGATATTTCGGATATTATGGATTTTTTCCCCCAATATATCAATATACACATCCTAGAAAATGATACGACTCATAGGAATAAAAAAATGGATACATCGATATAGTAACTGTATCATTACACCTCTTATAAAAAGGCTAAAGAGACAGAAATTTTATTCTCATTATCTTTAATTCACATCATTATAATGTCTTTGAGGTGAGGAAGGTTAAACATTTCTGATTGCAGCTGTGTTTGAGACATATTCCAAGTATTGTCTTATGAACCAAGATGTAACAAAAAGCAGTGGATTTATATTTCACTGTGCATGTCATTTTTTTTCTAGGGATACAAAACATCACTTTTTTTCTGACTTTGTGTCCATGATTTAGTTTGGTATGGTGTGTTTACTGTTACAAACTGGACTATGCCTTCTCCTATTCAGAAACATAAATAGTGTGATGAACATTCTTACTCTATGCCTCCAGCTTGATTATAGCTGTAACAATAACTGGATTTATCATGTCATAAATCTTTAATATTAGGCCTCTTTCACTTATGTTTTCCACATGGTCCTCTTCTTTCAGAATATGGAGAAGGTGCTGATCCGTCCCACCGCGTTCAAACCTGTGGTCCCCAAGAACCGCCACTCTGTGCAGTACCTGGCTCCGCGGCAAGGGGGCGGCAATCTGTCTGAGAGCCAGGGCAGCTTAAACCTGCTGCTGCCCCTCGGAGGGTCCAACAGCATTAACACCAACGCTAACACAGCTAACATCACTAACACCACCGCCTCGGCCCCTGAAGAGAAGTGTGGAGGTCGCAACGCTCGCAGCAGCCAGTCCTGCTCCATGTCGGACTCTGGCAGAAACTCTCTGTCCTCTCTGCCCACGCACAGCAGCACCGGCTACAGCCTGGCCCCAAGCGAGGGCTCCAGCTCGGGGTCAGGCTCTGGGGGCCAAATGGAGCCGGTGTCTGGCCTGAGCAGGAACACTTCAGGGGGCAGCGTGAGTCACGGACACACGAACTCGGACAGCGGGCGCTCCTCGTCCAGTAAGAGCACAGGGTCGGGGTCAGTCAGCGGGCGCGGGCAGCCCCTCTCGGACAGCGGCTCCTGTGGACACTCCCCGCCACCTGTGGAGGGGTACGAGGGCGTGGTCAGGGAGCTGGAAGACAAACTGAGGGAACGGGACCTGGAGCTCCAGCAGCTCCGGGAGAACCTGGACGAAAATGAGGCTGCTATCTGTCAGGTGGGATAGCAAATATAGCTGTTTTACTAAGAACATAGTTCATAACATAACACTAGGGCTGGGGGGCCATTCATATTTTGTTGCCACCAGTTCTTAAACGATATCTGGTTTTCAAAACCGGCTCCTGAGCGATTCTTTTTCTGATATCTGTGGTGAGCTAATTCATCTTCTACAATCATAAAACACAATAATATTGAATAAAAGCTTTAAGTTAAAACCAATAGTTTTTATGATTTATTTTGTGTTATTTATTTGATTCATGCATGCAAAGGAACATTAACAATCGATACCAGTAATATTGTAACTTTTATTTCGATACCACAAAGGTATTGTTTAACACTACCCAGCCCTACATAATAGGGCTGAACAGTTAATCGAAATTAAATTGAAATCAGCCCTGCTACATAACACACTAGGAATATTTATAGTTATGGGCCCTGGCTTTTAGCTCTAAAAGTTACCTTCATTCATATTAAAGGTGTATGAAGAGAAGCAACGTCGGTGTGAGAGAGAGATGGAGGAGCTAAGACAGAGCTGTGCCACAAAGATGAAGCAGACATCTCAGAAGGCTCAGAGGGCTCAGCAGGTTCTGCAGCTACAGGTACTTAAACAACTTCATGTACTGTCTAAGAAATTATAGGAGTCTAACCACCTACAGAGTACAGAGAGACAAGAATAAGAGCTTAAAATTGAGGAATGTCTTAATAAGCCCATGTGCACAGGTGTTCCAGCTGCAGCAGGAGAAGAAGAAGCTCCAGGAGGACTTCTCCTCTCTGCTCCAGGACAGAGAGACTCTGGAGAGGAGGTGTGCCACCATCCAGAGGGAGCAGACCCAGCTGGGACCACGGCTCGAGGAGACCAAGTGGGAGGTGAGGGATCTCTGTTTAAGTAGACAAACTCTATTACCTAGAGAATTGGCCACTTTTTATTGCTTAGTTTGGTTTAAGTTTGTAATTTTGAAATATTCTCGTTCCTCTCCAGGTATGTCAGAAGTCCGGAGAGATCTCCCTCCTGAAGCAGCAGCTGAAGGAGATCCAGTCCGAGCTGAGCCAGAAGGCAGGGGACATAGTAGTTCTGAAGGCCCAGCTGAGAGAGGCCCGGTCCGAGCTCCAGTCCAGCCAAGTCCGCACCCAGGAGGCCCAGACCGCCCTCCGGACCAGGTCTCTGGAGCTGGAGGTGTGCGAGAACGAACTGCAGAGACGAAAGAGCGAGTCCGAGTTGCTGAGGGAGAAAGCGGGACGTTTGGAGGAGGAGTCCAAACGCATACGGGACACTCTGAGCAATCACAACGCTCCGTCTCTGAACGGGAACGGGAAGGGACAATGTATGAATCTGACCGTCCAACAGGGGAGAGGCGTGACAGGGAGAGGCGGGCCCAGTCCCTCTGTGTACCGGGATGGGGAAGACGCTCATCTGGTTTGGGGAGGAGAGAGCGACGAAGCCAAGGCTCAGAGGCAGAATGTGGAGGCTGTGCTGGCGCTCAGACAACAGGTACAGCCCCGTGTCTGGTCTCAACTAATGTTTACAAAAACAAGACTGTGAAGGCTCTGATAATGATAATGTTTGTTTGTGTTTAGGTGGACAGACTGAAGGCTGAGCTCATGTACGAGCGACGCACCAGTGAGGAGCAGCTCTCACGGTTTGAGGACGAGAGGAGG
Source organism: Bostrychus sinensis (assembly GCA_020698575.1). Taxonomy (NCBI): domain Eukaryota; kingdom Metazoa; phylum Chordata; class Actinopteri; order Gobiiformes; family Eleotridae; genus Bostrychus; species Bostrychus sinensis. Next base: position 8,969,006 of record CM036254.1, on the reverse strand, counting down.
GTGTGGCAGGAAGAGAAGGAGAAGGTACTCGTCTCAAAGTTGATTAATATTACTCAGAATAAAGCCTCCTGACACTCTATGGTTTCTGCAGTTTTATACATTTATTTCATGAATTAGCCTATGTAGCTAGACTAGCCTCCTGTAGCTCTTTTGTCCTCATGCTTTTTCAGAGGTGGGTAGTATGACTTACATTTGCTCTGTTACATTTCGGCCCTGTCCCAGTACTTGCACTCTTGTGTCCTTTAAATGCGCATTCACGCTGGGGGGTACAAGTGCATAGTGTGTCCCAAATCTCTTCAGTGTTTGGTACCACCCTTCGCCACGCACTGCCAGTGAGTGTGGATCGATGCAGACTTTGCTGAAGCATATTACCCACGATTCATTTCATTGTGATGTTTTCAAACTATGCTGTGTTTGTTTCTAAGCAATTTAGTAGTGAGCATTAACTGGCAAAAATGAAAAGTAATACAGTAACAACTAAACTGCAAATAAAAATGTAAATGAACATACCTGTTGTTTCAGTAGCAAAATTATCAAACTATCAGCTGTTGTTACCTTTTAGATAAATCCAGCAGAAGTTTAGCAAACACCGCTAGCAGACAGCACTGTTTACTGTTTATTAAATGTTTTTGCCTTGTGATTTTCATAATGCAAGTGTTCAAGAAGTGTGAACTGTCCCAGTTCTCCTTTTTAACACCCCTGGACCTTTGTGCACTCTTGCATTTTCAGAAAATGCACACTTCGACAAAGTGTGTAGTGTTAGTTTGGTACAGGGCTGTACTTGAGCAACTTTTTGAATAAATAGTACTTCTAAGAGTAGTTTTATTGCAACCTACTTTTTACTTTTTCTTGAGTAATATTATTTTAAAGTAACAATACTTTTAAATACAATTTTGGCTACTCTACCCACGTCTGTATGTTACCTTTGTATTGGTTTCAGAAGCTCTATGTTGTGCTTCTTTGCCTTACTCATTTTTATTGTTTATTGTTGGCTACTCTCCCCACCTCTGTGTCTTTTGGCGAGATTTCTCACCACCAGTATTTACTCTCATTATATTTGCACCTTTTTACTCTTTTTTTACTAACTTTTTTACTAACAATTTTCTTGTACAGGTGATCCGCTACCAGAAGCAGCTACAGCAGAACTACATCCAGATGTACCGGCGCAACAGGGACCTGGAGAGGGTGATGAGAGAGTTAAGTTTGGAGCTGGAGAACCGCGACATGGAGGAGTACGAGGTCCGCAGTGGCAGCAACGACATCCACTTTGAGGAGATCACTGCCACGGAGATCTGAACAGTTTTAAACACAATAAAGATGCCCCCTAGAGACCAAGCTATGGAGCCCAGGCCACAAAACTGCACTATCCTTCCTCACTATGGCTTTACCTGGACCACTCTCTGCTAACTTTATTTAATCACAAAACCAGCACAAAGACTTCTCCTCTTCTGTGGGATTCCTGTTTGTTTTTCCCCCAAAACTACAGTCAAATCAGGGTATCAGGTTTCAAAGCAAAAAATGTAGAGAACGGCACAGAAATTTGGTCAAGGCGTAGTCAGACTTTCCAGTACAAGGAGCCACCAGCATGTAGGTAATGACAGTACCATTACGACAGCTGTCAGTAAGCAGCAGCAGTTGTCCCATCATCACTCGAACAGCAGGTTAAAGGTCTGCCTACATTTACGTGGATTTTTTTGTTTGTTTGGGCATCTCATCCGCCACAAGTTTATTGAGCATGTGGATATTCATTAAGCCTGGCCAGCCAGCCCCTCCTACTTTTATTTCAAAAGCAGGAGAGTCCTCAGTCACAGCAAAACATTTCTCCTCGGCCAAATTGGACCCGGCCTCTCAGAGCCGTTTATCTGCAGCGTGTCTTACAAATGCGGAAGCTCATCTCCTATCAGAAATAACCAAGATGCCACCAGAGCGAATTTTATAACTTCTCTGACCTGATTAAAGGCGTTTAGTGCTTTCCTTCGTCACCTGTTGGTTCTGATGAAATCCTTGTTGTTGTTTAGACTTTTTTCTTTGTCTTGTTTCCATTTTAACAACAGTAAAGACCACATTCAAACAAACCCACTTTTACAGCAAGTCTTTGCACAACTGGCTGCTGCTGTTCCCGTTCACAAATAAGTACAGTCTGCTGCTCATGATGCGGCGTATTCTGACATTTTATGGCAAAACCAACAATGTGTCAGCGGCGTTGCTTTCTCTGATTGGTTACTACACCTGTGATTGTTCCGCTCACAGAAATTAAATTCAAACAATGAGGTACTAGCCTAACTTCTTTGTATAGAATAGGAAAAGAGTTTGTCTAGCTGGCCAGGCTAGAAAAAGAATGGTAATGGTCAATGAACAAAAATGTATTCTGAGCATTTGTAGTGAAGCGGTGTGGCGAGCCATTAAGGAGAGCCAATATATATACAAATTTCCATCTACATGTAGCTAGAGTGAGTGCAGACCCTCGCTAAAGCCATTATAATGAGTTATGTTGCTGTCAGACAAATTTCGTCTTATCTCACAATGGTATAGTCCTTTCAAAAATTCCTGGATGCCCGCTACAGTGAACGTTCCTGAAAATTTCACCCAAATCCAAATCCATTATCTCTTGAGTTATCTTACTAACAGATAAATAAACAAACCATGGTCATTCTTGCTGCACCACTGTAAGGGGACACCAGAACAGCCTGTGTGTGATGTTTTAAGGACAGTTCATGCCATTTCCGAATGTTAATGTTAGGAATGTTTTGGCAGGAATGAGAGTTGGAAATAGAAATGTATTTGCACACAACAACTTTCCCGCCTTTTTCTGTCCTTTTGAAAAAAACACTTTGACATCTGCTTACAAGTGGACATCCGCTTATTGTCAACCGCCACAAAGGAACGACAAAACAGTCGTCAGGAAATGCTCCCACTGCTCCACTTTTCCTGGACCACCAACGGTCGCACGATCCGCTCACCGAGAGACGATGGACTTTGACGTTTTACTTTTGCATAGCACTGGGACACTACTGAGCAATTTTAGATGTGGTTTTGAAATGCTGCAGATTCTCCACTTCCTCTGCCTTCTTTTATCTGTCACTATCTTCTTCTATTTTTATATAAAAGTATCAAGAGTCAGAGCTAAAAATGGCACAGTTCGGTTTCGACGTCACCAACACATTTCAGCTTGAATCGTGGGCATGCTTTTTCTGAATTTTAATGTACTCTCCCACCTCACCTCCTCCTCCTCCTTCACTTCCTTTAAGCTTTCAGCAGCCCCCTGAAAAAAGTCTTCCTATAATCTGCTCCTACTGCTTTTTATAAGGTAGTGAGACGGCATGCCTGCATGTCTTTGTAAATTTCAAGATTTCAGGAGGTTTATGTGTAGCGGCTGAAAAGCAGAATGGGCGATAGAAGAAAGTAGGACGACCTGATGCACTGGTGGCTCTAGAAAAATCAAACTAGTGGTGGGCTGAGAACCGTTGTCTTTAATTTTACTAAGAGTCTTTATCAAGGAAGCATAGTTAAAAAGGAATTCTATATAAAGGAGGAAATGTTGTATATTTTTTATATATAGCAGCTGAAGATATTTTGTTGTAGTACTGGTATCAGTGTGGGTTTAATATACGAATATAAAGAGTATTAAATATCTATCACATACATGTCACTGCTCAAATAATGGGTCACTTTTAAAGGGAGAGGGCAGGAGATAAAAGCCTTCAGACCTGGCATTAAAATATGCATAGGGAAAAGATGTAATGTGGTAAGATTTAAAGGGGAACTATGTAACTTTGATTCTTTCTTGGCTGTTTTGGTAGCATTTTTCTTACATTACATTGTCACATTGTTCCCCTTTAAAGCAATTTGTGAATGAGCTGTAGCTGCCCCGGATGCTTCTGGAGTGCGTTGATGCAAAATGAAAATATCAAACCAATTAACATTATTAGTTACAGCTAAAGTAGTTAAACACACAATGCTATAAGGCCCTTAGTTGATTAATCGCTCTGTGAGGTTTTGGTTGACTAAAATGTTATTGGTCGATTAGTTTTACAGCCATATTTCATAAATGTTTTATCACCTAATAAATGTGAAGTCACTTGTTTGTGTGAGACCCCACATACACTATATTTATAAGTATTCGCTCACCCACCCAAATAACTGAATTGGGATTATGGTGTGGGGTTGTTTTTAGGAGCTGGGCTTGGCCTCTTAGTCTCAGTGAAAGGAAATCTGAAAGCTTCAGCACCAAGAGATTTTGGACAATTCCATGCTCCCAACTTTGTAGGAACAGTTTGGGGATGTCCACTTCCTCTTCCAACATGACTGCACCAGAGCACAAAGCACGGTCCATAAAGACATGGATGAGTGAGTTTGATGTGGAAGAACTTGACTGAACCTGCACAGAGTCCTGACCTCAACCTGACAGAACACCTTTGGGATGAAATAGAGCGAAGACTGCGAGCCAGGTCTTCTCGTCCATGAGACACGTAGACATCTGACGTAGATGGATGCAAAGGCTGGGCCGACGTCATATTAAACTCTATGGATTAAGAATGGGATGTCACTTAAATTCATACGCGTGTAAAGGCAGATGAGCTACTACTTTTGGAAATATAGTGTATTCTTTTGTTGATTTGGATCGATTAATCGTTGTACTGGGCTTAACTTCGATCGACCAACAATTTCTTTGGTCTACTACATCCCTAGTTATTTGTTTATCACATTCTAAACTACCAAAGAAGATGAATAAATTTACAGTACATCGCACAGTTCTCGGGCAATAAAGGCAAGAATAGAAGCAAGCTGTTGCAAAAGTTTTAACCAATCAGAAGCCAATGTTGTTTTGCATATAAAGCAGGAAGGTGAAAGATCTACTGCTGACTTATGCCGATGCATGTGAAAAGAAAGTTGTTGTCAAGTAGGCCACATGTCCTTATAGAAAGAAGACGGATTTTAATGCAAGGTCTGAAGGCGGTCATAGAGTAAATCATCCTGTAATGCATGGCAATACCTTTACAAATAGCTTATATGTGTATCACAAACTGATGACCAAACTGCAGCTGTTAGTCTCTCCTTTGATAAAAGTGACCTTTCATTTGACCTCACACCATCACTCCTGTCCTCGCTGTTGGGTTTTTTGTGCACGTTATAAGTTTCTCTTTTAATTGCATGAGGGGCTTTGGTGAGAGGTCAGAGCTGATGCAACTAAAAGTTTCTGAAAATGTAAGATGTATTGATCAGGATGTTTGGTCATGTGCATGTGTGACAGGGACGGCCACTTTTTCTGTGGTTTTTTGGGAGATTTTGTTGGTTTATAAAAGTCTGCACTGGGCTTCAGATGTTGAACTAAAGCCTTGGAAAGTCAGCTTGGATGGAAAAACTAAATCCTGTAGCCTCGCTTTGTGCCTCAAAAATAGATTCTTAAATGCAAACCACTTACTTTTGAAAATATTTGTTAACAGAAAATGAATCCCCTAAAGTTTACTGTTCTCTGGTTGGAGAAGTAGACAGGAGCAACACCACAAAGTCTAAACTATTATGACTTTATTTCTATTACTTATTCTTATTAGGGGCAACTGGAGCCTGTCCCAGCTACTTTGGGTCTGATGCGGGGTTTTTTACAATTTAAAATCAAAACGACGTCCGTTTAAGTCGATAAAATATGTAGCTAAGAGATAGTTCATACTTGGTTTAAGCAACGGTATTGAAATTCATTAAAATTAATTATAAATTGTACTATAAATGAAAAGAGGACTCGGTAACACTTTATTTTACACTACACTTGATACAGCGTAATTACAATGTAACTACAAAGCAACACGCTGTAACAAACTCTAATAACATGAACTTGTGTTGTACTCACATAATGGAAATTTGTGTACTTACAGTTTCTGGGTACAAATGTAATAATAATAAAAAACTTGTTACACTACTTTACCAAATTGCAGATTACCGCTTAGTAAATAAGTCACTGTACTCTTTTTGAGGAGTGTAACAAGTACTTTTTATTACATTTGTACCTGGAAACTGTAAGTACACATAATTCCATTAGGTTATTACTGTTTGTTACAATGTGTGTTACTTTGTAGTTACATTGTAATTACGCTGTATTAAGAGTAGTGTAAAATAAAGTATTACAGAGTGTTCTTTTCATTTATAGTACAACTTACTACTTTTTATTATATTTTATAAGTAAAAAAAATCCTTATGTAAGTACAACATAGTTATATGATATTACGGTCCGTTACAGCGTGTGTTACATAGTCGTTACATTGCAGGTAGGTTTAATAATGATTAAACTAAATGCATGTAAACAACATATTTGCCACATTAGTTCTTATAAATGTCTTTTCACAGACCCCAAAAGCAGAAATACACAAGACAAGCCCTGTGTGGTTGCTCCTGTCTGCTTCTCCGAACTGTACTTATGATTAGTATTGTTAGGAATAAGTTGCCTTTCTCTAATTATCTCTTTTACAAAATACTATACTGTCCCTTTAAGGCACAAACGGAAGGTAATAATGCTAATGCTATCCATCCAGTTTTGTTAACCTCAGACTGTTACAAAGATGCAGCACAGTTGTATGAATATTAATAATCCGACTTTACCACTAGAACACTGTGTGCATCTCAACATTTGTGTAAATATGTAAAACACTCAATACTATATCAGAGCTGACATTGTATTTTATTTAGACAAAGATATATATTTCAAATGTAGCCACTGTGACTAGACCAAAGCAACTTTTCTTTGTGTGGCATTCGTTTCTCATTCACGTGTTTGTCTCCACCATCAAATCTGTAGTCGTCTGTATATTTTTATGTGTATATTTCTTGTACAAATAATGACTTGTGTTTTTAATTAAAGAACAAGTTGTCACAGCATAAAGCAACATGTGATTTATTTGCTTCCCATAAAAGTGATACAGTAACAGATCATGGATGTTAGCTATTAGCATTTAGCTCCAAAGGCTAAAAAGCAAAGAGATAGAAGTGACAGAACATGACCATATACGGCTGATAAACAACACAGACTGCACATGCATTGTGATATTGTAAGTTGACAAGTATATGGGTGTAATGTCAGTGCCTGGATTTTATTTATGGGACCGATCAGTGCCGTGGTAAAAGTCATTTAAGACCTATATTACACCGGTCTGTAACAAGTATTTAACCTACAGAAGTACGGCAGAAAGCTCAGATTAAGTGCCTGTTGCTTTAAGGCCCTGCTGGCCCCGCCCACTTCCCTCTGTCAGCTCAGAGCCCATAGCAAACACCAAAGTTTAAAGCAGCTGAGGCCTTCTCTGACTAACTCTACAGACTCTACTGCCAGGGATGCCAAGTCTGTGATTTTCCTGCAGAATAGGGCGACTTTTCTAGAGTTGCTGCCAGGTAGAAAACATGCGTTGGGCAGATCCTCTTTTACACTCAGATTATGTCAATAAATAGGCTATTTTTAAATGAAGATCTATATTTTGAATGACAAATCTTTAAAAAAAGCATGTCTCAGTACAAATGCAAACTGAATGCAGTGGAAATTGCAGTCCCACAGTAGTTTCATACACTGTTCCATGGGTTTTAAGTTGCAGTTTTGACTTTCAGATCTGGCAACCCTACTGCCTCTTGTTCATCTCACAGACTTCACCGCCCTGCATCAGATTTGCTGAATAGGATGTGATAGTTGTTTCTTACACATTTTTAGATGCTGAGTCCAGATCTGCTGTTAGTTTTTCTCTAGATCATCACAACTTTTCACAAAATCTGATGTCCAGTGTAGAGATTTTTTGCCTAAGATGGAGCATAAACGTTAGAGCTGTTGCCAGATCCACTGCCACCAACACAGGAAACACTATCTTTATAATAGGTGGGCAACATTTATGACTTTTCCTCAGATTAGCCCTTATATGAATGCTAGGCACACGACACTCCTGATGTCAGGGATTTATGACCAGTGAAAGACGTAAATGCAAGCACAGCCCAGATGACTTCTGCTACATCTGAGACAACAACATCCAAACAACAGCAGAAAATTACAGACTTTATAAAAAAGGCATATTCTGCATATTTTGGGAGCTTGGTGACCAGGACAAACCATGGGCTCTTCATACAGTGTGCTGGGCTGGTGGAAAGGAAATAGAAAAAGCTTAAGTTTTGGCTTTCCAATGGCATGGAGGGAGCCAAGAAGTCATAGTGATGACTGCTATTACTGTATGTATAACCCTGTCATTTACCACAATTATTAAAAACTTCATTATTTTGTGGGAAAACAGCACGTAATAGAGAATTTTCAGTGGCATATTTGAACTCAGCATGTCCAAAATAGGTTAAAAAAAAAGTGTGATTTGCAAAACATTTTTTTTTTGTAGATGCAGGCCGGTACTATGGTTCAGCTCCTGTGCATGGTGTTCATCAGGATTACTCAAGCATGCGTGAATGAAGTGAAATACTACTCCAGGAAAGATTTTGATGAAGAAACATTATAACATGCTAACAAGCTTTAGAAAAATAAAAAAGTACATTTAGCAGAAAGGATAATAGCATAACTTTGGAGAAGGGAACTGATTACTAGACCTGTGACCTAACTGTAATTGCGGTGGTTAATGCCAATCCAGCTACTTAATGTATTCTGCCTCAAATACGTCAACACAATGCCACGTGCAGCCTCAGTGTTGTTAAAATGTTTTATGATGGAGACAAAATATTGCTACCAAGTCGCTGCATATTTCCTAAACTGGACTAAACTTTACATTTTCTTAGTCTCACCTAAAATGACACTTGTAACCCTCTTTGCGTATGTAGGTTTGATTATTTTTAGCCTAATAGTGCCATGTGCAGAAGTAAGGCACGTGCTCTGTGTGCTGTGTCCTTATCCTCATGGCTGCTCAGATAAAAAGTGTGCCACTACGGGCCGTGGTGTCCTGTATTCCATCTTGGACATGTTCTGCCGCCCCTCCACAGGTCTGCGTATAAGCTCTGTCCACAGCATGGTGTAATTAAGCCTCTAAAGTGGCGGATTGTACCGGAGCACTAGCATCTCTGCCAGCCAGCGCACACAAAAATACAGAGCAGCAATTTGTAATAATCCCCCTCAGACATCCACCAAAGCCCGACTATCAGTTATGACATGGCACACGCGGCTTTAATCTGGACATAAATCTATAAATCTCCAAACACAGGCTCGGGTAATCTCCCTCTCTGGCATGACTGCAGCTAGGCCTCCCAAAAAAAACTGTAGACAACTAGCTCCACAATCACAAAGTAGTCCAGGGTCAAGACAAGGTCACGACATGTGGCGCCGTTTGATCCAAAGACGGGTTTATCTGCAACACAGTCTTATCAGAGCAGACTTGGCCCTGGCTTATGTGGATGGTTTTCAGATCACGACACAGAGATTCTTAGAGATTTTAGAGCAAATATCTGTACTTTTTACTCCACTAATTTTTTGAAATGGTTTGAAATAAATAGTATTTTGAGTTTTTGCTTGTCATTATTGTAGACACAGTATTTGAGTATAAAAGATGCAGTAAAGTATTAAGTAGTAGCACTGTTAACCATCGCTGCCAGCACAGTTTTTCAGCAAAATCCCTCACATTTAAAACATTTATTAGTTCTTGAAATACTTTTACTTTTTTTACTCACAAGTACATTTGACATTTGAAAGTACTTGTACTTTTACTGAAGAAGAAATTTTCATGTGTTACTTTTACTTGAGTACATTTTTGCTCCATTATCTGTACTTTTACTTAGGTACTTCTTCCACCGCTGGATTTTGGGCACGGTGCTTACTACCATCTTGTACCCCGTATTCATAAAAGCCTGACCCATTCACTTTATTTGCAAAGTGAAGTGGGTGAGGAACCCCTTTGCATTCAAGCCATCTTCAACCGAGGCAGCATGGTGGCGCAGTTGCCTCACAGCAAAAAAAGGTCCTGGGTTTGATTCCCTGACTGGACAGGGCCTTCTGTGTTGAGTTTGCATTAGCAACCTAATCCTCCCGCTAGGTTCTCCAGACCAGATCCTGGCTCAAGATTTGGAGAAACGTCCCCAGGCGCTGCACTGCGGTCGGCCATTGCTCCTGACAGGTCGGCCCAGTATCACTGAAGGATGGGTCAAATGCGAGAGAGACTAATTTCCCCACTGGGACAATAAACTCTACATTGCCTCACTAAATTTCCACCAACTAATCATCTTTTATTTAAAGCTGTGTAGGCTTCATATAATGCTCTGTTTCTAGGTCATTTTATTTCGGCAAAAGTTAGTTCTGCTCTCTTTTTTACAGATACCGACATCAATTTTTCCCCTACAAATTAAACTGAATACAGGACTTTTTTCAGATAACAGGCTACATGTACGTACACAGGATTTTAACCTAAGTAAGACCTTGAGAAGAGCTGATTGAGGTTTTGTTTTTGAGCGTTAAGTTGAAAAATCTTGTAATAAAACTTTACATCACTAGTATAAAAGAGCGCTTATACAATATTCACCTATAATAAAATACTGTAAGAGCTAAAAAAAAAAACGTATTCCGCCATAAAAAAGTTGCATCCATTTGTTCATCTTGTGATAGCTGTCCTCTCCTGGGACTAATCCGTTCCTCTCCCTGGGGTTTGTTGTGGAGCTCTTTCCCCTGTGCAGCGGTGGAAGGTCCGGGTGTCCTTCATGCAGGCTGAGCAGTGGAGCAGAGAGGCGTGCACACACTCAGGGGTCAGTCCGCTGGTCTCCGGGGGCTCGTCGGGTTGCTGGGGACCCGGGGCACCTTCACCACAAAAGTCATGGGATCTTTGGCCTTGTTGCTGAACGATCGTCGTATCACGTCCACGGCGTGCTGGTGAGTGGCTCTGTGAAGGCTCTCACCGTCCACAGACAGCAGCTCGTAACCCGCCTGTGATGTGAAAACATGAATAATGACATGTTAAAGGTGAGATGTACTTCAGAAATACATGTGTTTTTGTTATTTCTATATACAGGGTAGCTCCAGGCTTTGTCTTGTGAAATTGAAGACCTTTTTAAGACATTTTAATGCTACTTAGAATCAAATTTAATGCCAGGATCGCCTGCAAAAGAACAATAATCTGTATAAATTTTACACTACTGAAAGGGTTTTATTTTGAAAGCCTAATACAGATGACATAACTCCAGTGCTGCATTGAAAAAATAAAACTGAGTTATAAACTTCAGTGATAAAGAATAGTTCTTTGCAACATTATACAGCAAATATAAACAGTAGATCCATCATAGTGTAAGTTTTGAAAAACACACAAACTAAAGGCACATTTAAAAGGAGGAGCTTTTGAGACATTTTAAATCCACTAATGAGGGTTTTTGATGCCAAATTCACATACAACTTGCAATAAAGGCAGAATTTTCTATATTATATAGTATTACTCCCAGATTTACTGTATTTGTAGACAGGTACATGCATCTGGTTGGGGCTGAACATGAGTGTTACTTCTAACAGGGTAGGTTTTTTCTTTTGAAATTTAAGACCTTTTTAAGACTTTTTATTGCCACTTACAATAAAATTAATGCCGAGATTGTCGGAAAAAGAACAATAATCTGTATAAATTTTACACTACTGAAAGGGTTTTATTTTGAAAGCCTAATACAGATGACATAACTCCAGTGCTGCATTGAAAAAAATAAAACTGAACCATAGATTTCAGTTATTAAATATAGGTCTTGGCAAGATTATGCAGCAAATATAAACAGTAGACTCGTCATAAAAGCTTTCAAAAACACACAAACTAACGGCATGTTTGAGGGGGGTACATTAAAGTTTTTAAACCCATTTATGTAAGTGTTTAATGCCAAATTCACATCCAACTTGCAGAAAAAGGCACCATCTTCTATTGTTCATTATGTATTAGTCCAAAATCTACTGTACGTTTTGAGTAAATGCTAGTAGTTGAGGCTGAACATGGGCGTTACTTCTAATGACACTTGTAAACAAAAGCATTAACACAATGATTAGAATAATTAATTCACTAATCTATTACCTACAACACAATGACTTGACTTACAGTAGATGTCACAGTTTGAACATTTAAGACACAGATGAACACATTTAATACCTGACCATAGAATTTAATACTTTAAGGCCTTGATTTTACAACATCGAATACCTTTTTAATACTTTTAAGACCTTGGCTTTATTAGAGAATCACAGGAAATGATGGAGAGAGAGTGAGAAGCAGGGTTTCTGCATGGCTCAACAAGTTGAATTTAAGACTTTTTTAGACCTTTTTAAGACCATTGTTGAAGAAAATTAAGACCTACACCACAGTGCACGGTGCCAAAAATGTGGCTGCACTGTTAAATTATGACTATTGACATGAGAGCCGCAAAGCATTTTGTTCTAGGTAAGAAAAAAATCTGAGCTTTCGTATCGGCGACGATAACACGCCTTTGAGAATTTAAGTGGGCATTTTAGAATAAGCTGTGAACGCAGGTAGTTATATTAAATGTACATGACATATTTACAGGGTAGCTCCAGGTTTTGTCTTGTGAAATTTAAGACCTTTTTAAGACTTTTTAATGCCACTTAAAGTGAAATTTAATGCCAGCATCGTCAACAACAGAACAATAATCTGTATGAATGTTACACTAAGGAATTAAGGGTTTTATTTTAAAAGTCGAAAACGGATAAAAGAACTACAGAGCTTCATAAAAAAATCTTGAATAAATAAATCATGCATTTCAACAACATTTCTTTAATAAATATGAATTCATATTTTGTTATTGTGGTGACACCGTTTTTTGGAATATTAACATAATATTTATATATATATATATTTATATATAAGACCTAGATGAACAAAATTTAATACCTATTCAAAATATTTAATACTTTTAAGGCCTTAATTTTGACACAATAAAATTTAATACCTTTTTAATATTTTTAAGACCTTGGGGATACACTGATTTAAGACCTGTTTAAATATTTAAGACCTAGTACTCTGCATCTCAACAAATTTAAGACTTTTTAAGGCCTTGCAGAAAACCTCGAGGAGAGACGTTTGGCAAAGTGTTGCAGTCTGGGCTCGAACCCTTAACACAGAGGCTGGCTGCAGATGCTGTGTCTATGCAGCGCAGCACTGACCACGGTGCAGAAATTGTTTTAAGAGTTACTCTCAATGTACAAGCCTTCAGAATCTGGTTAAAATTAGACTTCACTTGTAGAGCACCATTATTTTCAAAAACAGCTCAGTATAAAGCCCTGATGTCAACATCAAACATGAAAACTATTTTTAGGCTGTGTTGTATCTTTGCAAAGACACTGAGGTTATTTTATTCTGACTGACCTCTGTACACGTACATAAAACTTTCAACACAAATTAGGCGCTGACATGAACATTTAAAGCTTCATGAACCTCAAAGGAAGAGTACGTCCTGCTTTTGTTTTTACAGGTGCCCAGAGCAGACAAACAGAGCCCTGTGCACCAGTGTGCACTTCTTCCTGAGATTAAGGACCAACCTATTTTTAAAAGGTTTGTTCATAGACAACAGCATGTCCCTGTTGGGCAACCATAGCTGTTCACATGTTCTAAAAAATAAGTGTGCGATGAGTTGTAATCTACTTTTGACACTGAGTGTCACCAAAAAGACAAGAACTTCACAACCCAGCTTTGATTAAATTGTATTTTTCAGGCATCATCTCCCAAAATATCAGTCATACAGGAAATCTTTTAAAAACATATACAGTCTTGATTATTGTAACATGCTCTGTTTTGGTCTCAGTCAAACCTCAGCTCACCTTTAGCTCGTCCAAAATGCTGCTGCTCGTCTCGTTACAAACACTCCTCACTACAGCCACACAGCTCGTGTTCTTCACTCACTTCAGTGGCTCTCTGTACTGCTCTAGGATCCGTTCTAAACTTTTAATGTTTGTTTTTAAAGCTGTCAATGTCCCAGCACCATCATATCTATCTGATTTTGCCCTTTTTAAGGCTAAACTTAAGACTTATTTCGCTTGGCTTTTAACGCCTGATGGTGTCAATTTATCTGATTTTGTATTTTATTATAGATTATTCTATTTGGTTTTTTTTTATTGTTCTTATTGAAATTTTACTCATGGTTTTACTTGTTTTTGCATCCCTCACTTCTGTAAAGCACTTTGATCATCGCTTGGATGTTGTTTAAACCATAGCAAACCCAAAAATGGGTCTGTTAGTGTTCTAGGGCAGGCACCATGAAACCTCACCATGTTATGGAAGGTAAAAGTAACAACATGATCATGCAGCATGAAAATACCCAGAAGAAGCTTGGCTAAAAGCACACAATAACCATTTTCTCCCCAAATGTAACATTTTTTTCAACAACAAGCAACTAAACTGGAATTTATCAAAAATACATAAAATTTGCATAACTATGCTGAATAGGGATTCAGCCTAAACATTTCTGTACTAAAACCTCTCTAATTTTGCCCTGCTTCACTTTATCTGCGTTACATTTGTCCCTGGTAATGGTCAGGAGCTCTGCTGTGGGTTTCTAGAGGTTTAAGGCTGCAGCTGCATCATTAAGCTGGGGATACTCTTTATAACATTAAAAATGTATTAGGCGGACATGTTTTTTTTTTTTTCTGTCTGTGTTCTGATCCAGTGACATCTATGTCAGTGATTGCACATCAGTAGAAAGCTCACAAGTGCTCACATGATCATCCATGTAGACCAAGGAATGGCAGAGATATACTAAGTGGCCTAAGACAAGGGTCTAGTGTCTCTAGGGTCCTACAGATTATAGCGCTATACAAATAAACATTGATTGATACATTGATATACAAAAAGAACTACGATGAATATTGCTATAACAATAGGAAATAGAATATTTGAGTGTTCTTTTTGACATTTTTTGAGTTGCAATCAATTCTAACAAAAATACTCTGTGCCATCATAAAGACACATTATTATTAAGGGTGCTCCGATCGATCGGCCGCCGATCATGATCGGCCGATCATGGCTAAAAATAGAGTGATCGGTGATCGGTAAAATGGGCCAATCAGAAGGGCCGATCAAATTACAACAAACACGCGAGGCTCTCACATTTACTGTCCTGGAACTCCGGTTTGATTAAACAGCAGTAGCGTTATTTTAGCAGTGTTTTTAAGTTAAGCCCTGGTTATAACTAACACAAACCTGCCCTGGAGGCGCTGCTTTGTGTCCCCGCTGTGTCCCCGCCTGCTTTAGGAGCGCACGGGACAGAACCGAGGCGCAGCAGTGCGTGTATTTGCAAACACCAACGTAAATAGAGCTACAGCTAACCCGCTAACAGTTACGTTAAAAGGATTAAGAAAGTTCAGAGTCTGCCTGTGTCTTGTTGCGCGGAGAAAACTGTGCGTTTTGTGGCTTAAACTGTGGCTTAAACATACAATACATTACTACATTGAAGACCACGTGATCGGTATCGGCCATGATCGGTATCGGCCGATCACAGCAGAGGCTGATCGGTGATCGGTGATCGGCCTCAAAAACCCTGATCGGAGCACCCTTAATTATTATTATTATTATTATTATTATTATTATTATTATTATTCATGCAGTTCTTTGCAATATGGATCATAATTGTGAATATTGCTATTGTTTTTGTTAACTCGCTGATATATTGTGTATATTGTGATATATTTTGACTTTCTGAGTATGTCTTGATGTTAACCCTGCACAGCAGCTGGATTGTCATGAAATTTGTGAGTTCACAAAGTCACAAAATCCATCTTGTCAGGCTCCCGCTGATCTGTTTGGGTTCGAGCCGGTGGCGGCCCAGGCCAATGGTGTGGCAGTACTGCTGTGAGAGGGCGGGTTTTAGGTTTGCTGACTTTTAGCAATACTTGTTAACAACATGGCGACGCAGAAAAACATAGAGTATGCCACTCTACATTTACAAAAACAGCAAAATCTTTATTGTGTTGTTTAACTGTTGTAGCAGTTTGTTGTTTAGCTACAAAGCTGGCGCTTTATCCAGTCACCTCCCAGTGATCTACTGAAACTCTCGCCCCTTCACAAACGTTTTCAATGGGAGCCATTCCAGATTGATATAACGTTAGCAACTCTTTGCCAGCATTATATCAATCTGGCTTTTGCCAGGTTATCCTGTTGTAGCTCTTATACAACATTATAGACTGTTTCCATAAATCTGCAGTTATTTTGTCCCCGTAGCAGCTTCCTGATTTATGCTACAGAGAATTGGGACTGTATCATTACTTTAATATATTCACAGTGAAGGCCGTCATGAGCGCGCACATAAAGTTTCCCCTTCAGCACAAGGTTGTTGGGGGAGAAATGGGAGGAGATAATGCAGCGAGGCAAAAGGCACTACTTTTTTTCCTGCAGGACGCCAGGGTGCAGCGGTGAAAACGAGTAAACCCCAGAGGAGAGAGGGGGGAACTTCCTGTGATGTCATCAGAGGATACACCTGCCCGGGACGCTCAGTTTCACCCAAGGCCAGCGCTCATTGTTCTGCAGCAATCACACCTTTTTCCTCTCTCTGTTTTCCTTCTTTCCTTGCTATTATGTTGAAAAGTAAAATGACTTGACTATATATCTTTAACATCTCATAACAGAGGCACTGACTGAGCCTCCCAGGAGATCAGTATCAACAAGATGTAGATCCATTTAACCAAACAGGAGATTAAACACGCTCTCTCGTTTATTTGAATTAAATAGATCACAGTCTAATCTGTGCTGTCCACTTTCTCTTTTCAGCCAATGGAAAACACATTCCCAAAATAACCCAGGCTGGAACACTGCAGCTGCTGCCAGCCCAGGACAGTCTGAGGAGCTCCAAGCAGGATTTCACATTATGGAACTAAGACGTATCAATGCTTTTGATAGGAACACATGAAACTAAATTATGTTTTAAAGAGTGAACAGCATAATTGCATCAAGACAATTAATATATCTATTTGCTGTATTATGCTTTTATTCATATTTTTAAACCAATCTTGGTCACCTCTAGAACATCGCTGCATGTTTTACAACCTTTAGAAACATTATGTGACTAAAAGAAAATGTTTTTAAGAAGTACTCTACTGGTGCCATAAAGAAACAGATGAAGAGACCAGCAGAGGGCAGCAGAGTGCAGAGTAGGGCTGCCTTTTGAACAAAATTTAATGAAAAAAAGATTTTAACTTGCTTACATTTTTTGTATGATGCCATTTTACGGCAAAATGAAAAATGTCTGTAAGGAATAAGTGGAAACAGAGCTATACACTGTTTTTTGGATCAACGAATGAGAGTAAACCGGATGTAGATGGCTTGTTGATTGGTCAGAGCTTCCTGGAGTGGGCGGGGTTCATGGGATTGGCGGAGATTTCTGCAACTGGGGGTTTTGAGACCTCAGAATGGCCATGCCAGAGAATAGAAAATTACTCCAACAAGCGTGAATGAAGAAAAACACAACTCCAGGTATGTTTTTGATGAGGATACAACAAGGTAGAAAGCTCAGAAAAAGTGGAGTTTGCATAATATAGCCCCTTTAAATAAGAAAAAAAGAGATTTAATCACCCACAAAACAATTTTTTACTGCAACATTACAAGAACATACCAAAAAGGACAACCAAACTAGCAGAGTGACTATTAATCAAAGACATTTACGTCAACCGTGACCTCTGCACTGTATTTTGGCTGAGAGCCTTAACCGTTTGAGGTCATCTTACATCGTCAGGCACCAAACACAGATGTATTATTTAAATACATTACATGTTTGAATCTTAATGAGGTATGTTTGATGCAAAAATATTTACACAAGGATGAGCGCTGTTTGATTTGCCCACCATCCCTTTTTTTCCTTTCTCACTACAAAGATCTAACGGTGGCTCACTCACACAAACTCCTCAGAGGAAAAGCTCAGCACATTTAAAGAAACACACCGACCTCTGACAGTCCATTGATCATATTTCAAAAGTGATATCATATTTTCTCTGTCGATAATGTGCACTCCCTAAACGCTCTGGAGCCTTTACACCCGTCCTCACATGACACTCACAGATAACAGCAGCAGAGTGTAATCTGCAGGAAAGTGTTTGCACATGCTCAGACAATGGCAGAGGCTGATTTTGTGCTGTTATCATATGGCTGAGCGGGAGACAGGATGCATGTTAACACCGCACTGGCCCGAGCTGACTTCGCTCCCCTTCCTGCGTAAACCAGGCCAGATAAGTGTGGAGTGATGCAGAGATACGGGACAGCTGCATATGGGGCCTGGGAGGTGCGAGGACTGGAGGCAGGGCAGATCTCTTTTTATAGAGCATGGTGTAAAAATGTTGTAGATAATACTCTCTGCATTACTGAATCATAAAAAAGACATATATATATAATCCAGTGGGTGTTCCATAACTTCATATTCCTGTAACTACTACTGGCTAGAGTAGACTTTTGGAGCACACATTTTTGTACGAAGGGTTGGCGCATTTTTGATTAAAATTTTTAATGTGAAACCTATTTCTACTGGTTCTGTCAATAAAAATCCTCCTAGGGCAACCATAGACAGACAGATCCTAGAAAGAGATGAGTGTCAAGAGTGAAATTACACCAAATTTACTTTGTCATCTGTCACCAAAAAGGCATCCCATTGAACAACATCATATTTTGTTAGCTTCCCAACTAAATTAAACTGTTCTCAAAGTGTCAATTGCTTTGAATATTGGTTTTATGCTACTACAGTTAGCATGCTAAGTCAGCTAGTTTTTCGACTGAAATCACAAGGAAATGGCATTAGTGCTCATGAAGCCTGTCAACGGGGGGGTGAAGGGGGCAAAGAGGTCTGTTGTCCCGGGCCTCAGGGTCAGAGGGGCCCAGATATGGTCCCTCTTTTTATATTTTCTATTATAAGGGGCCCCATGTGAAGCCTTCTTGCCCCAGGTCCAAGCAAACCTGTCAATGGGCCTGATTGTGAGATCCATCCTCGGGTCGTCATATGATCTTTCTGTGTGGAGTCTGTATGTCCTCCCTGTGTTACTGTGGGTTCTCACCGGCTTCCTCCCACCGACCAAAAACATTCATGTGTTTGGAGAATTGGTGACTCTAAATTGCTCCTAGTGGATGAATGTGAGAGTGAATAGTTGTCTGTTTGTGAATCTCTCTGTGTAAGTCCTGCGACAAACTGACCACAGTCCAGGAGGTATCCCGGAAGTAAGCGGAAGGAAATGGCAAAAAATTTGTAGTATTTAATAATAAAAAATATGCTACACTAATTTCTTTTTAGAGCTCCAGTTCATGCACCATTCCCATTTAGTGGCATATTAATAGGCAGAGCAAAGATGGGTGATTAAATGGTTGATATCATTTAAATTATGTAATTTTCTACTTTTTATTTTTCAACATTGCCACTGCACCTCTGGCCTGGGGCTCTCGGGTCTTTGGGAACATTTTATATATCCGTAAACTACCAGTTTGTTGTGAGTTAGAGGCTCAAATTGAATTGAGAACCCTAATTAGCTAATATGATGTACCAAGAGATGTACTAGAGCTAGTAAACATGCAGCAGCTACTTTCAACACCAACTTCAAAACACAGCATCCTAGCAGTTTTTGACTTGCTAAAACCTTTATATACAGGTTCTACAGCAGTATAAAAACCAACCACAGCTCACCTGAAGACAATGCCAACAATGTTTCACCATTTATTAGCGATTATTTAGTTAGTTTATGTCCTGAGACTTTCTGGATGCCAGAAACTGGACTCCTTTAGTGAACCATGTCAGTGTGTGCAGGCTTTTAGCAACACACACAAATTATCCCCTGTACTTAGCATAAACACACAAAAGCACACTGCCACATCACTTTACTCTTAACATTTCATATCTCTTTTGTATGGGGCTATTATTGTAGCAAAAAGATTTGTGCATCTGTAAATAGATTTGTCTGTAATAAGATGTGTGTGTATGAAGTTTTGTGTGCGTAGTAATATTTGTGTGTGCGTGTTGCGATTTGTGTTAGCGTAATTCAATTTGTGTGTGCGTATTATAATTTGTTTCCATAAAATGATTTGTGTGTGCGTAAAATGATTTGTGTCTGTACAAATTGCATTATGCACACACAAATCGTAATATGCACAAATCGTATTACGCACAAATCAAATTACGCGTGCAGAAATTGTAATACGCGCAGACACAAATCATATTACATAAAACGCAATATGCACAAACTGTATTACGCGTGCAGAAATTGTAATACGCGCACACACAAGTCATATTACACATAAATCACAATACACACACACAAATCGCAATACACACAAATCGTAATACGCACAAATCAAATTACGAGTGCAGAAAACATAATACGCGAACACACAAATCGCAATACACACACACAAATTGCAATACACACACACAAATCGTAATACACACAAACAAATCACACACAAACAAATCGTAATACACACACACAAATTGTAATACACACAAACAAATCGTATTAGGCACACACAAATCATATTACGTGCACAAATATCATATTATACACACAAAATTCACATTATGCACACACAAATCTTGACATGCACACATCTTATTACAGACAAATCACTTTACAGACGCACAAATCTTTTCGCTTCAATAATAGCCCCATAGTTTTTGCGTTCAGCTCCGCACTCACTCCAGTTTACATGTACGCTCACCTCTGTGTATCCCCTGTATCTGAAAAGTTGCTCTGTGGTTGACTGCTAGTGCGTGTGTGTCTGTGTGTGTCTGTGTGTTGCGTGTTTGAACGACTCGCGCCAACATCACTGTTAAAATACTGTGCAGGCAATATATTACCAATACATTAGCAGGCCCGCACCAGTGTACCTCATGAATAATGGAGGACACGGGCTATTCGAGATACTTCTAGTCCACACTCGTCTCCTCTCTGCTCCTCATTTCACCCCACTGTCCCGGGCCCGCTTCTCAGAACAACAGCTCATAAACACAGCACAGAGGAACAAGGGAACGAAAGCGTGCGACAAAAAGGGGCCACGTGCTACTTCATAGCCTCATTTTAATGGCTGTGAGTAAAAATAATTCATCACAATGCGTTAGGGGAGTGCTCTTTGTTTGCAGTGCTCACCTTTAGGGCCTCATTTGTAGAAGCCGCTCCTCCAGGGAAGACCTTTTCAATCTTGATCATGGGCTGCACCTTGGACTCTATGCCTCCAGAAATGCTAATGCCTGCAGAAACACACCCACACAAACACAAGAATAAATAATACAAGTTCATATCAGATCAATAGCAAGCTGTCTCACTCTCTTTCATTCTTCTAATCTATAATCTATGAGCTTTCAACCCCAGTGCATGGCTCTCACTTAGTAAAGGGAAGCACTGACCTCTACTGGTGATGGAACAGAACTTGTGTAGTGAGTGTCTAGTAATTTCAAGGGGACATACTACAGATTTTGCTCCTTAACATTTCAGCTTTTACACAGAATTAAGGAAAACGTCCAAATTACACACACATATATATATAAAATTTCACATTTATTATACATTTAGTCACTTGTGTCCATAGATTTCTAATGGAAATTAATTTCTGTCTTGTACTTAACAATATTTTGAAGCAAGGATTTGTTGGTACACTATATTTCCAAAAGTACTGGCAATATAGTGTATATATACATGTATGTAATTCTTAGTCATTTTACTTTTAAAAACAAGATGAAATTAGATTTTTTTTGTTTACTGAAAGACAAAATTAGATATCCATAATATACATATATACAGTACATACTGCACAGTGTCCACAAAATTAAAAAAGAATTTTAAACTTGGTTCTTTCCAATTGTCAGAAATGTGTATATAATGCCTAATTTTCATATGAAAACATTAAATGACTAAAAACTTCCAATAATTTTTTTTTTTTCGTATGTTCATGTCCTATCTGCAGGAAAAGTTTCACACTGATATCTTTTAATTGTAAAAAAATCCCTGCCATTTCTATAAATGTAAGAGATTGTACAAGACTTTATTTTTGTGTGTCTCATGAAGCGATGTACAGCAGTTGTGACTTTTCTGTAAAAATCTAAATAAACAAAGTTTAAAAAAAAAAAATCACCTGCAGTGTCTCATCTTAAAATGCTAAAACTGAGTACTTTTTATAGTTAAAATATAGATGCAGGAAATTTCCTCCAAAAACATGCCTTGGTCTGAGACCAATGTGTAATTAAGATTATCTTCACTAAATCTGTGTTTTCTGGACGCCATAGGACCACACTTGTTGTACTGACCCAGTGACTGCTTGGCTTTGGGGATTGTCAGCGTGGTGATGTCATACTCCTCAGACGGGACAGTAGGTCTCCTTTTCACAGTGTTTGGTAAGTGTCCATTAACGAGCGGGACGTCCCCTCTGTTCCCGGACGGGCTTTTGTCTCTGTGAGGTTCAAACACCTCTGCTATAGCTGTCCTTTCTCCTCGCGGTGACGGGACATGTACACTCACCTCCCTGTATCCCCTGTATGTGCCCTGTATGCCGCTGTCAGGACTGGCCTCTCTTATCGTCCTGCCCCGTCCGTTCCTCACAGGAGAGCGCCCCCGATCCTGAATGGCCTCCCTTTGCCCCAACGTGGAAACGTCATAAGTCCGGGACGCGGCGCTCTCCCTCCAGTTCGGGGACAGGTGTGGCCGGCCTCTGTAGGTGCTGTACGCAGAGTCGGTGTGGGACGTGCCGTGGGTGGGGGAGGGGCTGAGGGAGCGGGAACGCCCGTAGCTGTCCACGGGTACATCCAGCAGGGGGGTGAAAATGCGGGACGGGGCCATGTGTCCCGACTGTTGGCTGGACGCTCGCAGTCTCTCCAGCTCCTCCACCAGCTGCCGCTCTCTCTCAGGGTCCTCCACAGGGTGCAGGTGGAACCCCCCACGGTAATCTAAAAACACAAATACAAGAACATTAAACAGGACAGACATTTATGTAATAATTTACACAGAGCAGTGGTTCCAAAATAGTAGGACGGTACCCGTAAGTTTAAGGAGAATATATTGTGCTTTTATTTATATTTTTAAACACATCCTTGGTCATTTCTAAAACAGCTCTGCATGTTTTACAACCTCTAAAACATTATGTGACTAAAAGAAAACATTTTTAATACAACATTAAAGAAACAGGTGAAGAGACCAGCAGAGGGCAGCAGAGTGAAGAGCTGTGGGTTTTTGAACAGAAACAGAAAAAAAAGCTTTTTACTTCCTTAAACGTTTTGTATGATGTAATTTTACTACAAAATAAAAAATAGCTGTGAGGAATCAGCCGAAACAGAGCTGTACAATGTTTTTTGGATAAATTAATGAGAGCAGACTGCTAGTAATGGGTTTGTTGATTGATCAGTGCTTCCAGGAGTGGGAACCGAGCATTCTGAGACCTCAGAAACTCAGCGCCAGAGAATACAGAACTACTCAAACAGAAAGAAACAACAACTCCAGGTCTGTTTTTGATGAGGGAACAACATAACATGATAGAAAGCTCAAAACAGTCAATTTTGCGTAATACAGCCCCTTTACAACTTATTTGAAGCCTAAATAATGTTTTAATTACATGACATTTTGCAAGAGATTTTAACAACTAAAGGACTGCTGGAAAAAATTATTTCGAACAAAATTAATGTGAGTCTGTAAATCTTTGGTTCACAATAAAATTACCGGGAAAAATTTCAACCCACTATCAGTCCAGCTGAGAACCACTGAGATGCAAAAAACAACAACATGCAAACCTTCCATAAAAAAACACTATGCAACAGTAAACCTGACTTATAACAGGCAAAATCATTAGAGCAGAGCCTCACTTTGGGTGGGTGCCTGTCTGCCTAAAACAGTTATGTTGAAATAAAGAGAGAAAAGAGCAAACTTACAGAGATGAACAACAACTATAGTAGGAGATTACTGATATATAATAAGGTAAAGAAATCTCTTCCTGGTTGAATTTATACATACAGCTTTAGAAACACTGTGGAGAAGTCTTAAGACTGATTAACATGCATCAAGGTTGAGGCAAAAGGGAGACATGAATCTAAGTTTGTTTTTGTTTGCTTTAGGTTAGGACCAGTTGCTGTAAAAGCAGTTGAATACCGACCAGAAAGCCCTACAAAAATGACTATGATCCAATAATAAGCAATAAGAAGACAAGGACTTTAAAATATAATGGCTGCAGTTCTGCTCTGTCAGCTCCCTCTCTGACCTGACCTCGGGACCACAGCTCATTGACCTCTCAAACTGTGGTCTGTGAGTCTGAAGTGGCACCGCAGGACGTTGGTTGTGTCCTCTTTTCAAAGACACTTCAAAGAAGTGGCTTTGTTCAGGCGCCACTCCGGCTCAGCTCTTCTCAGTGTTTTCTGCGGTCGGCACGCAGGTAACACAAACCTGAGCTGAGGACACCTGATACAAGCGTGTGCTCAAGAGTGGGTGAAAAGTGTGCGTTCTTCAAAAGAGGATATACAGGTTTTCACAACAAAGGTGACACAAATTGTACCTCAGGTGTTTTGATGAATATGAAAGATGTAATAGATGTTTTTTGCGGGGAAAAGTGCGAGAGAGGAAAGGGTATAGATGAAAAGTTGCAGGCCTGAGGACAATATAAGCAAAAGAGCACACACAGTACCTGGGATTGGGGTGATGAGATGACGACGAGGTGTTCCACTGCGAGGGGAGCGCAGAGCTGGAGATCGCACTAAAGATATACATGAATATTTTAGATGCAAAATGTTACATGAACTGAAAAGAGAAAACAAACATCTTCAATTACATATACAATTTGGACACATTTATGCTGTTGTTTTTTATGTACGAGAGAAAAAGAAGCAATATCTTTTTACAAATGTGTGTTGTCATCTACACTGGTGAACACTTATCCCTTGACAATTAGGCAACTATGAATTATTAATGCATGATTGACAAAATGGAAAGAAAAACTACAGCGCACAACAGTAACCGCCAACCTTTGGTTATGGAAGTAAATTTCTATATTCATTTCCCCATTGAGTTTACAAAATATCTGCATATTAAAGTGGAGCTCAGTAACTTTTTTACCTTTAAAATTGTTTAAGAGTCCGTGTGATGGTTAAATGAGTTTTTGTGGGGTGAAGGAAGCATCCTACATCAAGTCTGAGCGCAGCCAACCCGGTGTCATGGAAGTCTTGGATCTCGTGAGAAAGCAGCACATCGCAGTTAGCAAAACAACAAGCTAGCGATGGCTTTATTTCTTGATTTTCGTACTGGCAGAGCAGCCAAATGGAAGAAAAAACTTTATATGGAAACGCTGAGGGGAAAATGAAGTAAAGGCGAGCAAGGGATCACAATAGGAGTCAGTTGGACTCGAGTATTTACAATGGTGGTGTACTCCGAAATGTAGGGGGAGCGCCATACAGGAATATGAGGGCTGAAGGTTGGCGGTCACTGTTGAGTTCCATTAGACAGTCAAAATGCCTTTGTTTTTACACCTACTTCCCACTACCTACAATTTACTATTTTCTACTGTTTACTGTCAGCTAATCAAAACTCACCCAGCAGAATGACAGAGTGTAGGAGTTACTCACAGGAGCGGCTCTTGAGAACATCATAAGCCTCCAGTTCAAAGGGCATGACCATGCTGTCGAAGCGGCTCAGCTCAGATGTGGGGATAAGCATTCTGCACAGACACAAACAAACAAACACAGTCATCAGAGTCTCGTCTTACCACACAAGAAGAAGAACAGAAAGACTTGATCTACACAGTACAGCAGTGAGGCCCATCTTCATGTTGAAGTTTGAAACCTCACCTGATTTCCCGGAGAAGAAGAAGTTTCTCTGGCCTGTCCAAGATGGCCAGCAGGGGTCGGATTAAGTCCTCGATCACATTTTCTGATAAAAACTGAAAAGCACAGATTATGAACCATTAGACGTAAACTTATAAAATTAGTCTAAAATGTATTATGAAGTTGTATGCCCTCAGTCATCCTGCTGTTCAGCTACAACCCTCCTCTGTCCCCGACTCCACTGCAGCAGCAGAACCATTGGCCTCCTCAGCCTCTCCTTCTCCTTCACCAATCCAGTGTCTAGGCCCCGAATGAGAAAATTCCTCTAACTAATGCATCATACTCTCTCTTCATCGTATTGTTGACATCTCTACTGCCAGGGTCTAATGCGCCAAAGTTTATTCCTTCAATAAATCATCCGTTACACTTCACTCATTGTCTGCGTGTGTAGCCTACCACTTACACAGGTAAACTGTTCATGCATTTTGTTGCTTAAAGACTGTTGCACCTTGGACTGTCCTCTTTATGATGCTCATTAAATATTCATATTTCTCAGAAGGTCACGTATTGTTTGCAGGGCTGCAGGAGTTTAATTACCACAGAGGAGGAAGTGGTCGTGGACAATGATAGCAGTGATATCTTATTCTGTGGCAGCAGAGGGCCACTGAGGAGCTGACATCAGCCCCAGAGACACCAGGAGATCAGATGATATTTGATCTTAATCATAACTGACAGGCGAAATCCACCTTTGTCTCGGTTTTAGCTGGACACCTTCACAACTTAGGAGGACAAACGCTGAGAGCAATAGTGCACTCTTAAAGGGGAACCATTTTAGCTTTGCTCATCTTTTCTGTTTTGGTCACATTTTTCTTTACGGAGCAACATTTTGGAGTAAAACACTATCATAAAAACTCAGGAATCTGGTTTCAGGAGTCAGGAGTCTCATTTTCTCCTCTTCTTATTGGTTTGAAGGTTTCCTCTGCCTTTTGGCCGCTCTGTCCTGCTGAAAATCTAACAAATAAAGTCATTGTTATGTAAAATAAAGCTTGTTGATATGGCTAAAACCAGGATGTGTCGCTTTCTCTCGAGATTTCAGGGGCACTGAGGCGCTGCTTCCATTCTTGCATGGCTGTTTGTTTTTTGTTTTTCACCAAGAGACACCAGGAAGAGGTGCAGGGGGCTTTATTCGTCCTGTGACAACACATTTAGTCATCTCACTGACTCCAAAACTGAAAATTAAGGTAAAAAAAAAGTTACACTTGTGCCACTTCCTCCTTTTATGGCTCAGTGGTAGAGCTGCAGCTCAGATACAGGGCCTGATCTGATGTTGTGGGTTCGAGTCCGGACCCTAAAAGTTTGCCAAATGTTTCTCCCTGCTCTTCCCACGATTTCCTACTATACTCTGTCCTATCAATAAAGCTTAAAAATAACCAAAAAATATCTAAGAAAGTGACATTGTTCCTCTTTAAGTCCTTTGGTAGCCAGGCTAAAAATACACACACATTTTGAAGAGACTCTGAAACTTGAAACTCTGAGAGAGAACTGACCCGTCGACAGTGCCTCATCACTGCGGACACCTCGTCTGGACTCAGCAGTCTCCTGGCCGTGTCCTCCACGTACTGCAGGGTCTCAGGGCGCGGCTGAGGGCTGCTGTCCTTCACCCCAGCGCGGGACTCTTTAGGAGAGGACAGCAGCTTGAAAGGACGGCTGCGTTCTTTGTCTGAGGAATACACAGAATCAAATGATAAGAGATACAAAGATGGAGACCAACCCCTACGATAAAACTGATAAGCTTATAGTTAGGGTAAGCCTAGGCTAGCCACTCAAATTTATTAACTCATAATCTCTTGAGAAAGAAAACACTCATTATTAAAAATTAAAAATTGTTTCTAGACACAGATATAAATCACAGTTGTGTACCTCCGTCCACATGCCGGGAGGGAGACTTGGAGTGGGTCTTGTCTTTGCGTTCTTTCTTGAACAGCAGGTTGACAAAGGTCTTAGAGCGCTGCAGGTTCGCTGGACCCTCTGCTGTGGTCTTCTCCTTCTGCTGCTTCTTCTTCTTCTGTCTGACCTCTAAAAGAGACAAGTCCATGGTATTAGATAAAACACAACCAGCTTTTCTGATAGAAGTTATTTTTCAGACTTCAGTGCAGAAATTTACTGACTAAAATTCATCTTGAGCCCTGAGCAGCTGAAGCTGCCTCAGGGTAATGCATTTGCATTTGTCTGGTCTACACTGTGTTAGGCACAAAGGCATAAGGTGCTACTGAGGGGCCCCAGTGCAGGGTTTCAGAATGGGCCCTAAAGTTATGAAACACATATCATACTTTTAGTCATAAAAAGTGCACTGTGTGAAGTCGACAAATACTTTCTTTAAAATATTCAGATGTCAGTAAAACATTTTTTTATTTTTATTTGTGTTTATAAGTAAATAAATATTGGGAGCAGAATTATGTATATCATGTGTTTTCAATTTTTTTTTTCTCAAAAGAAAAGCTTGTTCTAAAATAGAGTCATGCTTAATGTGTACTTTTAGCCCAAACTGAAAACAACACTAAAACTGACTATAATTAAGGACTCTCAATGGGCCCAGGACATGAGGGTGGCCCACTGAGAGGGCAGTGCATCCTGATGTTACACCACTGGTTAGGCAGGTTGTTCATCCAGTCAGGTACTAGGTATTCACCTGTTTGCTCTCTGCAAATGTGTTCTGTAGACGCTCTCCTAGATGATTATTTGTAACAGATCATCTAGTTCAGGGGCCTGCAACCTATGGTTTTAGAGCCACATGCGGCTCTTTAGTCCTGCTTCTGCGGCTCATTGGGCGTCTGACATCAGGTTATGTAAAGTTAGAAAAGGAATACGTAGACAATTTTGAAACAAACTACATTTGCAGCCCCTTCTCTATTTAAAATAAGACTTTATCCTTGTTTTCTAGAATATGACATAGCCTTATTGTCACTGTTTGTAGCCTTTATTTGCCACACAGTGCAGACATGGACTGATCTGAACACACATAAATTAATAAAACAGCTCCAAAAAATGGTTACTAGATGTAACTCCGGTTCTCAGAGTGTGCGTGGGTCCTGTATTTCTGCTGGTTAGTGGCCTATTAAAAGATAATCAGTGCAGTGAGTATTTAACACAGTTCTTTGTTAGTTTGCAATAATTGGTGACCATCCATAAGTTATATTTTAGTTATAGGCTAAACAACTTATGTGCATTGAAACTAGTTGCAGCTCTTTACAGATGTAAGTTTAGTATTTTTTGGAAACAACTGGCTCTTTGGATCCAGAAGGTTGCAGACCCCTGATCTAGTTGGACATATTAATCTGTGACTTATACCACTAAACACCATGCAACTTCACTGAGGTCAGGTAAATGCAATCTTAAATGGTCACATTTATTTAGAGGATACAAACCATTCACCCATTGACACTCACAAACATGCAAAGACGTTTCTACACCAGTGTTAAGCCCAATGCTGTAGCAATCTGACCCACTCTCTGCCCCGTGCATAAAGTCTGTTCGTTCTTCTTCCCTGTCCCCTCCTCGGTCCGCTGCCGTAAATCTGCCTCTGTGTAAAGTAACGCAGTAACACTGATGAATAGCAGCGACACACCTACGTCTTCTGACAGCGCCGCAGCCAACTTACTGTACATAACAAATGTCCCATCAGCCCTCAACCCTGGCCCCCGCCCCCTCCTTCACCTCGAGGTACGGCTGGGTCGGCTAAACACAAAGTGAAAGGCTAATAACTCACTATCCCTGCGTGGGTTTAGATAGATGTCTCTTCTTATGCATGTTCCTATTCATCTTATACAACGCAATGAATAAGAGCCAAGTGTGGTGATGTATCAGAGCTCTGTTACCTTCAGCCTGTTAAATGAATTGTATCTGGCCTTTAAATTATCAGCAGGAGGAGAGAGGGCTGCTGTTTATTTAAGGAGAACGAATATGCCACTGACACAGATCTAAAGTTATTCTCTTGTATAACTCATAAATAAAAGTGCCCAGCTGTAGGGTTGTGTGAGTGTGACTGCAATTCCAATTTCCAATACCAGGTAAATACCGGGATAGTTTCATGATACCAATACTTTGTAAATGTACAAGCAGCGTATATGCTTTCATGCAACAGTCTGTCATCATATGTTAAAAATGAATACATTTTTTTAAGCACTAAATAAGTTTGTTGTTGTTGCTTTCTATTGTTACGTGCATGTCAAAACCCAGATTTGATTTTAAGGAAAGTTGGGCAAATGAAAAAAAAAAAATTCTTCACAGCTTACAGGAGTTTTGCAGAAAGGGGAGGGTAGCAGCAGAATCAATCTAATCACACTAGTATTGATCCAATACTGATACTAATGTTGGTTTATCTATACTATTGCTGTTTGGATCGATATGTCCACCTTTACCCTGCTGTAGTCTCACCAGGAATATGTATTTGATGTAGACTTAATGACTGTCAATGGTATACAATCATCAGATGTTTTAATCTACCAAATGTGATTTCATGTTAACTAGAAAAACACAAAAATACAATTTTTAGTGTTGCACACAGAAGCAAAACTGCAAAATCTTTGTTAAATATCCAGAGGGCTTGTTATAGAGGACCATTTGTCATTTCTGTGATGGTGTATATAAGAAAACAGCAATTTGCATTCACAAAGGGACAGTCATCCCTGTAGTTTTGAAATAGGCTCTAATTTTGACTTTGACAGTTGTACACACATGCAAGTTAGTAACTAGTGTAATGATTGAGTCCATTTCTAAACACCCCAAGTTGCAAATTATTGGGATGTGCCCTACGTTTTTCAGTATAGAAAGCTTTTATAGTTTGATATTTGCGATGTCCTGTCAGAACATTTTTGTCTCATTTGAGGAGAGTATGATCCTCTTAACTTCAACACAGCAGCATTTACTGCTTGCTCTACTTTTACCAGAGGTGGGTCATAATATATATATTATATTTACTTGAGTAACTTTTTGAATAAATTGCATTTCTAAGAGTAGTTTTATTGCAACGTACCTTTTACTTCTACTTGAATAATATTATTTTGAAGAAACAATGAAGTACAATTTTTGGCTTCTCTCCCACCTTTGACTTTTACAATCATTTACAATAAAAACACTGTCTACACAATATTTTGGTGTGGTCTTATGTAAACTCCCACCTGATGCAGTGATGTGGCTTTGCGAGCGTCTGATTGGCTTTGGCGGTCCGCTCAGGGCCATGAGTGCTGCCGTTTTGGGCGAATGATTGGCTACGTCCTGCTCCCCTGACGACAGCGTCCTGGATCTGCCCCGCCTCTTCTCGCCAGCTCCTCCCATTTCCCGAGGCCCCTCCCCTTTGCCTCGTATCACCGTATCCTTGAGCAGCACGGTTTGCCCGAACGTCCGGCTCGTTTCTCCCACTATAAGTTTATCCGGGTTGGTGATTTCGGATGGCGGTAGCTCCTGGAAGTGCGGCGGGTGAGGGTCGGTCTGTATAGCGATTTCGGTCGTCCGTTCTGCGGTGTTGGGACGCCTCGAGCGGTCTTCTGAAGTGATTGCAACGTCTACCATGTCAGGGCCAAAGACAGGAGGGTACAGAACTTGGGAGAGTCCACTGACGGAGCTGAGAGGGGTGCCCGAGGACAGTGAAGAAGCCGAAGAGTTAGAGTCCGAACCGTGGGACCAAGACACTGGACCCCCATTGGCCACTGAAAAATAATATGGCAACACAAGAGATTAAAAAGCTATGTCCTAACACCAAAATCTGTTATAGTCAAAATAAAAAACAAAAAAAAACAAATGTGCATCGCTCATTTTGTTTTTCACACATGTACTCCTGTCAGGATTAAATCGGCGTGACCTCATTCTCAAGTTAATCCTCTCGGCTTTTAAGAGAGACATAAACCAAGAGCTGTGACTCCAAAATGCAACTTCAGCATCCTTGTGGAATAAACAGGCTGGACCTCGGATAAGGTCACGCTCCCATCCAGAAGACCAGTCTGTAGATTAATTCTATGAAATGACTCATCTTGATCAGACACTGTAATAAAACTGAACATTTGTTTGTGTTTTCTTGATATAAATGAGTTTGTTTGAGTGCATGGGTGAAGTAACTCTTCCATTTAAGATTTTTATGTAAATTTGATATTACAAACTTAGCTCCCTTATCTTCAGCAGGCATATTGTACAGAAAGTGCTCCTCAGTGCATTCACCCAATGAATGGGAAGATGTTTTTCTTTTATACATAAACATATGTAACCTAATGTATCTACTTAAAATTCTTCTACTTAGGATGCCAATAAAATAAAGACACTTTCAATTGTTCCCTTTCCTACAGAGGTTGCCACAGTGAATCATTAATGTGGGTACTTTTTGGGCTTTATGTCAGAGTCTCTTCCTGGTGCAACCCTCTCTATTTATCTAGGGTTTAGATCAGCGCATATTTTGGCTGGCAACTTGAAACACAAACAAAATGTGGTTAGCTGCTGATAGCCAATATTGCTATTAGCATTCTCTTCATACTGCAGCAGAAAATAGGAGAAATAAAAGCATTACTCAACTATGTTTTCACATTAAATTTGTGGCAAAAGCTTTTGTGTTGAAGCAGCTCATGACTCTATCTACTGGTACAAAATCATATAATTGGCTTGGCAAAAGTTTCCAAAACTGACCCTGTAGACTCCTTTATGCTGACTTTTCACAGCAGGATCTTCATGTCTTTTTTTTTACTCTCTTTCTGCATGCTCTCTCAAAGTACTGTGCTAGCCTAGGGAGTATGAAGTATTCACGTTTTTATTCCACACCAGGAGAAAGAATCAGAGATCTCCTAGAAGTGAGATCGAGACTGGAGCATCAATAGAATAGCTAACAGTGACAGGAATGAATGGTGTTACATGTGTGAGAAGTTAAGACATTAACTTTATTGCTCAAATTAAGTGTTTTGGGGGGTTTCAATTTCACATAGCTGTTTTTACAGTGTTTATCTTATATTTTCTCCACTGTGTAAAGAGCTTGTGCGGCATGTACATTATATATGTCACGTTTGAGGCTTTAAGACAGATCATGAAAATGTTTTTTTGGGTGGCTATTGCTGTATCTCTTGTGAAGTATAACAGGGTAAAAGAGACATCAACAAAGGATAGAAATTTACACAAAATTTCCTGTCATTTGAAGAGGAAGCTTACTTTTGTCAAGCCAACCATATTCTGCAACCATCTCCTTGTACGCAGGGTATCTCCCAGCCTCCTGTGGAAGAACACAATTGTAAATTATGAGCTGAAATTCATATGATTCATTCATATTCATTCATTCATATGTATGCTTATTAATAGCATTGCTTTTATGAAATTTTAATATGTACAGCAGCAAACAGAAATATTCAACCCCACCAAAGACTGTAAGGATTTAACAATTAAAGATTTTTCAAGAAGACAAAAAGATCCTGGGACATCCTGGAGTGGCCTTCTCAGTCTCCAGATTTAAATCCCATTGAAAATCTTTGGGATTTAAAGAAGGCAGCTGCAGCACAGAGGCCATCAAACATCACTGAGGTAGAGGCTTTTGCAGGTGAAGAATGGGCAAAGACTCCAGTCGAGAGGTGTGAGAAGCTCGTTAGCAATTACCCAAAATGTTAGAAGTTATAAACGTTAAAGGATGCTCCACAAAGTCCTGAAGCTCAGGCTGAATAATGCTGCCCATGGACCTGTGTTAAAAGAATTAGTTCTGTTGACATGTAACAATACATCGTTTATGGTCATATATTCTCTTTACCTTTCATTCACATCATTATAATGTCTTTTGAGGTGAGGTGGGTTGAACATTTCAGATTGCAGCTGTATAATACTTGACCTATAATCCATTAATGCTGTAATTTGCAAGTTGGGGATCCCATAAAATTGTGCTTTTTGTTGATTATAACCTGATCCCTGACTGCCTCTGAATAATGAACGTGGTCCTGGCTGTTTTTCACACATGGAACCTGAGATCTGAGGAGTAAAACGAGCACGCACACTAATGTCCGAGAGCTATGAGCCACTCACCAAAACACCGCCAATACACAATACACAGGCTCATGAGAAAATGACATGGATGCTAAGTGGATGCAGTCACTCTGGGCCAGCCGTCTGCTCCCATCTGTCCCGCTTCCAGATAGAGAGGCATTTATTATTAAGTCACAGCGCTCGGAGCATAAGTCAACTATGTTTTGACAGGGCTCTGTGAGTGATGTAAAAAAAGGAAGGGGGAAAGTTTATATTCACCCCTGCTCCCACCTTAATGGTTAGCATGACGTGGGTGTGGCTCCTCAGAACCTCCACTGCATTGCTGTGGGTGATGTCCTCGAAGCTGACCCCGTTAGCTGCAAGAATCTGATCGCCCATTTTGATGCCGTGCTGCTCGGCGAGACCACCTGGATCCAACCTTAACAAAATATGTATACAGTATAGAGAAAATATATTATTCTTTTTATGGGATATTTCTAGCCTGGCTGGCCAGACACACGCTTTTCCTGTTCTTTACAAAGAAGTTAGTCTGATGCCCCTTCGCGCAATGTTTCTATGAGCAGAACAATCACAGGCAGAGTAACCAATCAAAGAAATGAAGGGTGGGACATAAGCAGCGCACTGCTGAGCCAAACAAACATGGCGGTTTGAGTTTTTGCCATAAAACACCAGAATAAGCTGTATTATGAGCAGCTCTGTACTTATTTCTGAACTGGGACAGCAGAGGAAGCCAGTTGTACAAAGACAGTCGGTCTGTTTGAATGTGGTCAGAAAGTTGGACGTAAATGGGACTTTACTGTTGTTAAAACACACAGAGGACTGAACAACAACGTGGACTTCAGCAGAATCAACAGGTGACAAAGAAAAGCACTAAACAATGTTAATCAGGTCAGAGAAGTTATTACATTTGCTCTAATTCTATATTTGTAAGACTCACTGCAGATAAACGGCTGTGATAGGCCAGTTCCAAATCGACCGGAGAGAAACGCTTCCCTCCGAGTGAGTAACCAGACTGTCCTGCTTTCAGAAAGAAAGTAGGAGAGGCGGGGTCACCAGGCTAGGATATTTATGGTATTACAAAATAATAATATACTAGAGACATGGCTACAGCAGCTTCAGAGCACCTGGAGGGAACCCACCCAGACACAAGGAGAATATGCAAACTCCACACAGAGGGCCCATGGCCTGGGAACTGCACCCGGGACCTAGCAACCACTTTGCCGCTGTGCCAGCCTGAAGACTAATTGCATGTCTTGGCTTGTCAGTTTGGCGACAGCCTTCTTTGTTAGTGTAATGGAAATGAATTACAGACATAATTATCCACATTGTGATGGGTGAACAGTGTGTTGGCCTAATAGGTGTAGGTGGAACATAAATCCTTTAATGGCAGTGGAGGTCATTAAGTGCAATTAAGCTGATGTCCTGTTGTTTGACATGCAAGCACAGAGTTACTACTGAAGACATGGCATCCTCTGCTAATGCTAGCATGTTTTGGGCACAGCTTCTATGGCCAAAAGGTGAAGGAGAGGGTATGAGGTAGTCAATCTAGCATTATTATAAAATACTATAATAGTACAATACTATGTGCTACTTAACATGCATAAACTTGTGACACTGTTTAATATTTGTTGCAGGCCTCCAATAATTATTATGTAATGGAACAGGATGTTATTGCACTACAGACTCTTCCACGAGTGTCGTATTCAGATAAGCTGCACAGAGTTTGGAGACAAGAGTAGTGTTCTTTCCCATTCATTTTTATGAGGAAGCAAATTAAAAACATTAGTTTTAAGAAGACATTTTTATAGGACAGGAATAAATGGTTGTTGTTATGGATTTGTTAAAAAATATTTTGACTTAATATTACCCAGATAAATGTCAAATAAAAGTGAACTTATTAAAGTAACTTTCGGTTTTTTAGGAGTTTTCACTTACCAAGAGGTAACTGGACTGTTTAGTTTAGTGTAGTTATTGTTTATGTTTGATTGTGTGAATAATTGTTTTTAAAAAGCCCCTTGAGGCAACTGCTGTTGCGATATTGAGCTATATAAATAAAACTGAATTGAATTAAAGTAGGATTTGTGGTGATGAAGATCAAATCTGAGCGAACACTGACGAACTATTGTGGCTGACACATTTCTGTGAATAGTATCCAGCTTAATATTACTGAATAGTGTCCAGCTTAATATTAAAATTAAAAAGCATATCTTACATAGCCTTTAGCTTTATTTATGCTAATTATAGATGCTCATTGTCGACACTTTTTAAGGCTTTCCCACCAAGCTCTGACATTACACACATGACATCCTGATTATTCATAATTAACAATATTTTGTGGCTACAGCCAAATGAAAATGTATTATGGTCTGTTTAGTTTATGGCACTACACACTAAAGAGGGCTATATTCTTGTTATTTACATAGGTGAAGAATCGACAGGATGGGTTTTTTTATTCTCCTCACTTTGATTAGATGAAGAAGCCTAAAATGCCTCCAAACACACTCTTACTTTGACACATAGATTCCCAGTCCAAACTCTCGGCCTCCTCGGATGTTGAAGCCCAGGCAGTAGTCGTCTGACGTGGTGAAGAGATGAACGATCCTCTTCAGTGCGCTGTCTGAGCTGGCTATGGAAGGCGTGCCGTCGTTCTCCTCCACAACCATGCGTCGGTGAATCAGATCCACCCTACACAAAAACACACACGATCATTCAGATACAGTTGTCTCTCTATTTTATTTTCTTTACGCTGTGAGAATCTGATCATCAAACTGCATGACAAAGGTCAGAAAGTTAATCTGTCCAGTGCTGCCACCTGAAACCCAGATACAGTATATCCCAAAAGACAGATAACCAGCACGAGCAAGGGGCTACACAAAAACAAAGAAGTCACACAGAGGTCAGGTGTAGGGAACACTGCGTAACCTCTCACAATGCAGGATATACAAGTGTGGATGGTTAGGAAGATCTTTAATTGATTGTATAAAGTATATTTCTTAAATATTCGAAAGTATACATGAACATGAAAACCCAAGTCAGACTTACAGCTAAAATACTGACCAAAAACACAGACAACATTAATTTGAGTGCTATTTTTAACTAATTTTCAGCACATGAATCATGTTTCATCAAAAAGGGTATAACGACTCATTTACTACATTAACATATTGATTTTTATTCCTACAATCCAACTACATCAATAAGCACAGGATTAGCACCACCTTACGGAGAATGCAAAATGGGTATACAAAAAATAGATTATATTGTTATTAAAAATTTGCATGCTTAATAAAAACCAGAAGCATCTTTTGGGACATAGTTTTTGCGTCTTTGACATAAAAGTTCTCTTGAACTTTGCTTCATCTCTCTGTCTGTGTCTGTCTGTCCAGCCATTCCCAGCCTCCTTAAATCTCAGAAAATCCCATGCAGACCCCCAACAATAAAACCTCACTCTGTTCAAAATATGTCATATTTTTCTTCATAAAACATTATAAAAAATACTGTTGCCCAAAAATACTTCATAGTAATATATACGTATATAACTGTAATTACTTTCAAACTCAATTTCATTTTATGTACTTAATATAAACAACCTCTGGTGCCCCCCACCACACAAACACACACACAAACACACACACACACACACACACACACTTTGGGACCTTCTGGCCTAATTGCACCAAGGTCGTGAGATTTGAGAGCATACTTTTTTTCTTACTGTATCATTTGAATTGTTTGATCGTAGCAAATCAAATTGTTCTAAATCTCCCAATATCATTCTTGAATCGTATTGAAGATTAGATCAAATAAAATACATCGCATTGTTGCAAAAATGTATTGTTACACCTCTAATATATTGTCATTTTTTGTTATTACTCTCTCAACCAGAGTCACAAACACAGCCAGTGGTTGAAGCTTAGGTACTGCCTTTGTGGTCAGCTGTAACTAAGCCACACTCTGTATCACCTTTTATTCCTGGGACAAACCAAATCCAGGTCTAAAGATGTACAGGCTTCCTCTTAACCCATTACATCCTGATCTTATCCTATGTCAGACCTGACTGTCCTGAACTGATATTTTCAGAGGACTGTGACCTCTTCTGTGTCTTTCTCTCTCTGTGGTTCCTGAATCTTGTTCCTCACGGCTGTAATGACTCTTACCATGTGATCTTCTCTTTGGAGTAGCGGATCCCTGGTATCTTGCCCACTCTCCGGACCACCATCCTCAGCCTGTTGTTCCCGGTCAGGACCTTGACAGCACTGCTCATAGTGATGCTCTCCATACTGACTCCATTCACCTCTACCAGCTTGTCCCCCACAGTCAGACCGGCCTGCGCTGGAGAGGAACGCAGCATGGAATAAATGACACACATAAACACCAGATGTGAAAAGGGCTGGATAATAAACTCAAGGTCTTATTCTTCTAACCTGCAGAGCTGTCATCCTCCACTTTGCTAACAAATATGCCCAGGCCATGTTCGGAGCCCCCGCGGACACTGAAGCCCAGGTGCCCGTCTAAACTTTTATCCACAGTGACAGTGTGAAGGTCCTCACAGTCGTCTCCAGCTGCAAACACACAAGCACAAACAACTAAGGTCAGGTCTAGGGCTGCACGATATGGAGAAAACATGCGATATTCGATAACTATGTTGAAAATTGTGATATTATTGCAATATTTGAAAATAGAGCCTACTTTTCAAACATAGTAAGTTAAATTCACTCAAGTAAAAACATCAACAAAATCAAAACTTAACACAGACTAAACAAGGAATAAAACAAGGCTAAGCTGTGACTAAATTAATTAAATTACCACTAAAACTGGACTTTTTAAACATTTTTATTTAGTCACAACACATGTTCTTTTAAGGCTCTGGTGGAAAATGATTCTTCAGTGTAAATCTCTGTCAGATGGAAGACCACAGTGTTATTGCGATATATTTAGATTCTTGCCATACGGATATTGCGTTTGCTGATATTGCGATAACGATAATTTTGCGAATATATTGTGCAGACCTAGTCAGGTCCACACAAGGTCTCCTAATAGGCCACAAATAACATCACTACTTCATCAAAATAACATGATGAATAAAGCCCAAGACTAAACAAGGACTAAATCAGGACATAAGCAACCCTAAACCAACATAAAACCAGGACTAAACCAGGACTACGCAGGACCACACTTCAACTTTAATTCCCAGTCACAGCAAGACTACAACAGTAATATAATTTTCTCTACATTAAACTAAAGCATGACTCTGAAAGACCCTTGATTACCACCAAAAGAAGCCTGCGCACCACCAGTAGTTCCTGTACCACAGTCTGAGAACCACTGTTGCCACTCACCATCTTCAGACTTGTTGATGAGGATGACCCGTCCCATGGGAGAGTGGGACTTGTGTCTGCGGTGGTGCTGGTGCTGGTGGTGACGGTAGTGGTGCTGTTTGTTCACCATGTACCGTGTGGTGGAGCTGCTGCTGCTGTGGGACCCCCCATTGTAGCCTCCGCCGTTATTGCGGAGATGAGGGTGCCCCACTCCATTTGTCATGTCCGCCCAGTCAGAGGGGCCAAAGGAGTGAGCCATGCTTCGAGCCCGGCTGCACTTCTCCCAGTCATCCAGACAGGAGAAGGTCAGGGGGCAGGGCAGAATAGGACCGGCCTAAGAGCTCGAGGTATTATTTGAGTTTGTATTTACAACCACTAGGCAGCAAATTGTCCATAAGTTGTTACTTGTAATTCTTTTCCACTGACTTATTCTTAAAAAGCATATCCACTTCCCTCTTCCATGTCATCTGTCAGTGTCACTCCTGAGAGGCATGTGCTGCGCAGTCAACAGGGCATGGAGATTCCCCTTGGGTCATGTTTAATTAAATGGATGATCTGCGGAGAGGAGAACAAGCTGTCATTACTAAAAGTGGACCCAAGAGCACCAGGACTAGATAAATGGATAAATGGATAAATGGAAATCATTGATGGAATATTATTTATATATTGAGAAAACCATATCCGCAGACAATAACAAGGAAAAGCAGTTTAACTCTGTATGGAAGTAAATATATGATGCCCAGGAGTCAGCCCAACTCTGGTCATAATTATCTGCTACAATTAGAGTGACCACCCGTCCCACTTTAGGTTGCACTGCACAGCTATTTAGGCATCTGTTCCCTCGTCCCACTTATTAAGATAATGTCCCACAAAAGTTAGAAGTGAGAAGAACAAGTTAAGATGAGTATTCCTTGTGTAAAATGTAGAATAAATATTTGTGAGCATCCTATTTCTTGCTGGGTTGAATGGTTGGTGTTGTTGCTGCCCCTGGTTTTCAGGACAGGCCTCTGCATGGGGTCTCTTTTATTTCAATGAATAAAGACATTACTTGACAAAATGTGTGTTTTAGCAGCTATATCTCTTATGTAAATGAGCTTTAAACTCATTAAGTTCGTAAGTTAGATAATGTCAAATAGCAACGCTTTTATTTTTCGAGTCCGTCCCACCTTGTCTTACCAAATCGCACAACTTGTCCCACTTTTAGTACTTTTTGAGGTGGGCACCTTAGCTACAATGTATTTTTCTTCCTATATGTAATGTGATGTATTTTATCTATGTTGTACACCACATTTGCTCTTGTAGATTGTCATTTGTAAAGCACCAAGAATGTATATAGTGAGTGAATGAGTGGGATGTAAAATGTCTTGTTTTGTTTTGTCTTGTCCTGTTTGTTTTGTTTTTTCTCCCCTTTTTTATTATTAACAGGGCCTAACATTTACTTTGTTGCTCACTGGCCACTGTGGCTAGTTTTTGTCAA
Organism: Bostrychus sinensis; assembly: GCA_020698575.1. NCBI lineage: Eukaryota > Metazoa > Chordata > Actinopteri > Gobiiformes > Eleotridae > Bostrychus > Bostrychus sinensis. The sequence continues at coordinate 8,928,551 of CM036254.1, read as the reverse complement.
AAGTTTCTAGCCAATTAGCGTCTTTACTAGCCACAATTAAATTAGTCAAATAAATGTAAATTTTGATTGTATGCATGGACAGGGGGAAAAAAACGGTTTACCTAGGCAGGATAAATTGATGTACCAATATTGAAATATCGTGATATCACAATATCAGAGGTCTCACAATATCATCGTGGACTTGCAGTGGAATGGTAAAAAAGCAACGTGAACTACATAGACCATGATCCTTTGCTCCATTTCAGTGCAGCCAACATGACAAAATTATTATTAAACACTTTTTCAGTTAATCTTTTGAAATGTTACGATAATTATGGCACTAAAGGCTCATGAGAGCATTTTTAGAGAATGTGTTTTGTTATATTGTTCGTACGTTTCATTCTCTGTTTGCAATAAATATCGTACTGTGAATTTTTTACATTTTACATCCCCACTAAATGGTGTACACTCAAGCAGAGAAAGATACCTTCTGCCTTAACCTTTATAGTTAAGATATACAATAGATATTAATAAAATTCAACTGGCCAAAGTGGCTGGTGGGAGTATTTGTGTGACTAGCCAAATGCCAAAATGAAAATCTACCTACATTTGGCTGGTTGGCTATTGTTAATGTCAAGCCCTGATTATTAATTTTGTTTTTGTTTTGTTTTATTTCTTCTTTGTCCATATATGACATGTCTATTTGTCTTAAATGTAGGCCTACATCTTTTTAGGTAAACAGAAATTTTGTTGCATTTTTCAAGTATAGATATCATTTTTCTGCTTTGTTGTTCTACTGTAGACATGTTCATAGCATAATAAAAACAATTATTATAAAAGTGGTCCAAGGAGCACTTTATCTTCATATGACTGAACTGTTTTTTTTCCATAAAATCATACTGAGGTTAAAAAGTCATATCAGTAATATCACCAGACGTGTCTAATTTCTTTATCACTCAGCACCATGGACAGCGACTTCGACACGTGGTCCACTTAAAAACAAAATATACTCACAGTTTTATAAGTATTACCACATATTGTCTTGTATTTACATTAAAAAATACGTTGAGAGCCAATAACGCAATAAATTAAGTCGCCATTACATTATTAATAATAGTGAAAGATGAAAGCACGTGGAGTAAATGCGCTTTGCTAATCTTCTCACGTGACAAAATAGCTGATAAACGAAGGCTATCGGCCATATTAAAGTTGGTAAAAGTAATCCAAACAAAGTAGATGTTTTGTTACCTGCGTGCATGTTGTGTTGTTGACCTCGGGAGCCACTCGGTTCACGCGGACAGGAGCGCGCTGCAGGTCCGCCTCTGCTGCTGACGCACAATCGGACACCTCAGGAGAATTAATGCCGCCTCATTTGTACTCCAGGTGACCATTATTGTATTAAGCGCTTTACATAAGCCCCGAGGAGCCCCTGCTGCAGCTGTTGGGGGACATTAACGCTGCTGGACTTTAAGGCATGATTAATTGGCACTGCGTAATTTAGGCACAGTGCGTTTCCGTTTGGGTGCTCACGTGGAAGTCATTTGCATTAAAACAGGTGCAGGTATCTGGAAACACTGGGTAGAGTTTACTCAGCCCACCTCGAGCTGGACGAGCATGAGGCATGATCTACAGCCCCATCCAGTGGCCAAAGGCGCTATTGAACCACGTGTTTGTGAGTCACATAAAGTTTTAGCTTAGGGGTGAGTGGCCATTTTTCTAGACCTAAAAACTGGGACATACATTCTTTTTTTTTTTTTTTTTTTACAAATGATGGTCTATTTGAACCAAGTAACAAAAAAGCTTCAGAAACCCTGACAATTTCTTTCAAGTAAACAAAGCCGTTTTGATGAGGGCAATTTATTGATAAAAATAAAAGTAAATAAAATGAGTGACAAAAGTCTTTATGCTTCATCTATTAACTGAAATAGACAACTGGGACATGTTGAAAACTGAGGTCCCAGTCATGTCCCTAGATATTTTATGGGACATGGAGCCTATAACTGGGACAGTTCTAATTAAATAGGAACATACGGTCACCCTGTTTAATTTTATTTTGATAGTAGCTCAAATAATGTATATAAATTATTTTTAAATTATTATTATTATTATTTGCCACTTACAATAATGATACTTCTACTACTCTTACTACTCCTACTTCTAATAATAATAATTAAAATAAATAAATAAATAAATAAATAATAATAAAGACGTTAAAATATTGTATTAAAAGCATAAACGTGTTGAAATGTTCTATTATTATGGTTACTATAAAAATATTTGTTGAATTCTTGGAGTACTAGTCACGGACGCCTCTCGACCAATCAGATGTCGTTATCCTCCAACGCCCCGTGAGTCCTCAGTTGTCACGTGATCCAGCGGAACAAATGACGAGCCTGGAACAGACAGGTCCCGCCCCCAATGCGCTGCTGCCTTCGCTGTCCCTTTGTAACTCGTAAAATCAATGAATACACCTTACCATGTGATAATTGTATTAAAATTATTTCCAACCCAAGGGCCACGTTTTCTATACGGCGAATTCAGTCAATTGTTTATTGTCACAGTCTACGTAAAACCCACTTTTCAATTGCACACATTATTTTTCAAAGTTCGTCTCGTAAAATGTAACGCGACGCTGTGTTTTACACTGTATGGTAAAAGTCATTGAACGCAGCGTTGGTCCACCCGGTTGTGCAGCGAAATTAGAGGTCATACATTTCCAAAAAACGACGTAAACAACACAGGTAGGCTATTTACTAACAGCTGTCACAGCCACTATTCGCTGATATTACAATTTAGCTAAACCCTTGTACATTTTTATTGAGCTCTGTTGTCATAAAGAGCAGTAAATCAAAATTTAAAAAAAGATGTCGTGTTAGCTTCTGAATTAAACTTAGCTATAGCTAGAACCGGAGCGATCTCTGTCAGTAAACACATAGCATTAGCAAATCCGTAGACGTATTTAAAAATGAATGTTAGTTATATGTTGTAATATTTTATAAAATTAAGTGATTGCATTGCTTCAGTGCTGTGATAGTCATGAGTTCCTATGCACACCGGTTAGCTGGGCTTGGAAGCAGCATGTCGTGACTTCCCTTTGAGCCATCTGTCTGTCTGTGTTCGTGTAAGGCAATTTATCTGGAAGTGTTAATGAGCGTGTGTGGTCAGGTGAACAAGTTTTCCAAGTGTGTAAACTCAGAACAATACATAATCATAGACGACCTAAAAAATTTTTACCACTAACTTAGCTTTAAACTGCTAAGGTCAGTGGTGCATGGACTTCTACTGTTGGTACTGAAAAGTTTTGTGCAGTTCAAGTCCTGATTTAGTTGAATTTAGAGCCGGTTTTATTTTATATATTACATTTTATGTTAAGACCACTGGTTAGTCCTGGTTTAGTCCTTGGATCAGTCTTGATTTGTTCTAGTTTAGTCCTTCATTTGTATTGGTTTATTCCTTGATTTGTTCTGGTTTAATCCTTGATTTGTCCTGGTTTATTCCTTTGTTTAGTCCTTGATTTGTTCTGGATTAGTGTGCTTCATTTGTTCTGGTTTAGTCCTTGATTTGTCCTGGTTTAGTCCTTGATTTGTCCTGGTCTAGGCCTTGATTTGTCCTGGTTTACTGTACTTGATTTGCCCTGGTTTAGTCCTTGATTTTCTTGATTTGTCCTGGTTTAACCTGATTTTGTCCTTGTTTCACATTTATATAGTGTAACGTGAAGTTATATTAGGACTAGTTTTATTGCAGTGTAAGAATGTGACTGACTAATGCGCAGAAGTAAAGGGTTTTTATGGAGCCCCGATGGTGTGAATGATGAAACCAGAGACAGAAATTATGTTAAATGAAACGAAAAATAGTATGGGGAAAGGGGAAGTGGAACGAAGTAAATAGAAAACATATAAAATAAAGACAGCAATTATTATGCTGATAAATTTTTCAGTCTTTTAACAGGTTTTTAAATCCTTGAGTTAAAAAGTTCTTTTTGATTCTTTTTGAGTTCCTTTTAAGTTCAGTTTTTAGGAAAAAAATAAATATCTTTGCTTTTTTGCAGCCTGCACACCATAACCTGGAAAAACATGCTCTGGTTTGCTGCACATTTTTAAACATTAGTGCCTTTTTACTGATTATAGACTTAAAACAGTCCAGCAGCCTTTGTTTTCTTTTATCTCAGTCTCCCAGGCACCACTGATAGGAGCTGTTTGAGAACAGCCTCACCGAAGTCATGACAAACATGAACAAATGCTTTTTTTAGTATTGTGTTTTTTGTTTTATTTTTTGCATGCTTTTAATTTGAAGGTACCCTAGTGAACCAGCCAACCACGAGTGCTTTGTTTCCAGATAAATAGGTGTAGTTGTATTAGTTAACAGATGCAGGTGGAGGATGTTGTTGCATCATCACTATTGTTGGAACAGAGGCGGAGCTTAACAATGTGCTTGCAGTGTGTTTTCAATTTAAACAAATTATCTTCTTACACTAGATCATAGGGTTCAACATTTCAGTTTACTATTATTCTTTTTATAGGAAGCAACTATGTCTGGAGAGCTATCCCTCAACATCAACATCAAGGAGCCTCGATGGGACCAGGGCACATTTATGGGACGTGCCAAGCATTTCTTCATGGTCACAGATCCTCGAACCGTCCTGCTGTCATCTGAGACTTTGGAAGAGGCAAGAGTGATTGTTGAGAATTACAGGTACAAGAACTACCAGAAGATAATATGTACTCTTCTACTTTACTTATCTTCTGTATTTGAAAGTCAAACATGGTCTTGTTTGGGGTGACTGTTTCAGAGCTGGTATTGTAAGGCCTGGTTTGACAGAGGATGAGCTCTGGAGAGCAAAGTATGTCTATGACTCCGCATTCCACCCAGATACAGGAGAGAAGATGTTTGTGATTGGTCGGATGTCTGCTCAGGTGCCCATGAACATGACCATCACAGGCTGCATGCTCACCTTTTACAGGTACAATCATTGCTTAATTTTATTTTTTTTAACCTTTGTCCTAAACAACACATAGGGGAGGTTGGTTTAAAGAAATCTAGCAGGTAGATACAGTACATCTCCCAGTGTGTCACTGGTACTGCATAAAAATGATTTAATCCCAGTGGAGTCCAAATCCTCTTATCATGAAAAAAAAAATGTAGGTGCTAAGTACTTCCGCTTAGCCTTGTTTTAACCTCTTATGAACCTAAAGTGAAACATAATATACACATTTGAGAATTGTTTGTGTTATTTTTCTAGTCTGGGCAACCTGACCATGACTAAAATGACATGGGCTTTATGGGATGAATAATTGTATTTTTATTTACTTTGCCCAGAGGCAGTTACTGGTGAGATGGTAATGCCCACTGTAAATCAAATCTAAATCAAAGAGACCAGGCACATTGTTTATATAGCAGAGAAAAAGAATAGGGATGGTTTGCCAGACATGAGGTTTGTAGTCATACTTGAAAATAATGTAATGTAATGAATTATATGACCACTGAGAGGCACTATACTCTCATACTGAACAGTATGACCATAGTTTTTTGTGTACTATCTTAAAATTATTTCTCATCATCAAATGACTAAATATTAATATTCCATTACAGTGTAATTATTTTATATCTGTTTTTTTACTCTTTTATTTACATAAAGTATTTCTGCTCATAGCTTTGGATTCATGGGGCTGATTCTGTGTTTTTTGCTGTGTTTTTGTTTGTGTTGATCTTTTGTAGGACTACTCCAGCTGTGGTGTTCTGGCAGTGGGTTAACCAGTCTTTCAACGCTGTCGTCAACTACACCAATCGCAGCGGCGACGCCCCCATCACCGTCAAGTATGAAGAACCTCTCTTTTTATCTTCAGTATAGTCCATCCTGACCTTCTTTTAAACTATTACCAACAATTATTATGTTCATGTTACTTAAATTGTAATTCAGCACTCAAGGTTTGTGTCCATATTGTTGAAGGTGCAGTGGTCATTTGCATTTTACAAATACCATAAATAAATGTCTCAACCATTGTGGCTCATGGCTTTTAGACATTCTTGTTCTATACGCGTCACAGTTTTAAATAGAAGTGGTTGTAAAGTGGAAGTATGTTTATAATGTGTGAAATGTGTGTTTGTTCACAGTCAGCTGGGTGCAGCCTATGTCAGTGCGACTACTGGAGCTGTCATCACTGCTCTGAGCCTCAAGGCTTTAGCCAAGGTAACGTCTCTGCATTAACACTCGAAAAACTGAGAAAATGTATTTTATTTATTTGTATATTATTTTTATTAATTTTTTTATATATATATATATATATATATATATATATATATATATATATATATATATATATATATATATATATATATATATAACAAACAAGAATTATACATGACAAAAATTCTCTAAATCTACTGGACATCAAGTTTGTTTTTCATCAAAACGTTTAGGAGTGTAGTCCTTGGGATGGACTAGCTGCTGTCTGAGGGTAGACAAGGGTTTAAAACATACAGGGATTCTTTATTTGGAGAGCACCCCCATGAATTTTTCAGAGACAACTGCAGCATAAGGAATGAATTTATTCTTTCTCTTCATTTTATTATCTAGTTTCTGTGTCCTGTCCTTAATCTTTATTTGCGTCCTCTCTGTTTAATGAAAGCCCACTCTGGGTAACCGCACTGTTTTAAACTTTAATGTGTTTGTGTTCTTTGTTTCGTCCCTCGGTTTCTGTGAAGATGGTTTCTGCACGATGTAATGTGCGAATCACACCCAGTTTTTGTTCTAGAGGATGGTGAGACTTAAACATTAAATACTGGTCTGTATGAGTAGGTTTTTTTTAAAGACCTCTCTTTGAAGCTCCCCACCTTGTCCCTCCATGAGTGCACAATCCAAAAATGGTAGGGTGTTTTTTTTTAGTTGTTTCCAATGTGTACTGAATATTTTTGTCCACTCTGTTGTTATGATCTGAAAAAGGAACTATTTCTTGTGCTTTTATTTTTACCCATCTACTACATCAGCATTTCTAAACCAGTGGCTATGGATCTCTCCCTTGTATGTGCTCAGAATTTCTTCCTCTACCTCCTCCATATAAAGATTTGCTACAATGGGGAAACTGGACATTGCACAACCATTCTTTTGGTGGTAGAAAACATTTCTGTATGTGAAATAAGTTGTATTGAGACAAATATCCAGCAACGGGCACACCTGATCTGGACTCAGTTGAGTTTCTGTCATTTAGGGTGTGGTCCTGAAGCAATCTCTTTCTTACCACATCTACTGCCTGAGATGTTGGAACACACGTAAACAGTGAGGTGACATCAAAAGAGACCATTGTCTCATCAGCGAGTTTTTAATTTGGTGTTCTGTGTTGCCAACAAGTGGTGTTAAGACAGTGGCCAAATATTTAGCCACATTATAAGTCACTGTGTTGATGCTACTCACCACTGGTTTAAGGACAATGCCATTTTTATGCATTTTACGTAAACCATAAATGCAAATTGTTGATACTCCAGGGTACAAACGGTAATACACAATGTTATTTATCACCTTGTCCTTTCTCAGCCATTTCAAACATTCGAGAACTTGTGTCTGAATGCGTTAGTTGGATCTCTCTTCGGTCTTTCATAAGTATTGCAATCAATGAGTAATGTCATCATTTCTGTAGAGTAGTCTTCCAGATTCAAGACAACTGTACAATTGCCTTTGTCCGCAGGCAATATTATGATGTTGCACTAGCCTTGCATTAGAAAGGGTGGAGGAAACCTGAACTCTAAGCTGCTCAGCTTCTTCCTGAGGGATGTTATTGCTGTGAATGGCTGATTCATTTGCAGTTTTTAGCTCTACCACTGGGATGTGATTGGGAGTTACTGCAAAATTCAGCCCTTGCATTAATACCCTTTCCTCTGCTTTAGTGAGTTCCCTGTTAGACAAGTTTCTCATCCATTTGCTGTTATTAATAGATTGCTCCCTATTTTTACTGCTTTTACTTTCACCAAAGCCCATTCTACTGTTATTGTGTGTCTGTGTCGCCAAAGTGGCAAACTTCTTGACCTGTCTTTGTTTGCTCTTCTCATAATGCGCCTCTCTTGCATTTTGCCTAAACTCAAAAACTTTCTGTTTCCAGTAAATTCAAACAGATGAAGGTGTTTGGATGAACACTGAAACGTCTTTGATGAAAAACAAACTTGATGTCCATTAGATTTAGAGAATTTTTTATGTGTAGCTATGAACCTACATAGATTAAACAAGAATTATATTCATATATTCCGACCACAACCACAATCGCACTAACGCATTCACAAAGAGGTAGATGAACTGTCTTGCCCAAGAACACAAAGGCTGCATGCAGTGCTGGTAGATTAATCCAACAACCTTCCTGTTCATGGATAAACAGCTCTACCTACTGAGCTGCTGTTGTCACTACACTGATAGAGACAATGTCAAATTTATACCTGAAAGATAATAACAGTATATACAAATAAACTCACAGTATGTCATATATTTTTAAAAAGTACGAAAATAGAAATTGAAGAGGTCATTAATAAGGTTCATGGATGATCAGAGTCCATCTTTTCAACGAGACTGAGAACAGGTTCCCAAGGAAAATGTGTTATTAATTTTTTTTTTCTTTCTGTCTTTAGCGTCTTCCTCCAATCGTCAGCCGCTTTGTTCCCTTCGCTGCTGTTGCTGCTGCTAACTGTATCAACATTCCCTTCATGAGACAAAGGTGAGATCACAGAGTAGCTGCTACAACTACTCAACTTTAATCTGTTTTTTCATCTTTTCAACGCTTTCTTTGCTCCCAGGGAGTTGAAGTACGGTATCCCTGTAACAGACGAGAATGGAAACAGGTTAGGGGAGTCAGCCAAGGCTGCCCAGCAGGCCATCGCTCAGGTGGTGGTGTCAAGGATTGGCATGGCAGTGCCAGCCATGGGTAATGACAACTTTATCCTTATGCTCATCAATAACATAATGTACGGTATATGGAACCATTATTTACCGTGTCTAATTTGTATTACAGCCATCCCACCAGTCATAATGGATGCACTGGAAAAGAGAGCTTTCATGAAGGTGCGATCCTCATTTATTTGAATTTGGAGGACCTCCTGGGTTTTTGAGTTTCATGAGGCCCAGGTTCCTCACGCTGGTTATAGACCATGTGTCTATGGTTTTACAGACTCAGAATTTAGCACTCCTAGTTTAACAGGTGACAAAACTTTTAGGTGTCCCTATGTGTGATTTGAGAACTAGTTGGGATCATAGCTCTTTGTTATTCTTCTGGCTGTCTCATCATGAGTTAAGTTTTCATCACAGTACATCACAATACACAATACAAGCAATGCTTTAGCAAGCTAGAGAATAATATTATCGTATAAAACTTTACTGCACTGGTTCAAACTGGTGGTTTCTTGTTTGTATAGATGCAGTACTCACAGAGTATTTCACAGAGTCCTGCACTACCAAACTAACTGAACCTAGCCTGGATATCTCTTCAATCAAACCACAATCATGCATAAGTGATATCATGAAGCAAGCAACCATCTTGTTCAGTTAAACCTGTTTTTTAAAATGTGAAACAGGCTGAACTTCCATCAGGTCCACAAAATAAAACTACATGTTTTAGGTTAGCGTTTCAGTCACTTTGCTTACTGGTGCTAAGTTAACATTGTCACCCATATAGAAATATAAAAAATTTATGTTTTCCTGCTTTTGGTCATACATAACATTCCTTTTAAAGACTTTAAATTTTGCTTTCTGTCTTTCTATAGCGCTTCCCCATCCTAAACGCTCCAGTGCAAGTGGGACTTGTCGGTCTGTGGTAAGTCATGTGTATCCACCACATCTAAAAGAGAAAACCAAAGTCATACTATCTGGTAAACACAAATATATCTAACATGAACTCCTTTTTACTTCCAGCCTTGTCTTCGCAACTCCTCTGTGCTGCGCCCTGTTCCCCCAGAAAAGGTACATCCATCACACCTCCCTTACAGAGTGGTTTATATCTTTGCACCAACCAATTTTGTAATATTTTTTCTCTCTTTTCTCTTAGCTCTATGAGTGTGAGCGGGCTGGAGAAGGACCTGCAGGAGAGGATACGAGAGACCAGCCCCAACACCACCAGGGTCTATTTCAACAAGGGCTTGTAGAACTAGCATACAACACACACACATATGTATTTACTGTCTGTTGTAAGCACAAGAGAGGGTCACATCCAATTTTGTTTATGCATTTTTGTTTTCTTACTGCTGAAATCATATTTAAAACTGACGTCTGGATACTGATGACCAACTAAACGGATATATGAAACTCAATGGAAGTAGGTGTATATATATATTTAAGAGTCATTATGAGAGTATAATTTTAATGTCGTGAAGTGTTTCGTGTCTTCCATGCGAAATAAGTAAGGTCTGCCTATTTATAGTATCACACATCATCACATTTCTAAGTTGAAGCTCGGTGTAAAGTGAAGGTTTGTGACATACTCTCACCGGCGGCCACATCGTTAGATTAATAGACCAATGCTTCTCTAAAGTAACAAATCTTATGACAGCAACTCATTGCCTTTAGTCATTCAAGACGTGTTTGAAGAGAAACTTGCTGAAGTACAAACTGGGCATCAGAATGGGGAGTGGCAGTTTCGGGGGGGAGAAGACAGAGGACAGATGAGTGGCCAGACTGGTTTAAGATGATAGAGAATACCTCATATTCTCACCCAAGAGGAACAATGCAACTTTTTACTCTTAAATAAACCACCTCAGAGTCCATGTGATGGCTAAGTGAGTTGTTGTAAAATGAATAAAGCTTTTCTTCACTTACGCCGTATCTTAGTGAAAACTCAGCCTTGCATGAATGGGAGCAGCGACCCGTGTCCCTAAGGTCTTGCAAGAAAGCGGCACCTCCCAGTCAGCTATAAAAACTAGCTGGGGGTGGCTGTATTGCTATCTAGATTTTCATCATGAGTGGCCAAAAGGCAGGAAAAAAAAGTACATACAGATATGAGGAGGAGAAACAAAAGTCAGACCAAAATGTAGGAAAATTTTGCATTGTTCTCCTTTATAAAACCAATGTATGCTAAAGACTTGAAACTAAAACTTTGGCCATTTTTGCTCTCAATCTTTATTGAACGAGCAAAGTCCCACTGAGATTCAGAATCTCTTTTACAGCGGAGTCCCAGCCCCATGGGTGACCTATTGTACTTGTTTTTATACAGGCAAGGTGGGTGAAGCGTCTTGCCCAAGGACACAACGGCAGAATGCAATGCTGGTAGAGCGATTTGCCAACCTCCTGGTTAGCGGGCGAAAGTCTCTACCTACTGAGCTACTGCTGCCACCATTGGTAAAATGATTGTATGCAGAAGACCAAAACTCACAAAAATGCAGCTGTTTTCTTATTTTTAGATCATTCTCTATAAATTATAAATCATGAAGCTTGTTGCACAGAAGAAAAAATCCCAGTTCATCTGCAGGGGGTGATGTTTCAAACACGTCTGCAAGCCAAAACGCAGTACGCTTCTGCCGTCGTAAGATTTGTTGAGTTATAAGCATTAGAGGAGGTTTATCTAACAATGTCGTGCCGTGAGTGTAAGTTCTGAATGTAAGTTTTTGCCTCGCGTACTGTCCCGTTTGTTTAGCTTCTCTTTTGAACAAGTTTATGTTAGTTCTCCTGCCCGTTAATCGTAGCAGCTTTTCTTCTAAGTGTACTTACGCTGCTTTGTACGTTCGAAAACCGACAATGAGGTGCTAGATACAGGTGCAACTGAGTACTCTAAATGTACAGTATATGTTTTAAAAGCACTCCTAGGTCACACTAAGCACATCCACAGCATGAGTGATGTTACCATGATGCACTGATGCAGGCCTTTGTTGTGGTCATTTTAAGTTATTGTAGGTGGATTGTTGTAGTGCTGTTGTGAATGGTAATATGTGTAGTTGTTAGTGTTGGTGACAGGGTTTGACCATGTGTATGTTTTTTAAATGCAAAATACAGTTATCATGGCATTCGTATGGTTTTGTATGCATCACCAGCTTGTTCCATCAGCACAAATGTATTTTTAGCCATAGCTGTCCTTTGCACCAAATTAATTGTAGGGTTAAAATGCTCAACGCTCAGTCTAAAGAGCTCACAGTTCATTTAAAGGTCCAATATTATGCTTTTTTCAGGCTTTTAGAAATCATTTTGAACACCTTCCTGGTTTCACGTGTTGACGTAGAGCCTTGAGACCGGGCGTTTGCAGCTCTTAAGAAGGGCAGCTGCTCATACAGGATACTCATATTCAAACGTGTGAATGAAACAAAAAAAAAACTGCTCTAGGTATGTTTTCGAGGTGCAGACAACATTATAACAAGGTTTAAAGCTTAGAAAAGGCCACGGTTTGGCTCAGTTGGTAGAGCTGCGGCACATATACAGGGCAACTACAGCCTGCCTTGGCGTCGTTGGTTTGAGTCTGGACTCTGACACTTTGCCGAATGTCTCTCCCCTCTCTCTCCCATGACTTCCTATCATTACTCAGCTGTCTTATTAAATAAAAACCCAAAAAGGACAACAAAAATGCTCAATAAAGCAGATTTAGCATAAAAGGGGACCTTTAAATTCACCTGTACAGTAGGTGAGAATAATATATTTTCGTGGATATATTTATACAGATATCTATATAAGGTGATATATTAGCATGCGTAAATGTAGGTAAGAGATATTAACTTGAAGGTGTGTCTTTGTCATGGCCCTATACTTAACATTAATGTTAACGCTGCTTAAATTCTTTGATGCAATAGTTTTAATGTTTTTGACCCAAGAGAGTGCTCTGGTTATATTTAACGAGTGTAACTTGATGTCATTATAGTGGTGTGGTCTGTTTATAGCTTACCTTGTGAATTTATGTTATGTTCAGAATTTACTTGAAACATTACCCAATTTGAACATGTTTATGTATTAAAATAACAAGGTGTAGCATTCGATACACAAACTTTTATTATGATCCTTTGTATTAGGACGATAGGAGGGCAGTAATACTTTGCCACTGTTTGTTTCAGACCCTCATCATTATTAAATCATTTGAATTAAGTAGGTAATGCATACTTTGTTTATGGCAACATGTTGGTCAACATAAAGGACTCTTTTTTACCAAAAAAGAAATGTAAAGAAGATTGTATGTCATGGCCTCTGTTTGGCCCTTGAAAAACAAAAAGCTTTTTACTTGTTTTTATTTCTCACTCCAAGCTTGCAAATATGTTTTTATTTGTTTAAAGTGTGAACTTACTTTGATGCAACTGCCTCCCTCGGTTTTCAGCCTCCTATAGTCCGGACCTAGATGATTACTTACTAGTTTCTATTTTAAAATAATATTTGATGTGTGGCTTGTAACATAACTGAGTTTTTATTATAATCCATAAAGTTTAGACCGTCATCACCTCGTCAAAAACAAGCTATTTTTTTTTTTGCCACCTGATGCCCTTTGTTTTTTTTACCATCACTACTGCTGTATATAAGAGCTTTCAAACAACCATCAAGGCTTTATTGTTTTCAACTGCTTTACTTAACCTAAGGCTGCACTGTTATTGTCGCTGTGATGTAGCTTTTAGTTTTGTGTTGATATTTAAACTGAAACATTAATAAGAACTGGTATTTGCTTCACCCTTTTGTTGTCTGTAGTGGAAAACCATTGTCGTGTCACTCCTTATGAGAAATCACTCTTCACACCAAACAGTGTGTAAGAATGAGACGAGAATGAACCAAAGATGATACAAGGATGAGTAACGCAGAACTGAGAAAAGAGGGAAAAAGTTTATTTGAATGTTTTAGACTTTGCTTTAAGGATTTGGCCATGTTTTTTTATTCTTATTACGATTATTTATATTCAACTACTGCCACCAAGCACAAAATTATTCCAACTTTTCTCCGCAATCAGAGGCAAAACCTTTATTTTCTGTCACAGCTGTCAAACGTATTTTTTTTTTTTTTATAATTGTTGACAAGTTTTCTGCACATTTCCACTAGGATTTTGGACCATTCTTTTTGTGCATAGATCTCCAGGTCCTTGATGTTTTAGGGCTTCTTTGCTATTACTCTGATCTTCACAAATTCACAGTCAGATGATTCAGGTCTGGCCACTTTAACTTGTTGTTCCAACCATTTCTTCACCACTTTGGCTGCTTTGGTATGTTTTAGGTCGTTGTGCAGACTCGGAGCCAGGATACGAATACATTTGGGCTTAACTTGCCACGCTTAATATTTTATTTTCATCAGACATTATATGCAGCACTGCCACTGTTCATGTTACAGTGATTCTATATTGAAGTGTCACTAGTATGTGTTAAGACAATCTGCTGTACGTTTCTGTTTGCTTCAGATGAATGTTTTGGTTATTGCCCACAAACATGTAGTTTTGTCAGTATTTGTGCAGTGTTTCATCTTTTTGTAATTGTGTTGGGATATATTTCTTTGTCAAATGTGTTTTATTTCTCTGAGCTGTTGAATAAAACATGAAAAATTCTTTAAATATCTCTGTCATCGTTACGCTGACAAAAGAAGGGATAAACGCCCACATTTCTGAAGCATGTGTACTTGATGCCTACTGAGGATAAAATGGCTGATAGGATTTGGGATTTAGACGTGCTAGAACTGGTTTTAGCTACACAAAATAGCAAATTTGGATGCTGTTGGGAAGGCTTTGTATGGGGGAGATAGTAATATGTAAATTAAAAGTTTTTTATTTGTAATCCCCTTATAGGATATTGATTGTAATCCTTTGATGCCATCATAAAAAAAAAGCATGATTTAGGTCTAGACACAGAGAAAAGGCAAGGAAAGACTTGACACATTGGTGCACTTGGACTCTTCAAGTTCAGGAGTAAATGCTCTATCAATTGATGCACAAAGCCCTTAAATTGTAGTAATAAATCCTTAAAAAAAAGTTTTTACTGACCCCTTGTGGCTGGAGTAAGTATCTTTGTTCCAGCTGGGATCTCTCACAATGGTTCAGAAAACTTTGAAAAACAAAAAAAAGTCCTGGATGCAACGTGTAACAGATGTGCACTAAATAATTTCTTCCTTGGCCCACTTTTCCTGAAAGTTTCATCAACATCTGACCATACCTTTTTGAGTTATCCTGCTGGGGACTAACAAACAAACCAACACTGGTGAAAACATAACTTCCTTTAGAGAGGTAAAAACTGACATGAAGCAAAGAGAGACAGGAGTAAGTATTGTCGACGAGGCGGCGATAACTGAGACACAAATGGTCAAACGCCCAACTCGGTGCTAGTGTTTTGCAGTTCAAGTCCAGATTTAGTTTAAAGCGACTGCAGGTGAATAGTTTTGTTTTTATTTTAACTCAGATATCAGTGTGAAACTTTTCCTGCAGATCACTGACATAAATATAGGAAATAAATGTATTGCACGTTTTGAGTCATATATGAAAATTGGGCATTATAGGCGTAAAAATGCACAAATTTGCACACATTTCTAAAAATGACTATTGGAAAAAGCCATGTTTAAAATTATTAATTTTGTCAGCATAAACATATATAAAAAGGCTTTTACACAGGGGGACTTTGGCTTTCAGGAAATTAGAAAATACTGACAGTAGCCTTAAAAACATCTAATTTCGCCTTGTTTCTTAAAGCAAAATGCCCAATAAATCAGGATAGAAATTACAGTACATATCAACAAATCCCTCTGTAAAAGCCTTCAATATAAAGTCAAGTACAAGGCTGGAAAATGTGGTGCTTATAGGAGCTACTGAAGTGGAAATGTCTGACTAAAAACAGCCTTTGAAGTTATTATTTTCAATAGAAATCTATGGACACAAGACTAAATGTATGAAAATGAACACTTTAATGTGTAATTTTGACTTTATTTATTTCAGTGTTAAAGTCCCATGCTGAAAGGAGCCAAACCTCAATGTTAAAAAAAACAAAAAAAACAACAGTGTGTTGCCTGTGGTGTCTCTCCTTAAGTTATGCTTTAGACTTGGTTAAGACCTGGTTTAGAGCTGGTTTAGCTTGGGCAAATCCCTACTTTATTTCTGGATTTAGACATAGTCCTACTTTAGGCTCATTTTAGTTTTAAAATTAAAGTTTTTGGAAAGGCAAATGTTTTCTGTGTTGATACTTGATGTGAAAAGTT
This sequence comes from Bostrychus sinensis, assembly GCA_020698575.1. Taxonomy (NCBI): domain Eukaryota; kingdom Metazoa; phylum Chordata; class Actinopteri; order Gobiiformes; family Eleotridae; genus Bostrychus; species Bostrychus sinensis. Next base: position 8,912,482 of record CM036254.1, on the reverse strand, counting down.
TGAGACCCACTGCTGCAAAGTTAACTTTAAGGTTATTTGGATGTCATTATTTTGAGGTGGTGAATTATCCAGGTATAGTTTAATAAAATATTACTAAGAGCAATTTAATGTGTAGACAGTTCATGCATCTCTTCTCAGTACCACAAAAACTTCTATGAAACGCTACAATTGTTCTGTTAATATATTTAGTTCATGGCTGTGGTTGACAACATCCTGCACAGAGTAACACCTCATCTTTCACTATCACACACTCAAACGTCCGCTTCAGACATCACCAGCCCGGTTTCCTCACTGCAGCAGAAGTCAGTGTTGTGTCTGAGCATCAAACCTGCTCCTCTGCAGAGAGTTTAGAGTCAGGTTATCATTAAAACACACACGGACCTGAGCTTCTGCTGCAGTGATGGAAGCCAAACGTGGATATATCTGAGCACATTAATTATCTGTAGCTTCACGCACACTTTTTAATTGATAATAATGTATAGGTTATCTCAATTAAAGTGCCATATTTCCAGTATCATTTCACTGAGGTAATGATTTGATGAAAATTTGCAATTCACAGCTTCACGATTAAATTAAATTTCGGTCACAAGAGGTATATTCAGTGAGAATATAAGCATTCAGTTGTTGATGTCAGTAGGTGAACCTAGGCCTGTAGCTGTGCAAAAATAGTGAACATGCATTGACAAACTCATTAATCATCATGAACTTACACAATATTATACAATCTTAACATTTTTTTCCCCCCGGATGCCCTTTTTAAAATAGTACAAAACATTATTTCACTGGTGCTATTTTCTTCACCGCCTCCAGAACGTCTGCAATATCCACTTTGTCGCCAAATTCTTTCTCCCTGTGTTCGAGTAGGATTCCCTGAAAAACAAAAGTGCTATGGTTAATTGCATACATACAAACACATAATAAAGCAGTCATTCTCAAACTTTTCACATCAGTTACCAACTCAGAAAATACCATTATCCAAACCAGAATTAAACTAGGACTAAACCCAAACAAAAGTAAGACTAAAACAAGAATAAAACTGGCTGTAAATTAAACAAAATCAATACTTGAACTACAAAAAACACCTGAGGAGCACCAGAAGACGTCTGCGTACCACAGTTTGGGAATAAATATTTGTATTGTATTAAATGTATATGCGCACCTGATTTCCTGGCCCAATGACAAACACTCCTCCCAGGATGAAGCCCTCGCCGTTCAAGTTGCCCTCGTAGCCGGACCTCCAGGCCCGGATGAAGTTTTGCCACACACCGAGACGGATGAAGCCCAGGCCCCCCATCCTCCTCTGCAGCGGCCCATAGAAGTGTCTCTGCAATTCAACAAGTCACATTTTAATAAGAGGAAATAATATATGAAGTAAAATAAAAGAATAGAATAAAAAAAGGGCGCTATTTCCCCAAAATGCCCAAAATGTAATGTAATTAGCTGAACCCTTTTTAAATTTGTGAAAGGGTTTTCGTTTTTGGCAGCCTTAATTTAAAAGAGGGAGACATTTTGGGGAAACAATGCCCTCTTTTAATTTGAGGCTGTGTGTTTTTATTTTTAGATGAACATTATTTAATAGTGGAAAGTCTAATTTTTTAAATAGAAGAATGTTTTTTTAATTTGTGATATGCTTTTTATAGTGTGGGGATTATTTTATTAGACTAAATTTTTAGAGGCAGGTTTCATTTTTGAGGCAACACATTTAAAAATCTTCCTCTGCTTTTATTTTTCTAGTGGACAAAAACAATTTGATGTTGCACCTCTGGGCCACCGTAGCCCTGTGACTGACTGGCCCATGTTCAGAGTGTAAGGCCCATAGTTACTGCGATAGGCTCCAGTGTTATCTCCAATAAGATGAATGAATAAGATGCGCTTGTATATGTGCCAAAATAAAGTTTAGTTATCCAAAGTAGAAATGCTACAAAGGAATCTCAATTAATGAGAAATATTTCAAAGGCTAACACTTTTTTGGTAAATAATTCATCAGTCTTATGCTTTACAGCAGTGGTTCCCAGCCTTTTTTGTGTCGTGTACCCCCCATGGGCTTTTTGTCCTACCATGAAGTACCCCCTCACTCATGTTAATTGACGATTCTTTAAAAAGTGGTCATCTGTGTTACAAAAACATTTTATACTTACTTTATTGTAAATATAAATTCCCCTGCATTACTCTGCCCACACACAGGAAAGGTAGGTGAAGTTGTTAGAGCTGCAACTAATGGTTATTTTGATAACAGATTAATCTGAAGCTACAAGTATGATACTTGAGGATGATTTTTCATAAACAAATTGAAGTTTTCGTTTGTTTTTGTGGTTTTACTGCTCTCTCTCTCTCAGTATTGAACTGTCTTCTCTCAGCATATGGCATATTTCAAACACTATGAATACCCCAGATAACAATTAAACAATTATGATTAGTTGATGAGTATTTTAATAATCAATTAGTTGTTGCAGCCCTAATGCTGGTAGCGGGGAATCATCCGCCTACTTCCTGATTAGTGGGTGAATGGCCCTACCTATTGAGCTACTGCTGCCCCAATAGAAAAAAAAAAAGTAATTTTCAAAATTTTGAGGAACTCATCAATGGCTGAAAGAAATGAGGAACTCAAAAAGTTAAATTTAAGAAAAGTCTAAAAAGAAATGAATAGACAAAAAAGAAAAAGAAAATACCTATTTTTTTTTATTTCCTACACTTACAGCAGTTCCACTGTGTTGCAATCACAATATTTATATTTAATGTAACTTCCTGTGCTCAGCGTACCTTTTCATCGATATAAATGTCCCCAGCGAAGTGCGGTCTGAAGTCCTGGATCTCTGTGCCGAGGTTTTCCTTCACCACAGCGACCAGAGGGACCCCACGCTCCTCAAGCTGGGGCTTCAGAGAGGACAGCTCAGCGGCCTCCTGCACGCACCCAAGCACGCCATTAACACACATCAGTGTAATCACAGGGCACTTTTACTGAGCTTTTTGTCACTGCATGTTACCTCTCTGCACAAAAATCATCCAGGCCGCCGCACAGCCATCACCACAGCTCCACTTTTCTCCCACAAGGTGTTAGCTTTGATGACTTTGTCTTCTGCAAAGAGTAAGGAAGTAAATTTAGTGTTGCCATTTTCAAGAGATTGTTTTTTAGAAAATAATAGCTTCTCTTTTACCTAATTATAAATGACAAATTAAATAGAGGCATTTAAAAAGTAGTGTTTTTAGTTTAATCAATATTGAAATACCACCACGAGAAAACTAAAATCATATTAAATGGATGCATAACTAGCCGGTTGGATCTCACATTGTCTCACCGTCTGTAGTGGAGCGCAGGTCGGCGTCTGCCAGGTAGTCTACTGAAGCCTTGGCCACTTTGGGCAGGCACAGCTCAGTGTTAGCCAACAAGATCCCGGCTATGGCTGCTCCAACAGCCCCGAGACCCAAGGACCACATCCCCATCCCAAACAGCTCCACGTCTGGTTCAGACACTGCAGAAAGAACACACACACAAAAAAAAACCCATCAGGAAACATGTAAAATACAACAAAATTAAAAACCATGCATCACATTGTCTACTTTTTTTTAGCCGTCTTTCTGTGTCTACATGAACTCTGAAGCTGTAGAGTCTTCTCTTTGCTGCTTCTAAAGACAGTGACACCGAAAACAGGAACAAGAAGCAGCTTGCATGTTTGGTTTTGAGGCTGGCCAGGCGCAACAACAGAAATAAGCAGCAGAGATAAGCAGTGGTCTGTCTCTAACCAGGATGTGAGAGGTTGTTTTACAGAATAATTTGTCTGCAACATTTCCCCCAGAGAAAATAAAATGCAATCTCTGTAATGCACGCCCTGTAACTATTGCCAACAGCTATCAACATCCGTAAATACACTGTCTCGATATACACAAATTAAAAACATGAAGCAGTGAAGTAATTCTAATGGTTCTTCACTAACTTAATACAGGGAGAATATTGCTTATTTTAAAGCTCTCTGCACCTGGTTTGATAGATACTGCACTAGATAACATTGTATGAAGCTAAGGGCTACCATCTCATAATAACCAACCTTTTATCTAATCTATAAATAGCATAAATACAGACACAACAAAGACTGCAGCTTCCTTTCAGGAGATGCAAAGATATGAAGTGTTGTAACTAAATTTAGGAGTGTGGAGGTGTCACAATCCCATACCTCACATGTTTTCGTTTAAGAAGTGAAGATGCAAACAGCTATGCGAGCCCTACAGGGACATACATGCTGCTTATGCTTGTTATCATGCTTCTTACACAATACACTTGTTTGCCTCTGATTTTGGTTTAGTTCAACTGGTGCGCCTACAGAAAGATCAGAAAGTATAAAATGGCTCCCTCTTGTGGGTTCTACAGAGAATTACACAATTATTTTTCAAGATATTCAAATGTTTTTTTGTTGTTGTAATTGTACAGTATTTAAATTATTGTTTAGTTTCGGTTTAGTTCTGGATCTGTTCTGGTTTAGTCTTGGTTTAGACCTGGTTCAATCCTGATTTAGTCTTCATTCTGTCCTTGTTTAATAGTGCATTTTTTCTGTGTTAATCTACAGTATATTTTATCCCGGTTTAGACCTGGGTTAGTCCAGATTTAGGCCCATTTAAGCCCATTAAATATGGTTCTTGGAAATATTTTCAGAGGTGCTACTTGGTGTGAAGGTTTGACAATACTATGTTTCAGACAATTGTGGCATTTAAGTGTACAGTGTCTTGCCTGTGGTGGGCTTGTTTGGGTCAGCAGCACTGGCTTTGGCTTGGCTCGAATGAAACAAAGCAACCTGGGGTCTTAAAAGGACGAGGGATACTTTGGTGGCTCGTCTCCACTTAGAGCACCGGGACAAAGCCAACATCGGAAAAACCTCTGACTACACAGACTCAAGACCATGCTGAAAGACAAGAGAAAAAGTCTTGTCATTGGGTTTTACGATCTTAATATCAAGCCATATTCAAATGTAACATGACAACCTAATTTTAACCTGCTATATGTTATCTATTGTGACTTGTAAATATCCCTAAACTTACCAAATGATGCTGAAATGGGACTGTAGCAATGCTGGTTCTGAATTTATGCATGCAGTTGATGAGTGCGCACCTGTATTTCCCGGTACCTACAGTATGTTCTCCAGTTTCTATGGACTGTGGAATATAGGTATCTGCGTATTCATAGAAACCAGGGAAGAGAAGTATGGAGAACTTAGGCCCTTGCACATTCTGGTAGCCTGGCGAGCGTTCCCCTCTCTCAGAGCGGAGCATTTCCTCTTTTTTTCGATTTGGAAATGGCCAATCAATGTTTATCTGCATCACGTCTTACAAAAGCGGAAGAGCTAACCCAGGTAACGCTACCTACCGAGCTAATTTAAAAACTTCTCTGACCTGATTATCCTGATTATATCTTTTCCTCATCACCTGTTTTTTCTGCTGAATTCAATTATTGTCCAGTCCTCTGCGCAATGTTGTTGCCATTTTACAATAGTTAAGCCCAGGTGACATGTGATGTAACAAACCCATGAAAAACATGGGTGGTACTAGACCTCTTTTAACTGGGGGGCCACACTGGGGCCAGCCATTTTGCCCATGGGGGTGGGGTGGGGGGGGTATGGGACATTTTGATGTAAACCAACTGGGATTTATTTTAAATAGTTAAAAATAACTCTGATATCATCTTTGTAAACACGATAAACATATCTTCCCCTTTGATAAGGCTAGAATAAGGGGGCCCTGGCCTCCCCCTAGAACCGCCTCTGATTAAAATAAATGACTTTTTTCAGAAGTCTTTGCACAACTGGCTTCTGCTGCTGTCCACATTCAGAAATAAGAGCTGCACATAATACGTGTATTCTGGAAAAAAAGAATCTCGTTTGTTTGTGTTAGAGGTGCACTGCTTATGTCCTGCCCTTCGTCTCTCTGATTGGTTACTCCGCCTGTCATTGTTCCGCCTCAGAAACAAAACTTTATGGAAGAGGTACCAGATTAACTTCTTTGTATGGAATAGGAAAAGAGTTTGTGTGGCAGGGCAGGCTAACATTCTCATAGGTCCTGATGTTCTCTAAGCCTAGCCCTAATCTTAGCCCTGAGCTGAACTTTAATGTCCTCTGGGGAACTTAGTCCTGACCCCACAGCTGATAGGTAAACATTGACCTAGCTGATTAAAGGCTACATATCAATTAAACTAATTACAGTATTTCAGAACTTTTTTATTACACCCGATTATTATACTGTACATAGACAACTGCTCACTAATTTCCACTGTTTTAAGCTGCTTTTATTGTTGACTATCTTATAAATACATTTTTATTGTGTATTTGTGTAATTGCATTATAAGGTGACCTTGGGGTGTGTGAAATAAAATCTATTATTATATTATTACATTACAAATAGTTTTTAGTAATAATAGTATTCATCCTCGTAGTGGGGCAAAGAAAGACATGCAACGCAATTAAAACGCCATCTAAAATAAATAACATTTTATTTATTTATATCTGTAATTAAAACAAATAGCCGAAAGAACAAGCGCAGCAACAAAGAGGTAAAAGCTAAACGCGAGCTTAATGATTAATGCGTAAAACGACCTGGATTTGGGGGGGAAGTAGTCAGGGCCACATGTAATTTTATTTAATTATTTATTTGTTTGCTAAGTTTTATAAATGTAACATTAGAAACACAGTAAAAAGTTGAATAGTCACCTTTGACCGCTCCTGACCCTACCTTCCTATCTACCTAACTTAACCCGATTAACGCTAAGCTAAGTTGGTTATCGCATATAAAATGCTTTTATTAACAATGACAGTTGCATATAATAACTTTCGGGTCGTCGTTTTTAAAGATACTCCAACATTTGTGTAGCTCCACTCAGTGCTTACACAATAACGCATACTTTCATTGCCCCACTGTCATTGTCTGTGTGGTATTTGGCTCGTTAGCTGTGATGCTAAGTTAGCCACCGCAGCTCCTCCGCTGACTCACAGTACAGCGCCGGACAGAGATGTTTTTAAAGAAGAAGAAGAAGCTTTTGAGGAAAGATGCGAGCGAACAGTTTCGCTGTGAATTACTCACCAAGAATCAATGGAGATCCTTAAGCAACTCCTCCGGGAAGTCTTGTAAACAGGCGAGGGCGCAGGCGTACAAGAGGAGACAGGAGACAGGAGACAGGAAGACCAAAGGACGACTAATCGAGCAGGAAGGCTACACTTCATGAACAGGTAATGCAGAAATGAAGAGACATAATAATATTGTATTTACAGTGGTTTATTATCATTATGTTGTGGTCTAGTGAAAGAGTTTGTTTGAGACTAACTTGGGGAATATTAGGCACAATCTTGAACAGAGAGAGACAAAACTTATCACAGGTTCTGAAAAAAAGAGTTGGCACCACATCCCCTCTTGCAGTTTTTATAAGTTGCAAAAGTAAACTTGTTGAGGGCCTCTTTAAATGTCTGCAAAACAAATTCTGGCAAGCCCTCACCCACAAATTGAAGCATGCTGTGACCACTCTTACATAATGGTACATTTGAACAATGAAGTTCTATTTTGCCATGTGCTTCTGCACTGCATTGCGGGCTGTTCTGAGGACAGCTAACATGTTCACTTTATCACCAAACTCCTTCTCTCGGTGCTCCAGTAGGATGCCCTGTGAAGCAGCACAATCATGTTCCAGAGAGACCTGCAGATACACCAGTGAGAAGTCAGCTGTAGACTACAGAGCTCACCTGGTCACTGGGGCCAATGACAAAGACTCCTCCCAGGACGAAGCCTTCACCTCTGAGGTTTCCTCTGAAGCCTCTGCGGTAGGCCCGCCAAAGGTTTCTCCACACTCCGATCCGCAGAAACATGGAGAGAAACATCCACCGCTGGACAGGGCCATAGAAATTTCTCTACAAAAACATCAAAGTTTATTTTAGTTATTTGAATTGTAAAACTTGGTAAACTATGATCCTAAACTCTTCTCCTGTAGACAGACCTGCTGATCTACATAGACTTTTCCAGTGAAGTACTTTTTAAAAGAGTCCAGCTCTTTCCCAATATTTTCTTTGACCACAGCAAAAAGAGGAACCTCCAGGTCCTGCAGCTGGGACTTGAGAGAGGACAGCTCAGCAGCTTCCTTGGTTCAGACAAAAACGGAGGAAATAAAATGGCATAATGTTACACAAGGTTGAACACAACAACAACCAACAACCCACTAACCTCTCTGGACAATAGTGACCCAGGTCGACGCACAACCATCACCACTGCTCCGCTCTTCTCCCACAGAGCCTTGGCCTTGTAACGCTCATGGACTGAAATGAATGAGATGGGAAATCTGATCATACATATACATTTAGAATCATGTAGGCTTTCAGAGTTTATGTCAGTTGTTTTTGGACACACAAAGGCACCTAAAACCTTCAAAACCACTTCCCTTTATACCATATAATAATATTAATGTAGAGATTTTGGTGGTAAACAAAACAAAAC